>OZ005742.1:36792295-37992295 GCA_963930735.1 Dioctria linearis | reverse complement strand
CCTGCAATGAAAAGCAAAGTTTATTTTTGAGGCCATTCCCTTTAACTCGTACACGAATTTGTCTGTCTATTTATTTCTTTTTTACTATCTTCGACACTCTCGTAGACTCACTTTTCGTCATCACAGCGAGCTGAAATGTGGCACACAGGTTCATGTCACGTGACAATTGAATCTATCAAAATTTGAACCGGAAATTATCATGGAAAACACGGAAAATCGGGAAAAATCATTTGAAAATTTGGTACAAATTTGATTAGAGATAAATCCGTTTCAGGAAAAATGCAGAGTTTTCGAATTTTTCCGAAAAAAATTTCCGGAATTTTCCGACTTTTCCGGTAAAAAAGTTTTCTAAATTATGCAGGATCAAGTTCCCTATCAACTGGCATCATTAATTTCTATCCGACAATGGTGAAAACTTGCAGACAAAATCGAGGAAAATTCATGTAAAACGCTTTTCCGGAGTTTTTCAGACCAAGGAAGCGTTTGAGCGTTTTGCAACCTAAGACAAAGTTGTAGAGCGAAATGAGTTGCATAAAGTTGCTTTTGTGGAAAACTCCGTGGAAAACCCGGAAAAGCGGGAAAATCATCGGACAAATTTTCATCGATATGATTAGTGATAAATCTGTTACAGGAAAAATGAAGAATTTTCCAATTTTTCTGGAAAATTTCTGGAAAATTTCCCGACAAAAAAGTTTTATAAGCTATGCGGAATCATTTTTTTTCCGTCCTACTGGCATCAATACTTTCTCTTCAAGAATCATGAAAAATAGAGGAAAATTTATGTAAATTTTTAAAAAAAATTCATAGTAATAGGAAAAGTCTGTTGAAAACATGGCAAATCATGGAATACAGCTAAAAAGTGCTGTTTAAAACATAATTTGAATTTCAGAAAACCATTGCAGTACTTCAACGATTTGATACTCGAAAAATTTTTGTTTTCGGATCGGCACCAAACATGACTTAAAAATTGTTTTAAAATATCTCCATGCAGCACGTAATAACAATTTAGTTAACGTGAAAAAGGCAGAAAATAAAATAAGTAAAAAATGAGTTTTCAAACAAAACTGAGGCCAAGCAGCAAGAAAAAGTAGAAAATAAACTTTTCTTCACACACAGAGGTGGACTCAGATTTTATTCGCTGACAATCACCGATATATTTCAGTATGATCAATCAGAGGTAATAAGTGATTTGATTCATGAAGAGAAAGAATATTCAAGAGAAATGTCCCAATCAAAAAATCTGAGTTCACCTCTGTGTGTGAAGAAAAGTTTATTTTCTACTTTTTCATGCGGCTTGGCCTCAGTTTTGTTTGAAAACTCGTTTTTTACTTATTTTATTATTTTATTATTCGTTATTTAAACGAATAAATTATTTTTTTTTTCATTCAATTATTAAAATTAGGGTGGAGCAAATTATCATTAAATATAGATACGTATGAGTTCCGTCATTTTTGGAAAATCGTAAAAGTAAATTGGAAACCATTGATTTAGGGTCTTAAAACGTCTTTAATTCGGTTTAGTAAACACAGTTTTATTGGCCTTTACCTATCTAATTTTAGTGAAATAAATTATACAACACTTTTGTAATAATTTCCATGTCAATCCGGCAGGTATCGAAATCTTTATTACTTCTACTATACTTAATAAAGATATAAAGAATTTGTGGCTTATACTATTGAAAATAGAAAGTTGTGATTTGTGGCAACCGTTACAGCATCCATGCTAATACTTTTATTATCACAAAAAATTTAAATCCACTACTCCTAGAATTGTTGATATATAATCAGTTTTTCAACAACGTGCCAACGTGAATAGTACCTACGTATTGTATGCAAAGTAGTAGTTAATTCTGAAAAGTCATTTTTTTTTCTCAGACGTACATATATACTTACATAAACATGAACAACAACGTGATGGCATGAGGTTATGTTAATGATTAAAAGTATTGCGGATAAAAATTAATTAATCAAAAAATATTTGTGTTTAATTATAATTACAAATAAAACGACTTTTATGGGGTTTTCCTGATTTCTAAGCACATTTCTAGTTAAGAAGGCACGATTTAAAGCAAACAAATATTTGCCTAACAATTTCAGACTTTTATTTACCTTTAGATTCTGTTTTACATCACATCACGAGATTCGTTGTTGTTTACAATAATTATTCTATGTAAAAACACACCCATATTACTATTAATTTTATTTCATGCGGTCGATGCGCACAGACATTGTACAGAAACATGTGCGCATGCGTAATCTTCTCTGTGTGAGTTCAATTCATTAAGTAAAACGTCAGAGGTTTTTTTGTTTTTTTAAGCAAGAGATGAAAAAATGTGATGCTAATTAAGATCATGTTTATTTTTGTTTGTATTTGTATTCCAAACAATTTCAAAATTAAGGCCTCGAGGAGACAACGAAAACTGCATCCGAGCAAAATTATTTGAATACTTGATAGCGCAATTCTAATGATGTTTATTTGAGGGATCTTGGGATGGGGGGAAAAAATATTTTAATTGAATTCTAGAAAATAGTGAAAATAATTAACAAACCACCAACAATATAATAAAATATAAAATTTATGAAGTTTTCTTAAGAAATGTTCACTACCTTCTAATTAATACTAGCTGATTATAAGAAATAATCAATCGTTTCTGAGAAATTTTACTTATATTTAAAGTTATTGCATCTTCAATTAAGTGTCGATAATTTACTGGAGATATATTATTAACGACTTTAAATGCTATTTATAGTCTTGAATTGCTTACATATGAGTTTTATCTATGAAATAATTAAAACCAATCGTTGCTATGATGCAGACCGACTGACTATACTTAAAGTATGAACTAATTGCTTAATCTAATTAGGGATAGTTTTCTTGTTGGATGACCGAGCAACATATGTAGATACCTACAAAACATTGTTCAATCAAAATTTCTGGAATGGGCGTATTTGTTTGGAAGGTCAGTCATTGTTTTCGAGATTGAAGGGAACGCTAATATATCTAAAGACCCTTGATAATATGAATTTCAAAAGGAAATATATTTTTTTTTCAGGAATTTTTTAGGTACCCCCAACTTCTTTTTTCTTATTACTATTTTGATCCATCTAAGAACATATTTGCGAAATGCTAGATTTCCATCAGATTTTAGCTTCGTTAATTATTGCAGATTTTATTAAAATCGTTCTGGGTCTCTCTGTACGATTACAAATCCCTTGGTGATTTTAATTGGCGACGACTACATAATATACATCTTGCCCTAGATTTTCCATGTTGCCAGAATTATCAATTCATGTTTTTGCATTATTCTCCGACTAAATTCATATCGTCAATAGTAGCTATGTATTTTTTTTTAATGGGTGGCAAGGTTGATAATGTTAATTTCATTAAATTTTTTTGGTCGTTTGACAATGTTTCAAACTCAGGTTTAATCCATCTTCATGTCCTACATATGTGCTGAAACATTATTATTATTATTTGATATTTGAATTGTTGTATACCCTAGATGAAATCATAGGGTATACTAAGTTTGTCATTCTGTTTGTAACACATAAAAAAATTATGCTAGAGCAAAATGTATTGGACGTACGCATAATATTAAAAGTTATTTTGCATGCAGCCTTTTTTTTTCAAAAAAAAAAAAAAAAGTAAAATTAAGTTCGAAAATGAGACAAATCGGGTAACTTCTTCGTAGCGTTGCCATACAAAAACTTCGTGCTTCACTATATATTTGGACACAACGCGTCACAGTAGAGAGCTTAAATCTTGTACACGAAGTTTTCATGAAAATAGTAAATATAATTTCAAAATGGTCTTAATCGGGCAACTCCTTCTTAGTATTGCCATGGTATATGCTCACTTCAAAAAGAAGATGGGAACTATACCGAGAGTTGTGAGGAAACAGTCAGGCTCTTATTAGAAACTCACTTCCCCGACTCTACCAGTCCCGTTCAAAGAATAGTAGCTCCAGACCCAATTGAGGTGGGCAATTACAGGGTCTCTAACAGGAGTAAGAGCCTTGCGGGAAGAATCTTCACTCCTAACAAGGTTAGATGGGCCGTTGGTACGTTTAAACCCTTTAAATCCGCTGGAGGGGACGGCATCTTTCCTGCCTTACTACAGCAAGGGGTTGAAGAAATACTTGTTCCACTACAAAACATTTTTCGAGCCAGTTACGCTCTGGGGTATATTCCCCAATGCTGGAGAGACGTCAGGGTGGTATTTATACCCAAAGCAGGAAAAAGAGCTAGCTCTCTAGCCAAATCGTTCCGACCCATTAGTCTCTCGTCATTTTTACTTAAATCCATGGAAAAAATCCTAGACCTACATATTCGAAGTGAAGTTTTGATTAAATCACCACTGCATTCTAAGCAATTCGCTTATCAAGCAGGCAAGTCTACCGAGACTGCCATCCACACTTTGGTTAAAGACCTCGAAAAAGCTCTTGAAGCAAAAGAGGTGGCCTTATGTGCATTTGCAGACATAGAAGGTGCTTTTGATAACACCTCCTTCGAAGCAATTAAATCAGCTGCCGAGGACAAGGGCTTCGAGCCCCCCACGGTTAATTGGATAGACTCCATGCTTAGAAGCAGGAGGATAACTACTACTCTAGGAAACTGTTCAGTCACGATCACTGCAGCTAAAGGCTGCCCACAAGGAGGAGTTCTCTCTCCACTCCTATGGTCGATCGTGATTGATGATCTCTTAGAGAAGCTGACCAGTTCGGGTTTTACCGTACAAGGCTACGCGGATGACCTAGTAGTCACGATACGGGGCAAGCATGACCAAGTCATATCCGACCTCATGCAAAAAGCCCTTTCTAAAGTCCGCACTTGGTGCTTAACCAAAGGCCTCAGTGTAAACCCAAACAAAACGGTTATCGTTCCGTTCACGAGAAGATCAAAGCTTTCACTAAAGGCTCCTCTTCTCGATAACACGGAATTGATATTTTCAGAAGAAGTCAAATATCTGGGGGTCACCTTAGATAAGAAACTTTCCTGGAATTCGCATCTGTCTAGAGTGACGGAAAGAGCGATAGGATCTCTCTACATGTGCCGTCGCTTCATTGGCAGAACATGGGGTCTGAAGCCAAAAATTATGTACTGGATGTACACCACGGTTGTTAGACCCATGGTCACCTATGCGGCCCTCGCATGGTGGCCAAAAACTAATGAAAAGAAGGCTGAGGCTCTGCTTCAAAAAACACAACGCTGTCTAGGAATAACTGGTGCCATGAGGACCTGTCCTACAGCAGCCATGGAAGCCTTACTAAACCTTCCACCCCTACATCTGCAGGTGAAAAAGGAAGCAATCTCCAGTGCTATTAGACTGCAAAAGGAGAAAGAGTTAAAACCAGGGAATCTGGTTGGTCATTTAAGTATCTTAAAACAGATACGCTTTGAGCAAATGACGACAATATCTGATATAATCACACCCAAGGTGGATTTTGTAAGACCATTCGATGTGGTTTTAGGAAACCGACAGCAATGGCGTTACACTAAACCGTCCTTTCAACAAGGACCTCAAGTGCTACCTCAAAGCTGCCCTAAATAACTGGGAGAACAAACAAAAATCCCTATACTGGGAAAGGCTACAAGGACTTCGTCAGGCAAAAAAGTTTATCGACACCTCTGGAGGAAAAACAAAAGGACTATTACTCCTCAAGAAAACAGAGCTCAAAATAATTACAGAACTCTTCTCAGGTCATTGCCCCTTGAGGTATCACCTTAACAAGATGGGCTTGGCTCAGACTTCATCCTGCCGCTTTTGCCAGGATGCTCATGAAACCTCGGAGCACCTGCTCTGCAACTGCGAAGCATTGACCAGGCGGAGACTACTCCATCTCGAACATGCTTTTCCTACACCTAACTACGTACGGAACCTCAATCCCAGAAGGATCCTGGACTTTATTAACAGTCTGAACCTAGAAAGGGAATAAATTCAACGGGGACTCACAATAGATCTTTTAGGTCGCGGTAATTGCGAGGCTGACGCCTACACACCCCTCTACGAATCTAATCTAATCTAGTATTGCCATATAATAATTTAATTTTTTTACGTATGCTGTGATAATGATTAGTCCTAGACGTTTTTATTGTACTGAAAAGTTCTTCAGAATATGAACTCCTCTAAAATTGATAATAATCATTTTTACTGTCCGACGAACCGTTCTAGAAATAAATTCGAAAAAACCTTTGTTCGAAAATAGGCGATTCCGGCGGTGGGGTTTGCCCATAAAAATATCGATTCCCTCTACATATTTGAACACTTCTTATCAACCAGCACGTTAACGTGAAGAACTGAATCTTTCTGCATGTCTTACACATATATGTATGTATAATAATTTGGAATTTAAGTTCTAATATAGTCGAAATCCCATAGAAGTGGAGGTAATAAATTTAGAAATGCTATAAATGATTTAGATGAATTATTCCATTCTAAAACATTGAAAAGAAATAGATTTTTTAGCAACCAAATTTATTGTGATAACATTTTTATTATATCTCCGCAATCCTGTAAAGATATTTTGGAGTAATCTAAAATTTTGAAAATAACATTTTCATACCTTCCCCAATTTAAAATCATTTTATCACTATTATCTGGATACATTAGCTCAAAATCAAATAATATCTAGAAAGGTACAGTCCCAGGACAGCCTATTGCTACCACTTGAAAATTTCACACTCATTACTACCTGTCTGCCTAGGAAACTCCGAAATTGGATTGGTTATTCATAATTTCCTTTTAAAATGGTTTATACATCCCTCTTGTCTAATTATATAAGCTACCTGTCGTAAAATCCCTCGATCGGCTATAAAAGGGAAGGTTATTATGGTGAAGGTATCACTTCAGTTCTTTCCTTGTGCGAAATTTCAGTGAAAAAATTAAATATTTTCTAAAAGTAATTTATGTTTTGCATAAATTGTTTAATCTTCTATGTACTTAAATTCTTTGTGTGACCATTTCAATACTTTTAGTTCAAATTACGGGTGCGTAAGTATTTTTATATCTGTTTTATTTTAACTTTACTCTCATAGTATAAATGTTTCTATACTGTTATGATACTTTTAGAAATGGGTTCAAAATCAGATTTGTCTAGGACACAGAAAGAGAGGATTGTTAGTCTACTGCGAGGTGGAAAACATTCAGCGAGGGAGATCGCACGATTAGAAGGTGTAAGCCACCCCACAGTCCTTAAACTCTCCAAGGCTGTAAAGGAAAACGTGAACCCTTTACTTAACAAAAGGGAAAATCGCAAAGGCATTCGCAAAACAACTCCACGGGCGGACAGAAAAATTGTTTCGCTAGTAGAACAGAATCCTTTTATTACAAAAAGAGCAATACGAAGCGCTTTATTGGAGAGTGGTACTGATATATCTGAGACGACGATTCAACGCAGACTATTAGCTGAAAACCTGCTCTGCAGGCGACCAGCTAAAAAACCGCTTTTAACAAAAAGGATGCAAAAAGCTAGATTCCTTTGGGCGAAACAGCATGAAAGTTTCACTCTTGGTGACTGCCAGAAGGTAAATCATAAAAACAAATTCACTACCCCAAATAAAGGAGCCAACGTAATAATTAGTTATTCTTCGAATTTTAACAGGTTCATTTCTCTGATGAGTGCGTCATTAAAGCGATGTCCGAAACGTCTTTGGTCGTTCGGAGGAGGCCAGGAGAGAGGTATAAGGAACGCTGCTTATTAAGAACGACAAAAAATCCATTATCTGTAATGGTATGGGCTTCAATAAGCGGCCAGGGGCCAGGACCACTCTACATTGTAGAAGGCACCATGAGACAGGACCAATATATTCATGTCCTTAAAGACATATTCTCGCCTTCTATATCATCTTTACGTGAACATGGAGGATCGTTTTGGTTCATGGATGACAATGCGCCGTGCCATACGGCAAAAAAAGTCAAAAAATTCCTTGAAGATGAACATGTCCCAGTTCTTCCATGGCCAGCAAACTCACCGGATCTCAACGCTATAGAAAACGTATGGAAAAGCTTGAAATCCAAGGTTAAAAGGTTGCAAAACCCTAACAAGGCAGCATTAATTGCAAATATTAAAAATGTCTGGCAAAGTGATCCAGATATAAGATCCTGCATTAAAGCGTGCATCGACAGTATGCCCCGAAGAATAGAAGAAGTTCTTAAAAATAAAGGGGGAACAACAAAATATTGATAGCAAAAATATCTCAAATGTACATAATTTAAAAAAAACTAGTGAGTTTATAAAAAATACAAATATATGTTTCATATAAGGGTTTTTGTTTGTTTTCGTTTTCATTTTTTAAAGTAAATTCCTCCCAAATTAAACAAAAAAAGACAAAATTTTCAGGTGGTAGCAATAGGCTGTCCAGGGACTGTATATAAATATAAAAAAGAAATGTTATTTATTATTTCATATGACACACATGTACTAAATATCTATTCACAATAGTTTGACATAGCTATTTACCATTTGTGGACCATAGTAGTAAAATGGAAATTTTGAAACTCTTCTGAATGTTTTTCCTTTAAATGTTTACCTATTTGACAGTTTTTTTAAATTGTCTTTAATTTCAATACTTTGTTCAAAAGCGACTGCATTTTGTTTTCGATAAGCCGCTATAAGTCGTAAACGTTTTCTCACATTGATGTGATACTATGCGTTTCAATCACAAATTTTTACTATTATGATGCAAGCTGTGATAATTTAATTTAAATGCACGAGATTAAATCAAATGCTAATTTCCACAAATATAACAAAAAAAAACATTATATTATTTTATATGTAATAAACAATTATAATAAAAATACTTAAATGAAAAATAAAATGCAACCACTAAATAAAAAATCAACTTCACTTCACGGATGCGTACTTCTGAATAACTGATTCACTAGCAAAAGTCGCACTTGTTCTAAATATTAAAACCGTTTCGGTTTCATTATCTCATCTCAACAATCCCGTTAGTTTTTATTATTTAAGTTGAAAAAGGTATAAAAATAAAACCTAATTGGTTTTAGTTCTTTTTTATGAAAAATGTCGGACTCATTTTAAAACTTTCTGAGTTTAGAAAAAATTGAGACTTTTATGAGTTTTAAGTTAAGGAAATAATTGTTTGATATAAACGTGACTGTTTGTAATTCAGACTAAAAGAGACTCAAAAATGAACCCTTTCGGTATGAATTGAAAAATAAGAGAAAATGAGACCCTAAATTTAAACCTTCAGGTTTACAGAGAAGTTAAGACATTCACAAAGTTTTAAATTAAGACGAAACCGATATGAAAAGTCTTAAACTTTTCATGTTCTCTTATTTTTATATAATGATGTCTTAAAATACCTTAAAATTTTCTATGGGTCTTAAAAATAAACTCAAATTTTTAACCGTGTAGATTAACAAATTCTCATATACTGTGGGAAAGATATTTTCATTGACTATATTTTCGTTGCTTTATAGGTCTTACGTTTGATTTGACTTATAAAAGGACTCGAGCTTAGATATTTCATAGTTCGTAGTTCATACTAACTAGGGTTTCCAATTATCCGACATTAATGATTATCCGGATATCCAATACAGAAAACTCAAAATATCCGGATAACAAAAAGCAAAATAAATAAATAGCTTGAATCCAATATTTCATGGTGTTTTATAATTTTTTTATTCAAATATTTTAATTATGTACATAAATAATTAATAAATAGTAAAAAAAACATTATATGATTTAAATTTATTTTGTTTTTGAAAAGTTATTGCATTGAAAATCTCAAAATTGTAATTGATTGAACTGTAAATGCTGGCTTTATTGTAAGAAATGCATTGATTAATATGTTTTTTGCGTTGCTCTGCTCATCAACAGAAGAAATTGCTACTTCCAGTTATCCCTGGAGACTGGCAATGTAAAGGGAGCACCTATTAAATTATAAACAAAATATTTATGGAATGTGGTATATTACCTGCTTCTAACAAGATTTACTTTCATAAGCATTTTATCTCGACGTTCATCCATTCATTTTTTATTCTGTTTCGATAAATTTTAACCTAAGTTCGTTCTAAACTGGTCGAAGCTTTCAAATAGAAATTTATAAGCACATTCAGCGGTCAAAAGTGTCGCTGAATTTTTATTTAATTCCTTTGCTGCAGTCTCTAGTGGTAATAGGACATCTAACAATTCTTTTAAACTTGATTGCCCTTAAATAGTTAAAAATTAAATGTCGCATCGTTGACTGCTGGCTTACTCGTTGGTTACGTCAACAAGTCGAGCCATCGTCGATTTTATATAGATAATCACATCATATATGGATAACGCCATACGGGTAACAGAAAACTCCTACACCAAAATCTGGAGACATCTATTTACTGCATAATCAATGTACAGGGTGGGCCAATAATTTTTGCCTTTTTAAAACATGAATAGAAATAAAACTACGACTGTTATTTTGTTGATTATATTTTTAACGTTTTGACAATTTAATGATATTTATTTTTTAAAAATAACATCGTCGAGATGTGCACCGTCTCGTCGTTGGCACTCTAGCAATCGACTACGCAAACTTTGGAAAACTCGCTTACACATGCTGCGGGGGATCGCGGCTATCTCGTCGTGGATGTTTCGTTTTAATTGGGATATATTCGTCGGTTTATTAAGGTAGACTCGACTTTTCAGGTATCCCCATAAGAAAAAATCGCATGGTGTAAGATCCGGGCTTCTCGGAGGCCATGGGATATCACCTCTGCGAGAAATCAATTTATTCGGAAACATTTCTTTGACTACCGGTAAAGTCACATTTGACGTATGGCATGTTGCTTCATCTTGTTGCATCCAGGTCCTGCTGTTGTATCCTTGAAATTCATGCAACTGCGGCGTCAAAAACTCTCGCAACATCTTGACGTATTCCGCTGAATTCACAGTTACATTATTTCCTTGATTATTTTCAAAGAAATACGGACCAATTATGCCCTTTGCTGATATGGCAGCCCATACTGTCGTTTTAGGTGAATGAAGTGGCTTTTGGTGTTTAAGGCGAGGGTTTTCCCTGCTCCAATATCGACAATTGTGCTTATTCACGTGCCCGTTGATGTGAAAGTGGGCTTCGTCCGTAAACAATACATTCTCCAGGCTAGAGAATTGCTCCAGCATTGTGTCAGCCAATAACTTACGTTGAATGTAATCATTTGGTTTCATCTCCTGCACGATTTGAAGCTTATACGGGCGCAGTTTGAGGTCTAGATGCAAAATCCGCCGTAGACTGGTTCTCGGTAATGCCAGAATCGCCGAACGCTTACGCGTAGATAATTCTGGATCGTTCCGAACGGAAATTTCAACCTCTCGCATGTTCTCATCGCTTCTTCTTGAACGTGGCCGGCCTGTTTGTTTAATATTCGTTGTCGATCCTGTTTGCTCGAACTTCACGACCCAAGCTTTGATTAAATTAACACTTGGACACTCGCTTACACGGCGTAATCCATATTCGATTCGAAACAGTCGTCGTACAGTAACGTAGGAATCGTTGTTTTTGTAAAATTGTTTAACACAAAAAGCACGCTGTTGTCCCGTGAAGCGCTCCATCGTGACTAAAATTGCATGAAGCGACGCATAGTTTCCCGCCACCCGCGCGCCCCTTTCTCCAACGGTATTCGAGAAATTTAATGCTGCTATTTGCAAAAATTATTGGCCCACCCTGTATATACTACCTTTTTGGGCGATTTACTCAATATTCTATTTATAAATATATTTAATTTTTAACCACACTGTTATCATGTAATTTCAGTGCTTAGTAGGTTTTGTTATACCCTAGATGAAATCTATTGGGTATACTAAGTTTGTCCTTCCCTTTGTAACGCATAGATATAATTATGGTAGAGCAAAATGGAATGAACACCCATGTATAATATTAAGAGTTATTTTGATTTTTGCGTGTCCGTTTGTCTATCTGGTTGTGTGTCCGCACGGTGACTCGAGAACGCATGTACTTAGAGAACTGAAATTTTGCACATGAGCTTTTTTTTTAAAAAAAAAAGTAAATTCAAGTTCGAAAATGGGACAAATCGGGTAACTCCTTCAAGGAGCTGCCATACAAAACTTTCGTTTCTCACTACTTATTTGGACATTGCTTTAGAGAGCATCAGCGTAGAGAGCTGAAATTTTCTACGCGACGTTTTCATAAAAATAGTAAAAATAATTTCATAAATGAGCTAAATTGGGCCATATAAAAATTTTTATCTTTTACGTAGGTATTCTGTGAAAACAATCAGTCCTAGACGTTTTTTGTGTACTCAAAAGTGCTTCAGAATATGAAATGCTATGAAACTAGTTATAATAATTTATACTGTCCGACGAACCGTACTAGAAATAATATCCGAAAAGCCTCATAGAAAATCAAACTTACACAGATGGGTGACCATACGAAATTACATAGACCCAGTTTAGACAGGTCAGTCTCAGTATGCTGTCTCTGCCGCACGAAATCTGTAGGTTGGGTGATGCTTCATTCCTGCCCCAACCATCATATTACCGAGAAATTTTCGTGGGGCAGAGGCAGCTTATTGACCAGTCTAAACCGGGTCATAAGGGCATTCATCTAGGGTATCATAAGAATAACTCTTGGACCAATTCTAGCTTTCTTACTTGTTTTATTTAAAATTTGCATAAAAAAACATCCAAGACAACTTATTTGTTTATTCAAAGAAACTTTAATAAATAAATAATAGTAATAAATAAAACTGCCACTTCAGAAAGTAATTGTATAATCTTTTGCAAATAGCTGAAAAGTTAGAAAGAAAACAGTATGAAAAAAAAAATGTCAAAAATATCCGGATTAACGGATAATTAAGGAAAAATATCCGGATTACCGAATAGTCAAAATGGGTCGGATAATCCGGATAATTTGATATCCGGATTGGAAACCCTAATACCAACTGCATCTGTGTGTTGGAATAAAAAAAGGAACTTTAATTATCTAAAATTCAAATTAATTTCTTCCTTTGAAACTACTATTAAAAACTGTTCACATTATAGAGAAAAGAATAAAGATAGTCGTCGCTCGTATGAATGGCCCCTAAAAACAAAATACGAGCAAAAAGCATACAAGGGCTCTCCTTGCCGAAAACAATTTTGCATTTAAGCTTAAAGTGAGCGCCGTTTTCAAGCAAATTGCGCTAAAATGAAAACTATTGGAAAGCTATCTTCTGCAGCGGAATTTGCATATCCATATGTATGTATATAGTATGTACTACGTATAGGTACATAGATATGTATATAAAATTGTACATTTCACAAATAATCCGGCTATTACCAAGCGCTTTCGGAAGTCTGTGTACCCTGGAATCTGCCTGTTCTGTATCTAAATGTATTTTGCTACTGTATCTACTTTGCTACAGTACAGATAGACCTTTTGCATGAGACGAGAATGCTTGTGTTCTCATATGCAAACAAGCCTAAAATGCAAACATTTGCAATTTTCAATGAAGTCCATATCGTCAGCGCTACATCTCGCCTGAAATTTACTTCACAACAGTTTTGTTTTTTTTGTTGTTGTTATTGCTGAAGGTAAAAATTCAGGTTAATTGTGTTGAAAATATTCGCAAAACTGACCGTAATGAATTTTACAATATTTTTAGTAGTTTTTCTTTTTTATTTTTTCAACTGTTTTTCAACGTTGTAAATTTTAGCTATACCTTCTAGCAGTTAATAATAATTATGCTGTTTGATGTTTTTTTTTTCTTTTTCAAATTTTCACACCAATTCAAGGAATTTCCTAGATATCACGTTTATTTTCAACAACGGCCAGGTCTCTACTACCTCTCTCGGCAGCTGTATGTATATTTATGTGTATATGTAATACATTTCTGAAAATAAACCGAGTAGCACGCCCAATTTAATTTCGTCAGACATTTCGAATTAGATCATCAAAGCGCCACTTTGTATTCATTATGCATACGTGAAAATTTTCGGTTGATTTTACATTTTCCGACATATACATAGTTTTCCGTATTAATTGAATGGGAAGTTTCAGCAGAGCTTCGGCGAACACAGCCAATTCAACAAGCAAAAATACATATGAACAGACAAAGCAAGTACAGAGCACTAACAGCAGCAGCAAAATGCAATATTGTGCAGTCTGGGGTCTAAGCGAAAAAAAAAAACAAAAAAAAAAACACAAAAAAACAAAAACAGTCGAAAACAAACAAAGAAAAAGCGTGCAAAACATAGAAGGGCGGCAAAAGCATAGCCACAGACGTCGGAAATGTTCAAATAAGTATAAATGGGCGCCCAGAAATTACCAATCTTGCAATTCCATGATTCCATCATTCGCTCGCGTAAGAGAAATGGCGTGAATTCCAAGTCCTTCCGGAATCCTCCATGGTACACCTTTCTGTTGTCAATACTACTTTCCTCTGGCTGGCTCTGTATGGTTTGGCTGTGGTCTGGTTGGGTCGCCTTAAAAAAAAAAAAAAAAAAAACGAAACGGTTTCTTTCATCTTTTAAAGCGTGCTTACGTCTGTACTTTCCTGCCGGAATGAAACTGCTGTGTATTCTGATTATGCACAAAAATCGTCCCTCCTGAACAGGCATTAAGTGAGCGGGATCTGGTCTGGATTTCTATGTACATGGGATTATGGGAGTAGGTACTACAGCAAGCAGTAGTTGATTCAGTTCCAACATAACTTCATCCCACCTCCCCCAATGTTAACTCCGATGAAATTGCTGGGCATGTTCCATGTTTGGAAGGGTGCAGTTAGTAGAGCTATGTATATAGTATAGTCAGTGGGGCGAGGATGGTGTGAGAAAGTCATTTAATCAACAAAACCCCAACCTCGGACACTTTTGCTTAAAATACTTTTGCAAGAGACTTTGAGGACTAGACTTGTACCCTTGTAGACCTACCCACACCGCACCTCAACGTACAGTCACGAGACTAGTCTCACTTACTTAGCCCACTTGAAAAGAGCTTTGCTTGCACTTTCGCTGACTATGATTAATTAGCTCACTGGCAGTATACAGTCGCGGCCGTAATTATTTGCCTAGGCTTGTCTGACTGTGTTTTGCATTTTTTTTTAGGTGTAAATAAAATTTATAAAAAAAAAAAACTTTTAAAATATAAAATTCACTAAACAGGAAAAATAATTTTTTTCTTTCTCAGTGAGACCATGTACACAAGAAAAGTTTCGTTGCAAAATGTTTAAGTGCTAGAACTCAGTTTAAATCTCAAAAGTCTGGGCATCCATAACTACATATGTATAACCACAATTGTCTAACTGCAACTCAAGCGCAAACTTATTTTTTTATTTTTAACTTTTTAGTGCATTTTATTTACAGAAGTTATTTATTTTAAATATTTTTTTTAATAGGAATAGTTTATTTTCTACTTTTTAGTCATAACTTCTATACACTATCTAACTCTCCACTCTCCCTCTCTTTCCCTCTCATCACCCAAAACCATGTAAATCCATCCATATTTGCTACACCGAGAATAGGTTGTCTGATTTAGCTCATTTTTAAAATTTTATTAACTATTTTTATGAAAATCCTGTGTACAAAATTTCAGATCTCTACCTCGACGCGTTCTCAGACAGTGTCCAAACATACATATAGTGAAAAACCAAAGTTTTGTATGGCAACACCAAGAAAGGGTTGCCTAATTTGGTCCATTTATGAAATTGTGTATTTGCAATTTTTATAACAACGCTGTGTACAAAATATCAGCTCTCCACGTCGACGCTTTCTGAGACAGTCTAAAAATATAGTGAAAACCAAAGTTTTGTATGGCAACACCAAGAAGAGTTTGCTCGATTTTGTCCATTTTTGAGGCCATTCCCTTTAACTCGTACACGAATTTGTCTATCTGTATATTTCTTTTTTACTGTTTTCGACACTCTCGTAGACCCACTTTTCGTCATCACAGCGAGCTGAAATTTGGCACACAGGTTCATGTCGCGTGACAATTGAATCTATCAAAAGTTGAACCGGAAATTTCCATGCAACCCGGAAAATCGGGAAAAATCATTTGAAAATTTGGTACAAATTTTAATAGTGATAAATCCATTTCAGGAAAAATGCAGTTTTCCGAATTTTCCGACTTTTCCGGAAAATTTTCCGGTAAAATATGCAGGATCAAGTTCCCTATCAACTGGCATCATTACTTTCTCTCCGACAATGGTGAAAACTTGCAGAAAAAATCAAGGAAAATTCATGTAAAACGCTTTTCGGAGTTTTTCCGAACAAGGAAGCGCTTGAGCGTTTTGCAACCTAAGACAAAGTTGTAGAGCGAAATGAGTTGCATAAAGTTGCTTTTGTGGAAAACTCCATGGAAAACCCGGAAAAGCTGGATAATCATCGGAAAAATTTTCATCGATATGATTAGTGATAAATCTGTTTCAGGAAAAATTCAGATTTTTCTAATTTTTCTAGAAAATTTTCCGAAAATTTCCGGAATTTTCCGCCTTTTCCGGAAAATTTTCCGACAAAAAAGTTGTATATGCTATACGGAATCTTTTTATTTCCGTCCTACTGGCATCAATACTTTCTCTTCAACAATCATGAAAACTTGCATGAAAAATCGAGGAAAATTCATGTAAATTTTTAAAAAAAATTCATAGTAATAAGAAAAGTCTGTGGAAAACATGGAAAATCGGGAAAATTCATGTTATATCCTTTATCGCTATATGCATGGTCAATGTTCTGATGAAATATCAAGTCTAATCCCTTGTAGAATAATTCCTGCACGCAATATTCGCGCTGCAAACCGCGCACATCCCTTAACCCTTCAAATTACTTTCGGCCGTACAGTAAAATTCCGTGATGCTTTTTTATCCCGAACAGTGCGAATGTGGAACAAATTACCATCTTCTGTTTTTCCCCCGGCATACAATCTGCGGAAGTTTAAGGGCGACATACATCGGCACCTCCGCCATTCTCCTCATATCCCCTGATCCTTTCCCTATCTCCTTCCTGCCATGCTGTGCTTTGCATCATTGGGTATCCCCTGAGCTTGGCTTAATAATATATAAAAAAAAATATATAAAGTTGGAATACAGCTAAAAAGCGCTGTTTAAAACATAATTTGAGTTTCAGAAAACCGTTGCAGTACATCAACGATTTGATACTCGAAAAATTTTTGTTTTCGGATCGGCACCAAACATGACTTAAAAATTGTTTTAAAATATCTCCATGCAGCACGTAATAACAATTTAGTCAACGTGTAAAAGGCAGAAAATAAAATAAGTAAAAAACGAGTTTTCAAACAAAACTGAGGCCAAGCCACATGAAAAAGTAGAAAATAAACTTTTCTTCCCACACAGAGGTGTACTCAGATTTTGGCCTCAGTTTTGTTTGAAAACTCGTTTTTTACTTATTTTATTTAAATTATATTTATTATTCCTATGAGAATTTCAGCGGTCTACGTTGACCGATTGGTTCCATTTTCCAATTTACTTTTTTTTTTTTTGTAAAAAATCCGTGTGCAGCATTTCAGCACTCTAAGTGAACGCGTTCTCGAGTTATTGTGAGGGCTGTCAGACAGACAGGCAGACGGACCGACAGATAAACATGCAAAAATCAAAATAACTTTTAATATTATGCTCCTCCAATCCATTTTGTTCTCTCTACCATTAGTCGTCAAATTAGACTAATTTCGACAAATAAAAACATTTACTTTTTCACTTTTTCAGTTTTTCATACGGGTATTCATCTAGGGCAGGACTTCTTAAACTATGGGTCGCGACCCCAAATTGGGTCGCTTAGCGATATCTTGAGGGGTTTAATAAATACAATTTTACAACTTTATGTGCAATTTTTAATTTTATATTTTTGTACAAATTCTAAAACTATATTTCTTCATATGCATATGTATATATCTATTGTTACCTAATTAATAAATCATCACAAAATATTTATATATAGGTATGTATTTATTTTATATTTTTTACGTTGCGAAAAAATTCACAATCATAAATGGGGTCGTGAATGAAAATCACAATTATAAATGGGGTCGCGAATGAAATAAGTTTAAGAAGCCCTGATCTAGGGTATCAGAAAAATTGGTCTTATACCAATTCTAGCTATTTTACTTGTTTGTATTGTTTTCAAGGACTATGCTTGCAACCAACATAAAAATAATTTATGAATATTACAACAAAGTCTAAGGGCATGGCCACAACGGCGAACCGCACCAAGCACCGCACATCGCAGTGCCCTGAGCTTGGTGTGCGATGATAAAGTGTATCCCTTATCTCAAATAGAAATGGCCACAGTGGCGCACCACGCCTTGCATCGCCCCCCCCACACCAACCATTTCACTGAGCCTAGCACTGCACGCAGGAAATAGTTGTTATTTCTTTTGTGCGGTGCGTTGGTAACATTTATCCCGACTGGGGTGAATTTGATAGATTTAATGTTTTTTTAATAAATTTTCTTCTGTGGAGTACTTTACTCACATGTATAGCGAGTAAATTCAGTAGATTCATATATGACAGTAAAATATGGATCCTCATAGTCCTGTTTTCTTGGATGCGGAGAGAGAAAAAACACCTGATGCGAAAGGAAAATACTCTTAAGGTGCGGATGGAGAAAGATATAGATGACAACATCACATTTTTAGTAGCCGTGTGCAGATTGCGGTTATGGGTATGTGGCGAGGACTGCTGGACTGGCTCTTTTCATTGCTCTCTGACGTAAGGGCTGGACTTGGAAAACCCTCTGGACAGTGTGCCACGTGATGCGATGGTACCTGAGCTTCGTTTTGGGCGTCACTTATCTATGAATTTTACTGTAAGGGAATCGTGAACTGAAAGAAGTGCATTATCGAGCCTTCTCCGGTCCGTTCTAAAAATGTTCACCGACAACTCTCTTACTAATAAGGGAGCTGGGGCAGGTGTCTACTTTACTGAACCTGACATTGAGATGGAATATACTCATTTGGAAGACACACCGCTGTCTTCCTGACTGAAACCTTCGCCATTTTAATGTCAGCGAAGATAGCCCTTGATATGGAGATCAACGGAAAAAACATTGCTATCCTTTCGGATAGGTGGCTCTGAGTGGCCCTCGGATAATATCTAAGTTACTGAGGAATTGCAGGTCGTATATGAAAAAGTTGTATATTCACAACAATTTATTGCTACTATGGGTTTTTGGTTACATGGGGATAATGGGGAATGAAATCGATGACGTTTTAGCTAGGGCTGGCTCTGATTTTCCGTTCCTCGGGTCTCTTATCAAAGCGGATTTTCATAGGAAGTATGAGCAGAGATGGGAGAACCTGAGTAGTTGTAGGTGTACAAATGGGACCAATATGAACATCTCCCATTTTTATATGGGGCTCGGAAGGAAACAATGTAGAACTGTGGTTGGCGTCATCACCGGCCACTGGTCACTTCACACTCATCTAACAAGGATGTGAGTTGTCGATAGCCCTGAGTGTCTCTCCTGTATAGAAGGAGAGCCAGAAAGCCTGAGACAACCGAATACTTTTTGTATGCTTTTCCAGCCTCCGCAAGGAGCAGGCTGGATACTCTAAGGTCTGCCCTTCTATCTGTAGATGACCTGAACAACCTTCCTCACTATGACCAGATGTGCTTCGTTAAGAGGACAGGAAGGTTTTTGTGAATGGGCTTCTAGCAGTACAGCACAATGGGCCGCCATGGCCTCCGTGCTTGGGATGGGTTCTCCTGTCCTCCTGCCTTAAAAGAAAAGGGTAAATTCTTAGTGTAACGTGGTAAATAGTCTTTCTATTATTCCTATTGGTTGACTGAGGAAATTCTTCCAATTTTTCACAATTTGTCCGTGAATACATTTTAGATAAGTGTAATCAAATGTAGATACGTCCATGCTCATATATTTGTAAAACTGTTATCGGTCTCTTCGGAGGTCATTATAGAAATGATGAAATTCACCCAAATTAGTTCTCTTAAAGTTAATTTCATGAATGCGGTTTGTCTTTTTTAAACAATTTTTGAGGAATTCGTCCTCTTCAGAGTAACTGCAACTAGAAAGCTGAATTCCATCTATACTCTTTACCGAAAACTGGGCTGCGCTTTCGCAATATCTTACTTAACTTACTTCCGAAGTCGAATATTCGAGGTCGCTTTAGGCAATGTGCAGTGCTTCACTGTGGCCATTAATTCCGCGATGTGCAAGGAGCGATGTGCTAGGGAATGATTGGTCTTGTGCTGTGCTATGGGCGGTTCTAGGTGCGGTGCGGCGTTGTGGCCATGCACTAAGTCGCAAACTTACATATATATCATATTATTAACGTCTTAAAAACGCACAAAAAATTAATTCAGAAAATTCCAATAACACTTCCTTAGTGCCTATACTAGCTACATCTCTAAATGACCCTACATTTATTGTACCTAGGACATACATATCTACAAACATAGCTAGAGCTTAATTAAATGTTGAGGCTTATCCCACATAAATCGAAACTAAACGGTGGTGGAAAATTATTTCGTTCTCCCTTCAGTATATTTACAGTTTGATGATCAAAGCGAGGAAATGCCAGCAAATCCAAACAAAACTGGTCTAAAGCCCAGAAAACAATTTTTAAGCATAATTGCCATAATGATGATTCTTTTGGCGGGAAATTATTTATCTGATTGAAATTAGACCGGTACTCTGCGCAACAAGGG
The DNA here is from genome assembly GCA_963930735.1 of Dioctria linearis. NCBI lineage: Eukaryota > Metazoa > Arthropoda > Insecta > Diptera > Asilidae > Dioctria > Dioctria linearis. Next base: position 37,971,685 of record OZ005742.1, on the reverse strand, counting down.
AATCAAAACTTATATAGGCTTATCCCGACACTAATTCCCAAATATTAATTGTTTTGTGTATAGTACGACTTGCCTGTTAAATAAATTTGGAGCAACATAAGAATCTGTGGGGGAATAATACAACATCATGAGACCATTCAACATCTTTAAGGATTGTAACAGCTTTCTATGGTGTTTGTAATTTTTTGGTTTATTTTGAAAATTTAAATTCAATTCTTTCGATTGTGTTTAATTAAAAACATTTTTTTTCTGATTTTATGTACATAAAAATTCACAATACAGAAATAAGAATGTATTCGGCAATTTGACATTTGTCCTTCAGGAGATAACTCTTAACATATTTTCTGTTTAAAATTAATTTTATCTCCATACTACAAAACTTAAGAATTCGAAACAGAAAATATTTTCTTAAACCAAACTTTAGGACCACTACATACATATGCAACGTTCCAATTTATAATTTTTAAAAAAATCTATAAGGGTACGTGCACAACGAAGCGAGGCGGGGCTGTGCGAGGATTTATCAGGAGTTGAGGGAGGCGAGGTGAAGATATATCGCGAGATGTAGTTGTTCACAACAAGTCGTCAGAAGAAGAAGAAATCTCGCTTTGACAAGTACTTATGCGAGTATATACTGTGTGTCGCGTAAATGGTGTCATATCCGAAGGCTACGGATAGGTTATGCTTAGACGAGCAAAAAATTGAAGGGGGGGGGGGGGGGGGGTTATAACAGTTTCCGAGATAACGGGACTTTAAGAAATTCGAGATGTTTTTATAATTAACCCTGTAACTTCTTAAAGTGACACCCTGTGATGATGATTTAAAACTTCTTCGTTGGATCTATCTTTCCAGTAGTCTATAAATTTTTTCTCTCCTCTCCTCCGTTTTAAAGTTGAAATCTCGGAATTATGGCTCGTTGTTTTTTTTATTTAACTGCTATTTTTATCAAAAAGCACGTCATCACTATCTACTTTTCATATAGGATTTAAGAAGCCCAAAATCTTAGCTTTAAAATGACCTATCACACTATGTACCGAAAATGTAATCCTTTCTGTGTTTTTTGCACTTTTTCTTAAGCATATCCAGCGAAAATGACTGAAAAAGGTCATTTCCAAAAGATAATTGCCTACTTTCTGGCACTTATTGAATTTGTTCAGCCATTTCAGCTGGACATGTTAAAAAAAAACGTGTAAAAAACACGGAAAGGGTTAGTTAGTTAGTTAAGCTGGATAGAGACAGCGAAACCGTCATCGCGCCCCACACTGGGATAGAATATGAAGCTCTCGCTATGTTGATTTACGCACAAGCAAGCTGTTTCGGCCGACTTTTCTAACTGAAAAATTAGAAATGAACTCGACTGCATACTAATAAAATAAGTAAAAACCAGTTTTCAAACAAAACTGAGGCCAAGCCGCATGAAAAAGTAGAAAATAAACTTTTCTTCACACACAGAGGTGGACTCAGATTTTTTGATTGGGACATTTCTCTTGAATATTCTTTCTCTTCATGAATCAAATCACTTCTTACCTCTGATTGATCATACTGAAATATATCGGTGATTGTCAGCGAATAAAATCTGAGTCCACATCTGTGTGTGAAGAAAAGTTTATTTTCTACTTTTTTCATGCGGCTTGGCCTCAGTTTTGTTTGAAAGCTCGTTTTTTACTTATTTTATTTTCTGCCTTTTTCACGTTCACTAAATTGTTATTACGTGATGCATGGAGATATTTTAAAACAATTTTTAAGTCATGTTTGGTGCCGATCCGAAAACAAAAATTTTTCGAGTATCAAATCGTTGATGTACTGCAACGCTTTTCTGAAACTCAAATTATGTTTTAAACAGCGCTTTTTAGCTGTATTCCAACTATTTTTTTTTTATATATTATTAAGCCAAGCTCAGGGGATACCCTATGATGCAAAGCACAGCATGGCAGGAAGGAGATAGGGAAAGGATCAGGGGATATGAGGAGAATGGCGGAGGTGCCGATGTATGTCGCCCTTAAACTTCTACAGATTGTATGCCGGGGGAAAAACAGAAGATGGTAAACTGTTCCACATTCGCACTGTTCGGGATAAAAAAGCATCACGGAATTTTACTGTACGGCCGAAAGTAATTTGAAGGGTTAAGGGATGTGCGCGGTTTGCAGCGCGAGTATAGCGTGCAGGAATTATTCTACAAGGGATTAGACTAGATATTTCATCAGAACATTGACCATGCATATAGCGATAAAGGATATAACATGAATTTTCCCGATTTTCCATGTTTTCCACAGACTTTTCCTATTACTATGCTTTTTTTTTAAAAATTTACATGAATTTTCCTCGATTTTTCATGCACGTTTTCATGATTGTTGAAGAGAAAGTATTGATGCCAGTAGGACGGAAAAAAAATGATTCCGCATAGGTTATAAAACTTTTTTGTCGGAAAAGTCGGAAAATTCTGGAAATTCCAGAAAAATTGGAAAATTCTGTGATTTTCCTGAAACAGATTTATCACTAATCATATCGATGAAAATTTGTCGGATGATTTCCCCGCTTTTCCGGGTTTTCCACGGAGTTTTCCACAAAAGCAACTTTATAAAACTCATTTCGCTCTACAACTTTGTCTTAGGTTGCAAAGCGCTCAAACGCTTCCTTGGTCTGAAAAACTCCGGAAAAGCGTTTTATATGAATTTTCCTCGATTTTTGTGCAAGTTTTCACCATTGTCGGAGAGAAAGTAATGATGCCAGTTGATAGGGAACTTGATCCTGCATAATTTAGAAAACTTTTTTACCGGAAAAGTCGGAAAATTCCGGAAATTTTTATCGGAAAAATCGGAAAACTCTGCATTTTCCCTGAAACGGATTTATCTCTAATCAAATTTGTACCAAATTTTCAAATGATTTTTCCTGATTTTCCGGGTTTTCCATGGAAATTTCCGGTTCAAATTTTGAAAGATTCAATTGTCACGCGACATGAATCTGTGTGCCAAATTTCAGCTCGCTGTGATGACGAAAAGTGGGTCTACGAGAGTGTCGAAAATAGTAAAAAAGAAATATATAAATAGACAAATTCGTGTACGAGTTAAAGGGAATGGCCTCAAAAATTAGGCTAAACTCTACCTGACTGTATTCAATGCCTCAAGCTACTCATAGTCGCCATGATGGGCTGCTTTTCCCTTCTGATAGATGGCAGCAGAATCTTTTAATTTTAAAAATACCACACGGGGCTGGAACTGGGTTTTTCTTAATTATTACAATAGCCTCTCCAAACACTACGGGTGTAATGCGCACATGACTGTCTGCAACACTGGAAGGAAACTGTTGCACATCAAACCTTAGAGGTGAAAGACTCGTTACGTATACAGATGGGTCCAAAATTGATAGTTCCGGGGCTGGGGTGTCTCCACCTAGGTTTAGGATTGATACACCACTGCACATGGGGGCTATGCTACAGTCTTCCAGACTGAGGTTTATATCATACTGATCTGTGTTTATAAAAATCAAAAGAGAACATTTAGCAATGAAAGCATCTTTATCTTCTCCGACAGTTAGGCAGCAATTAGCGCTATTTAATCTTCCGGAGTGAAATTAAACCTCGTATGGGAATGCTACAGCGCCATTGACAAACTGAGTAGATCCAATCCAATTGATAATTGAATTCTTAACTGAAAAGAAAATATTTTGTAGCATAAGTGCAAAGTTGTTAAAAAAATTTGATTGAGAAATGAATGAAGACAGCACAAATCGATCAAAGCGTTCAAAAATCATGATTACGAAAGAACAAGGCTGTATGTATGAGAGAAATATAAGAGAATACACAAAGAAACGAAGCCCAGGAGGAATATTATGCACCAAAACTGAACCACGTAAGATCAATGTCTCAATCAAAATGCCGGGAATAGCTATAAGATAGTTGTGTGTATGCAGTCTAGTCAATTATATTTGTATTATTTTTTTTAATTTTAGAGATTGGATTTTTATTATATTTAATAATTATTTAATGCATGCAGTTTTGTTTAAATCATACACCATTTAGATAAATAGAGAGCTCCGGAGAGTAGGGGTAGTACATAAAAGACGTACTTTGCAAATATACGTAGGTATTTAAGCTTGAGCAATACTTATAGATTATGCGTCTTGTATCCGTTCCCTGAAAAAGAGAGCACACCGACAAAATTTTATGTAAAACTCCTATTACAATAGAGGATCAGAGCCAGGGCCAGGAGGGCGGCTCTCACGCCCCATGTGGGCATTTAAATCCATGGTCACTGTAATTCTGAAAAGCATTATAGAAAAATGTTTTCTATTGTATTATTGATTCGATTAAGTATATCTGAATGAACAAGGCGTTTTAAGTTCTTAATCTGTAATTTATTTAATATCCTATTGACTTTAACGATTTATATGAAGAGCAAAAAAAGTAAAAATTTACAGAGCAATCTTTAATTCAGAATTAACTCCAGCGAATTTTCTACAGAACCTATCATCTATAGGTCACGTTCCTATAGCTCAGATGCTATTTGGGTCCCACAAATGAACATGAATTATTTTTACTTTCAAAGAATTGATCTAGAGGAGCTGATCTCTGTGATTTTCTCAATTAAATCGAAAGCTATGGAACGTAATTCTCTACTACGTCGCCTTATAAAATTATTATTTAGATTGATTGATAAGTACATTCGTCATATAATGAATACATACTTGTTTTCCCTTTCTACATTGTCCAATGCTTGAAATAGTGCTACAGACATTTGATAGTATTTCGGTCATGAATTTCCCATTTCTAAACTTGCATTTGAATACAGATTTACTGCAACCGCTATTTGATAAAGAAGTCCCTCTGTGATCACAAGTTGAGGTGGGTAATAATTTTTCGACCTTATAGTCTGTCCCATATGGTGTACCTCAGGGTTCTGTACTTAGTGCCCTACTATTTAGCAGGTTCATAATTAGCCTTTCTGATGCACAAATTCACCTGTATGCTGACGATGTACAGCTTAAGTAAAGTAGACTTATTGGCCTAATTGAGGACTATTTCGTGAGTATTAATTGGAATCATGAGTGGATAAATATATAGTCTATGCTGAATGGATTGCACTTAATCCTGCAAAGTTGCAGTGCGTAATTGTTTCTATACTAGACCACTGAATGATATTGAAATATTGCTGCTATAAGTTTAAATGATTGTACATTGTCTGTGAACAGGGGGGGGGGGGGGGTATGTGGAACACTTTTTTGATCAGCTTATCTCAAGGAATTGTGTGGTATACCGGAAGGTATCTTGATCTGAATCACCCTGTATATTATGACTAATAATTTTAGGATGCCATTTTTAATTGTACGTGTTATGTTCCCTATGAACGTAATTATGGCCGCTCAGGGAAAGGTGTAGGTTCAACAAGAAAAATTACTATTGTAATAGGGCGCCATGCAGTTTTTCCATTGGGGAGGTTAAACTACGAAACCTATTAAGTAGATCACACGGCTTGAATTAATCGATATTTTCTTTATTCGTTATAAAAAAAAAAGAACTTTCACACCGCGATGCAAATTCAACAATACGGTCTATAAATTTAGATTTAAAAACAAAACAAAAAGAGAGAGCAGAATCGCGATCGCCAACCAGCCAAGTACAAAACACCTAAATAATATATAATATTGAAAATAAAAAATGAAATGATTACTTAGCTTTGGTAATTTTCTTCTTATAAAAAAAATTCACGCGGTAGTCCAGATTCCTTTTTTTTTTCTTTTTTTTTTGTGTTTTTTTCTTTTTATCAAAACTAAACTTAACTTTTGACTGACCTTACGTCCAGTCGGTTTCACGTACCAAAAAAAAAAGAGACTTATGGGCTCAATGGCCGTTCTTCAGTCCCCTGCAGCTGCGGATATCGACTATTTTTCTTTCTTTTTTCGAAACCTTCGCAAATCCCCTGCACTGCTGCCAATATTTGCAATATAATTCGAAATTTAATCTCTGTGTTTAGTTTATACACCAACCTATACTGTGCTATTTCGGACTTGTGTTTATTGTTTATAAGGAGATCTGGGCTCATTTTTGACTACTCGAATAGAGAGTGAACGGCATTATAAAAATTACTTTCAACGAAAAGAAAGGTTTAATCGACCAAAGTTTAACTTGGTTAAAAGTATGGATATCGTGGAATTTTGTTTGACGAGGCTATTTGGTTGTGCGAGAACAACATTTATGCTAACTAAGAGCTGTATAGTTTAATTCAACATGGATTTAAATTTAAATTACTCGCAAAAATAAAGCTACTTTACAATACTTTAATTTCAAACCCGACACTTTCTAATATAGTTCAAAAAGGTTTCAGTATTAAGATCTTAACTACTCCAATGTGCAATATACTACTAAGTAGATCTAAACTACGGGGATAAGTCTTATTGTTAATATAATTATATACGTGATACAAAAAAAAACGGAAGTAGGTAATATGTGCGAGTATGAAAGCCATTCTTATTCTATGTACAATTCGTATGTTCTTATCTAATCGTAAAGCACGGCATGAATAGTTTATATGAGATGAATCATAAATGATGCATGTCGGCTATTTATAATATTCTCCACAATTCGTAGGAGGGCCGAGTTGATCTGGTTTATCCTTTCACCACTTGTAATAATTGCCCCTAAGCAATCCTCAGCCTTCGAAGATGGGGATATCTCAGGCTATCCGAGAAGACGTGAAGTTGGTTCGTTATAAGGAACTCATTGCTGGACCGCTATAGCTTTCAGACTTCAGCACTTGACAGAAAAAGGGTGATGAGCGTTAGGTTTAGCTTTCTGGAAGTAAGAAGTTCTGAGCAGCATTATGAATTATTACTAGCTATCACAACTCATCACAAACGCCCACGCACCACATTAAAGTTTCATCCATACGGATTTCTGGGACATAACATACGAACAAAAGATTTTTTAATTTTGTGTAGGTACTTATTTCCAACAAATAAATTATTAGTATTATTATTATTATTTTTGAGCTTTCATTGTTTCTGCAGAAAGGAGCTTTAGAACTTTAGAAAGAGCGAAGAATTTTAATAGATCGATAATATCTCAAGAAAAGTTAAAACGGGCTATCAATTATGATATTGCGCGCACTATGGATATTTTAACGATTATAAAGAAATTCACTCAAAACAAAGCTCGAAAGGCAGTCTTAAAATAATTTAATTCCTTTCAACCCCCCCCCCCCCCCCCCAGTGTTGAGATAAGGTAATAAGGTACTCCATTTTGCAGTTGGACCGGGGGTCATACAACCTCTTTCAGACCCTGGTCAGAACTACTTGGTTCCAACAATAAACAACCCTCGCCATTATATTCGTGTGTGTATGTGTACGTGAACTAAGGTACCCTAGTAAAAATTGCTCACAGTTTAATCTTGTCTCCTGCCCCGCCAGGGGCATTTATTATGTAAACTAATAATAATTTGGCTAAAAAGCATCAAGGGGCTTGCAATTCATGAAGAAACATATAGACAATTTTAGTACCGATGGGCCGTCTGATGAGCATTCATTAAATCTCATCGAAGGGCTCATTAGATATCATGAAACTGCTCTGCTCCCTATATACTAAACCAGCAATAAATAAATATTTATTCTTGTCATCACCGTGTCAGATGACATTTCTACTAGGAAAATGTAAATTTATTTTTGTGATTTATTTATTAAAAATTTTAAATTGTTTATTTTAAATTAATTTTCTGATTTGTTTTTCCGCGGAAAGACTGTGGCCCATATGCTGAAATACACGTTATGTCCATATCCTTACGCCGCAGCGTCGAACAAAAAAATATATAAAATCAATCGTAAAATCAGATTCTCATTTATGAACTCATCATAACACTCATTGACATGCTCATTAATAAGCTCATCGTGACACTCATTGTTATGCTCATTAATATTCTCATCCCGGCACTCATTTGCATGCTCATTAATAAGCTCATCGAGACCCTCATTGACATAATCATTAATAAGCTCATCGTGAGACTCATTATGTACTCATCGAAGTGCTCATCTAATATTGTAAAATGCACAAAAGAAAAGCACAGCATACATTTCTAAATAAGTGAAAGAGATGGAATTCTCATGCACACCATCTGTGAATAAGTAAAGAAATGTTTTTTTTTCCGGTTTTGATTCAGACGCAAATAAATTTCATTAGTACGTTCATCTGATTGCTCATGAGGAGCTTATCATGATATGTCTACCAGGGTAAATCCCCGAACTAAAAAAAAAGACAGAGTGCATACAGTCACTTGTATGCCACACCATTACAATTATTCATGTCAAACATCGTAGTAACCATTCTGACAACAAATTTGAAATCCGGACTGTTTCTGTCACCTATTCATTGAATGCTATAGATAGAAAGGTATAGTAGAAAAAAACTCATTACGAATGTATAATATTGTGTAAATAATTATGCATGATAAATCATATTAAAAACAAAAAAACATTTCACCTCTTGAACTGTCACTTATGTACTTAGCGGTAAATTGAATTAATAAAATTCACAAAGTTAAACAAAAACGCTCTTGAAAAATGTATACAATGTTCGATTTCCGCTTTCGCCATTTTGTATTCTTCACCACCATCACCACCACCGCCGCGGCCGATTGGCCGCACCTCCACTTTATTTTAATTTACATAAACTTTTCATATTTCATCAATCAAAGGGCAGGAAAAATTCGACGAATTCTGCCGGTCGCCACCGGACGTTATTTTACCCAGAGCAACCCAACGAGGAATAAATAATTGTTCGAGTGCAGTCCCCTTGGAGATTATACATAGTCTCTATGTGGCATCCAGCATCCAGCATCCAACAACAGCAGCAGCAGCAGCAAAAACATGGCCAGCAGTTTAATATTTATTTTTGATCTCATGAAAATTTTCTTTTGCATCCGCGCTCGCTGGTTTCATGCTTTGCTCGCGAGAATAATTGAACCGATTCAGACGCATAATAACACCCGCAATGTATATAGGGTGACTCTAAAATGTAGCCATCAAAAATATTGTGTGCTAATAAATTGAAAGTTTTACAACTTTTAACAGAACAAGAGACCTCGGGGGAGATCAGATCTGTTGGGCAGTTGATTGATGGAAACTGTAAAGTCGAAATTTATGACAACGATTGCATTTTGTGGGACTTTATTTATGGGTGAAATGCAAATAAATAGAGTTCAAAGTTCTGAGGGGGATGGGAGAGGATGGATAACAAGGTGTTCGAGTGGTGGGTGAAATTTGATTAAAAATTGGAAATTTTCCAATCACACGCTCTCAGAAAGAATATTGAAAAAGTTTTTTTTTAATATTCTTGCAGACAAAAGAACTTTTAGCTGCAGTTCTGTAAAAGTTGGGCGAATAATTTTAATGAAAATTTACATAATACTGTACTGTGTGAAGTATGATGAAGTGGGATGGATATGATAAGGTAAATATTAGGTTAGGTAAGATTGGGGGTAGTCGAATTGTCTTACGTTCGTGACCTTCGTGATATTATATTGTCATTATAGCTTGCTCTAAAGAAAATTGTTGGATGTAAAAGTGCAGGAAACTAGAACCAACCATATTTAGTTTAAGAGCCCGCAATTATTTTCGGGTGTAAAATAAATATAACCAAAAAATATATGCATTAAGTTGTTACGCCTCACCAGGGCTCCCTGATGCCTGATCTTGGAAATTGAATATTGGTTATATATAAATTAAAATATATATATGCATGTACTTACCTGTTTTGTGTACTACTTGTATAGTGTGCTGTTTCCATTCTCCTCCACTGGAATAATGCTGCAAAAGAATTTCTTTTATACATATATTGCAGAAATATAATAGAAATGGCACTTACCTAAATTCCACTTGGAGAGATCTAAGCGATTGTTTTCAACTATATCAAAGTCTGGTCAGGTTAAATTAAGATCTTTTAAATATGTATATGAATTAATCAATCTGGAAGTATAAAGATTGTAATGTCACAACAGACAACATACAGCATACCTACATTGATTTGATTGATTGAACCAGAAGTTTGGGACCCCGAGGGATCCCCCGAACGTAAGCCAAGTCAAGACCCATTGTCAACCCCGCAGAGCCAAGAGCGACCACTCATAGGTCCCAACCGTACGCTCTTATTAATTTCAGTATTGGCCCCCAGGCCTCCTTGCCGGCGTCGTGTAGCTCGTCCAGGAGGTGTGAGCCAGCATACCTACATAGGCACATAATGAGCTGGAATCACTGGAGCTACCCTTTTGTTGCTGGACACCATACTGGATGCGATGAGTACAAAGCTGTAATTAAATAAGATTAGATTTGGTTAGATTTAAGACTGAACTATAATTACTGCTGTGGGTCATACTCTTTTATGTTCCTAAAGACAATGTTGTAATATCCCGTAGCAAATTCAATAGGGATTCATAACGTTGTTCATATCTTTCGACTCAATTTTGGTTCAACTTTAAATTAACTAGTAAGCAGCTAGCGTTCACCTCAGTTTGGCAGCATAAATTTGACATTTCTCTTCATTCCGTTGCGTTGCGTTCCATCTATTGTACTTCAGCCTTAAGTAACATGAATTTAGTATATTTATCAGATTTAGATTCTGAATTTTCTGTAATAATACAATATAAACTTACATACATATATTGAGTGGCAAAGATGATGTGAAGCAAATAAGGCTGTATATGAAATCTAAACCTCGTACAATAAAAATTTCGTTTTACGCCCGAAACTTATTAAAAATGCACGGTTAAAGGTGTTTCCAGCCGAAGGAAAATAATTTTGAATGCAATTTACTTTAATTAAGAAATTTCAAGAAAATTAAAGTAATGGAAAAGGAGCTGTAAAAATAGAACTTAAATCGATGATTTATCTAACGAAAACGAATTTTAATAGGATATTTAAATATATTAGATTATAGTTTATGGTCTCAAGATTATTTTTATAATAACAAAAAAAATTATGATACTATTAATAAATTTAAATTGATTCCAAACGATCAGTCCCGATTGGGAAGTATATTTTGGAAAAATATTGGAAAACTTCAAAAATAGGGGGCGATTTCGATAAAGGCGACGGCCTTGATAGATGAAGGGATCTGTTTTTGACAGAAATTAGAACCGATAAGTAGTATGCCGGAAAAATTAAATAAAACAAAACAAAAAGTTTGAAGAAAAAATATATATATAGGTTTTTCAAGTCAACTTAACGTTTATTCAAACCAAAATAACGTTTTTTCATTTCAAATTAAAGATTTTTCATTTCAAATTAACGTTTTTAAATTGAAAAAATAGTATACTCAACTTAATAAAAATACCTTATGTTTCACTGTTGCGTTATTTTTGGAACATACTGTATAATAAAGTTGAATTTAAAAAATTAAATTTGAAGTTAAAAAAATGAATTTAAATGAATCAATACAATGGGTGTCCTGCTACAGCCATTGGTAATTTCATTGTCATGTCCATGTAATAATTATTGCAATCGGCAGAGGTCACACTTGCCAAAGATTCTTTAATTACATCAACTAAATTTAAACTATTTTCCGAATCAGCCAACAAATTTCTTGCAGCCAATTTAGTTTTCGAGAAAACTTTTTATATTGGATTAAGCATTGGGGAGTATGGGGAAAGGAACATTAGTTGATGTGTGGTCTCTCTAACCTTATCTTGTATTACACTAGTCTTGTGTATTTTTGCATTGTCAACAACTAACCAAGCATTAGTGATATTAGCTTCTGCCAATTTATTGAATAACTCATCTAAAAACACCTGAAAAATGTTTGCATTTACAGTTGAGTTTGATATTATTTTTTTATGTATTATGCCATGTAAATTGATGGCTGCAATGAGCGACACATTTCGTCCTCTTATGGTTGGAACTATGACATGAGCTGCAGTATTCTTCTTTGAGCGAGCTTTAGCTCTCCGAAGGTGACAGTTGAATCCAGATTCATCAATAAATATAATTTTCTCACGTTGCTGTGGGGCGTTTTGCGAAAAGTGCATAGCATAATTTTTACGCTGTTCTATGGTACTTTCCGAGTTAAAACGATCAATGTTAAAAGTAGCTAGTTTTAGCGTTATCTTTAAATATTTCAAAGCATTAAAGATGGTTGTTGTGCTAAGGTTTACATTTTTGCTTTCAAACACTTTAATCTTAATATTTTTTATAGTAATGGCCGGATTACGTTCTACTATTTCTTCAATTATATTTAAAATTTCCGTAGTTAACTTCAATTGCCTTTTACCACCACGATTTCTGGTCAAAACCACACCCCCATCATTTTTGTACCGACGTAATATAGATGTAGCCGTATTTTTATTAATACCAGCCAGTTCTGCTGATTCACCTATTCTCTTACCTTCTTCATAAAATTTTATTAATAATTCTTTTTTTTCCAAGCTTATTTTATTATTGGTTGCTAAATTACGTTGTCTTCTCTGACGAACAACTAAATTCGGGTTATTTTCATCACCACTATTATCTGAATCCTCTCTTACTTCCATAATTCTGCGATAATGAGCCAACGGAATAGAATCATTAGAGGAACTGTCACTCAATTCATTATTAGATAATATGGTATTGTTCATTTTTTTGCTGATTGAAATTTAAAGGGTCCAATTAAATTATAATTTTTAACTTTTTTAAACTTACGTTAGATAATTACCTTGATGATATTTATTGTTTAAATGATATTTATTCCTTTAATTTGTAACATTAAAAAAATAATTAAGAATTGAGCCATGCAATAAAACAAAAGTAATCAGAATACTAAGATGATTTTTTATTTTGGCAAGTGTTCATAGATATATTCTTGAAAAAACCAATTTCAATTTAAAAACGTTAATTTGAAATGAAAAATATTTAAGTTGAAATAAAAAATCTTTAATTTGAAATGAAAAAACGTTATTTTGGTTTGAATAAACGTTAAGTTGATCTGAAAAAACGTTAAGTTGACCTGAAAAACCTATATATAAGTTGCAAAGCAAAACAAAGTTAAACAAAGTAAGAGAATTTCAGGTGTCTGAAGGAAAGAAAGCGGATTAATCGAAATTAAAAAGATTAAAAGAAAAATAGGTAATAAGTACCTACTGCCGTGTGTCTTGTTCATTTGCAGATTTACATAATTTATAATTTCATTGTTTATATTATTAAATTAATGTGGGCTGTCATGTATACTAAATGAAATTTCATTGTCATTGTTCTTAGTCTAAGCAATTTATGCATACGTACATATATATGTACATAAAGTACAAGCTATGAGTCAGTGTTGGACAAAATGTAATCTGATTAACGATTAACAATTACAATTAATCATGTAATCGGTAATCAGATTACTTTGTAACAGATTACTAATGTAATCCATTTCCATAATTACATAATGTAATCAATTAACTTGTAGTGTAATTACAAGTTAATTTGATTACGCATTAATCGATTACATGTTAATTCCACAACATGTTAATTTAGTTTTAATGCAAGATATAAGCCTTCTAAATTTTAAAAATTTCATTCCCAAACTGAATCTTTGTATACTGGAGTATTGTGCAAATATTGAAGGAACTTCAAAATAATCTTAATCAAGTATCAACGATCCTTGTATTCCATTCTATTTTAAATTTGTAATTTGATAATTCATCAACAAGAAAACTGTTGCTAAATCTTCATGTATATACACAACTATAAAAAGTTATCACCGGCAGCCGGTATAAGTGGTTACATGTTGAACCATAAATAAGTGAAGTACCGTTAAATCTGTACTACTACTACTACGTACTTACACTGACTATTAGTGTTTTACAACTATTTTCAGAATTTATGTAAAGATATTGAAAAATATAGCCGAACCGATTCACTCCATGTCTCACGTAATCCATTTCACCCCATTTGACCCTACAAAGTAATCTGTTACAATGTAATTAGATTACAAAATAATCGAATTATAGTGTAACAAATTACACATTTGATAGATTACATATTCTATCATAAGTAATCCGATTAAAATGTAATAAAATACAATTTAATTAGATTACTTGGTAATTTGCCTAAACTGTAATGGAATTATTAATTAAATTACACTGGAATCAGATAACGTCCAACACTGTTATGAGTGCATATAATTGGAATTGAGAAAAGTGCCAAAGTTAAATTTATATTGTTGAGCCGGAATAATAGTCGACAGGCTATTCTTATGCTCTGGGAACGGAGCATAACAAAGTATTAAGTTAAAGAAAAAACAGTATTAAAACCAATCGTCTGGCAGGAACTCACTGCGGCCTAAGTGAGTAAGAGAATGTTAAAAACACTTTTTTTTTATTTTTTATTTTTTTTTTTAATGGAAACACTTAAAAGCAGAGAAAATTTCTCTGAATACAAATATGCAGTCGCTCGGATAACTCCTTGCCAGACAAATTTATAGTAAGTGCCGGAAACATGTATGCACAAAATATGTATAAGAGTGGTTGGCCCTTTCACCCTTAAAATTAAAACAGAATAAGAATTTTATTCGTAATGCAAGTGATGAGAAAAGTGAACTTTGCTTTTCCAAACTTTTTTTTAATCCCTTACAAATTCAATCGTTCTTTCACTTACTCATATGTCCCAATATAGTAACAAACCCAATGCCATTGCTTCACCAAATTTAGAAAAATTCACACTTTTTCTAATACCAGTACCTTTCATCTACTAAAGACCGACGGTGCCAATTTGAATGAACGAATCAAATATATTTTGATTTCTGTCAGTCAGAATTACATTTTTGTGCCCGGTACTGACGGTAACCCGGAGACCACCGACCCGACGACCACCATCCTGTCGTGTATGATCATACGTCCTTCAGTCTGCCTCTAGCTATTTCCCCCGATTTCCCGAATAATATGTTTTTTTTTTCAATTATCAAGGGTGGAACCGTCACACTATAATCTTGCATACTCTTCACTTCCAAACTACCTGATAAAAAAAATATTTACTAATCTCCTCAATTTCCCCAGAAGAAGTAAGATCTTTCGGCCAACTTTTTTTTTCACACTTCATTCAAGTGGTGTTCAGCCTCACTTGAAAAACATAAAGAATTCCGATGAAAACCAGTCTGAACCAAGGTGACTGATATCTATATATACTTACTTGTATCTAGGACATCTAGCATAGGTATACTCCAGCAGCACAGGCACTCCACCATACGAAGAATCTAAAATAAAAAATCAAAAACAACAACAGAAAAGTGTGAAAATATGTTTATGGTTCAAATTTCAATGTTCCACTCTTGCAATAATAACCAAATTCCACATTGATATTAGTAGAACACTTAACCTAACCTTAAGGGGAATTCCCATTTTTCATACAACTTCAGACCCGGCTTGAACAGACATGAGAGATGTCTTAAATGATGCGTTATGATACTCTGAACATATTTTATTAACAATGCTTATTTCAATTAAGCGGAATCTAGCTTGAACGACTTTCTTGGATGAAAAAGTGGAGATTTCTACCTCTCGTGATTTCGCGGAATTGGTGAGTCGTGGAAAATGACTTCTTCCTATGAGAATAATATTTACAACAGAGCACTAATGGCAATGGAAGAAAGAACTGCAAAAATATATGCCAAATTGTTGTAACTGGGGTGTATGACCCGAATGCATGAAAATGGGTTTTCCGGTGGCAAAAACATCCTGAGAAAGTTTTCTGAATCAGGAAAAGTACACCAGCCAATAGTACTCGGCGAGACCTTTAATTTGATATGCAACATGCCATATTGGAAATACCCCCTCCCCTGTCAGAGGTTTCCTACCCCCAACCTTAAAGTATCCAGAGAAAAATTTTCTTCTACGAATTGTAGATAGTAATGAGCTGAGACGAACAGTGAAATCCATTTTCCTATCGGACATAACCCTATCGAGTTAGAGCCGATCGAAGGTGGGAAAAATCTAGTACCTCAGTTTGAATAAAAATGAGGAATATACTAAAAAGTGAGTATGGGGATGGCTATTAAGTCTCCGAGTATAGGAGTGTGGGTACTCAAACTTCTTCCGAGAACCTAAGGAATTCAATTCTGTACTAGATTTTCTAAAATGTACTAGATCAAACTTTGACCCCCAATCCTTCCCCATATGTTCCGACTATCATAATGCATCATTTATGACATTTCTCATGTGTTTTCATGTCCTGCCTAAAATGGGTATTCCCCATTAAATGTAGATACAGGTGTATGTAACAAGAGAAGCTTACACCTGATACAGGTTGCAGAAATTTAAATTTCACGAAAATTTAATTGAAATATTAAAAATAAATCCGCGTAGCCGTGTAACTTTCTTAACTGCCGACTTGAAAGATTTCTTAACTGCCGACTTGAAAGACTTTAAGCAGTGGCAAACTTAATCTGCTGTTTTTAAGGTATTTTTCCCCAGCAATCCAATGGTAATATGCAAAATAAATTTAATAAATTTTAGAAAGACCTTTTCACAAAAATGAAAAAATACTAGAACAGGCCACAGAGAAATATCCGTTTGAGTGGGAACTGCAGTCTGATGAACGGTATTCGCTTTCGTTATATGAATGAATACAGTTTTTCTGTGATCACATCCAGGATTTCTTTGGCCTCGACATTATTTCGATGAACAATCTTTCTCTGTAGTCTCCTTCCATTGTATAATTTTGGAGGTTTCAGGGTTCTTAATAATATATCTGATGCGCCAATTTTAGGAGTGAAGATATGCGGGGAAGCTCAGTTGGATGTAGGGCGTTTAGAAATTCCACAGATTTACATATTATATTGCACTTCATATCCTTCCAACATTTAGCTTCGATCTTCTTGATTATAGATTTATTTTTCCAGCCTTACAGATTAATAGGCACGTTATGTTTCTTGTTCCATACAAACTCTGATACTCTTTTTATTATTAAATTTTCACTAAAAAAAATTCAATATTTTCAAGCTACCAATCAGCACCACAAAATTTCATACATAGAAATGTGCATAGGTAAAAAAAAAAACATTTTCATTTTCATCCATCGAAAAATGAAAATTAAATAAACCACATTCAAAAAAAAAATCCACCAGTAACCCTTCACCCTTTAATGTGTAGTGATTCCGTGCAAATTTCATAACCGCATACAAAAGTTGATCTCCCACAGGCAGGGGGATTAAATCATATCATCACCTCTCGTAAAAGGGGTGAAATTAAGCGTACTAACAACGGCATACAAAGGTTGCTGCATACCTGCCACAAGCCAGATAAATGTGGATTAAAAGCTACTCGCATATCCGAAAATGATACATAGAACGAGTGTGTACCATAACTAGTATGTACTATACTAGGACCTACACAGCATCAGCTCATTCGGGCGTAAGAATTTGATATCAGAATATTGGCTGTGGATAACTATCGAAAAATCAATAAAATTCTGACTAACAATTGCATCACTTGAGGAAAAGATGGGCAAAGGGTTGTTTGGGAGTGAACTTTCAAGAATCTGCTTCTGATGGGTTAATCCGGGTTTGTCTAGCCAAAATGTCTTAAAGTTTTGTGCAAGATATCAGGAGGAGGACAGAAGGAGAAACATTTACAATCGGAAATCGGAATGGAATTAGTTTGGACATCTAAGAACTGAGAAAAATAAAATAAAATTAGACATCCGGTCTCTGTTGGTAGGTTTTTATCTGCAGATGGGTTTAATTTAAATTTAAAATTTTCTTCTATTCCCCTAGCATATTCCTTGCTGCTGCTGCTGCTGCTGCTATTCGTTCTGATTATGGAATTTTGCATTAAACGAACCCCCATACAGGACGGTTTCTTTCTTCAGGAAAATGTTTAGAGTGAAGGCAAGAGGATGGCATAATTAAATTGTTTTGCATCTCCCTTCGTTTTTTTTTTTTTGTACTGTTGCAAATTTTCCGTACTGTCTGCAGATGTAGACTTCATTTATAAAACTGCGTTGTATTTATGTGTTGAGGGTGAGGGTAAATATTTCGGTTAGGGTGAAATTACTTTCGAAAAGTTCCACCAACTTGTTGAAATCAATTTCAATTTTTTTTTCTTACAAAAAAGAGATGACTTTCTTCAAAAAAGTTTTTCAATTTTCTTTGATGACGATGGCGATAATTTTTCTTAAGCCTTTGTGTAATGAAGTCTGTCTTAACGGATCCGTGGTAGTTACCGGGTATGCTCTAATATATAATATAAAGTTAGTTTCATTTTAAACATTGCCATTTTGAGTGAAATAGATCTGATAGATTACAGGATGATATGCTGCATTGAATGTGAGTGCTAGGGTTTCTATTCGCTGCTTATAAAGGGTTTTCCAATAAGAGGTGTTCTTTTGATATTCAAAGAAAAATGCCATTTTTTGAGATAAATGATCGGATCTTTATTTTATTATAAAGAGGAAGGTATGCCGTTAATACTGGAAAATAACATCAGCCAAATGACCACCACGACCACGCCTACAGGACCATATCCTTTTCATGAAATTTTCCATAACCAAATCGCAAAGTGGTTGCCCTATGTCCTCGATAGCCTCACGAATTCCATCTTTGAGGTCTTGAATCGACGCTGGGCTGTTGGCGTAGACCTTCTCTTTCACGTGGCGCCAAAGGAAGAAGTCGCAAGGTGTTAAGTCACAAGATCTCGGTGGCCAATTGTGGTCACCTCTTCGAGAGATTACACGGTCCGGAAACTTTTCCCGTAAAAGATCAATGGTTTCGTTGCTTGTATGGCACGTAGCGCCGTCTTGTTGACAGTAAACGTTGTCCAGATCAATACCATCCAATTCCGGCCATAAAAAATCATTAATCATCTGTCGATAGCGCAATCCATTCACCGTAACTGTTGCTCCAGCCTCATTTTCGAAAAAGTAAGGTCCAATGACCCCGCGGGACCATAAACCGCACCAAACAGTCACACGTTGAGGATAGAGAGGCTTTTCAACAATTACTCTTGGGTTTTCCGAGCCCCAGATGCGACAATTTTGCTTGTTGACGAAGCCATCGAGGTGGAAATGGGCCTCATCACTCAAGATGAGTTTTCGATGGAATTCCGGATCATTTTCATGCATTTCAAGGACCCAATCAGCAAAGACTCGACGTTGTTGATGATCGGCCGGCTTGAGTTCTTGTGTTAACTGAACTTTATAAGCCTTAAGACCCAAATCTTTATGCAAAATACGGTGTAATGACGTTTGTGGAATGCCTAATTCCAAAGAACGACGAGGAATGGACAAACCTGGGTTTTCTTCAACACTTTCGGCTACAGCAGCAATATTCTCGGCTGTTCTTGAGCGACGTGCACGGGTTTTATTCTTCACATCACTAACTTGTCCCGACAGCTCGAATTTTTCTACCAATTTCTGTATTGCGGTCCGACAAGGTGCTTCACGACGACCCAAAAATGTTCGAGTTTTACCAACCGTCTCTGCCACATTTTCACCATTTTTATAGTGAATTATAGTGTATCGTTCCATTTTTATTAATGGCGTAGTTTCTACTTGTCAAATGTCAAAAAATGACAGCTCCAAAAGTGACATCTACCGAAATAGCGGGCTAATTAAAATAACACCTCTTATTGGAAAACCCTTTATTTTCCATAATTATCAAGATATTAAACGAAAAACTTCCGGCAATATTTTGGAAATTGTTCAATTCAAAATAATGCTGCGGGCTTAATTTGATGAAAATGTGTTATTCATATTTTTTTTTTAAATATTATGAAACCTCGATAAAGCGCGGTTTTCATCTCTCACAGACCTGTAAAATTTCAAGTACAAGTACCAGTACTGGTACGTAAAAAATTCTCAAGTAAAAGTCCCTATACTAGTACTTAAAAAATGTTGAAGTACAAGTCCAGGTACTGGTACTGGTATTTATAAGTCCCATATACAAGCTTAAGTACCCTATTAGTACCAAAGTACCCACTTACTACAAATTCCGCCATAACGCGAAGAACTTCAGCTCTATCCTATCCTATTAGTACCCATTTATTAAAACCAGTAATTACAAGTAAATACCAGTACTGGTAAGTACTGGGGGATACTAGAAAGTGTTGGAAAAGTTCTACTGGACATTTTCGAGTAAAAGTACCCAAATTTGACCTTAGACTAAATATTTTTTTTAGTATGAGTACTGGTACTTGACTGGTACTGGTACTGGTACTTAAAATCATACAATTCTGAATGTAAGTGTATATTGAATTTACGTCTTTGGTGAGAGGGCCCGCCCTATGAGGAAAAAATTGTAAAATCATAAACTTCTGCTTTCCTGCTACGCAAATGACGAATGTTGCACTACAATCTCCCATAAATCTTTAACTGAACATCTCGACCCGTACTTTCAAAATGATTTTCATTTATTCTGAAAAACCGTATAAAGTCAAATAGCCGTTTTAGTTTGCGCGAGAAAATCCAACTCTAAAATCATAAAAAATTATGACTCAAAACTTTTTGCGTGTTATTAATTATTAATTAAACGAAATTCCTTTTTTTTTATCGTGTGGATAAAAACTTTAGAACATATAACAATTTGGAATGCGAGTATCGTCCAGGTCCAAAATTTGTGTATACATGAGTGCATGGTTTTTTTTTTAAATATTTGATTAATCGACCTGCATTAATTGAATCACGATTAAATCGGTACAAAATAATCGATTAATTAAGATTAATCAAGTTCTGGAATAATATTTGACACGAAAAAGTTGAATGATCGAAAAACAGACTACAAAATAATATTTTTATTTTTATATAATTCTTTATCCAGGATTGCAAAAATCAGAGGTTTGACAATTTTTTCGTCGTTAGCCAATTTGGCGGTAGCTTTGAATATAATGGCTCCGCAGAGGTACCTACAGATATTCCAAGAAGTTGGCAGTATTTCTTTGATAAGTTAAACAGTTTTTTTCAGAATAAATGCCTAAACTATGGTGGTTAAATAGAAGGATTTGCTCGTCATGGGGATTAATCGAATCGATGTTCATTCTAGTTTTCTGTAAACAAGGGTTTTAAGTGACCCCATAAAAAACAAATTCCTCTCCTTCGGATGCTGTTGTCTCACACTACCTGGGGCCGTCGGATTCACTAACACGGAGAGTTGTGGAGATTAATTGAGCTCTTTTGACATACTTAGCTCTATACTCGGAATTCTGTAACTCGAGTTCGAAGAATTTGTATTGAGAATTACCAAAGTCTCTATTCCACTCGACAAAACTCTCTCTTGGTTACTTTAGTTGTGAGAAATAAGAAGAATACTTTCAGACAGTATTATCAGTTTTTGTTGTGTTTTGTGAAGGTATATTTACAAAAACAAATTATGGAAATCCTTGCAATACTTTGAGAGAAATATAGATTTTGGTGTCTCAAGGTACCCGCTAAAAATTTTCAATCACGCGAAAATAGTCAATTTGGTCATCCTGCAGTACAGAAGAGATGCTACAAACATTATAAATATGTACGTTAAAGCTTGTATGTAGGATGAAGTCGCATCTACATTTTATCCCCTAATTATGTATGTAATTAGTTTTTGAGTCCGGTAAATTGTTTTGGAGATGACTGCAAAAGAAATGAATCAGTCCTCTTTAAGGTGGAAAAAGTCCGTTTTTTGGTACATCATTGCGAAGAACTGCTAGGCCGTGGAGATTCACATGCGAAGGAAAAAATATTCACAACGAGACTACTTATGGATGTGAAATAAATAACGGAAGAAATATATGCAAAATATAAGAACTGGGGTGTATCTCATCCATGTGTAAAAAATCCGTCTTTCAGAGGTAAAAATTCAGTTATGACGATAAAATGATCAAAAACAAACTACACTACTCGATTACTCCGTCCTCCCTCTTTAATTTGATTCCAAACATGACGTATTTTGGACAACCCACGACCTCACATCCCCAAAAACCCGTCCCCCAGAAACTGCTCACGTATATTTTTGTACTCTAGCCCCTAAATCTGTAGGAAAAAGCTTCACTGCTCTACGACCCTCCCACACAAAGTTAGCTGTCCTTAATATTGCGACACTTCTCACGTTTTTCTAACTCCCCAAGTATGCTAGAGAATCGCGAATGGAGAGTTAGGGAGTTTTGATGGGGGAAAACGAAAATTCTCATCTCCCAAACTCCCCAACTCTCCATGTTACAGAATCCGACCCATGGGAGAGGTTCTGTCTACCTTTTTATATTTCTACTCTCAACTTTTTCATGACAGATCAAAATGTGTACAAATTACAGAAAATATACTCAACGTGATTATATAGCTGAAGTGAGTGAAACTCATCTCCATACTGGCGCAAGTAGACTGCAGTGCAGAGTGTGAAAAGTGGTGAGAAGGGATGGCATAACACGCGATTACTTGGGGGGCAGTAACTTCGGTTGTGAAAGCCATGGTTAACAATTAGAAGCTTGAGTCATAAATGAATAGGAAGGAGGGTGTAGAAAGACAACAAATTTTCACTCTTTTTAGCATTACTTGATTAATATGAATTCCACTATTTGCAACTGCATTTTGCTCCCACACTAAAAAACTAAACTAAAGAGCTAAACACAAATATTTAATTTTTTTTTACAAATATTTTACCCCATAGATGGAATAGGAAAATTATTTCAAATTTTGCGACTGTAAATTAAATTAATAAATACAAGAGAAATACAAATAAGAGTCCTAGTTCAATTAATTTAGCTTATCAGCATTCCTGTTTGTTATACAGGGTGTTTCCTTCTTGGTTGTCAATTGAGCAGACACTCACTCAAAAATTGTAGGGCAGGGGGGAAGGGGCAGATCAACCACTTCGGAGTTACAGGGTGATTAGGAAAAAAACTAGATTTTCACAAAACACCCTGTATCTTAAGAAGTACAGGCCGTACGGTCATAGTTAAGAGCTAATTGTATGCAGAAATTCATGGCTTTTCCAAAGACTGCTCAACCAGCCCGGTACTCCTCTCATCTCAGGTGTTAAAAATTTCGGATTTTCTTACATTTTTTTTTACTTTGACTTTATTATTTTGCAAAACGGTCATTGACATAACTTTTTTTTTTTTTTTATATAAAAACTGTAACAATACAATACAATACAAAACAATACCTTTATTTCTGGATTTACAAGTTAGTGTTGATAAGACTCCAAAAGCACCCACGGAGGTAGCAAGTTGAGCAGTGGCCGGTAAGGTGTTCCACAAGCGGAGGATCTGAACGAAGAAAGAACTCTGAAGAACATCACGAGAGAAATGAGGGACCAATATCATACGATGCCGTTGAGATTGTAAAAATTGTAGGAAATCGAATAGGTAAGAAGGTTCATGTAACTGCAGAAGTTTAAAAAAAAAGATAAGTGCCCTCCGTTTATGATATGAATCCAGTGATTGCTGAAGAAGAGAGTTTCTAAGAGATGCAACGTGATCAAACCGACGTAGACCATAGATGAAACGAACGCAGTCATTGAAAGCAATATCCAGCCTTCTCGAGCAATTACTGTCCAGCTTCGGAAAAATCAGATTTCCATAAGTAAAGAGAGGCATTAATAAGCTTTTTACGAGTTTCAAGCACGTTTCAGTAGGTAGAATATACGCCGACAACCATAGCCTACGAAGGCCCGAATAAATTTTCTTCAAACAGTCGGAGATATGACAACAGCACTTCATGCGAGAATGGATTGAGATTCCCAGACTTTTCACGTTATTCATGTAGGGTAATATAGCACCGTTAAGCATCACTGGTGGTAAGTCCAGAGACACAGGATCAGTATTATAGAAGGCTATACAATGCGACTTAGTCGGATTGAGCACGTTACGCAATGACCACAGGGATAGTCTGGCAAGGTCTAGATTAATACGTTCAATGCAATCCTCTTGGTAAGATATTGGCCGACTAAGATACAGCTGAACATCATCAGCATATAAATGGATATTAGCATCCTTAACAACGTAACAGAGATCGTCAATATATAGCATGAAGACAAGAGGACCCAATATGGAGCCCTGGGGAACTCCACTCTTGACTGGTGAGTGGCTGGAGAGCTGATTACCAATCTTCACCTGCTGGAGTCGATCATAAAGAAACGATCTCAATAGTCTAGTGGAACAGTTCGAGAATGCAAAACAAGTGGTTAGTTTATTGAGAACCTTTTCATAATTTACACTGTCGAAAGCCTTAGAAAAGTCCAACAACGTCAATATACACAGTTCGTTATTATCCATAGCAATTCTTACATCAGTAGTCACTTTTAGCATTGCAGTTTCACAGCTGTGAAAAGGCCGGAAACCCGATTGCCACTTGGATATCAGCTTATGCACACTGATAAAATCCATTATTTGACTATATGCATAATTTTTTCCAAAGCTTTAGACAGAAAGGGGAGTATGCTGATTGGCCGAAAGTCAGAGATATCCTTGGGTGATGCGTTTTTTGCAATAGGAAGTATTGTCGCTGTCTTCCAAGCTCGAGGGAAGGTGGAGTATGTAAGACTCGAGTTAAAGATATGCTGAATATACTGACTGACATATGGAAGCAGTAGTTTGATAAAACACGGAAAGATATTGTCAGCACCTACAGCTTCGGACTTTACAGAGCAAATCGCCGACCAAATTTCATCTAGGGTTACTCCCCGAAAACTAAACGCCCCATCAAAGTTATTACGAGTTATATTCGAGATTGCTGTAGCTAGGGGTAACGTGATGTGCATTATTTGGGGGAGTTGCGAAGAACCTGTTTAGAGCTTCCGGACTAAAATCACAATTAGATTTGTCCTTACCGCAGACGCTTGCCTTCTTTAAGTTCTTCCAAAGAGTTTTGGATGGTAATTCAGGGTTGAGTTTGGAGCGGTAATATCGCCTTTTGGAATTACGAACTGCAGTGGTAACAAGATTACGCGCTGAAGAAAAGTTAGCCCTAGCATGATCAGTCCTTAATCGCCTGTATTCACGGTACAAGTACTCCCGTTCGACAATCAGCAATTTAATTTCATTGGTAAACCAAGACGGAGAGCAGTTATTAATCCACTTGACACGAAGAGGCAGTAGGTTACGAGGCCATTGAAAATCGTTACCTGTTCATCGACTGATGAACATTCAAGGATCCGAGACCATCTACATCAATATTTTTAAAGTCTCTGTAGGAAAAACTTTGGATAGGGGGAATGGGGTCAAAGCAGAAATTATAAGTCAGAAAGAGAATGTCGTGGTCCAGAGTATTAAATGGACTGATTTGATTCAGGAACAAGACACGGTCTGGGACTAAAACAAGAAAAACGTCAAGGAGAGATAAATGCAATGAATTAAAGAAGGTGGGATAGGAATTGACTATGTTTAAAGGACTGGACAAGGGAAGAAAAATTCAATGATCGTAAATCAGCAGATAGAAGATTAACGTTAAAGTCACCACCCGTAGACTTCTCTTTAATTTAACCTATTCCAGGCTATATGGTATCTGTAGCCGTTAAAGAGTTATTAGCGTTAGGCCGTTTGCACATCGAAAAACGAAAACCAAAACAATAAACCGAAAAACACAAATATTGTCCTAAACTAACACATATTTGCCGCAATACATGTAATAAAATATTTATTCTAATTACAGTTTTAATTAAAAAATATCCATATTTAAAGCTTTATTTCAATTAAAATACATTTTTATGT
The DNA here is from genome assembly GCA_963930735.1 of Dioctria linearis. Lineage (NCBI taxonomy): Eukaryota > Metazoa > Arthropoda > Insecta > Diptera > Asilidae > Dioctria > Dioctria linearis. Next base: position 37,946,084 of record OZ005742.1, on the reverse strand, counting down.
TTATTCGTACGAAAAACAATTTTTCGTTCCGAACTGTCAAGTATACAGGGTGTTTCCCCTTAGGAGGTCCATAGAGCGGGAGGTGATAGTACTCACCTAGACGAACCAACAATTGTATGGCAGGGGGGGGGGGGGGAAATATCAACCGTTTAGGAGTTTACTGGGTGATTCATAAAAAAAGCTAGGTTTTCACAAAACACCCTGTATATTAAAAACTACAGGGCGTATGGTCACAGTTAACGGCTCAATGTATGCAGAACTTCATGGCCTTTCCAACGACAGCTCAATTAGTCCCATACACATCTCCCCTCAGAAGTTATGAAGGTCTAAACTAAAAATTTCGGATTTTCTTTCCTTTTTTTTTACTTTGACCTCTATTATTTTCGCAAAATGGTCGTTAACATAACTTTTTTTTATAAAAACTGTAAACTGAAGAGTCTCCTCTTTAAGTTGACCTATTACACCCAATGTGCTATCTGAAGCCCTTTAAGAGTTATTAGCTCTAAACCTATTCTCAAACCTATTTTCAAACCTATTCTCAACGATAATTTGTTCCCTTAGCACGTAATTTTAAAAAATATCGTCTTTTTTCGGTGTGACCTGAATAGGTTATGAGGTAATAACTGTTTAACGGCTACAGTTAACACATAGGATGTAATAGGTCAACTTAAAGAGGAGAGTCTGCAGTTTACAGTTTTTATAAAAAAAAGTTATGTTAACGACCATTTTGCAAAAATAATAGAGGTCAAATTAAAAAAAAAGGAGAGAAAATCCGAAATTTTTAGTTTAGACCTTCATAACTTCTGAGGGGAGAGGGGTATGGGACTAATTGAGCTGTCGTTGGAAAGGCCATGAAGTTCTGCATACAGTAAGCCCTTAATTGTGACCATACGCCCTGCAGTTTTTAATATACAGGGTGTTTTGTGAAAACCTAGCTTTTTTTATGAATCACTCCTAAACGGTTGATATTGCCCCCCCCCCCCCCCCTGCCATACAATTTTTGGCTCGTCTAGGTGAGTACTATCACCTCCCGCTCTATGGACCTCCTAAGGGGAAACACCCTGTATTTTCGTTCCATACTACGTTCCACATACGAACGAATATTTTTTTCGGTCGTGCATAACCTCATTCCCGTTTATTTACATTTGATACAAACCCAACCCAACTTCTATTCGTTCGTTTTTTATGTGCAAGCATAAACGAACTTTCGGTGTGGAACTGCTTATTCGTTCGTTTTCGTTTTTCGATGTGCAAACGGCCTTAACCTATTCTCAAAGCTATTCTTAAACCTATTCTCAAAAATATATGATTTCGGTATGACCTGAATAGATTGTGAGCTTATAACTCCTTAACGGCTGCAGATAGTCTACAACTTACAGTTTTTATAAAAAAAACTTATGATAACGACGTTTTTGCAAAAATAATAGAGATCAAGGTGAAAAACTCCGAAATAGTTTAGACTATAAAAACTCCTGAGAAGATAGAAGTAACGGGCTGGTTAAGCAGTCGTTAAAAAGGCCATAAAATTCTGCATAACTGTCCTTTTTACGTTTTTGTGAAAAACTAGCTTTTTTCTAAATCACCCTGTAACTCCGAAAAGGTTGATATGCTCCCCGTACAATACAATTTTTTGTTTGGCTAGGTGAGTACGAACACCTCCTGCTCTGTTGACACCATGGAGGAAAGGGAACACCCTATATACTCTAAAATAAAAACAACAACATTTTTTTATCTGTCAAAACTGTCAAAATATAAATATCCAAAGACCTAGAAAATAATATTTCCAATCAACACTTTTCAGCAGGAAATAGCGTACCTAACCGCAAAACGTAAGTATAGCAACCCTCGAATATATCCCTATATAGGAATATAATGAAGATGAAAATTATTTTTCCATTTTGCAATTAATTTTGTTCTCTACTTGATCCTTGGTATCTTATGTAAGGATAAGTATCTAAGCCATGGGAGTTTTTGCAACACGTGTGAATTATAAGAAAAAGCATCATATCCTTCCCAATTTTCATTGTCTACCTACCCAAAAGAGAGTGTATAGCAAGAAAATTTGTCTGAACTGAAAATATATAAATCCATAGCTGTAAAAATAATTAGTTTTTCCTTGATGCAACAATACATAATGTACAAGATATGCTCCTACTCCCTCCATCGCTTCTTCCTGAAAGTAATTCAAAACTACAAACATTTTTCCAATCTAATTCTGCTTCACTTTGAAAGGTGTCAAATAAGTTAGTCTGGCAGAAATGAATATTGTAGAAAGGACACACCGCCCCAGATGCGTTCAAATGACATTTCCTTACCCTCCCTCTAGAGAACTCAAAAGCTATGTTTACGGTCTTGCAAATGTCTGGTTCTGTGCTGCAGAGACCATTTCACTTGTTCACATAATCCATGTGTCCCTAGTAGTTTTTCTGTCTGCCTTAACAATGGTTATGAAGAATGTCCTTCCAAGATAGGAGATTTCTGCTTAAGAGACACAGGACATGTGTAGGCAGAAGGTGAGGTTTAGTTTATTATTGTTATGTGATATAGAAAAGAATCGTATTTCTCTGGCATACACTACCCTCATCCCCTTTTTTGGTTTTCTGTTGCTTCACATTTTTTTTTATTCTGTTTCTGATGGTTCTGATAGTTTAAGGGTGGATTAAGAAAAATACCATTAAGAAGGGTGCGATAAATCGATTTTTGTTTTTATTCTTTATAAAGGGGTGCTGAAATATGTGTGGGTGCCTAAATGTGCATAGATCTATGTGTATGAACGTAGTTTCCTATGGGAAGATAGAAGAACAGATTTAATTTGTGTAAAGTGATTCAAGGTACATAGGTACAAAAGTTGTACGAATACAAAACATATTTTAACTATAGCCTTATATTGCAAGGTGTGAGGACGTGACTTGAATTTAAATTCCATCACCATCGGTTGGTTTGAAATTATTGTTGCCTCTATAATGACTTCACATCTGTTGTCTTTACTGTTGGAAAATAAATTGTCTCCATGTTTTACATGACACCTTTCCTTTTGCCTTGAGGATAATACTAATCCTGAATTTTCAAACTGTCGTGTCATTTATGATTTTTCTGGAAATGACCAAGTTTTTGTTTTATTAATTGTAAACTGTCAACATAACATTGACTAAACCATTATATACCTACAAAATTCTGGAGAGTTTCCTAGAGATAATCTCTATTTAAAATTATTTTTACTTCAAATTAAAAACTAATATTTACGAGGAAAAAAAATTCTAATTGGATTAAAATCAATTTTGGTGATATCCTAAAAGTCAGTGGTTCATGTCTTGTGGTAATGCGGTCATGTGGTCATGTTATTACGGACCTTTATTATACCTTAAATGAAATTATAGGGTATACTAAGTTTGTCATTCCATTTGTAACGCATAGAAATAATGCTGATAGAGCAAAATGGATTGGACACTCACGCATAAATTAAAAATTATTTTAATTTTAGCATGTCCGTCCGTCCGTCCTCACTTAGAAAGCTGAAATTTTGCGCACGGGCTTATTAAAGACAAAAAAAAAAGTAAATTTAAGTTCAATAAATCGGAAGAATTGGGTAACACTTTCATATAGGTTTGCCATACAAAAATTTCGTTTTTAACTATATATTTGGGCGGAGAGCTGAAATTTTGTACGTGATGTTTTTATGGCAATAGTAAATAATATTTAATAAAATTTACTAAATCGGGCATCCCCTTTTTGGTGTTGCCGTACAAAAATCGTTTTCACTTTATATTTCGACACTGCCTGAAAACGCGTCGAAGTGAAGAGCTCAAATTTTGTGTGCAGCAGTTTCATATAAATTGCAAATACGATTTCAAGAATAGAAGAAATCGGGGGTTTATTGCCAATCGCACAAGCCATATAAAAATACTTCACCTAACGCACAAGCAGGAGTTTGCGAAGCGCACACCTATTGTTAAGGGATTACGCATTGTTTTGGAAACGCGCGGGTATGGTTAACGGCAACGCATTGTTCCAGCACGTATCTTTACCTGATCTCTGTGATATACTTATACATATAGATTTAGGAACCTATACGTATATATACGTATAGATTTAAATGACAGGATTGAAATTTTCATCAATATCAATTTGTCCACCTAGTTTGATTCATGTCGATTAAAAATAAAATTCTTAAAGTGTTCTTCAGTGTTTTTATTCGGTGTTCTAAATTCTGAACTTTTCTGCAAACATATATTATATGTTTAGCCGAAATGATAAACCGCTGAAAATAGTGGATGGCTTTAAATTCCATTTGGGTCGTCTGACAGAACGGGTCAAACATGGAGATGCACGAATAAGAAATACCTACACCCGTCTTTATCTGGATTATGCGCTTGGCAAATACACCCTACGTAGGTATATTACTTAGAGCAGGTAAAGATACGTGCTGGAACAATGCGTTGTCCTTAACCATACCCGCGCGTTTCCAAAACAATGCGTTATCCCTTAAACAATAGGTGTGCGCTTCGCAATGTGTTTTCGACTAGATTAATGTTGAGTTGTGCGCTTCGCAAATATACCCAAAATCGGGGAACCTTTTCTTCGTATTGCCATATAAAAATTTCGTTTTTCACTATATATGTATATAGACACTGCCTGTGAATTCGTCGATGTAAGAGTTGAAATTTTGTAGACGGCGTTCTCATGAAAATAGTAAATATAATTTCAAAACTGGGTTAAATCGGGTAATCGCTTCTTGGTGTTACCATATAAAAATTTAGGTTTTTACGTACCTATAGACATAGAGGAAAGTAGACAAATATGGAAACCATTTTGTTTTTTTTCAAATATTTTTATTTTAAATTCAGTCTTTAAAAAAAATGTTACTTTATAATAAACTTTATACACCAACAAACAAAACACCTAGCCAAACAAAAAATTGTTTGAGGCGGGGGGTCATCAATCATCGGAGTTACAGGGTAATTTTGAAAAAAAGCCTAGTTTTTCACAAAACATCCTGTATCTTAAAAAGTACAGGGTATGTGGTCACCGTTAAGAGCTCATTGCATTCTGAACTTCAGGGCTTCAATTCAACGACTGCTCAATCAGCCCCATACTCTTCTCCTATCAGAAGTTATTCCGGTCTAAACTCAAAATTTCGGATTTTCTTAGCTTTTGTTTTTACTTTGACCTCCAAAATTTTTGCATAAAGGTCATTGACGTAACTTTTTTTTATAAAAGCCTGTAGACTCTCCTCTTTAATTTGATCTATTATAATCTATTTGCTATCTGTAGCCGTTAATATATTATTAACCAAACTTTTTGAAAAAAAAAATAGAGGTCCAAAAAAAATCCGAAATTTGGAGTTTAGATGGTCTAAACTCCTGAGTAGAGAGGACTATGGGGCTGGAAAGACCATAAAATTCTGCATACACAATGAGCTCTTAACGGTGACCGCACATACTGTACTTTTTAAGATAGAAGGTATTTTGTGAAGAACTAGTTTTTTCCTTAATCACCCTGTAGCTCCGTAAACGGCCGCTACCATACAATTTTTTGTTTGTCTAGGTGAATACTATCACCTCCTGCTCTATGGACTTCGGTGGGAACACCCAGTTTAAAATACTCTGAGCTCAATTGATAAAAACAAGATGAAACAGTACAGAAAGGAATCTCAGAAGAAATTATCTACAAACCTTTTGTTTTACCTAATGTAGACACAATTCAATCTGCATAGGGGAAACAGGGACAAAATGAAATGGGGTTTTCTTTTTTCAGCTCTGTTTTTTACTACTTAGAAAAGATTGGAATTTAAAAATCAACAATTCTTTGTTATTTGCTCTAAACAAAAATATAAAAATTTCTTCAAAAACTTAAAAAATAACGAAAATATAGTTATTTATAAAAGGAACAACGAAAATTCATTTTGTCCATATTGTCCATACCTAATGGGCGAAATGAGATGCTGTATTTTAAATGCACAGTTCACAAACAAATATTTCGGTTCTCTTAGGTTTGTCGGCACAAGATGCGTGTGCCCAATGTACACATGTTACGCATCTTAGCCAACTTTCTCCGAACTTAGACCGGGAATATAAATCACTGCAATAAATGTAAAGGCAATCAGCATCTGATTGTGTGTAATCTGTAAAATAATTAATATTTTTATTTTCTTCATTCTTATTTTATGTGTTTTCAGATACCAAATGTTTTCTTGACTGATCTCTTTGCTTTCTTGACAGGTGATATAACATCCAATGGAACTCTTAAGGGGTTAAACCACTGTAATAGCCTTAAAAATAGCGTTTTAATTTTTTTTATGTAGGTAATAGAATAATAATTTTTAAGGAAGCTATTAAGCATATATTTAAGTATACATAAAAAAGAAATATTAAAAAAAATATTAGTAAATGGCGACACCAGAGCCATTCTCGCAAGGCTTGTCGAATTTAAAGGACTCTGCGGCACGCAGTGTAACTGGTGCAATTTTGAATTTGGAACTAAAAGAAAAAATCACTTAGTCTACATGCTCATAGCTAGTGAAGTAAGTAGGGGATTTTGAAAATATTCATTTTTGTATGATTAGCGGGTAATTAAATGAATTCGTTCAATTTTAGATACAAAAAGCGGTAATTATTTGTTAATAAATAATGTCTAAATAGACGTATCGAAAATCCCGTACGTATTTCATTTCAAAATGTTATTTTAAAGATATTGTTAAAAATTCAAATGAAGAGAATGAAAATTGTTGGAGTTATGAAAAATCGTGTTTCAAGAAAAACACGTTTAAAGTTTTGAAATGAATTATTGACATGAAAAATTCGACCGTTAAATTTATATGTACTGATGCTAAACTAACGTACTTTGCTTGGAAATGCTTTTAACTGAACACAAACACTTCCTATCGACATTTCTTACTGTATTAGTGTCAGCAAGGAGAGAAAGCTCCTTCCCAGTAGGGTTTATTTGACGCAGGTAGTCGTTTCGCAGCAGACCGACGGGCTCGGGAAGGATCCTAAAATTTCGATGATGAAAATTCCTTTCAGGTATAATACTTTATGTCTCATATTCTAGTAGGTTCAACGCATCTTTTAAGGCAATAAACAAAAATTTGATTTTCTGAAAAATTTACAGTGGTGTTACCCCTTAAAGCAATGGAAGGACTTGTAGTTTCTGTGTCACAATTGTTAGCCAGGGTTTGTGAATTCGATATAGGTTCAGTGATTTCCAGTCCAGAGGAAGTTCAGTCGCTGGAACATTCACCAATTTCTTATTTAATACATCTTCCAGAGGGATGTTAGTTGTTTCAGCAGGTTCATATGCATGATTGGCGAAAATATTGTCCAAAGTCCCGTATTTTTGAATCCACTCCAGACATTTCGAACAGTCGCTGCTTTACCATATGCTTGACCGAGTAAAGAACCAATTTGATAATGTGTCAGCACACGTCCAGGGTGAGCTCTGAGCCAGTGAAAAATCTCCTGTTTAAAATATGTTTTCAATGGCTCGTAAAAACAAACATCTAAAGGCTGAATGCGATGAGTGCAATGTGATAGTAGACACAGTAGCACTATGCCATTTGCTTTGGAAAATTCCAAGGATTCGAATCCCTTGTTATTCGCGTGTCCGTCCACTATCAAAAGCACTTTTTGCTCTACACTTGCATTCATATGCGATTGGAAGTGCAAAGCCATTTAAGGAAGACTTCTCCAGTCACTCATCCTGAGTTTTGGGCTATGCCAAGAGTAGGTACCAGTAGGTGCATCGTCCAGAAGCTCATTTTTCATATTTTTACGCGGTGACGTTCATGCAACAGACGACAGTAACGTTGGACTCCCTCTCTTGGCACTTTTAAGTGTACACAGCTGTTTTCTGCCAGCTGTAGCTATTATTTTCTGTGGACTTTGTACAGTGGATAGGCCAGACTTATCAACATTGTTGATCCTACTTGGACAAATAAATATCGTGCTTTTCTAAAACCTCTTGATAAACTTTGAAAAACCTTTCTATTTGAGGCCTGTTGCAGACGTTGGTTCCGGTTTCCGCAGTGATATATCTTTATGCCTCTTAATAAAACCAGCTAACCACTTCTGTCCAGCGTGTTTTTTATCTTTATTAAATGAATTTTTAAAGCCATTTTTTTTTGTAAAGTCTAAAAGCCAGCTCTTTCATGTCACCGCAAGTTAATAATAATAAAAAATAAGTTTCTAATAATTTTATGTGATCAGCCTGATGCCTCTCAACTTTGGAGGAAATGTCAATTTAAACCGGCGTAAACCTTTGGTGTTGGGACTTAATGTTTTATTAAAACCTAATGCGTGTCTACGCAAAGCAGCTTGGGGAACACCGAATTTTTAGATGCAGATAGCAGTCCCATTTTGTTCTCTTTAGTCCCCAGTGTTAGTTAGTGGTTCACTTGTAGTTTCGTGGAATGATGAAAACAATACCGACACAAATGAAAGTTATTTTAAAAATATTTACCTTCAATCAGACGACTATGGACATAATGACATATGTTTGTCATTTTGTTCATTAAGGCTGTATGTCATTTTGTCCAAACTACACTTAATTATTTTATAAACTCAACACCGGCGTAAACACAATAAAACATTCGAAAAACTATCTTTATCAGACACTAATACAACAATCCAACTAATTATAACAAGGATACAAGAAAACTCTTAGGTATACTTACCTCACATACCTAAGAATTATTAAATTTTTAATTTTTTACAAAGCCAAAAATATCACAATACACATCTCATTTAAACCGGCTGCCTTGGAGGAACTGGCATCTACGCAGGTCGGAACATGACGCTAAAGTAACGTAGTGCCAGTGTTGCAACCTATTTAACATATGCCGTTTATGGGATATTGCTACCATCTCATTTTACCCATTTATTCCATTTTGTCCATGTTTCCCCTACATAAAAGAAAGAAAAAAAGGTAATATTGTTCAGGTAGTTTGTTCTATTTAAAACACTGTGGTCCATTTAGAAGGGAAGTCCTACATTCATAGCCTTTTCGATCCACATTAGAAACAATATATATCCACTCGCAATATTAGTACCTTTATGGATGATGCTCGTTCAGGATAGTTTTCACTGTATATTGACGAATTTACGTACAAAAGTAGTTGAGGTAGCTAGTTTATCTAGAAAATCAAAACTAACAAAAACTGGTTACAAACCAACTGAATTTAACTCCGGTTCAAATTCAATTCTACTTTTCTAGTGTAAAAATACAAATTGCCGGATCAAAGTTTAGAAGACATCAGAGCTGGGCAATACTTAAGTAAAAAAAGACTTAAGTACTACTTTAAGTACATTTTCGTTACTTAAGATTTATTACTCAATACTTTTGAAATGCCCTACTTAGTACTTGAACATAAGTACTTGCTTCTATTTACTTGTACTTAAGACATAGTTTTGTACTTAAGTTCCCAGATTTTTACTTAAGTATTTCTGAGTCTATTAATTACCTACAAATATCTAACTCTTCGTAGAAAAGCAAACACAATCTCTAGCCCAACTCCTTTTTTTGTTGAGTTTTAAAGCACACAAAGAACTATCACGCGTCAAGGCGAAACTTTAGTCAAACTAATAACACATGAACAAGACTAGGAGGGTAGGTAGGCAAGAAATGCCTAGCTTCAATATAAAATCAACGATGCCTCGACCTGATGTAGGAAAGGCTCAATTTTGTCTTAGAAATTTACTGGAAATATTTTCCTTCGAATTTTTATGTATTATTGGAGGCGACAATGGGTGCTTGGGCGGACCTCTAATAGTTTTTACGAGTGTAGCAATCAATGATTTTTTACTTCACATGCAGCGCCGAAAAATATAAAAAACTATAAATAGTAGCCACTGGTTAGTATACATATTATAGTTTTCAAAAGGGTATTTATTTATTAATATCTATTAACTGAGTACTTCAATAAGTACTCAGCACTTTTATAGACTTAGTACTTACTTACAAGTACTTTTCATACATACGGTACTTGTACTTACGCTGAAGTACTCTGGCCTTCGATTCTTGTACTTAAGTACTTTTTCTTTGATAAGGGATGAGTCAAATTTCCTGTCCTAAACTTCGATTGTGAATAAAAGGAAAACGAATTATTGTGATTGAACGATTATTTATTAGCATATAATTTACAATGATTAAATCAGTGCATTGACGCCGCGCTCACCAAAATGTTCCGGTTTGTACCCGGGTTCAAGTGGAATCGGGTACCAGGGTACTCGATTCCAAGATGTTCGATTTCAAATTTACTCGAGTACCCGGGTACCCGATTGCGGGTTACCCGGGTATCCGGATATAATCGATTCTCGATTCCAAATATCCGGGTATCCCGGTACAATCGGTTATTAATATTTTAGCACTCCGGTACATTACTGAATTCGTGAATACAGCCAAATAATTCTGCTACCCGAATCGCGCTTTGCTTGATTTTGAATTTTTGTAAAGGAGTGTGGATATGCACAATGAAACATTCCTGAATAAGTTTATGTATTTACAAATATGTAGAAGGATTTAGAAATATATCAATTTTCTCTACTCGCAGTCGCTGGCCAGGAAATAGTAATGAGAGAAAGATTTCACAACTACCTGGAAGTACTTTGAAGTCATGCATAGCATATTTTGTGTGTTAACGCTGCAATCAAAGAAGATAGGAATCAATCGACCAAAATTGAAAATTTTCCTTGTTTTCTAGAAAGAGCCAAATAATGTCATATGCTTTCGCCTTTTGCATGAATGGGGGAGAAGAGCTTGGCTATGCACTATTGTAGTGCGACTGAGACAACCAGGTAAACACAAAACTCGGGAGAAGCAGGCGAAATTTCCGAGTGTTTTACTGGTCCATTGAAGATAAGGTTCACACGATTGTGCATGACAATGCGTCCAACATAAGACTCGGGACCTTTCTTCTATCGAAGACAGACGTTCCTATAGGGCACAGTATTGATTGTGCCGCTCATAGCCTTCAGCTAGCCGTAAAAGAAGGTCTAAAGGTGGAAGCATATAAGAATATTGTACCAAAGTTAGCCAGGCTCGTTAATCACTTTAGATCCTCCACCATTGCCACACATGCACTTACAGAGAAGCAGAGACTTTTAAATCTGAACAAAAGAAAGCTTCTTTCTAACGTTCCCACTCGTTAGGACTCAATTTTTTATATGTTTGAGCGAATCTTGGAGCAGAGAAGTGCAATAGCAGCAGTTCTCAGTGATCGTAATATAACGAAAGCGGCAATTGTTAGAAGCATAGAGCTTAACGAATCAGACTGGGCGAATATGGAGGGTCTAGTTCTACTTCTGAGATCTTTACAGATTGCCACAAAGTATCTTTCAGGATCATCTTACGTAACTCTATCAGCAGTTAGACCTGTAATATGCGGTATAATTGAGAACCACTTGAAGGATAGTATTCTGGATAATTCAACAATCAAGTTTTTCTAGTTCAGGGTCATGACTGACCAACGCCAGCGATTCATTATTTCACCAGATAGCTCTCCATTTTCAAATGATACTGAAGTTTTAACGGCACACCAATTGGCATCTTTCCTTGATCCCCGATACAAAGACCTTCCTCGAGTAGATGCTTGTGAACAAGAAAGGGGACAAATTCTTAAAGTTGTGCAGAACATCATACAGAATTTTGAAAATAATAATGACAGCTGTGTTAAAACTAACGAAACAGACCAGAGTAATGATCCAAAAAATAAAAACACTGCTTTGGATTTTCTATTGGATGCAACAGATCGGTTGGAAGCGCTCGATGCGACTGCGCAAATGGAGAGGTACATTCGTGAACCAACCATTCATCACAATGCTAATCCTCGGAAATGGTGGAAAAACAATCAGGAGAAGTTTCCTTATGTTTCAAAGTTGGCACACAAAATGCTGGCTATTCCAGCTACATCATCCAGCTGTGAGAGATCATTCTCCACATCTGGAAATACAGTAACAAAGAAAAAGAATCGTTACCTGCCAGAAAATGTGAATATGCTTGTTTTCCTTGCACGAAATAAACATCTACTAAGTAGATGATACCATAACGTAAGTGATGGTTAAGCTGATTTTCCTCACGACAATATTAGATAAACTTGCATTTATTTAATACAGTAAAGAATGATCTACAGATGTATATAATTTCTATATGTATAATAAAGAGCAATATTTTAATAAAATTTCTAAGCTTTTATTATCTTTTATTCATTTGTACATATTTACCTTTTTATATAAAAACTCCAAAGAGGAACCATCTACCAGACATAATATTTTTACAAACGTAGATTTAATTTCAGGGATCCAAAAACTCGGACACCAAATTAATTTTTCACAATACCCGATTCAAAGGAATCGATTCCTAACAACCCGATTCCCGGGTACCCGGGTAGCTCGAATCTTACCCGTGAAACCCGGGTGGGTACCCGGATAAGAACCGGGTACTCGAAAACCCGGGGTTTAAGGAACCGAAGATTTCGTTTGAAGTGTCTAAACAAATTTTTTCCATGTTTAAGAGCCACCATTTTAGAAATACGAGTCTATTGACGTTTGAATGCAGACATATTGGTGAGATTTTTTCGTCTTTTAAAATACTCCATTTTGCAAAATGCCCAAAATTTCTCAATTGGCCTGCACTGAGGCACATTCGGCGGATTGTCTTCCTTTGGTACAAAGTCGATTTTATTGTTCAGCAGAAATTACTGTATTTGACTTCAGTACAACACAAACACTGATGTCACCATCTTGATTAATTGCCTGCCAAATCAAAAATTTAGCCGAAAATTTCTCTTTTCGTTTCACAGGGATGTCCACACCATAGGAATATCATTCCTGAACTGTTTGCATGGAATTTGCCTGTAATCACTGGGGACATAAGTTTCAACATCCATAATGACAAATTTTCCACCGCCCGATTTCACCAATTGCTTATAGATCTTCTTACAGTCCATTTTGGCCCTTTCAGCCTGATTTTTTTTTTTTTTTTACAAAGGAACACTAACCTTTGCCCTTGTCACAATTCATCCTTTTTGTTTCAGTCTGACAATGCCTGATTGACTGATCTTCAATTGAACACCGGCTTGCCGAGTTGATAAGCTTGAATTTTTTGTCATCTTACGCTTCAGTTTGTTAGAATTCTTAGTGGTGCAGATAACTGGTAGTCGACCATTCGACTGCTTGTATTCAACACTGTGCCAGTCTTAGAATACTGTTCTAGAGCTCGATTGATAAATCTAATATTAAATTTCTGCTGCAGAAAGTGATTTTTGGTAGCTTCTCGATTCAGATCATGCGCCAGGAAAAATTCGATTATTAAGTTTCTTCTTATTTGATTATTAACAGTTTTCATTTTAAACGCACTTATTATAAGATTTAGATTTAGAATTAGAATTTATTAATGTAAAGACGTAGGTACACAAGATATTACAATCTTTTTTAGTACATTGTTATTTGGTATATACTAAGAAAATCAAAAATCAAAAATAAAAGCAAATTAAAAAGATTAACTAATGAAAGAATAATAAAATACTAAAAACACCAATAAAAGATATACTAATAAATAAATAAAATACTAACTTAAGGTAGAACAAAAAAAAGACATACGAAAACTAAATGTTAAACTATAAATGAATAAACAAGCTATGTTATACAGGAAATCAGATAAAAGAGAATAGAATAAATGCAAAGAAAAGAAAGTCAGTAATTAAAATCAAGTTAAAAATAATAATAAATAAAATATTTTTTTAAATTTTTAAAGAAACAATAGAAGAATGAAAGAACCAAACATCGAAAATATTGCCAGCGTCCAGGGAGCCTAGGTCACTGGGCAGCAGCCCAGATAGAAAAATGGCACCTTAATAACCCCCTGAATATGCCGAAGCAACCGGCGTTCTGAATATTAGCTGGTAAGTTATTCCATAAACGAAAGATCTGAACATAGTAAGAATCCTCAAAGATGGCTGCGAAACCGTGGAATGACCAAATTTCGATTCCTGGCTGATTGAAAGAAATGAATATTATCAAGCAAATATTTTGGGGTGTTCATGCGTAGTAAATTAAATAAAAAGTAAAGCGCTTTTAGGTTGAGATACGTGGACATTGAGCAACCAAGAAGTTGTAATTTATAGGGCGACACATTGTCGAATCTGCGTAGGGCAAAGATAAATCAGATGCAGTCGTTGAAGGCAACTTCAAGCTTACGTCTACATGTGCTGTCAAGCTTAGGAAACACTAAGCTACCAAACGTGAAGTGTGGCAAAAGAAAAATTTTAACAAGCCGTAGTCGCATTTCTTTGCTTAATATATCAGCGGACAGCCAAAGCTGCCGAAGTCCATAATAAATCTTACGTATAGAAGCATTAACATGATCACAGCACTTCATATTAGAGTTGATAATTATGCCAAGATTTTTAACTCTATTCACTAATGTAAGATTAGTTCCGTTGAGCTCAGCTGCTCGAAGTTCATCAGTATGAAGATTATTATTGTGGACTATCATATATTGTGATTTTGATGGATTCAACTTAAGCTGATTGGTTACTGACCATTTTTGTATGTTTTTGAAGTCGTCATTTAAGTGAGCAAAGCAAACCTCTATTAGCCCAATAGGCCTGTCTAGGTATATCTGAACATCGTCAGCATACATATGAAGTTTTGCATCCTTTATAACTTCCGGTAGGTCGTTAATAAATATACTGAACAAAAGAGGTCCAAGTACTGATCCCTGAGGAACTCCACAATAAAGCGTTAGAAGACCAGATAAAGTATTTTCCACTTTAACTTGCTGCCACCTATCAGTTAGGTAATTCCGGATTAACTGAACAGCAGAAGAACAAAAGTCAAAATTTGAAGACAACTTATCCAAAAGCATATGATGACTAATACTGTTGAATGCCTTAGAAAAATCCAAGAGCACAAGAACGCTAATGTGATCCTTATCAAGTGAACATCGTATATCATTCGTCACTTTTAGTATAGCTGATTCACAGCTATGGTGAGAACGGAAACCGGACTGCCATTCAGAGAGAAAATTCGTATCCTCCAAGTACTCCTGTATCTGCGCGGCCATCAACTTTTCTAAACCTTTAGAAAAAAAAACACAAAATGCTAATCCGCCGCAGATCATTCATATCCTTCGGAGATATCTTTTTTTGGAAGTTCTAGCACCGTGGCAGTCCTCCATAAGCGCGGAAAAGTTGAGAAGGTCAGGCAGGAATTAAAGACATGTAATAAATGTCTAATTATGAACGGTAGAACAGTTTTAATGAATCGCGGAGAAACTTCATCCGCTCCCACCGCATCTGATCGTATCGCATGGATAGCCCTTAACACCTCACTTGCATCAACATAACGGAAAGAGAAAGTTATTTCTTGTTCAGTTAAAGGAGAAGAGTCATAAGAGAGATCTGCTTGAGCTTGAGCTGGGCGAACGGAAGTGAAGAAAGCATTTAAGTTATCCGGGCTGAATTAGCGCACAGGACTAAACTCCTTTCCACTAATGCCGGCCCTCTTAAGATTTTTCCACAGTATTCTTGGGGACAAGTTGGGGTTCTGTTTCGATGTAAAATACAAACGCTTTGACCTTCGAATTTCCGCAGTAACTCGATTTCGAGCCAGTCTGTACAATTGCCTGCTGTAACTAGTTTTAGCACGACGATGGAGTCGATAGAGATACCCAATAATGAGAGTAGATATTTCAGCAGAAAACCATGGACATCCAGTGGCCAAAATGCGCTTTCTTTTCAGGGGAACATGCCTCTCATACAAATATTTTATTAGACTGTTCAGAATATTTGCTTGTTCGTCTGTTGAGGAAGTATTATATAGGGCAGACCAATCTAAAGAATCCCACTCGATAGCAGATTAATATTTTTATAGTCCCTAAATTGGATCACCTCGGCCTCTGAAAGTCTTAAGGGAATCATGTAGCTTAAAAAAAGTATGTCATGATCGAAAATACTGGGAGGGCTAAGCTGGCTATGAAAACAGACTCGCTCTGGATCTGATGTCAAAAATACGTCAAGAAGGGATGGACTAGACGTATTAAAAAAAGTAGGAAGGCAGTTGTTTACAACGGTTAGGTAAAGATTAGTAGTCAGGGTTAAAAATTCACTAGACGAAGCACATGACGAAGAATATTGACATTAAAATCACTACCCAAAATAACATGCTGATATCTACGAGTTAGTTGACCTATGATTCCTTGAAACTCATCGAAATTGCTAGCATTAAAATTTCCCGCTAATTATATTGTTAATAGCACCCAAGTTAACCTCCAACAAAAGAAATTCCATACCGGTCATCTTTGAAGCTCCTACAATCTTTGCCGCATAGCAATCTCTTATGTATATTGCTACGCCACCACCAACTCTATGCTTCCGATCATTGCAGAATAGCTTATACCCTTGTAAACTAACTGAAGAGGAGAGAATATGTTCCCGTAACAACGTCTCGTTGACCAAAATAGCATGCACATTTGACCCCAGGAACATTTGCTGAATTTCGTCCTCACAGTTTGAAAGTTAACAGTCTAATGAGCAAACTGATGAAAAAACAAGCCCTGTGCAAACGTGCAGTTCAACGAACAACACGTTCAGAGTTTAAGACAGGAATTCTGACTAATCCGTTACCTGCCCATAGCTCTGGAAAACATCTGCAAAAATCAGAAATACGTAGGAAATTATATGCCTAATTCTCCGGAAAAAACCATGAATCTAAACTTAAGAACAAACTAAATAATAACAATTAAATCGATATCTATTATAAATAACAAAAAAAAAATTATTATTTTTACTATTCCTCTAACACAATTGAACTATCAACCTACATATGGCAACGCATCAAATATCATAAACCACAAAATTCTCCGCTTTTTATCACTTTCCCTTTGGAATTGAATTGATTGACACTTTCTCTGTTGTCACTCTCTATTGTGAAACCGAGTAGAAATCATTCAACCCTCACCTTCAATTTGTATTAATACCTTCCTATATTTGTTTACATTCGCTATACCCTTTTCAACGGCTGCTGCTTAACAAGCAAGTCAAAAGTACTACTTGACACCCAACCTATGCCCATCTAGTAGACCTAGAAAATCAAGCAGGCCGGAAACCTACGATCTGGTGAACGCTTCAATTGATTGCACTGATTTCCACCATGAATGAAAGCCACTGGTCTCTGTCTGTTCTCTTCACAAGACTCAACTAGAAGAATCCAGCTCCATAGTTCAGTTGACCGGCGATGGTTGCTGCATAATTGAATAAACAACAACACCAAAGCGGTGTCTTTGTTTCATCATTGCAAAAGTGTCATTAGAGACGAATCAAAGGGAAATTTCTGAAATTCCATAGAACATTATCGAATCCAGACTGAGATTTACATATGTAGACGAGAAGAAATCCCTCACCCCACATATGGGGCCCCAATTAAGTTTAATCAGCTCAGCATAAACCTTAAATTCGCCCTGTTGTTTTCTAGACTTTATATGGAGTTTCTATTTTGATTCCATCACCACGAGTCCATGACATACATATATATATCAATTACCTGCCCTAGTCTAGCCTCAGTATAGTCTTCCAAAGAGCTTGCTTTTTCCTCGATGACTGTGGTATACAGCCGAGAATGACATAATCGTCTTTCACTTGTGTTTCTTTTAATTAATTTCGATTGGGAATCGATCGTTTGTTGTTCTCTGGTGGACTGTGTTAGACAGAAAGGTAGAGGGCATGACAAGCAGCCATAATTAAGTGATTGTATCCGTTATGTTAGTAGCTAGTTAGTTAGAGTTAGTTAGTTAGTTAGTTAGTACTATTCTGTTGCTTTATGTCTGTTGCTACCACTACCGGCGCCGAAACGACTTAGGTACTGGGCTAGGGTTAATTATACTATTTGTCTCGACTTTTATAATATGAATGTGTTCGTTGAGTTCGACCACGTGGATAAACATGTTGGGGTGCATTGAACTCTGTCTACTATATACCGAGAGGGAAACTTTTTGTATTTTCGTTTATTAAAAATAGATCAAACAACAAATTTCATTGTGAACACGTAATACACTCGACCCTGTCTCGATTTATCGTTTTTTCTTTAAAACGACGACACAAACAGAGGGGAACAGTACAAATTTCTTGATTGATTATTTTCCAAACAATGCAAGTTCGATTGGTTTTGAACCTTTTGTTCAATAATTTTACAACTGCAAACATAGCACACACACACACACACACATATACATATGTATATACTTTTGGAATGCCTTCCAGTGATAAATATAGGTGTGTTCTGTGGGCCGATTCATGTTACATTTTACATATAATATGCTTTGTTTACATTTTTGGTCTCCGGTATTTGATTATGGCCTTGGATTAATTGAATTGGAATTAAGTAAACAGAAAATCTGAATAATGGGCTTTGATACACAGAAGAAAATATGTATTGACTGTGATACTAGTAGTTAAAAATTAATTTTATCAAAATTGAAAGTGCCGCCCTTTTTATGGCCTTGATTAAAAGCCTTGAAAAGTTAGTTGTTCTTGAGTTGGCAACTTAGTTGGCAAAAATATAGCATTTAAAACACAGTGAACGCGACTCGACAAATGTTTTTGACAGCAGTCACTGTTTTATTTATTGTAAAAGAAATGGAAACAAGGAAAGAACTAAGAAAAATCTTTAGTATAGCTTATGCGGCTTTCTTAAAATTGTAAAAACATAAAGAAAAAGCTAAAAAAAAAGAAGATGAGATTGCCATACAAGGGATGACGTTTATCGCAGAGCATACCTTTTTCCCCATTTTTCTCTATAAATTCCTCCTCAAAACTCATAATTTCTCAAAATAATTAAACAAATTAATTTTATTAAAGTTTTTAATAACTAGTTTATTTACTAACAATTTTTTAATTTGCTATTCTTTATAAAAATAACCAAATCCACATAACATGAATGTCAATTATTCACTGTCCACACAGAAATGTCAATTATGTTGGCGACTAATTTATAGATTTTCCCAAACTTTTTGTTAGCAACTTGTCGAGTCGCTCTCATTGTGTTAAGTATATGGGACTTGCATTTATTCGAATCTTTGACAGCAACCAATTTACGGCGACTTTGTTGTGTCGCTCTCACTGTGTTTTTGGCCTTTATAAATTGAAGTAAAAAAAAAAATATTTAATAAGAAGGCGTATAATTTTATATCCATCACAGTAAAAAAATTTCACAACTTTAAAAGTTGGCTATTTGTTGCCAACTATAAATGTTGTAAAATTACATGTCGAAAATGCTTGTAAATTGTTGTTGTAAAATCACATTAAAGCATGTAAGCTCAATTACACATTTGTTATGAAATTAAATTAGAATATGTACATAAGTTATATTATATATTTATTTGAAACTAAATTAAAGTGTGTTATAAATCCACATTTATTGTGAAATTGTAAAATCAAAAAAAGGTGTGCTAATTAATTCCACATTTGTTGTAAAATTAAGGGGTAACGCCACTGTAACGGCTAAAAAAAAAAAGGTTTTTTCACGAATTTTTTTCTCGCGAAATTAAAGGTGTTTGAAAAAATCCTTTTAAGGGTATTATCGGGCATACATTGAACTTTAATGTTAAATTTTTTGACAACGAAAAAAAAACAAAATGGCGGCTCCACAGCCATCTTCCCGGGACATGTTTTGGTGCAGGGCTCCGCGGCACGCAGCACCACTGGTGCACATTTGAATCTAGATCAAAACAAAAAATAAACATTAATCTAGAGGCTTATACCTAGAGAATGCCGTACGGATTTTTAAAAATATTAATTTTTGTAGATTTGGCGCGCGTTTAAAAAAAAAGTTTGATTTTTGACGAAAAAAACGGAAGGTTTTTTGTTAATAAAAAATCAAAAAATAAAGCTATTGAAAATCCCGTACGGCATTCTCTAGATAATGTTAATATTCACATCTGGTCAAAATTTCAAGTCGAAAATATGAAAATTGTTCGAGTTATGCTGCGTGCCATTTTGAAAAACCGTGTTTCGAGAAAAACGAAAATAATTTTTTATTGGAAAACAAAAAAATGAAGGTAAAAAACAAAAGTCCGATAAACAAGTTAAAGTTGCAAATGTCAAAACGGTCAGTTGTGTTCAATTCGACTTTTTCAGTAAGCTTTAGAAGAAAACTGGCGATAAAGCTGGCTGAAAAGCTCCAATTGTGTTTCAGGCTTCAGGTAGTCGTTTCGGAGCAAGTTTGAAGCGCTTGGTGGCGACCTCCATTTTCAAAGGAAAAAAAAATTTGTCTGGCAGGGGACCTTTTTTTTTCTTATTCTAGAAGGTTTAAGCTATTTTTTAAGCCAATAAAAACAAAATCGATTTTTCAAAACATTTACAGTGGCGTTATCCCTTAAGAGGAGTCAGTACTCAGCAAAAGTTTCAATTTAGATACCAACGAACCTGTAGGTAATAAAATTTACTATACGTAGGTTTGTGTCCTAAAAGTGATCAAATTCATATAAAATTAGCCTACACCTAAACCACAGAGCACATTAGAGACATCTACCGCAAAAGACAGAAACCCAACATGCGACAAAACCATACAATTTAAGACGAAAAATGAAAATTTGCTGTTCACATAAATTGTTAACGAGAATTAACTGTCCTAAACTTTTTTTGCACATAATATACTATTTTGCTTTGTATTTAAACAACTTTCAAGTAAATATTGCAATTTCTAGTCGGTGAAATCTCGTGAGAAAAAACAAGTACTATTAAAGTCATATGATTATATAAAGCGCTACTAAAAATGAAAAAACTCGACGTTATTTGCTAGATCTGGGCTTTATCTTTCTAAAATAATCACAATTTAAAGAAATGAGAATACCTACACACAGGAATTTGATTTAAAAGACTTCAATTTTTACCATTTTTTACAAGTTTCCGAGCCAATATCTCCATTCCAATACACTTTTTTTAATTTTTGCCAACGTTATTTACTAGACTTCTTTGATACCTTTAATTTAAGATATAAATCATTATTCTGCTACAAAAAGTTTCCCAGAAATTTGCATTGAAAAATGTATGAAACTTGCAAATATTGGTACTGACTCCTCTTAAGTGAAAGTGGGTAAACTCATTCGATAACCATACTGTAGTAAAACACATTTTTTTGGTATGAATTCATATTTATTAAAAAATAAAACATTTCATTTATATAGCTTAAAATTATAAAAACAAAAAAAAACTATCTCAGCATACACAATGAAATTAATAAATAATGAAGACAATCACATTTTTTTTAGGCAAAATGACAAATTTAAATTCTATATAAAGTAGAAAAAAGTTTTTTGCAATCAATTTTTCAATAATTCTAATGATTTTTGCAATAGCAGTAATGTTGTTTTTATTTCCACGAAAGCATTCCAAATGTATTGAGAAGAAGTATCTCTGTAGGAAATCCTAGAACTGCGAGACTTCTTTAGCATACTGTGTATGTTCAAGTTGAACTAACTTGTAAATGTTTGCATTATTGCTTTCTTTAGATTCTCGTGGATTCGGAATTAATAATATCATTGTCGGCGTAAATATAGTAAATATCATCTGCATCAGTTTCTGATAAATAGAAAATGATAAAAGTAAAGAATTATATTAGTGTTTCGTATCTAATGTGCATAAAATATATACCTTTTTCAGATTAAATTCACCTGATTTAATTTATTTTAAGCAGATTTCAAAAGGACTCCAACAATATTTAAAAGTAATTCAACGATTTTCACAAATTAATCAGCAAAACCAGGTTTTTTGTCTTAAAATAATTCAAATTTTTTATATTGTAATTTTAATTAATATTGTAAAATACGTTGTACTTCATCTGGAAGAAATTTTGAATTAAATTCAAAAACTGATTTAATTTTAAAATACCCGTTGAATTTTATTTAAAACTTGCTATTTGATTTGTGAAAATCTTTGAATTATTTTTCAAATATTGTTAAAGTCCTTTTGAAATCTTCTTAAAAAAAATTAAAAAAAATTAAAAAAAAAAAATTAAATTAAATAATTAAAAAAAAAAAGTTAAAAGGAAACGAGAAAAAGTTTTAATTGTATGCTAAGAGCTATATATTATATTTGTTGAGTACCCTAGTCTAGATACGCATGGAATGTGCTCGAAAGGTTTTCAAGTTTATTTCGAGTAGAAAGTAAAGTCTGAATTTTTGCGTGGTAACCTTACGAAAATATTGCCACATTTCTTTTTAGAACTGTTCCATAACAAAAATAAATAACAAGTGGAAGTTTAAGCTTTTTAAAATTGAAATGTATAATGATACGATTTTTTTTTCATGAATATTATTAGGCCCCAAATAAATTTCAGTAGGCTCAATAAAATAAAAGCTTTTCATAAAGTACTTTTGACTTTTGTAGAATGTATCAAGCTTTTCTAACAATTGTTCTTCTTTATTTGAAACTATAGAATTTTCGAGTTTAGTTTTCAGAACTTCATTAAATCCTTTCGTGAGGCAAAAATGCTTTACGTGTCCTTTTAAATTACTTACCTCAAATCGGTAGGATTATTTCATTTCAGAGACAAGATAATTAATTGTATCCTCTGTTATATCAAATTTCGTTTTTAAATTCAGGACAATGAGTTCCAAATCTGTTGTCATATGACTTCTGTCTGAAGTATATCGCAGGCCTTTCATAATAGCTAATTACACATAATTACACATTTCGGGTGAAGTTTTGCTACATTCTGCATGATCACGGATTCTTCTGTGTTTTCTAAATGTATGACGATGTAAAGAAGGTTTTGTTCTCAACACTTTATTGCAATTCACATATTAGGACACAAAATAAAACTTGTGTGTAGCAGATGCATACACGAATGAGTTACAATTTCTCTAAAAGTATTACATTTAAAATTGTATTCAGCTTGTTTACACAGATAATAGCTTTCAACTTTTAACATGTTTAACTTTCTATGATCATGAAACATATGATATTTAAAGGACGCGTACGTTTTCAATAATTTTCTACAATTTTTATTTATGCACTGACAACTAGAATTCTCTTGATACCTATGAATATACTGATGTTTATTATAAGCCTGTATGCTTATAAATTTATAATCGCATGTTAAACACTTCATTTTTCAACTATATCACTAATTGTCCGATGTAGAGCTACAAAGTACTTAAAGCGCATCCGAATGTCACAATTTCACATTTAGCAATGCTCATGCTGCAACAAGTTCATATTATCCATGAAGAGTTGTTTCAGATGTAAAATTAACCCATTTGTCTGTAAATTTCAAATTTTTGTTCGTAAATCTAGTGTTACCGGCTTTGTTTTTACATACAAGTGTTGTAAAAATAACAAACACTATTTAAAAATACCCAACAACTTATTTTTACATACGAAACGGTAGACAAATAAAGTTTTCATTAAATTTACAGCATTTTGCTGTAAAAAACTACTGCTTTTAAAGCTGTAATATTCAGGTTATTTTTTACAGTGATGTAATTAATTCTGTTTTAATCAGACATTGGAAGGCAGAAACCGTAGCTCTCAATTGGATCCCTGTTTTGTACGATCATTTTTAATTGGCCCTATGTAGATATATGAATTAGCATTTGCTGTGACTAGATAGAGAAGCCCGAGACTAAAATTCTCAATTGCAATGACAACCTTGGAACTCCCAAGTTCTAACTGACATTTTTCAACAAATTGAGCTATTTATGTGGTCAATAATACTAATTCGACCATTCTCTTTCGATTAATATTATCCTCAAATTTGTATCTCCAATGGTTTATTTTTTTATTATTTATTATTTTTATATTATACTTTATATTTTATTATTTATTTATTATTGCTGTCTAGTTCTATGTGAACTCGAAAGTATGTAAACTTGGTGCAATAAAGTTGTAACTGCTATATATTCCTCATATAGAATTATGCTGAACAAACCATTGATAAAGTCATGCGGATACGACTTTGTGGCAAAATTCAACACACATATTCATCCAAATTTAGGCGTTTGGCAGTTGTGTAGTTGGTCCTTCCTTGCATTCAGTTGTGGTAGTTGGTGTAGGATTTTGAACTCAAGAGTCTTATGTTTTGGGTGCTGAACTTGTTGGTATAACTGGCATATACCTTGAGCAATTATGATCATATCCTATTCCAGAAGCAGGTGATTAAAATTACGAAGCTGTTGTACTTGGAGGAGATCAGATCTTCCAGTTGCAATGGAAACCACAAATGAAACAATTGTGGGCAATGGTGGGCAATAAAAACGACTCAGAGTAAAATAATAGGAGGACTTCGACAATACCATATTTGACTCCTTCAAAAGGCTAATCGAAGATAGAACTATTGAAACCTGCATAATCAGGAGGGTGATTCTGATCTTTTGTCGTACCATTTAGTCGTGAATTTTGACATATTTTGTCGTACTTTTTTTTCAACACAGTTCATTCTGTGTCTTCACTATTATCTACCACAAAATGAACTATAATGAATTTGCAATGAACAAATGTCAAAAAACAGCTAAATATACGAAAAATTAGTCAACTGCTCCAGAGGTTATTACAAAAATTTTACACTGTGGTAAATGGAAATTCTACACCTAATTAGAGCATTACAAGTGTTTAAATTCGAAATATTATTTTGAATTTGTAATGTGAAGTGTCATTTTCAGTTTATTCTACGTCATGCAAGGGTTGCTGACCTGAATAAAAACACGAAAAAATCAGTAGAAAAGTTTATTTCATTTGTCGTATATTTTGACATTCAAGTACGACAAAAGATCATAATCACCCTCCAGATGTATTGGCATTATGCTGGAAAAACACTGCATGACATCTACCTCAAATTGCGAATCCACACAATAATCAGAGTTACTATTGGCTGCCCACAAGGCGGAGCTTTATTTCCACTACCATGGCTCTTGGTTGTGGATGCGATATTAAATCTAGTCCAAGTGGCAGTTTTAATGGCCAGGAATGTGCCAATGACATTATCATTTGTGTTAATGGGAAATTTGATTCAGCTATTATCCGAACTATGCCGACTGCCTTTATCATAGTCACTATGGTGCCAGAATCAATAAATGACAAAAAACTATTAATAAACTCGGGTAAGACTGTGACAGTCCCCTGCACCAAGAAAAGGAGTCTCCAGTTCCCAGCTCCTGGGTTAATTTCACTTTCACTAGAATATTACAAAAAACCAATTATTTAGGAATAATCCTGGATAGCAGCTTCTCTGGAATCCCCACCTTAAAATGATAACAAACAAAGAAATTTGGGCATTTCGATCATGCGAAGGGCTTTTTAGGAAAAGTGGGGTCTACGCTGACAAACTGGACACTACTATCTCTTCTTGGCGTAGCCAGTAATAAGACTTTGTACTGTGAACTAAATCCTAATGACCTTAAAATTCGTATCGCATACTTATAACGTTAATACCATCTCTTCGTGAACGCATTTGGTTCTCCATTCGATAAGCTCAGTTGACTCTGGCTTTAGCTTCCGTTGTATTGATACGAATGAAGCAATTGACACCATTAACTCTATTCGCTGAAAAAAGTCAATATAATCGGATAATTTACCACCCCGCTTGGTTAAGCTGCTGTTATCCTTTATAATTATACCTACACTGCAAATTTTTAATGCCTGTTACACTGTAAAAAATTCGCACATTTTTTGCCACAAAGCTTAGGTATTTTTCCCTAAAATGTACGTAATATTCACTAGAATTTAGGGAATATTCCCTACATTTTAGGGAAAAATATCTAAACTTTGTGGCAACAATTGTGCACATTTTTTACAGTGTACAGTGAATTTCCCTTACTTTAGAAGGAAGCTGTGATGGTTCCCATTGCTAAAAATTCCTCTGCAAGGGAGCCAGTTGTCTTCAGACCAATAAGCATATTATGCTTCCTATAGCAAAAGTATTTGAAAAAATCATGTCTAAACAAATATAACAGTGTCTGTCTCATAATAATTTTCAGATTCCATGGCACTCTGGCCACCGCGCTGGTCATACCTGTGAGGCAGCGTTAAAATAACGAGCGATATTAGAAATGTTCGTGATAATGATCATATGGTTTTCTTAGTTCTCTTAGATTTCACCAAAGTCTTCAAAACCGTGGACCATTCCAAACTCCTTGCTAAACTTATTGAGCTTTTTTATTTTAGTTCCCCTACTTCCAAACTTAATAATAGTTTTTTAACTATAATCATTGCCAGCAGGTCAAAGTCGGTAATCTCGTTTCCTTCAGAATTAATGTGTCATGTGCCGTGCGTCAGGGATCTATATTGGGCCCTCTGTAAAGTTCATATGCATACTAATGATGTTCAACTATATCTTAGTCGTCAAATCGGCTTAGTTGAAGATGTAGTTAGTAGGTTGAATGAGGATTTGGATTGCACGAGTAGTCTGTCGTCAATGGCCTCTCATTAAAGCCCACTAGGTCTGTGGCTTTACCCTCGTGGTCGTGCAGATACACTCTCGACCCGTCACAGCTACCGCCTATTCTCGTTGAAGGTTCTCCAATTTTCTTGTTTGTCGGGAAAAAATTTAGATTTAGACTTCTAGAATGACTTGTTGTGACCATGTTAAAGCGATCACTAGCAAAGTGTATGGAACGCTCAAACAGCTGTGTTTGTACGCTAATATTCTTTCGACTACTACAAGCATAAATCCGGTGAAGTTCCCGTTGTTACTTCATTTTACAATTAGATCTTTGATATTACCTACCTAGAGTAGATGCCGCAGAGAAACAGGGATTTTGGAGTCTCAAGGTACCCGCCAAGAATTTTCAATTACCCGAAAATGGTTAATTTGGTCCAGTACAGGAGAGATGATATAAAAATTTGAGAAATATGTACGTTAACCCTTGTATGTAGGTTGCAATCACATCTACATTTTGTCCCCTAAGTAGATATGTAATTAGTTTTTGAGTCCGATAAATGGTTTCAGAAATAACTGCAAAAGAAATGAATCAGTCCTTCTTAAGAAGAAAAAGTAGCCGTTTTTTGGGACAAAAATGGACATGTTTTCAACTCATCATTATGAGAAACTGGTAAGTCGTGGAAATTCACTTTCGATAAAAATCTGAAACAAAGAACGGAAGAAATATATTCAAAATTAAGGAACTGGGGTGTATATGACCCAAGTGCACAAAATCCGTCTTTCGGCTGGAAAAGTCAGTTATGACAATAAAATGATCAAAAACAAACTACATCATTCGATTACCCGCTCCTCCCTCTTTAATTTGAAGGGTGGACGACCCCCATCCCGAAATGTCCCTCCCCAAGAAATGGTTCACCTATATTTTTGTACTCTAGTCCCTAAATCCGAAAGAGAAACCCCAATGCTCTACGAACCTCCCACACAGAGTTGGCCTCCCCAAGTATGTTATCCGGGGGTTACACCTCCAAGTACAGCTTGCATGCAACTTGCACTGCCATACTTCTTGCACGTGTAATCCAACTGTCATGCAACTTTCAGCAAACTTGACATTTATACAGTTTTCAAAATGGCGGAAAAGAAATTCTTAAGAGAAATTCATAAATCTATACCGGGAAATGAAATTTTCTGGGATCATTTGCATTACATCATTTACCAACACTTCCTCTTCCTTTTTTCTTGGGTTTTTATCAGCGCTACTTCCTTTATTGCTATAATTTTCCAATATACGCAAGACTTCACGTTTCAAGGCCATTTTTTAAAATGAATTAATTACTCGATTTCATTGTAGTTGTTTTTTTCTTTTTTTAGTGGTTCTCTCGTGCCTCTCTAACTCTCTTATTATTGAATTACAGCTTGTTCTGTTTAACGTACATACTTAAATTTGTTCAAGAAGGCATTTTTTTGGATTCTCCGGCATAATAGGAAAAGCGAAAAAAAAATTTTATTTGTTATTCCATCACATTGATTTTGGGTGACAAGTTTCAAGTCTTGGTTTTGACTCATTAGCAAGTCCCAACTAGCGAAATTGAGTGAATCGAAACAACAAATGAAAAATAGAAAAATGGAAAGAAAGAGATGAAAAGTTGAGGAAAAATAGCAAAAAAAAAATTTTTTTTATCTAAAAAAAAAATAAAAATTTCCAAATCAAATTAATTCGAAAGAATTGAATCTGTATACGCCTGCAGTGGGCTGAAAAAAGAAAAAAAAAAGCGTTTCGTATTAGCAGAAAATCTTATACTCATCGGTATGGCTTGGTTTTCTGCCTGCCATAAACGCTTGAAACAGATCAAACTGATCTCATATCATTTTCTGCGTTCCTTTTCTCGTTCAGAATGAGTTTTTTGAATCCATGTTGTTCTTTTTCTCGGGCCGAACGATTTGGTTTCAAGCTGTCATCGCTTTTTTTGGAGTCCGAATCGTTCTGAATGCACCTGAGTTTTTACCGGATTCAACCAGAACGATTTTAATTTGTATTCGTGAATGTGTTGTTTACAATTTGGACGAGGTGGTAATAGTTGAATTGTAAGTTTTCTTTATTGGAAAATGGCTTTTTTTTTCATAAACAACAATTTTTACGAATTTTTAATTTCTTTTGTCAAACGGAAGAAATGTCAAACACTTGCGATGGTTCTGTTTCGTTCCTTTTCTATGAGCACAGAATTAAATTATGACATAGTTCTGTCGATTCATTCAGAACGAGAAAAGGAATGCAGCAATATAAACTCAGAATAAATTCTGTGTGTGATTTATATGCGGGAAAAACTCCTTGTGTCTTCCTCCTATAGTAGTGCTACCGCTTCAAATTGTTATAGCTTCTTTTCTGTTTTCAGATACAAAACTGGCAAACTTATATTTTTGGTCAAACTGTCAATTACCTGTTTGTAATTATACTATCCAATCTTAAGTCGTAAGAGAAAGTCCTAAGAGTTCTTCAAATTTCCTAGACTCATTTCCGTATTTACAATACCTTCGTACCTACTTACTTAGTTCGCTGTTCAGACTGAAAACGTTCTCATCATGTCATAAAAGAATTCATATTTCAACGGCATAATTATAATACTCTATTTCCAATAAAACTGTAATTTATTCAGAACGCTTGTCGGGTACCTTGTACCTATGTAAACACGCTTTAACGGGATAAGGGTCGGAGGCCCTTAGCGCATTATACGTACCTACTTAGACGTTTGTTAAAATTCAAAAGCAAAGTAGTTAACTATGGAGGACTCTCAAACTACTGTATATGTATGTGTGGATGAAGTTACCCCCATCTACTGCACCATGCTATATATTTCTCGCGCACTATACACAGGTAGGTAAGTACCTAACTATTATATTCAAGGTACACAGACCTTTTAAATTATGTCACCCAAGCAAGTCATCGACTTGTAGATGAAGTTACACATTTCCGTTATTATACGACTATAGTTACATACCTACCTACTGCATTTTTTATTTTCCTTTAAAAAAAATAGTGAGTCACTAGAGAGTCACTGTTAAAGATGAATGAATTTCCTTTGTCATTTTCTATATATGTAGGTATAACCCTCGACCACTTTCATTACCCCAGTTAATATTTCCAAGCCACATGTAATTTTTTCTCTTTTTTGTTGTTTGTTCCCTTTTTCCTCGAAATGTTGTCTCTTCTTCTTCTTCTTGTTTACAGTTTCATTTTTATGTTATTGTTGTTGTTGATTTAAATTGCAAAAAAAAAAAAGGACTTCATCCACGATCTCTTGCTGTAGTTACCATTTCTGTCCTGGCGCTAGTAAATAAATCTGAAAATAGTGCAGCCGACTAAAGGATAATGAATGGTTTGTGTAGTTACGTCAGAATGACAAATTGTTAAAGGGAATAGCAGCAGCAACATCAGCAGAGAAAGGAAGAAACCTGTTGACCTGAATAAGGACTATAATATGTATGACTTGTATGTCGGATTGCGCATTGTAATAATAATAGAAAAATTTTACCGCTATTTCAAATATGTGGGTTGATTTCAGATAATATTTTTGCATTCAAATGGAAAAATATTCAGAACTAAGTATGTATGTAGGTATATGAGTTTTTTGTTTACAGTTATAATTGAGAGGCATTGTAGGTATGATTGGTTTAAGGCCGAAATACAATGATGCCAACACGACATTTACGACGACATATTAAATGTTGGCCTAATGGCAATACCATGTTGCTGTACACAATGGCGCCGACCGATTTTGTCGCCGTAACCAGAGTTGGGAATAATTCAACTTTTGTCGTCGTTGTCGTCGTAATTTGATTTTGACAGCTGGGAGTATGAGCAAAAAATTACTTTAGAGGAGCAAGTAATTAATTTAGTGAGGGAAATGAAGTATTTTTATGCTAAAAGAAATCCTCAATATCTAAATACATATTTAAAAGAAAAAAAAATAAAGAAGAAATTGGAGAAAAGTTGAAAATAAGTGATAGACGATATTTTGTAATCCACATAAACTCGGCGTTAATCATTGTTCATTAGACCTTTACAATTTCTTTTTTATATCTTTCTCATTTTGTTAATAAATTTCAACAAATAATTTTACCACCTACATATTTTGATATGCCAACGAACATATAAGGATGTCGGTGTCATTGTGTTAATTCGGCGACATTTACGACGACAGTGTCGTCGTAATTGCCGTGTCGGCATCATTGTGTTTCGGCCTTTAAGCCCATGACTTTCAATATATTACAATCTTAAAATTATTCAAAGATATTCTATTATTATTTCACTATCCACCATCAAATGTTATGCTTGAGAATTAATGTAATTAAATTTAGTAAAAGCACTAGTACTCGGACAACTAACAAATTTCGAGCATTTTATCTCACAAAACATTTAAAATTTACATCTGTTTACATTTATTTTTTAATACTTTATAGCATGTATATTGCTAATTATCATAATATAAAAAAAAATGTATTTTATTATTTAGTTTTTTTATAATAATACCAAAAGTACGATCATTCAAATTTTGTTAGTACTCGGACAGCAAAATTCAGTTTTCGGACAATGCAATTTCAGTACTCGGACAGCGAAATAAAACGGCAAAGAAATGAAAAAATGTTAAGCATTTCTTTGAATTTGTTTAAACTTTTTATTTTCATAACGTCATAAAATATATGAATTAATTAATTCAGCGTATAATAGTAATATTTAGTCAAAAATTTCATTTCAGTCTTATTAAATTCATTAGGACAAGATTACAATGATTTAAACAAAAGCAAAATAAATATCTAATACTTCAAAACTTACGCCTATAAAATAACATTCCAATAAAAACTATCAAAAAGCGAAAAAACAAACATTTCATTCATAAATTATCCCTTAAAACTATAATAAAAAAAGATAGGTACGAGTATATCTTGAAATATTCATGAGTATTAATACTGATGATTCTATACTATTACTGTACATTGAAGACAAATAAATTTTTGTTGAATCGCCTCATTATAATTAAGGGTTTGGAGTTAGGTACATTTTAAATGATACCAATTTGGGCATATATCACAGCCATTATTTTTCAATTTATCCTCTTCAACGTCACTAATTAATTCTTCGTGACAATTGAAATATTTCTCCCTTTTTTTATTTCTGCGACTTCTTTTTATCTTCACTTTTGCTTCTTTTTTTGCCTTATAAATTAGTCGACTTTCTTTCCTTTTTTTAATCTCCTCCAATTTCCGTTGTTTTGCTTCGTCCTTTTCTTCTATCATTTTTCTCCAAGTATCAGAAGAAATTGCGCTGGGAAAACGACATCCACTCATTGTTTTCTTTTTCTTGGAAAGGAATGTCCCACTAGGACACACTAGATGTTTTTCAAAGCTTGGTCGTGGTAAGCATCTACTCACAGTGGTTGCAGAAGACGTTTTAGAAGAAGCACAATCTCTAAATGTAGTACCAATAGGACCCAAAGAGGAACTGCTATCAGGTACATTGTTTTCAGGTCCGACACTTTCCAAGTCAGAGATTTGAAGTAGTTGATGAGTTGGGTTGTAAATTCTGGTAGAAGCCTGAAGTAATGACGATGAACTGGAAGGATCATTGATAGATGGGGTCAGTATATTTGAAGTCGTCTCTGTGGGAAAAGATAGTAATTCTCCCATCGATTGGTAAGTGATGTCTGGCAGCACTTCATAAATGACATCTGAATCAAGATCAGTCACGGATATGTTCTGAGTTTGTTCTTCCGTAGTGGGCAAACACGACCCAAAAGATGCTTACCTAATTACATCTAATACTGTTTCCGTATTTACTCCCCTTTCGTTCAATTTTTCTGTTAAGAATGTTATTACTTCTTTGGTGATTTCACATTTTTCTTGAAAACCAGTTAATGTTACAGTATTTTCGGATTCGTTAAGATTATTATTTTCAAACCGATCTCTCACACATTTACTGAATTCGACGGCATTGGGGTCAAAAGGGAATAGACCGCATTTTCGAAATCCATTTTTAATACATCTTGGCATATCTTGGGTCCTCAAAATGGCTTTTTCCAACAAGGGGCAAAAAGTTTTTCCTCTCCAATATTTTCTGATTGCCACTCCCTCACAGTTTTTGCCCAGTCTGACTTCAAGGGTTTAAAAACACTGACATCTGCGGGCTGCATAATGTGAGTAGTGTTTGGAGGCAAAGCGTACAATATGATTCCACTTAACTCCATCGTCATATGGGATTTATGTCCATCAACAAATAAAACAACTGGTCTTTTAACATTTTCCTGTTGCAGCCATTTATGAACACCATTAGACACATATTCAAAAAAGGTTTCTGACCTCATCCATCCACTTTCAGTGCATCCTAAAAACCAGTTGGTTGGCATACTGTTAATAATGTCCCTGGGTGGTCTTATAAATGGAAAAGCAACCATTGGAGGAAGAAGTTTTCCATCTGCCGAAAATACTATTAATACCGTCAACGTGTCCTTTTCATTGGCTGTCTGAATTTGATATACATTCTTAAGCCCCTCAGGTGCAATTACTTTACCCGTCTTCGGACATAGGCTGAAACTGCTTTCGTCACCATTTAAAATTCTGGTCGGATCATTCAGAATATCCTCCTGATTAATTAATTTGAGGTAATTGGAAAACTCTTCGAACCATTCTTTAATTTGTGCTTCGGTAACTGCAGCTGTACCTTTTGTTATACTTTCTGCTTTCCTTCGCAATTTGTTTTTCTTCTTCTGGAGAAAGATATTGATCCGGACCCTTTCTAGTCACTTGCTCTGGAACCTTGCCGCTTAATCTATCGTGAAGAGTGGATTTTGGTATACCATACTTGGCTGCTGCTTCACGAATTGAAATATGATTTTCTCTTATATCCGCTAAGCTTTTAGATAGTTTTTCCACATCAGTAAGCCCAGTGGAACGCACTCTAGGATCTGCTGACATCATAATTTAAGCCTGTAAATTATTTTTACTTAATAGCAATACATTTAAAAATAACGATGAGATAATGGCAAATATGTCCGAGTACTAGACATAATTCTTCTAGTATCCGGACATGCTGAGTATTTAGTATATTATCGCGTCCGAATACTAAAAGGAATAAGTAAATTTTCTATTTGTTAATCATATTTAAATAGTTAAATAACTCGTTTGCAAAGCCAGTGAAACAAAAATAAATTTTCTTCGAATTTTCAGAAGTCGGACATATGTGTCCGGATAATGAAAATCGAAATACGTGTTAGTTGCCGGACACGTTTAATTTTTTGAAATATCGCAAAAACTTTAAAAAGGGAACAAAAAGACAATAATTCTGAATATATAAAGTATATACGTTTGATCATAATTCTATAATATACACATTTTAATTACCTCAATAAAACACAGTCCTCTTTAACAAAACTTTTCACTACAAGAAGAACTTTCGCACTGACGCAGAGGAGTCAGACAAGTTTGCGCATGACTCACGTGCTACCCCTCATATCTACTTTGTGTTTTCAATATATTACCTGGAAACCCTTCTCAATTCATGTGGGTGTATTTGTTTAACTAGAGAGTGTAAGATATTCTTAATATTTGTAAAAGCAACCGAAAGTTTCCGAGTACTGACTCTGTCCGGATACTAATGCATTTACCCTATATAATAAATAGAAAGAGTGGATGGATTGGTTAAAGGTTGAGAACCCTGAAGATTCTCTAGAATTTAGTCGACTACAAATTCCATTGTTAATCCTCCACATTTATGACCTGGACATGCTAGTAATGTTAAAAATTGGTCCCAATCCTCCCTACCAGCCTCATGCAATTCATCTAGAAGGTCTCAGCCAAGGAAATTCATATTAATATTTATTAAAAAAATTGTACACAAGATATTTATCTTATACAGTACTTTCTTATAAATTAATAAACAAAAAAAAAATAATTCTAAAATTAATTATGATTGAACTTATTCAATTCAAATTAGGTTAAATTTAAATGAAGAAATCATATAAACAAAGATAGAAGATAAAAAGAAGAAAAAAAAATTAGCAAACGAAAACAAAGAATTATCAAAATATAAAAAATAAAAAAAAAATAAAAAAAACTTAAAGTAATAATAAAAGACTTAAGATTATGTGACCGGGGTAACCTTCTTAAAGTATGTATGCTTTCCGCCCCCTGGATATGTGTGGGTAAATTATTCCACGGACGAATCAACTGAACAAGGAAAGAACCCTCCATGACTCGTTTAGAGAATCTGGGAATAAGAATTTTTCGGTGTCTTGCTGAACGCAGAAATTGTAAGCGATCATAAAGATATCTAGGTTTGCGTGAGGTAATAAGGCCGAAGAGGAAGATCAACCCTTTGCGATGCAAGTATGTCTGCAATGTACAGCATAACAACGATGTTCTATAGTGTGTGATGTCATCATAACGTCGCAGTTCACGGATAAACCGAAGATAGTCGTTAAAGGCTACATCCATTCTACGTTCACTTGTAGCATCTAGTTTAGTGTAAACAAAGTTTCCAAAGCAGAAGTGAGGCAAGAGGAGAACCTTGACAAGTCTTTCACGAGTGCGGAGTGGTAGTATATCAGCACACAACCACAACATCCGCAGACCAGAATCAAATTTCCTCAATTATCATAACTCCAAGGCTCTTAACCTTATCTACATACGGAAGGGTAACAGAGTCGATACATACTGGTGGAAGCTGCTCGGAGTCAAAGCCTGGGTTGCATATTGAGATTGCAGAGCATTTCGCAGGGCTTAGCCTCGTTAATGCACCCCAAACAGTTTTCCATAAGGCCGATAGAACTACTATAGTAAAACTGCACGTCATCCGCATACAAGTGAACCTTAGCGAATTGGATTTTCTGTGGCAGATCATTTATAAATAGAGAGAACAGAAGTGGTCCAAGAATAGAACCTTGTGGAACACCTTTACACAGTGATAATAGACCAGAAAACGGTAACGCATAATAAAGCAGTTTCGCAACTGTGTAGGGAGCGAAATCCCGACTGCCAGGGCGATATCATACGATTTTCCTCTAAAAAAAGAATTCAATTGCCAGTACATGAGCTTTTCAAGGGATTTTGCCAGAAAGCATAACGCACTTACCGGACGGTAATCAGAAACAGTGGTAGGTGATTTATTTTTGGCAATTGAGATGACAGTCACTTTCCATGAGAAGGGAAACGTAGATGTTGTAAGGCATGCATTGAATAGGAGCAGGATTGAATTTTGGATGTTAGGAAAAATACTTTTAAGAAAGCGTGGAGGTAAGCCATCTGGTCCAACAGCATCGGACTTTATAGAAAAAATGGCCATGGAATTTGAAACATCTACCGGAATAGACGGTGACAGAGACCGTTTCGGATTCTTTTCTGCGCATACAGGATTGTCAACAAGATTCATCCTACGTAGGTGATCCCTAAGATGTGAATATTTAGTAAGAATTGACATTAGGGCTCTTACGAGTTAGGTTGTTAAGTGTCCCAGTAGCTTTTCGTTGAATTTGGGTTAAGTTCCCCCACAGTTTTTTTCTTTTGTAGTTCTACCCGAGAAGTAATATAAGCAAAGACGACTATTTTGGAAGTCAGCACATGCGAAAATATTAGAAAAGGATAAGTACCTCATTACACGAGAGAAAGGGAATTCAGGGTGGTTTGAAAAGGGCTATAACAAGGCTTTGACAGTCGCTTGGCTGTCCGACAAAATGGCAATCTCCTTGTTCTCAATATCTGAGTTGAGAAGATACCTTCCCGCTTCCAGGACGGCATTTTTTCTGCCTGGAAAACCATAACATGGTTTTCGATGTGTATGCTCATTTTCATATGAAGCTCCTCGCCACTGGCGTAACTAAGGCCATGCAGGCCCTCCACGCGGAGGGGCCAAAGTTTCTAGGGGCCCCTAGAAAGCCTATAAAATTAATATTTTCGTATGAAAGTTGAAATCACATAAAATAATAACGTTGGATTAATAAGCAGTTAGATGCACTGAATTCAAATTCGGTTTATGAATAAAAATTATATTAATTCTGTTTCAATTCCATCTAAAGGTGTTCATACCATCATAGGCTTTGAGAAGCTGCAAAAACGTTGGCTAGATAGTAGTAATGATACAACAATAAAAAAGTCGAGAAGTCTTCTATTTATTCTTTATATTTAAACGGAGAAAGAAGGTACGCCTGAAAATGAAACACTGTAAATTATTTTCTGGGAAATATTTGGCTGACTTCTTGGGATAGGCGTACACGCTGCTAGCATGCATCAGAAGAAATGAACGAAAATTAAAATATGTACGGTAACTGCAGTAGTACTCGGACTGCCCCAGTATTCGGACACTTTTCATTTTATTTAATAAAAATAAGAAAAGTACCCGCATTACCCTTAGAACTCCGTTAGAATTTTGTTTATTTATTTGCACATCCAAAAATTAGGTAACACACGTGTCCTTTTGAGAAAATACTTATCAGTCTGTGTATGTACTTCACTAAGTTCAACACGTGTTTTATGTAAAGTGTAATGAGTGCATTGGACATCAGAGAAAGTCAGATAAAATTATTAAGTAGTGCTTTATTTAGTTTAACTGTCTTTGTATTGATTGAATATTGTATTTTATTTATTTATATGAAATATTTTTTATTAAATTCATAAAATTTTTTGATGTCCGGTAACTAAAACAGAAAAAACAATTTTTTTTAGTTCCGGACAGGCTGTGCGGAAAGTAGATATGCTTCAAAAGCGATCGTTTCCTGCTTACTCTCTAAAACAATTATAAAATATGTTTTTTATAGGACAGAAAAAGTTAAACATATTTTTTTATTAAACCTTTAGTATTCGGACGCATTTTAATATATTCCATTTCTGCTGTCCGACTACTAAAATGCCAGTTTCAGTGTCTGGACCAAAATATTTAATCATTAATTAAAAATAATTATAATAATTTTCAAAATATTGGATGACAGTACTTATGCATATACAAACTGAAAAAACGTATAAAACGATCCGCTAATCTATGAAATTCTAGAAATTCGAAAAAATCGATTTTTTTTTTGTTTTCATATTTTCAAAGTTTAACTATTCAAGAATATGCCTACAAGAGGATTTTTCAAATTTGTATCTTTATATTTAGTGTTCACTTGCATCCAGCTGCTAACAGTTGAATTCTAACTTCCAAACCACGTGGACGTATGGACTTTAAGGGGTAACGCCTCTGTAACGGCTAAAAACAGAAAGGTTTTTTCACGAATCTTTTTCTCGCAAAATTAAAGGTGTTTGAAAAAACCTTTTAAGGTTATTATCGGCATACATTGAACTTTATTGATAAAATTTTGACAGCGAAAAAAAAGCAAAATGGCGGCTCCACAGCCATCTTCCCGGGACATGTTTCCGAGCAAGTTTGACGCGCTTGGTGGCGACCTCCATTTTCAAAGGAAAAAAAAATTTTCTCGCACGGGACCTTTTTTTTCTTATTCTAGAGGGTTTAAACTATTTTTTAAGCCAATAAAAAAAAACGATTTTTCAAAAAATTTACAGTGGTGTTACACCTTAAACGCGTTTTTCTCGAAACTGCATTTTTCAAGACGATGCCCACGATTTCTCAAGTTCTACTGGACCGATTTACTTGAAATTTTTTTGAGAGTCTTCTTTATAGACTTGTCTATGTCCGGAACTAGCCGCATCCTAAAATTTCAATTTTTACTATTTTTAAAAAATTCGAAAAAGTCAAAAAAGTGCTGCAAAAATTGCTTTTTTTTTAGGCAGCGGCCATTTTGTGAAAAAAAAATTTTCAACTTTTCCAGACATAGCGACATTACTCTAGACTAATAATCTTTTTTATTTTTTTTTTCGGATTGCTAGGCGGGTTGGAATCGTGGGCATGATCACGCGCCAATTTTTTGAGGCCCCCCTCTTCATCAGCTGCTAATTTTTTGAATTTTTAACTTTTTTAATTTTTTAATTTTTTTCTGTATTCTTGCAATGTTAATAAATAACTCGTAAAAAAATGGATAGACAAATATTGATTGACTTTTTTTTACGGCACTTTAAAAATCACCTAAAATTCGGGCCTCTAGACTAGAATACCCCCTTAAGCTATACTACATCAATGTCAGAGAAAAAAAATTTTGAAATTAAAAAAAGCCAAATATATCGGGCAATGTTGGAAAGTGTGGAATTTCACTTAAACAAGATAATTTGGTCAACACTGTGCAACATATTAAGAAGATGGTCGACGAGGAAGAACATGGCTCAATTTCTTTTTTAAACGAAACACATCATTGGTGGCAAGACAAGCAGGAAGTATTACCAAAGGCAGAGAAGTGATTACTGTTTTTGAAATGGCTCGAGAACTGGACCAATATTTAAAAACTATCGGATAGGACGACATGTTGCCCGAATACTAAATGGTGATAAAATGAGTTTTTTTCTTTGTCCGAAAACCAGTAAAGTAATTGCATGCCGTGGATTCAAAAACGTTTATCAAATTTAGACCAGAAAAGAAAAAAAAAATTATTTTCTGCATGCAGAAAAATGTTCCCCAATGGTAGCTTTTTCATATTTGTGTCACTAAAGGATATTGTAAATAGTATCCCGGCGAAAGTGTTTTTGGGAACAGAAAAAGGGTGAATAAGGAGCGATATCTTTTTCGCATATGTAGTTAATGACGGAGTTAATGGGTGTTTCGAAGAGTAAGAAAATACCAGACAGGCAAGCACCCTTTTCATAGATGGCCACAAGTCACACTTGACATTAGAGCTGAGTGAAAATTGCAAAGAAAAAGTATAATTTTATATGCATTGTCACCAAAACCCACTCATATGATGCAGTCAGCTGACGTCAGTTAGAAAAAATCATTCGAGAATGGCAGTCAAGAATGTTGGCCAACTTATAACACAAAACAAAAAATTTTCTGTCCTTTGCTAGAAACTGCAATCGTGCGAAATCTAAAAATTTGGAAACACCATAAAAAATACTTCAGGAAATGTGGCATTTACATCCGAAAACGGTTGTTTTAAGTGAATGTGTGAAAAATGTGGTTGAAAATTTTGCAGCCAGGTACTCGAAATGCTGATATACCAATTACAATGCAAGAATCAATTCCAGTATAGAAGTCTTACACTGCTATTGAGGTTATTGAGTTAATGGATCATAAGTTAAGAATGAGAAATATTCACGAAAATAAAGTTTTGGACATCATCAAGGAAGCCGAAACAGAAACTTCGACAGAAGCGTTACCAAAAACTAGATCTTACATTCAATGATCTGAAGGGAGGCACAAATGTTTTGAATGACTGCAGAAAGTTGCAACTGGTATAGGAGCACGGATTAGCTATTGATTCTAATTAAAAAAGTTGAAACTATGTATTTCTCCAGAACCTAGTCCTTCTTGTGTGGCGCCAACGACTGGTCCTTTTGTGTCACCGGGATCAATTCGATGCCGTGTAATGAAAAAGGAACAAAGTCTAAAAAAAAAGTCAATTAAGAAGAAGAAGCAATATTTTAATTGAATTACAAAGTGGTGTTGAAAATTACGATTTAAAAACATTGGGTGGGATTCTTGCACTAAGTGGTTGGTGGTACTACTAGTGGTACTACCAAGTGCACTCCAATGTTTTCGTTATCTTACGAGGAGCAAGCAAAGACTTCGTGTGCTGAAAATATTAACAACAAAACTAATATGCGATAACTTTTTTGAGACTATTGTTTTTTTTTAGTTAACTACTTTATATTATTTTTAAAATTACTTAGATTTTTTTTTTTCATTAGTACCAAGTTTGAAGTATTAGCTACATAAATTCTTTTTTTTTTAAGAGAAAAGTGCCTTAAATGTGTTCATAATTCTTTCAATTAATAAAATGTATATAGTTTTGTGAAAAAGCTCATTTGTGTTTATTTTTAACAAAAAATGGGTAATAAATTTCTTCCAAAAAACCTATGTCAAGACACTGAAACTGTAGTGTCCGAATCCCAACGAACAATTTTTGTCCTATATAAAGCTCGGAGCTCTGCTAGGGAATAAATCTTGCGAACTTAAGGTGTCATAAGAAGCCAGATTATTGTCTCACTGAGTTCCCATGGAATTGCACTAGACTCTTATAGCGCTAAAGTGGAGAATCCCATATCGTGCTCGGGGAATAAAATTTAGTATTGATATAGGAATAATAATTCCTATAATGTACTTATATCTTAATCTCATGTTGATGTTCAGAGCTTATAAGACTTTATATGTACCCTATTGTAGATATTTAGTGTTATAACGTTGTTGTATGATTTCCTAAATTGGTCTACTTCACTTATATAGGAAATTATAATATATCCCTATGTAATAACCTATTTAGGAACAAATTATCCTATATAGGAAAAGTGATTCTAACGTAAAATCGTTAAAAGGAGAATAGATCCTACTTGAGTCTACAAATTTATTATTCATGTGGAACTTATTATGCATGCGTGACTTAGAGTCCTATGGAAAGTTTTTCCACTTAACACAAAAGATGGTATTATATAATATGATTGAGGAACATATTTCGT
Organism: Dioctria linearis; assembly: GCA_963930735.1. Taxonomy (NCBI): domain Eukaryota; kingdom Metazoa; phylum Arthropoda; class Insecta; order Diptera; family Asilidae; genus Dioctria; species Dioctria linearis. The sequence goes on along the minus strand of OZ005742.1, from coordinate 37,905,183 downwards.
AATATTAAAATTATTTTTTCACATTGGTACATATTTGAATTTACCAACGATTTGAATTTTACTGTTAGTATTTAACACGTTAGATCGAAAAATAATAAAGCGCCTCAAAATAAATAAATAAATAAATAGAATGTTTAATTAATTATGCTCAAAAACAGTTATGTTCATTCATTTGGTTCTCTAAATAAATGGAACTAATGTGAATTTATCTAGTTTTCAATAAATTTATCAATATTCATTATTTTCATGTTTCTAAGCTAATTTACACCTAAATAAAAATGCGTCCTTTCTTTATTACAAATATGGCCGTCCAAATAATCAGCAAACATGGCCACTGGGTAGGGATGCATAAGAAAGAGATGATATTGGACTTCAGTTCTCCCTTAAAGATTATAAGTGTTGATATAAAACACAAAATTTCCTACCATGACAGCAACACCTACATAAGTAGGAATAAACGCTTATATAGGTAACAAATTCGTAAATTGCTGTGTTGAAAATAGATATTTTGATATGGGATTTGTAGTGCTATATAAGCATAGTAGAGCGAATACTGAAACAAAAACATTCATATAGCACTTATATTCCTATTTCGTGATGTGAATACCTATATGAGAATTCCGATCGGCCAACGTAGTGTGCTTTTAAAAGATTCTTGACAGTTAAAAGAACAAGTTGCAATAAATTGTTGTGAACGTGAGCACAGGGGCATACGTTTATATTTTTAATTTAAAACACTCAATTCGGTCTATCAGAATTGAGTTGTGTATATTAGACCTTATATACACAGGGGAAATGAAACAAAAACCAAGTCGACTATTGTAGAAACATCAGGAAACTCGTGAATATTAAATAATATAAACCAAAATTGTTCATTCGAACTTTTAAAAAATTGGCAAACCGTCTAGGTTTATGTTAATCGAAATCTGTGTTGGTTGATTAATGTTTCGATAACATTGTTTTAAACAAAACTCGAGCCGTTGGTGCCCATAGTGACCATCCGATGGTGATAATCCTATTTGTACAATATTACCACGATTCATTTTAGTTGATGGTGTGCGGAGCAATGTTCTTGGATCAGTAGGTAATAAGTCCGGAGTGTGTCTATTACAAATTTTGAACAGCTCTCTCAATGCTTTTTGTGATATATTATTTTGCAAAGCCCACACCTTCAGAGCAATTCTGAACGTTTCCTTTTTCATCACATCATCAATAATTTTTTCATTTGTTTCATCATCAGAATCATATTCATCATCATACTGCTCATCATCATTAGGAACAATAGGTAAAGGTCTACCGATTATATATTAACAATATCTATGCATACCTGGTAGCATAGTAGTATAAGCAGCACTGAAGGTGAAGCAATGCTGTGGCCAATAATCGATGGTGGAAGTCTTGATATTCTGTAAATTAATGGCTTCGTAGCAGATGATGTATTTATTGCAAGTCAACGGCGTAGATGATGTTATTTTTAGAACATTTTTTCTTACTTTCCTATGATAAGTACTGGATTTTTTTATTACTCATCCATTAAATTCGTTATTGTAATTCTAATTTCACTGTTCTTAACCAACTGCGCATTCAAAGGAGGGTAGTATATTAAACTTTTCCTCAGCGTTGTACTACCCGCGTGCCGCAACATGACATTTTATCATCTCCTATGAGCTTTGGTATAGGAACACAATTTCCAAGTGATCCCCTTGATCCTATATAAGACTTCACAAAATACTAATTGCTTATATGACTGTTGATATCGAAAATGAATTCTTACTGAAATTACTTATGCCCCGCAGTCTTATATAGGGTTGATTGTAGATTGATTTTTGATATGAAGCTTGATATAAACATACTTGCCAAGAGCTGTACTCCCATATTTAAATTCTCCAATACTGATATAGGAATATTATATAGGACTACAATTCCCTGGGAATTATAGTTCCATATACTCACGTTTATAGCACTTATATTCAAGTTGTAAATTCTTCATATAGGACTTATACTCCTTAGACTCATATAAAACTACAAATGTAGATATAACACTCTAGTTATTCCTTTAAGAATTACAAGATCTATGTAAGAACTTAAATATTGATCGAAATTTATATAGGAGCCATATAGGAAACTTTCCAAATTTTTAGCACTTGAAGTCTTAACGATGTTCCTTGGGATACTAAATGTTGATGTCCGAATGCTAGCTAAAAGCGAACTGTTTTTTTTTTTTCAAACCCCAAAACTATAACAAAATATTACTAAATGACCTAAAAATATTTACTTGCCAAAATATATTGCATATTCTTAATAGCAATAAAATGATTGAGCAAAATAGTAAGATGAAATGTTAACTGCTACTAGTACATTTACCCTATAAGATCAAATTTTGAAAAGTTTTGAAATTCCCTCAAACACCCAAAACTGTTGTAGACAGTGTTGGGAGATTGAGGGAATTCTCCCATATTGTGAGAATTTTCACCCTAAAAAGGGAATAATCGCGTCTTCTAAAACAAAATCGTTGGAAAATTATACACAAAAATATTATCTTAATATCTACACAAAAAATTGAATTTTTCTGCATAATTCAGACAACATTAATTGAGCATGGAATATTACTAAAATATAAAAAATTAAGACAATTTATAGCAATTTATTGAAATGGCACGTTTAAAATCATGAAATTAAAATATCAAGTGCTTCTGAAATAAAAGTTTTGATAACTTGAATGACAAGCGTATGCGTATCCCATTGAGACAAAAAACCAGTGATTTTTAAAGAAGTATATTTTAAGCGCTTTCGAGGTATATATTGGAAGCTCTGTTCTGAAAAATTAGTAAATACTCAAGAACTTCTATAAGCGACACTTAGAAGTTATATATAGAAGATTAATCTACTGAAGCGATTCTTCGGAAGCATGCATCGCTGCCTTTCTTCATACCCATGTCCTTGCCTCATAGGCATGTTTCCTAACTACTGTTCTCGGGAAGCAGTCTTGAAGGCCTCTTATGACATTAAGGAAGAAGCACTGCGATGATTATTCAAAATAAAGCTTTTCAAAAGACATCTTCAAAAATCTTCTTCGCTCATCATAGCATACTTCCAGGAGTGCTTCTTTAGAACAGTGAAATGCTTGCCTCTGCATAGTAAAAAAATAATGAACTGGGATAGAGAAGGGAAGCGCTGTGAGCTTCTTGGAAAGAGTTTCAGGAAGTTTTTTAAAGAGCTCTTTTTCCCAAAGGGACCCTACAGAATATTTACTACATATAAGTAACACAATCTAATGAAGAATAGAGGAAGAAAGCTTTCTCATGAGTTAGCTTTTTGCTTAACTGTTAGATATTTGGTTTATTTGAAATTGTTATCAGTAAACATGAATTTCTTTTGTTTGAAATATTACTTTAGTTGTATTTTTATGACCTTTCGTCCCAGTGAAAAAATTTGGGAAATTGCATCATTATCTGTGCGAAAAAGGCCCGCAGAAATTCCCATTTTGGTGGGAATTTTCATCACAACCAACCCCCAACACTGGTCAGAAGTAACTCCGTCCAACTGCGAGAGAGAAAACTTTCAATCCATTTTAAGAAAAGTGGGTCTAGATCTAATGCCTGAAGTTTAGCTAAAAGGGCAGGATGCCAGACTCTATTAAATGCCTTCGAGATATCTAATGTGATGATCTCAGATTCACCAAATTTATGGAGACATTGATTTCAACGCTCGATAAGGAATGTTAGTAAATCTCCAATAGACCGGTCAGGACGAAAGCCGTATTAGCGATCGTTAATAAGGTGATTATTTTCTAGATATTTCATCAATTGGGTGTTGATGAATGCAGCAGAAACTTGTAATACTTAAGCAAATTTAGTTTTTTTTTTTTAATTATATAATAAATCATTAAATAATAGTAGCAAAATCAAATGTAGGTTAAGATAATTAACCCTCTAATGCCCCAGTCCGCCTCAAGGCGGCGTTTTACCCCTATTTTTTTTTTTTTGCTTTAACCGTTAGGCACAAACAGTAGGCGAAGTTTCGATATAGAAATTTGTATTCCGTGAAATGTTCTATTACGTTCCGTTTGACAAGTGTATGAGTTCAAAATGAATTTTTAGCGCAAAGCGACGAAAACTTTTGTTTTATGTGAAACCGAACCGTGAATAATCCAAAAATAATACTAATTTCTGTCCGATTGGTTTGAAAAAAAATACTGGTAAGTACAAAAATTTTTGAATGTTTGTTTTTTTTTTAGCGATAATATGTAATTAGCTAAGGCTGTCTGTAGGCGGACCTGGGCTATTAGACGATTTTTTCTTTGTTTTTATTGATAGTTTGATTTATTTGTTATTTCTTCTTCGGTAGTCATGTCACATCGTAAATCTCGCTACAATCTCTCCGAAATGTCGGACGAGCAGTTTTGTTCGTTAATAGAGGTTGTTCCGACCAACGATGAGGAAATTGGTAGTAAAGGTGGAGGCGAAGATTTCAGTAGTGACGACGATGTTGCTGACTCCGATCATGTGCAAGCAAATGACTGCTTTGCAATTTATCAGTACCCCAAATCCATAGATATTGTTGGTGAAGAAATGGGGCATAATTACAAAACTCTTCCAGAATTACAAGCATCTGCTGAAGAAGTTATCTCTGCTGCTTCATCTGCTACCTCTAGCTCTCGTTCTGCTGAATTTACATCTACTGCTCCCTCTGCCCCCACCAGTTCTCGTTGTGCTGCTCCCCTGTTCAATAAGCGTTCGCGAGAAGTGGATACGGACGAAGAAAGTAATCCAACTTCTTCTACTAGTGGTCTTTTCACTGGCATCGTCAAGGAAGTTAGGAACGATTCATCGGAATTCAAAACCATGATTTGGAAAATGACAAATTTACAGCTTTTCGTGGCCAAAAAGTATTACCGGTTGAATTAAAAAAATCGGAAACTCCATATGACTGCTTCTGCTATTTTGTGATCGTAGAATTCCTCCAGCTCATGGGAACCCAACTGAATTTATACGCGTGTCAAGCAGATATTACATCCCGATTCGTCACTGATGAAACTGAGCTTCGTAAATTCATCGGGATACTCATTTTCATGTCTGTCTATCGTTATCCAAACGTCCGATCATATTGGGGAAGGCATTCGTTTGAACCAGTTAGGAAAGTAATGACACGCCATCGGTTTGAAGAGATCCGTCCCAGAATACATTTTAACGACAATTCTGCAATAATACCAAAAGGTTAACCTGACTACGATCGGTTGTATAAAGTATGTCCGCTCATAAAACACTTCAATGAACGATCTATTTCCATTCCAATGCGCCAACGGCTCTGTGTTGATGAACAAATGTGTTCCACAAAAATGAAAAGGAATCCAAGACGTCAGTATATGCCTGCTAAGCCTCATAAATGGGGAACGAAAATCTTCGCTCTTTGCGATGAAACCGGTTTTTCGTATTCTTTCGAAATTTATTCTAGAGCCGGCGATAATGTAATTTACAAGAATGGACCGGATCTTGGAGCTGCTTCGAATATCGTTGTTCGTTTGTCGAAGCACATTCCCGATAATATGATCCAAATTGTGTACTTCGATAATTTTTATACATCTCTGGGCTTGCTGGTTTATCTAAGAAGCCGTGGAATTTATAGTCTGGGAACTGTGCGAGCAAATGGAGTACCAAATAGCAAACTATCTACAGAAATAGAGCTTACAAAGAAAAAAGTTGAGTGTGGCTATTCCGAAGAATACGTTGGCACAGCTTATGGGGTAGACATAAGTAAAGTTTTATGGCGGGACACGAAAACTGTTCGTCTGTTAACAACCTACGTTGGTTCCAAACCCTTTGTCTCGCGAAATGTGGGCAACAACCTCAGAAAGCTATACGATGGGACCGAAAATGTAAACAGAACGTGGAAATCGATTGTCCAAACATCATAAAAGAATACAATAAGCACATGGTTGGTGTCGACCTAATGGATAGCCTTATCGGTCGCTACTACATCCGCATGAATACCAAAAAATGGACACATCGCATATATTTTCACTTGCTGGATCTGGCTATGGTCAATGCCTATATATTATACCATAGGTTGCACGAAGGGAAGCCCAGGAACGAACTTCCTAACTTTCGAACTGAGGTGGCAGAAACTCTCCGCGCAATGGACTCTGTTCAACCTGTGAAACGTGGTCGCCCATCAACATCATCATCGTCAATACCACCTGCAGCGAAACTAAAAAAGGCATATCTGCCTGCAGACAATGTTCGATTTGTCCAAGTAGGTGACTGGTGCGTGTTTTTGAATAGAAGAGGTAAAAAAATGTGCAAAATGCCGAAATGCACATCAGAAACACAAGCATTTTGTAAAAATTGTAATTTAAACTTATGCAATTCAACTACAAAGAATTGCTTTTTTGCTTTTCATAATCGTGGACAATAGCCAGTATCTTTTTCATACCGTTTTGTTTGAATAAAAAATTAGTTACAATTTATAAATGCATTTTTTATCTATAAAAACGAAAAAAACATGTGAGGCTTTTTTTTCACCATGCGACCCATGTCCGCCTCGAGGCTGGGATCTTTATATTTACCTGTACTGATAAGCGATACATCAAGTCGAGTTTCTGACATTGGATTTATGTTTCTCATGCCAAAAGTATCCCCCTTTAATTTTATTGACTCAAAAAAAAATTGTGGTATTAGAGGGTTAATTGTATACGCTCTGTTGCTAAAAATATAAAAAAAACAGAGTTGTTCATCGTATCTATGGGACGAAGATGTTTGTTTTTACGCACTCGCCTACTATCTGAGTTTTGACATTGGAGTATGTGTAGATTCGCAACGCAAGAAAATTCGGTCACTACCATTCCTCCGAAAAATATTGGGCAATAGGCATCCCAGGAAGAATCCTAATATTTCAGACTCACAAACTTCAATGGGAGAGGAGTCTGTAAATTAAACGAAAGAGTTCGATTCAGACATTTGCTGGAATTGACTGAAAACAGTCGGAATGATATAAAATGCATTAGTTTTTATAAAATAATATTTAAACAAAGCGACTCAGATTAAAATATCGATAGACATTTTGTAGCTAAGGTCTGACCCATGACCTTTTAAAACCGTATATGAAAACTATGAATTTTGTAATTATTGAAAATCGAAAAAAAAAGTGACAGAATAGCTCCGATCTAACTTACTTAAGTACTTTTATATGGACAATTTTATTCGAAAAAATTATTATTAATAATTTGCACATAGTTTAAACGATTGCTTTCCTGGTGGTGTTCAGAGAAATTTTTATTCTTTAATAACTTAATTTGTGAAATCTCTAATAACAATAAAATTGCCTCGTTACTTTGAAAAATTAAGTGTGATTATAATATTTCTAGTTTGTGAAATCCTCCATGAATTATATACTTTCCTCTATTGAATTTCCGTCAGTGTATATAATTAAACTATGATTACCTGCCACACTATTATTATTGCTAATTTAGAATCACTGAAAAAATAATCGCTCCTTGCTTATGGAAGATATGCTTACAGTAGGATACAGTAGATATTTTGTTTTACTTTTAATGAATAAATTTTCGCGATTTTTTTAAACCCAAATCGTTAATTATTATTTATAAAATATTTTAGACTAATATTTAAAATTTCGAAGGCCTCGCATTATCACCTAAAAACAGGCAGTGCAAGAATTTGTCCGATTTTGTTATTTTAAAACAACTAGATCAAGAAATTGAATGAAAAAAAATACTTTTACAATCGAAAAATCATTTAAAAAAAAGAAATATCTATGTAAAAGCAGGCGTTTCGTAATAGCAGGAACCATATTACTCATCAGTGCGGCTTGGTTCCTGCTTGCCGTATACGCCAAAAAGCACAGCCAAGCTCATATATGCACTTAAAATAATTTTTAATACTCACGATTTCAAGATTTTTTTCAAATTTCGAACTTTTAAATTTTTATTAAAAAATGTCTTAGTTTTTTCCTCCATTACATAGTTTGATGCTGTCGAACCTAGAGCGCAATTATTATGTAAATAATTAGAGAGCTGGAACTTAATCAATTCGGCTATGGCAACGCTTTTTATCATCTACCAGTTGGGTTATTATAACCGACACCAACTCTATAATTAAAATCGCAAAATGTGATCGGTTCGAGTTAAGCTAACTCCGACGTATTCTTTTCTTGTTACGTTCTTTCCTTTCCTACCAGAACAGGAGATTGGAAAAAGTAATTTCATAAAAAAATTCAATTTAACATCCGAAAATTTTCAGACCATTATTTTTTCGACAACAGTGCTTGCAAAAGCTAAAAGGGTTATTTAACGATGAAGGACAATCCTTGACCACTGTAGAATGAGTTCCAATGTGATGTGAGTTAGTTCGCTCAAGGGCTTACTACAAGAAGTATGATTTCTGCTATCGTTGTCCCAGCAATTATCGAAGCTATTTGAAATATATTGCTTGAGGACACAACCCATGTTTTCACAGTGACATCGAGTCATCCTTGAATCATGATCTTATGTATGAATAAAAATAATCTTGTATGAACATCTGACAATCAGGAAGATTTCTGCTGAACGGATACAGCTCAATTTGACTGAGGACTACAAGAGGTATGATCATGGGCGTAGCCAGAGTTTTGTTGTGGGGTGGGCATAGTAGGGGCCAGTGTGACACAAGAATTGAAAAAGAATATTCTTCAATCAAGTATTGTTTTTCAAAAATGTGTAAAAGTTTCTAAGACGTTAATAAGTGTTAACACCAAGTTTCCTTACATCAAGCAAATTATTTTATTGATTACCGTTGTTTTTTAGATCGAATACAAAATATATGTAATTTTTTAAAATCTACTAGCATTATGATTTCTACTGGAATGAGAAAATTTTCACCGAAAGAAGAAAACTCCTTTTAATGGCAATAAAACCTTAGATCTAATAGAAAGCAAATTTAATTAATATGTGTAGAAACGCGAGAAAAATTCTTCTTATTATAAGAAAATTATCGCTTATACAACGGAACTGACTTGCTACAACAAAGAACATTTTACATGAAGTCAACATAATATATACCTACCTACTAAAAATTAATTTGGAACATTTAAAATAAATCGTTTTCTAGAATAACGAAAAGTAGTCTACATTTAAGCAATTCTACACTTATGGTGATATATAATCTTTTCTCATATTCTGTAATAAAATTTTCTGCTTTTATCATAATTGGAGATAATTGAGAAAATATATTTACTACTAATAATCTAATTTTTCTATATTCATTTTAATAAGACGAAGCAGTTTGTTTTCTTACATCCAGGAAATGTTTGCTGTTGCTCAAAATCGCCCCTAAATTTCCTTGATACACATGGTACAGAGCATATTCTCAGTGAAAATTTCTCTTAGTGCATTATCGTTTAATTTGAATTCGTCACCATCACTACCTTCTAAATTAATATCGTCATAATCATAACAGAATTCGCCAAAAACCAATTAAATAAGCTTTAGTTTACTATTTTTTTCTGCAAATCTGCTCAATACCTTTTCAGCTGTAATTTTTTTAACAATGGCATTCTCTGTGTTGAGCAGTAACATGCATGACAATTGACATTCGAGAGAATCGTTCTTGAAGCATTGTGCAACTAAGCAATGTTTTTATCCGCATCATAGCAGAAAAACTTCTCTCACAGCCGACGGAGTTCACTGGGAGTAATATTGCCGCTTTAGAAAGTTTCTTTAATATTTTTTCTCAAATTTTCAGAATTTATCTTATAATTTTTTAATTTAAGCAAGTTTTACATGACCATCGCTTTAGCGTCCAAGACTGTATCAATTTTTAAGATTTTTTTATAATTACTTATGTATGACATTTGTCATCATATTTACAAGAAAATTAAGGAATTTTCAAGAAATTACCCTACCTCTGCTAATTTTTCCAGTTGTTAAAGCTGCTTACGTTTTCCAATTACAGCAATGACTGGGGTTGCTTGCTTTTATGCAAGAAGCTCACCAGCCTCGATTTAGATCTCTTTCTTGACATTTTGACTTTCTAAACTCAGAACGCAAGTTTTTCTTATTACGCTTTTTATTTTTGACTTATTGATTTAACATTTGTTTAGTTACTTCTTAATTTTCCTTTTTGTTCTTTATTAAGAGAATAAGAGACCTTACCGTGGGTCGGGGTCTCTTGGTTCATTTTTGATTTCTTGATTGATTTCTTCGATAATTTGTGATCCAGCAAGATTTAGAAAAGGGGCGAATATTTATAAATTAACATAAGTGTATAATTTTGGGTACGTCGTCTGATTTATATATTGATTGAATATTGAAAATAGTCTATTTCGCTTATACAAGCGAAATGAAACATTTTCCCCTACGCATAAGAAAATTAAACGCAAGTTATTGGCTAGCATGACCAAAAACCGAAAAGATCATGTAGTGCCAGTATGTGGTTCAAGCATCATACATATTGCGCATAGTGTTTTCTATATATGAGCAAAGCTAGCGAAAATAGGAAAGACCGAAGAACAATATACAGAACCAAATTTGTAGGTCAAACATTAGGCACATTGCGGATATTTCTTCACATATGGTTAAACAAGCATACACTGGCTGTATGGTAAGTCAGGGATAGCCCAGTGCCACTACATGGCCAGAATCAATTGTTTCTATGTAAACAGTGTAGTGCGTTGTCGCATTATGCTAAAGCCAAGGCTTTAGAATGGAGAAATGTTGAGTTGACAATAATTCTGATGGATTTATTATCAGTCGGTCGAAATGGAGAAAGTCAAATCACTGTTAAGGTGAGTTTACACTTAGATATAAATATCTAGAATCGGCACTTGTATAGCCACGTTTTCGACTTGTATATACAATTAGTTTCAAAAGTATTCGTCCATTTGATCTTCCCGACAAACTGCATGTAATTTATAACATTGTTCATTGTTAATAATTTAAAAAATATACATTTATATATTTTATGTGCACTATGTCTTCTCATATTCAACAACAATATACATATAACAAATAAATTTCAGAGAAAAACTAACAATGATGAATCAACTCACAAAACAGAGACACAAAAGTATCCGCCCATGAAGTGATCATGTACGAAATAGCGTAAATTTCCAAGAAATTTAGCTAAATACGTGTATGCAGAGTATCGTCCCAGCATAGTGATTAATTTATCGTTTAAGTAAGTTTTCTTTTAAACATTTAAATTTCCAAAATGCCAAAAAAGTGCGAAACGAGTTTACCAGAGAGAAAATTGGTTATTTCTTTTTCTGAAAAAGGGTATTCGCAACTAGTGCTAAAGAGATATGCGCAGAAGTTCGCGAAAGCAAAAATGTAAGTGTTGAATTAGTGAGCAGAACGATAAGGAAAAGCGGATACAGTAGACGGATTGCAAGAAAAAAACTTGGATATATAAAACAAATAGGAAAAAGTGAATCGAGTTTGCTAAAAAATTTCTTCATGAGGCTCAAAACTTTTCGGATACTGTCACCTGCAACCAACTGCAGAAAAGTTAGGATTAGGAAATAATTTGGTCTTCCAACAAGACAACGATCCTAAACGTTGTACCAGAAAAACTAAAACACCTCCTCGGTCGCCGAACATGAATCCCATAGAACATTCATGAGCAGAATTAAAAAGGTTCTTAACTCAACATAAAATTTCCAACAAAAGTATGTTAAAACAACATCTTCAAGAAAAGTGGAACAAAATAAGTCCCGACTTGACAAAGAACTTTTGCAATCAATGCCTAACAGACTGAAAAGTGTATTAAAATCTACATGTTATCCAACCAAATATTAAAATTTAATTTATAGTGTTGTACATTTTATGTGTTGCTTTATTTTATGTATATAATTGGAAATGCCTATTTTTTTTTAAAGTTTGGAATTGTTGGTTTTTTATACCATATTAAACAGTACAAATAAATCTAATAAATATGATTTCTTAAAATCTTTTCTAAGCTGTACATTTTTTATTCTGCCTAAAGTTTCTGTGGGGGGGGGGGGGGGGGCACCGGTGCCGTTTCGGGTTTCTGGGGTGGGCTGTGCCCCTACGTAGCTACGCGCATGGGTATGACGTTCAGGAAATTCAATCAAGGTCGAGTAAAAGTAGTGTTTGACATTGTGAAAAATCACAAAACTTATATTTACTGTTTTTTTTTTGCTCAGGGGATATGATGCAAAGCACAGCATGGTAGGACAGGGATAGGGAAAGGAATTAAGGAACGTGAGGAGAGTGGCGGACGTACTGATGTATGTCACTCTAGACAAATCTTCGCAGATTGCATGCCGGATCGTGGACTGTTCCACATTCGCACAGTTCGAGATAAAAAAGCATCACGGAATTGTACTGTACGGTCGAAAGTAATTTGAGGGGGGTAAAAGGATGTGTGCGGCTTGCAGCGCGAATATTTTGTGCAGGAATCATTCTATAAGGAATCAGACCAGATATTTCATAGGAACATTGACCATACAGGACTTAAGGCTGTGAAACTAGCGACGGCCCAGATATTAAGAGCACAATTGAGATACAATTCTCATTAATTTGCGCAATCTGAGTTAGCAAAATTCAGCTGTTGTAATTTCATGTGTGTACTTAATCCACAATTTAAACTAAGCATGCGAGGAGCATTGGCTTAACTATGGATGTATGAACCCCCGCAAACCAACATACTTGCGCAGAAAAATTTATACAAATAAATCTAATAAATATGATTTCTTAAAATCTTTTCTAAGCTGTACATTTTTTATTCTGCCTAAAGTTTCTGTGGGTGGGGGGGGGGGGGCAACGGTGCCGTTTCGGGTTTCTGGGGTGGGCTGTGCCCCTACGTAGCTACGCGCATGGGTATGACGTTCAGGAAATTCAATCAAGGTCGAGTAAAAGTAGTGTTTTACATTGTGAAAAATCACAAAACTTATATTTACTGTTTTTTTTTTGCTCAGGGGATATGATGCAAAGCACAGCATGGTAGGACAGGGATAGGGAAAGGAATTAAGGAACGTGAGGAGAGTGGCGGACGTACTGATGTATGTCACTCTAGACAAATCTTCGCAGATTGCATGCCGGATCGTGGACTGTTCCACATTCGCACAGTTCGAGATAAAAAAGCATCACGGAATTGTCCTGTACGGTCGAAAGTAATTTGAGGGGGGTAAAAGGATGTGTGCGGCTTGCAGCGCGAATATTTTGTGCAGGAATCATTCTATAAGGAATCAGACCATATATTTCATAGGAACATTGACCATACATGTAGCGATAAAGGAGCGAAATGCATCCAACATTGCGGCGGTGCTCGAGTTAGTCGATATGGCAAGTTATCGTCAAATCTCCGATGAGCTTAAAGGGTACCTCTTTTGGACAATATCTAATGGACTTAAGGCTGTGAAACCAGCCCCGGCCCAGATATTAAGAGCACAATTGAGATACAATTCTCATTAATTTGCGCAATCTGAGTTAGCAAAATTCAGCTGTTATAATTTCATGTGTGTACTTAATCCACAATTTAAACTAAACATGCGAGGAGCATTGGCTTAACTATGGATGTATGAACCCCCGCAAACCAACATACTTGCGCAGAAAAATTTATTTTTGTGTGTCAATTGTATTTTCTGAATTTCGGATGTATGATGTTTTCCATAAATTTGTACGGGGAAACGAGATTATTCCCTTCTCGCTTTTTAACTCTTTTCACGTCAGATTTTCTCACAATATGGGAGAATTCCAACAAACTCCCAACAATGCTTCTGACCATTTTATAATTCATGTTGGAGTACCGCAAGGCTCTGTGCTTCCACATTAGCAGACTTAGAGGTTTTTATTGTTAAAAATGAAACTATGTTACAGCCTGTAATTCTTGGTAGAGATTTTTTAAAAAAATGCCAGTTAAAATTTATTAATATTGACAAATTGGAAATACCCAATGAAAATGTACCTCACGAGCGTACTCAAACTTATAATTCCGATATCAGTTTCGAAAAACAAATTTTAAGTATTGAAATTGAAAACAATCAAATACCTGAATTAAACGTGAACACTGGTATACCCTATAAAATTAAAACCAAGCTTTTCAAGATTGTATCGGAGGCTGTAGATAGTAACGGAAAGTATGACTGAAAATACTAACAAAGAATTTCAAATGGAAATAAAACTAACTAAGACTGAACCATTTTACTGTACCCCCCGAAGGTTACCTTATACTCATCGATTGGAGCTTCAAAAAATTATAGATGTTCTATTAAAAAGAAAAATAATAAGAGAAAGCAACTCACCCTTTGCTTCACCTATCGTAATGGTTCAGAAGAAGAATGGCGAATTCCGGTTATGTGTAGACTACCGCGAATTAAATAAGTATACGGTTAGAGACAATTACCCCTTGCCAGTGATAGAAGATCTTTTAGACCGATTGCGGGGTAAAAGATATTTCTCAATTCTCGACCTTCGTAGCGGCTTCCATCACGTTGATATTGCTCCCGATTCTATTAAATATACCTACTTCTTTCACAACACCAATTGGACCATTTGACTATCTCAAAATGCCGTTCGGCCTCAAGAATGCACCTTCAGTTTTCCAAAGGTACATAAATAGTATCTTTAAAGATCTAATTGTTGCAGATAAACTTCTAATTTATTTGGATGACATTTTGTTGGCTAGCGAAACTTTAGACGATCATGTAGAAACTCTGGAACTTGTGATTAACAGAATTAAAGAGCATTCTTTGCAGTTAAGGTTGGATAAGTGTAAATTTCTTTACGAAGAAATAGTTTATCTTGGTTACACTGGAAATAATGAAGGAATACGTCCAAATTCAGACAATTTACGAGCAATAGACGACTTTCCAATTCCGAAAAACTTAAAGGATGTTCAGAGTTTCATCGGTTTGTGCTCATATTTTCGCAAGTTTATTAAAAACTTTGCCATTGCAGCTGTATGATCTTTTAAAGAAGGATGTTACATTTGGATTCGGGCCTGAAGAGCTTACTACTTTTGAAATGTTGAAACAGAAATTATTAAATGCACCTATTTTGTCCATCTATAGTCCCTTGAACGAAACCGAATTGCATTGTGATGCGAGTAGCATTGGCTTCGGGGCCATATTGCTACAAAAACAAAATGATAATAAGTTTCACCCAGTTTTCGATTTTTCAAAAAGGGCCACAGATACAGAATCTCGTTACCATAGCTATGAACTGGAGACACTATCCATTATATATGCGTTGAGAAGATTTCGAGTATATTTACTCGGTATTCAATTTAAAATCATGACGGATTGTCGCTCACTGACTCTTACTATAAATAAAAAAAATGTTGAACCCGCGAATCTCGCGTTGGGCCTTAGAGCTCCAGAATTTTGATTATTCCATTGAACATCGTGTAGGGAATAGAATGTGTCATGTGGATGCTCTAAGTAGGTGTGTGGATATTTTGATAGTCGAGGAGGGTACTTTCGATTATGCACTCGCCACAGCTAAAAAACGTGATCCATCTGTGACTAAACTTTCATCTGAATTAGAAAAGGGCGACAGAGCGAGGTATGCTTTAATTAACGGTCTTGTTTATAGAAAGGATAAAGATAAAGTGATGTTTTATGTCCCTCAGACCATGGTGGAACGCGTGATTCGAACTCATCACGAAAACTTGTGTCACGCGGGTACTGACAAGTGTTACGAGTATCTTAGGAGAACTTAGTGGTTCCCTGACATGAAGTCCAGGATAAAAGATTTTATTAACACTTGCTTAAAATGTGTTTACTTTCAACCGTGTTCTGATAAGGTTGAAGGGATTTTATATAACATTCCAAAGGGGAATATTCCTTTTGAGACACTCCATGTAGACCATTTTGGGCCGTTGCCGGCTACTAGAAATAGGAAGAAATACATTTTATTGGTCATAGATGGGTTTACGAAATTCACAAAACTATATGCTGTGAATAGTACAAAAACTGATGATGCCATTACTTGTTTAAAATGTTATTTTAATACTTATAGCCGATCTCGTAGAATAATAAGTGACAGGGGAAGTTGTTTTACTTCAGAGGAGTTTTCTAACTTTCTCATAGAAAATAATGTTGCACATACTAAAGTAGCTATACACATACGCCTCAAGCAAATGGTCAGGTTGAGCGCGTGAACCGGGTACTAACACCCATGCTTTCTAAAGAGTGCGATGAAGACTCTACTGGAAACTGGTACGAAAAATTGATAAAGGCTGAATTTGCAATTAATAATACAACTAACAGTAGCACAGGGTTTTTGCCAAGCTTGCTACTATTCGGACTGAATCAAAGAGGTGAAGTTTGTGATAAATTAATGGAGTATATTCAAACTGTGAATCAAAATTATAAGCAAGATTTAGAAGGTACTAGGTATGAAACCTCCGAGGCAATCAAGAAGAGCCAAAATTATAATAAATTTTACCATAATCAGAAACATAAACTTCCGAGAAAATATTGCATAGGCGATTATGTGGTAATTAAAAATGTTGTGGCGTAAATAAAAAACTTTTTCCGAAGTTTCGGGGTCCTTACGAAATCTGTAAGGTGTTAACTAATGACAGGTATTTGATAAAAGATGTAGAAGGACTACAACTAACGTGTTTGCCTTATGAAGGTATCTGTTCACCTAGTAATATGAAGCCATACGTTATGTGCGTATGCGAAATTTGAATACGGCTGTGAGAATTAATAATTACTGCTTATGATCGTATTTTAGTTAAGCGTAGTTCAAGTGAAACTTTTGAATTTTGCCTGCTTTTTGGCTTTCGTTTTTAGCAAATATATGTAATTTTATACATTTCGAATTTATATCTTTATGGATTTATATTCAAACGCAAAATGATTATTATTTATTATCACTCTTGATGTCTATATAGTATTTATAGTATATATTAAATGGATATGGAAATAGTAAATCGAAGAGGATAGGTTTGTTTTTGATTATAAAAATAATATATCATTATAATAATATATGTAGGTTTTAACCGTAATAAGACTTAAAAGTTTATTTTCATTTGTAGGTTTAGATGTATATGTATATGTAAAGGACGATCGATTTACTCAAAATTTTGTTAATCGTGTCGATTAACTGTCAGGATAAGCCGAGTTGTAAGCGTACTGAGTACACACATACCATATAATCTCATAGAAACGATTATTAGAAATGTTCTCTGCCCAATTTAAGAAATGTACAGATGTATATATGTATGTAAATATGTACGTCGATCGCCCTCAGCAACTATCGTTGCTCTCAATTTATATATGATTCCGCAATAAACTACCGATCGAGTAAGACCTTTTAATTTTTTCCATCGACCATCCTTACACACGGCAACGCACTCTCACACACCACATCTGTATCGAGTTTTGGATCGTTTCAAGATTGGAATTGATGAATTGTCTACCCTAAAGGCCGAACTCGGCATTTTCTAACTTCTTTTTATTCTCTTTCATAGTTGACAAAATGCGAACTTTGACATTTATTTTATTTCTTTCAGTTTTACAATAAACAAAACGGTAATACTCGAGAATTCTATAAACTTTACATCCCATTTCACCAAATAATTCCAAACAAATCCTTCACTTGCATAATATGAATGATTTTGTCGACAGATGCTAAATAACAGCCAATGCTTTGGTTTAATTCATATTTTCACTTAATCTCAACCTAAACATTTCCGTTTCCTTTCATCATATTCAAATTATCAGAAAATGTGAAAATCTTTATGAATATGAAGAAAATATCACTTGGTATATGACAATCAAAACCTTTGAATCCTGAAGTTGCCTTATTTCCTTTTCCTCCATTCCCATACACTTATATACACTTATTTCCGGCCATTTTACAAGGGGATAAATCCTTTCTTTTCATTTAGAGAGGTAAAATTACAAGAGTGCCAATGTGAAAAGTTCTTATTCTCCCCCGCCTAGTATGTAGCAGCGGCAATAAAAACCACCTTCAATAACATGAATTTTCCCTTTATGTGAGTATTATGAGAGCTTCAACAGACGTCAATCGGTAGACAGCATGTTGAGAAAACTCCTTAAATTTTAGAACCCAATTTTTCACGTTCCGCCAATCAACGGGCTACAGGAGTCTTACAGTATAACAAAAACGTTCTTCAGGGAATATGAGTTCTCCCCTATACTGGGGGGGGGGGGGGCTGTATGCGTATATGGAAAAAGTACATTGACATCAACTTGGTAAAACCAATTGACCTCTTTTGAGTCGCGTTTATAAAGATTCACACCAAATATATTGCTCATCCGCACAGAAGGATGTACTCTATATGTGCTTAGGTTAAATTAAAGGATTCAGTGTCAATATTTGCGTAAACAGTGGGTTTTTGGGTTTGGATTTGTTCGCAGATTTATTATGATTATATAGATATTTTGTCACATTGAAATGATAAAAAGATTTTCGGAATTTTTGAATAACATGTATTTACAGAGGTGTGTCTAAGGTAGGTACTCGATACAGGTTTTTAAATAAGAAAATAGTAATTTGCGCAAAACTAAAAAAAAAAAAAAAAACATACATTTAAGTGCCAAAAATTTATGGGCGAAATATAAAGCAGCTTCAGATTCTTTGATTCCCTTAGCCCTTAACGGGTTGAAAAAGAAAACACCTTCAACGAGGTTAAATAAGCACTCGGGTACCAGTATATTATAACTCTTGAGGGGTGAGAAGTACGGGGCTGGTCGAGCAGTCGTTGGAAAGGCAATGAAGCTCTGCATACAATAACTGACCGTACACCTTGTACTTTTTAAAATACAGGCTATTTTCTAAAAGGCCTGCATATTATCTTAACCCTAATCGTACCACATGTTTTTATAACGAATCATACCACGATGTGACTCTCAGTCACTTATTATGATTATGAGAATAATTAATTTTTTGTTTTTAGTTTAAATTCATTTATTTATTCAAACAAACTATATATAAAGATAAAATATTATACACACGTCATGTTTTTTTTGATTTCAAATTATGTTTTTTATCTAGTCGCCAAATACGTGTTGTATTAGATGGCGTTATATCTGAACCTCATCCTATTAATGCCGGTATCCCCCAGGGCTCTGTTATTTCTCCGACTCTATTTCTAATCTTCATTAATAATCTGCTTTCCCTTTCTTTTAATCCTATCCATAGCTTTGCTGATGACAGTACCCTTGATTTCGCATACTCCTTTGACAACCTTGCGGATTCCAGAGGGAACGCCACATGTGTTAAACGAGACTGCATGATTAGATCATTGAATAACGATCTTGACAATATTCTCGCTTGGGGCAAAGTGAATCGCGTCGAATTCAATGCATCTAAGACCCAAAGCTGTCTCATCTCATTAAAACAAGACCATCACTTAACCACTCCCGTTTCGTTTGATGGATCATTAATTTCTGATTCACCGTCACTAAGAATTCTTGGCATTAATATTTCCAGTAAGTTAAGCTGGACAGATCACATCTTCTCGGTTGCCAAAGAAACATCAAAATGTCTTGGTTTTTTGAAAATGTGTAAGAAATATTTCAGCCCATCAAATATAGCGCTCCTCTACAAGTCCTACATCAGACCTAGAATGGAATACAATTCCCATATCTGGGCCGGGGCTGGTCGCACAGCCTTAACTTCATTGGATATTGTCCAAAAGAGAGCCTGCAAGCTCATTGGCGATGTGGCAATTACTCGTCATATCAACTCGCTCGAGCACCGTCGCAATGTTGGATGCCTTTCGCTCCTTTATCGCTACATGCATGGTCAATGTTCTGATGAAATATCTAGTCTGATCCCTTGTAGAATAGTTCCTGCACGCAATACTCGTGCTGCATCCCGCGCTCATCCTTTTACCCTTCAAATTACCTTCGGCCGTACACTAAAATTCCGTGATGCTTTCTTATCCCGAACTGTGCGAATGTGGAACAGTCTACCATCTTCTGTCTTTCCTCCGGCATACAACCTGCGAAAGTTTAAGGGCGACATACATCGGCACCTCCGCCGTTCTCCTCATATCCCTTAAGCCTTTCCCTATCTCCTTCCTGCCACGCTGTGCTTTGCATCATAGGGTATCCCCTGAGCTTGGCTTAATAATATAAAAAAAAAAAAAATATACATTCAAAAGATACGAAAAAATTTATTTGTTGATACAAATTCTGCATATGATAATCTTTATTGAGTGTTCGGTGCATATATTTTTTTTGCATAAGCTACAACACTGCTTTGATACCCGGCTTTTTTTGGGCACATATGACAACGACGCCAAATGTCGCCCTTAGTCGATGTATCATCTGGCTGGGTTTCAACTTCCATGCTGGTGGATGCGTGGTCAAGTACTTCATTTATGCTTGCAACAGTACATTTATTCAAGTAGTAACGAGTGCTGCTTTTTAGGAACAACTTGCCTTGTAGTTTTGATTTCGAACAATTCCAATTCGGATAGATGTTTAGCCAAATGACTTTCGCTGCTACTGCACACACGTCAACTAAATTATAAAATAGGATAGTTGGTCACCTATTAGTTTTACGTCTTACAGAAAATGAATGCGCCATTTGATCCAAAACATCAACTCCTCCTTTTGTTGTGTTATAAAATGTGTTGATTTTTGATTTATTTTTGTTATTCACATCAATTTCTGCATCGTGATGCAATGTTGATAATAAGAGGACAGTCTTCTTGTTTTTTGATACATATAGCTTACCAACGTAATATTTTTTCTAAAGCCAAATATGTTGCTTTCAACTTCTCGCTGCCTATGCGGTAAAAATGCGGGCGGAATGCATCTTATATTTTTACGTATAGAGTTCCAATAGACGTCAGCCCCACTTTCAATAAATTTTGAGCCAGTTCATAACTGGTAAAGAAATTATCAAATGTGATATTGCGCTTACTGTTCTGAAATGGTATGCACAGTTCCTCAACGCATCTCTGTCCCAAATTTTGTCTTCGATTGGGTCGTTCCTGTCCAAGATACGGGATTCGTTTCAATGGATAGCTGTTGCTGCTGCTGTCGCATATCCAAAAAATTTTAATGCCATACTTGTCCGATTTTGATGGTATGTATTGCAAAAATGATAAGGAACTAGCTGTTCATCAATCGTCAAAGTTGGTCCAGGGATGTAGTGTTTCAATAAATTTTTGTTGATTACTTCTCAAAAATCTCGAAATGGCGCAAACTTATCACGTGTGCTCTTATTGTCGAATCTCAAGTGGCGGCGTAAATTGCCGTGTAAAGGGTCCCAAATTTCTCCAAATTCACTTATGCCTTCCTTTTTTAAACCCACGTTTATAAAAAGGCCAATAGAAGCTTGTATTTCAATTGCGTCCGTTTTTTTTTTCCAATTATCAGCAGCCACTCTCTGTCCTTCCATATTGGTGTATTTCACAATAATGTTGATAATTTCTTTATCGAAGAATAATGAAAAAGCGTCCACCGTTGAGTCAATATGCTTGCTTGGTGGTAGTTTTACCTTATGAATACCTCCCCTAATGTCATGGGTCGAATGTTGTTGAGTAGACGGTGTGCTTTTCCATTCCGTGCCATCTTCTCCAAGGTAGATTGTAAGACTGTCATTCGCTTCTTCATCATATTCATCACTGCTATTCAAAGAAAGCTCAGCATTTACTATGCATTCTGAACAATCACTTTCATAGTCTTCTAAATCAGCCTCATTATCATCAGTGTCACTTAGGTTATTCATAGCACGACGAAAGCCAAAATAATGTTCTTTCGTTTAGCCATTTCTATAAAAAGGGGGTTATAACGCAAGTGAATTTTTTATACGGGACAATAACGCGGAAAACTAAATAAATCGATAGATAAAGATTCAATTTGTATCACAGTTAATATCAATTGTACATAAGCTTCTCACGTGTTGAACTATTGGACCATCAAACACAAGTATTCTTGATGCAGTATGCAAACCGGTTTTAGAGGCAAGAGGCCAAAAGAACCACAAACATACGCCATTACAGTGCATGTATAAAACAATATAACCGTACTTCCATTGGTATTCTAGATGCAGTATACAAAACAAACCGATTTTCTTGGGAAGAGGTGAGAAGAGCAAAAAGATATCTCTCGAAAGTGCAACGATATCTCTTTGCTTCTTTTCCCCTCTTCCTTAGCAAACCGGTTTGGATACTGCACCAAGAATACTCGTGTGGGATGGGTTATTGAACATATCTTTTGTTTTTGTGTATTCACACGCATGCATCTCCCATTTTACAGTACCTGTATATAACAAAATAACCATACTACCATTGGTGCACATATGGTCACAAATACTATAATAATTCCCACATAATTGGATGCAAGTTAGGACATGTCTCAATAAGTATGATTCGCATTAAGGTTTATTTATATTGTGCATATTCCACAGCGTAGCGTAATAACGTACTGTGTGACTGTGAGTCACATCGTGGTATAATAATACACATTTTGTGAAAAGGGTTAATTTTTATATTATGACTAACTCCAAATTTACAAATACTTATTTTTCTAGTGTTAATTGTTAATTTAAAGTAAAAACCAAAAAAGTTTTGGAAATGCAATATGAAATAATTAAAAAATTTAAGGTCAAAGTTCAAATGTGACTCAAAGTCACATCGTGGTCCGATTAGGGTTAATCACCACCCTGAAACTCCGGAATGGGTGAGATGCCCCCCCCCCCCCTCTTTCCATTCAATTTTTAGTTTGACTAGATGACTACTATCACCTCCTGTGTTATGGACCACCATGGACGAAACACCCTGTATAAATTTTGTTGGAAGAATGTTCACGTTTTAGTCGCTATAACTCGTTACACATCAGGTTTAAAAAAAAAAAATTGTTTATACAAAAATGTACGGAATTTAGTCTTGTTCAAAAAATTTTGTCGTAGGATCAATTGTTGAGAAATTATTTTGAAAAAAATCCAATTTTTTGTACCTTTATTCTAAGATGGCGAACCTCGCAGTCCCCTTCCAAGGGTGATGAAAATTTGGAATATTCATCGGGGGCTGGAACTAAGCATCACATAAAAAAATCACAACTACAGCACCTTCTGTAGAGCAAAAACGTCTGGAACTAAAAGGTACATGCCCTTACAATATCAAAGAAAGTTATTAAAATGCAAGTCATAAGTGATTGCTGCAATATAATCGCGTCTCGTCCAGTCATCGAGCGCGTAATGTAATAGCTTGAACTTTTAGCTTAATGTGGGGAATGTGCGGTGGACTTCGCGGCTATTACAAGTTAGTTCTTGTTTTTTTTTTTAATGGAATTTTTATGCTGTACGTTATGGGTTTATCACATGATAAACCCCCAGTATTTACATAGATGGTTTCAAATCGTAAGAAAATACCAGAGAAGGAGTTTTCTGCGAGGAGCAGTGGCTTAACTAAGGATGTATGACCCCCCCCCCCCTCCCAACTAACATACTTGCGCAGGAAAATTTAATTTTTTGTTTGTAAGGAAATATTCTCTGAATTTCGGATGTGTGATGTTTTCCATAATTTTGTACGGGGAAACGAAATTATTCCCTTCTCCCTTTTTAACTCTTTTCAGGCCAGAAATTCTCACAATATGGGAGAATTCCCACAATCTCCTAATAATGCTTCTGACCATTTTATAATTCATGTTGGAGTACCGCAAGGTTCTGTGCTCTCTCCTACTCTCTTCCACATTTTTATTATTGATCTGTTAGGTCTCACTTTCAACCCTTTTCACAGTTTTACAGACAACAGCACCCTTGACTTCGTGTACTCGTTCGGCTCTTTAGCTGATTCCCGATGGGAATGTTATCGTTGACAAACGAAGCCATATGTTTAATTCACTAAACAATGACGTCACAAGAATATTCGCTTAGGGCAGAGCGAATCGGGTCTTATTTAATGCTTCCAAAACGCAATATTGCCTGTTAAATATCTTGAAAATATCCAACAAGCTTAGTTGGTCCGACCGTATTTTTGGTATTGCCAAAAACGCGATGAAATGCCTGGGCTTCTTGCAAAGATGCAAGAAATATTTTACTCCATCAGACTTGGCGAAAATCCACAAGTCTTATATTAGGCCTAGATTAGAATATAACTCGCATATTTAGACAGGAGCTGGACGCATTGCATTGTCCGCGTTTGATAAAGTCCAAAAGAAGCCCTTGTGGCTTATTAGCGATAACATATTAATAGCAACTATTGATTCCCTACAGCACCGGCGTAATATCGGTGGTCTATCACTCTTTTATCGCTACTTCTATGGATATTGCTCCGACGAAATCTATAGCCTGATCCCTTGTAAAGTTTCTCCTATGCGCACTACACAAGGTGCAACCCGAGCTCACACTCACCCTTGAAGTCAAATTTTTCCGTACCGTGAAATTCTGCGAATCCTTCATAAGCATACGAATGTGGAACAGTTTACTATCCTCTGCCCCCCCCCCCCCCGCTATTGGCCACAAACATTCAAGCGTAATGTGTACCGTCACCTACTTGTCTCAACCCAATAATCCTCAATTCCCTACCACTTCTTCCTTTCCGGCCAAGGCTGTGTTACGGCATAACAGGGTATCACCTGAGCTTTGGCAATATCATAAAAAACGAAAACATGTCATTGATCACCAAATCCATAATTGCTTCTGAAGCGAATTGTCAAAACGTGCTCCGATTTTATTATTTGCAAAATTGTGAAATAAAAAATCTCTCAAAACCTACATTCTTTAGAATTTTTCAAATGATGTTGTCACCATCGGATTTTTTTTTCTGGTCTTCTTCTACTTTCATCATTTCGTGTTTAAATAATGCAGAAAATTCAACCAATGACTATAGCTACTGTTGGAGGTCGACAAAGTTCGAACCACCCCTTGCAAAAGCAAACAAGAAAAAATATCTAAGCTTGTATCATAACATATGTCACATGATGTACCTACCTGACAATCAACTAATTAGTCCCTTTGTTTAATCATATCATTTCATGTTGTCTACCTTGAACGTGAAACACAACGTAAAAGTCACGTTCGTGCATTCACCTATGCTTCTGCAATGTATTCACTCATTTTAAAATGTCACACAATGCATTCAGAAAAATCGCACCCTCTAAAAATTTGCGCGATGTCGCATTCAGGGTGGTAGCAAACTTGTTTTATATAAAAAAAAAATATAAAAAAAATCACGCAATTTGTCACATTTAAACATGCCTGCAAATCCACTAGTATATGTATGTAAGGATGATTGTCTCAATGGGCCTCATACATATATCCCATTTCCAACCACGCCATTCCGACATTCCGTGCTCTTCTTTCCCCCCTCTCATCTCATGATGAGAGTTGGTACTTCAATCCACATCCTTTTCACGTTAAGTTGATATTGTTTAAGAGGAAACGAAATGAGCGCAACTTGTAATCCACCTGAAGGTTCTTATCTCTGAGGGACTTATGAATTCCCACTCACTCACTCACTCACTTACTTGGCAGATGTTTCAGACAAGTCACCTATGATGTGATCCTTTTTGAATTCAATACGGCAAAAGTATGCAGCCGCATTACTCTGCAAAAACTTAACATTTCTCGAAGGCTCTAAGCAAAGTTGCAGCAGCATTCGTAAAACTTCTGTCAACACTAGACTAGAGCACTCGAAAAACATTTCTCAACTCCTCAAACTCTCCATATTCCACAATGTTTCTATAGTAAGACCTGTAGACATGTGTTGGACCCCATGTATTCAAGAATGTTTTGCCAGCAAACTTCCCTCCAACAAATAATAATCGTGTATAGTGCTGTTGCGGTTGGTGTAGGCATTTACAAGCCTTTTCTGCCCCAGCACCATAAAGGAACAAAGCGAAGTTTGAATTCACCACAAGAAAGCTTTGCAGCAGCAAGTTCTGAAAGAGATCGCGGAAGCATTTTGTCTTGATAGTGTCTGGTTGCTATGTTGGTAAGTTCTTCTTTGCCTAGCAATCAAACACGTTGTTCTCTGATGAATGCGACAGACTTGGGCTTTATGAATAATTTAATTCGCCTGAGGTATGTAAAGTAAGAAGAATCAGGTGCAGTAAAGTTAGGGTTTAATGTAAAAAGGAAGATTTTTTTTTCTATATAAAATATGCAATAAAGGGAAGATAAGATGCTTTTGCACGTGTTCCAAGGAGTATAGTAGGTGAAAAGGACATCAATTAAAGTGCCTTCAGCAAACAGAAAACAATTCTCTCAAGCTCATACGCGTGTTTCTGATGAAGACTTGAAGATTTTTATCTGAAATAGTATTAGTAAATATCAGGGAGCAGGCAATAAGATTCAATGAAATGTTTTTAAGTTTCTTTATCTGAAGAGATACTTCTGAGATTGGGCTGTATGAAGGCGCTTTCACAATTATAGGATTGTTTTGAAGTGCTACCAGTTTAGAGATATACTTTTAAATGTTCCCTTGACATTTTTGTTATGCAAGTACCAGGTGTATTTGAAAAACGCTCGTTCATAAAGAAAGCTTACCGATGCTAACGCTGCTCTTGGTGAGAAGGTGTAACTATGAAATTTTAGGGACGCATTCTCTCATCTGCTCTACCCACGAAACGGGTATGGTAGAGTATGGTCGTTCGATTGTTGCATTTCATATTTTATCATGGAGATTCCGATAAAAATTGTGTCCAAAATGATATCCACGAAATATAATACTTTTTTTTACCGGTGGTAAAAACTTAACTGCCACCAAAATTTATCGAGATATTTACTGTAACGTCCTGAATTGCTTAAGAGTCGCAATAATGAACAAAAGACTCGATTTATTGAGTCGAAAAGTCTTCTTGATTCACGATTATGCTCGACCATATTCGCCTGGTGTAACCCAGGAAGAATTGAAGAAAGAGGAATGCCCTCTTTTCATACAACTTCAGGTTCGACACCTCCAGACTTGAGAGATGTCTTAAACGATTCATTATGAGACACCAAAATATTTTATTAACAATGTTTATTTCTATTCAACGGGGAAAGCTTTGGCGATCAGATGAGCGATTTTCTTGGGTGAAAAAATATTCACAACAGAGCGCTAGTGGCCATGAAGGAAACAACTGCAAAAATATATGCGAAATGTTGGAGCTGGAGTGTATGTGACCCAAGAGAATGAAATTTGAATTTCCGGCTAAAAAACGACCCGAGTTTACTGAATCGGAAAAAAGGGACACTACCCAATAGTACTCGGCGAAACCTTTAATTTGATATGCAACATGCCATATTGGAACCCCCCCCCCTCCCCCCACAGGTGAATACTACCTCTTCCCCTAAAAGAATACAGAGAAAAATTTTCTTCTGCGAATTGTAGCTGGTAATGAGCTGAGACGAACAGTGAAACCCGTTTTCTAATCGGACATAACCCTACCGAGTTAGTACCTCAGTTGGAATAAAAAAGAGGGATATACTAAAAAGTGAGTATTGGGATGGCTATAAATAGCTATTTAAGCCTCCGAGTATTGGATTGTGGGTACTCAAACTTCTTCTCAGAGCCTAAGGAATTCGGTTCTGTACTAGATTTTCCAAAATGTACTAGATCAAACTTTGCCCCCCCCCCCCTCTTCAGCTTTCTACCGTTAAATTGAAATAAACGTTGTTAATGAAAAATTTTCAGAGTATCATAATGCATCGTTTAAATTATCTCTCATGTCTGGAGTTGTCGGGTCTGAAATGAGTACTCCCCTTTCAAAAATGACCTTGTTTTTGTGTTTCGAGTACTCTTTTACAGCGTAATTAAACCGTTTAAGTTACTTGCTGGTTTTCCATTAGCGCAGTGACGTTCAGTAGAGTGATTTTATTGGCCACCCACAGTACTCACTATATAAAGTTATTGGGGCGCGGTAATGTTCGAGGAAAATTTCATTCGATTTCTTGGAGCACACCGTAGGTCCAATAACAGACTTTGTAACTTTTATCCTCCGAAGAAATTAAAAGAATTGCAGAAAGGAGAAGAATATGGAAATTCCAATAGTTTTTATGTTTATGTCGCTCGAACAAAACTAGTCTGGACCTGCCCAGTAAACTCCTGCTACTGTCTATAGAGACAACAAAGTAACCTTGCTTTGGGTTCCTGCAGACGATGGAAGGGGCTAAAATGAATAAGTGAAGGGAAATGAAAAAGCGGACGATCTAGGTAAAACCGGTCCCGACCGTCCATATACTAACGCACCTTTGACCTCTCAAAAAGGTATTTTATAGGAAACTACAAAATTGGGAAGACATGGAACTGGATCTCTTTTGGCGTAGCCTTGTCCTTTTTATTTTTAATGCAATCCCTGCATAGGAATTTGGTTAATGAGCTTCCTACCTATCATAATTCGATGAACCCATCGCAATTAGATCTTTTGTTTGTATCTGACCCGACATTAGTTCTGTTCCAGAATCAACTCACCCCGCCAAGGATACTCGACCATGATGTCTTATTCCTTACGTACGATATTAAAATGCTGCATAACATCGCGACCATTCTTTATCGTGACTATTCTAGAGTAAATATAGAAGCATTACATGATGAATGTAACTCATTGCCTTGGCAGAATATCCAATCATTCGCTGATGTAAATGAAAAAGTGGAATTTCTAAATTATTTACTTCTTGGGCTTTTTGATAAGTTCATTCCCTTCCGTAGGAAGAAAGTCACGAGTAAAAGCCGTCCTTGGTTCACTTCAGAAATAAGTTCACTGATTGCTGAACGTGATTATCTTTTTCAGCAATTTCGGAGTCTCATTACGGCCGCTAGCCAACGTGCATATAAAGCTGTTAGAAATCGTGTGAACAGCAAAATACGATTTGCTAAGCGGTCTTTCTATGCACATAGATTTAATCCTAACTTAAATCCCAAGAAATTATGGATTAACCTACGCAAAGCGGGAGTATATGGTTCTGTACACCCTATATGCGATTTTCATCCTGACGATCTCAATAAGCACTTGCGCTTACTCGATTACCGGACCCTTGTTTAAGAGTAGATGCACTGCTATCTTCCTCTGATAATTCAATCGATGGGTTCAGTTTTTGCTGCGTGGATGGTGATGAAGTTTTTAAGGCTTTTCTATCCATCAAATCTGTGGCCTCTGGTGCTGATAATATCTCGCCGAAATTTCTCAAACTAATCTTTCCCTGGATCATTTGGCCAATGCAGCACATATTCAATATGTGCCTCACAATGTCTATTTTTCCAGTTTCTTGGAAGATTGCTAATGTAGTACCAATTCCAAAAATACCTTCTCCCAAAGACTTGTCAGACTTTCGGCCCATTAGTTTGTTGTGCTTCCTTTCAAAAGTATTTGAAAAATTAATCTATAATCAAATAAATGAATATCTGACTGTGTTTAATTTGTTGAGTGCTTGGCAATCTGGTTTTCGGGCTGGCCATAGCTGTGAGACTGCACTTCTTAAGGTGACCACCGATATCCGCCACGCAATGGATATTGACGAGGTCAGTGTATTAACTCTTTTAGATTTCTCAAAGGCGTTTGACAGTGTAAACCATACTATGTTATTACAGAAGCTTTCGTCTCACTTTAGATTCTGTAAATCAGCTCTTCTTTTTATCCAAAACTTTCTTGTTGGAAGATCCCAAACGGTCACAATAAATCAGCAGGTATCTTCGAATGCTCTACATCTCACGTTGGGTGTTCCTCAGGGATCGATACTGGGTCCCTTATTCTTCAGTCTGTTCATCAATGACTTACCACTCGTTGTGAAAGATGTCAGCATTCATCTGTACGCGGATGACGTTCAAATGTACCTGAGCCGTCCAATCGGTTTAATTGAAGACTGCATTGAACGAATCAACTGTGACCTAAAGAGAATCCATGATTGGTCTCTTAAGAATTGTCTTTGCCTAAACGCAGGGAAGTCACAAGTCATAGCGTTCCATTCTCGTATTAATGACTTTACCTCATTCCCCAATATTACGTTGAATGGTATGTCCCTGCGGTATATGGACAGGGTACATGATTTAGGTATACTTCTAAGTTCAAGGATGAAATGCTGTGACAATATTAGTACCAACATATCTAAAATATATGCTGGACTTCGGCGACTGTGGCTATCTTCTAGTATTCTTCTCAGACGTAAAGAGACTTGTGAAAACTCAATTACTTCCGTACTTTACTAATGGCAGCCTGGTCTTTGGGTCACTCGACTCCCCTGCTGTAGGCGGAAAATAAATATAGCTTTTAATGACTGTCTCAGATTTGTCTTCGTTCTCAGAAGGTATGACCATGTCTCCCATTTACAGGATTCGCTTCTCAGCTGCTCTCTTGAAGTCTTCTTGAAACGCAGATTGCTTCTATTTCTTTTTAAAGTTCTTCATACAACTCAGCCGACTTATCTGTATGAACATGTCACATTTTTTTAATTCTGATAGAGGTCTGAAAATATTGTTGCCGCGCTTTCGTATACTTGTTTTTGAGCGTTCTTACTTCGTTCTAGCTATAAGATTGTCGAACGCCCTTCTGGCTCACATTCAGCGGGAGGGTTCTTTTGGAGCTTTTAAGAGGCTACTTATTCAACACCTAGTATAATGTTGAATGGATATGGTGTGTACTGCATCGGAATGTTTTTGCGCTTAACATCTTTTTTTTTATATAACATCTTTTTCTTTTATACAATGAAACTCTAATTATATATGTAAGTTATATATATATATTTGTTTTTTTTTCTTCATTTGTAATGTAAGCTAATATAGTTTTCTACTTTATTTTTCTCTTATTATAGCTTATTTGTAGTGTTAGTGTATTTCCTAGTTTTTAATCTAAAATCCTGATTATCTAGTGGTACAGTTTTATAAGATCGGATTAAGCATCTTAATGTACCCTTAAATTGACTAAATAAAAATTGAATTGAATTGAATTGTCCGGTCTGCGTCTGAGGCAAGTGAAGGAATTCTTCACCCGCTCTCCTTTCCAGACGTGCAACCTAATTGGTCTTAGCCGAGAAGCACTCAGACTGTTTATTAATACAGTTGCTGGACATGGATCCTTCCGTTATTTTTTCAAGAATATAGGTAAATCCAACAGCAACTGTATCGAAAGAAATAGCAGTTAAAATTCCGAAATTTTGACTTTGTTTGTCACATAACTTTCAAGCGAAGAGGGGATTCAAAAAAAAGCTTCGGCCTTAAAATCATGATAAAAGCGTAGGAGGTTCAAGAGCATAGGGTGATTCATAGGATGTAAAGGTAAAAGCTCACTGTACCTCATCACATCAAACGGCTCAGTTCACCCTGCGATAGATTAGTCTTTCTATCTGAAATGCCTTGAACATACTCTTATTGTCAAAACTGAGATTTGCCAGTGATTGTGTATATCACTAACAGTTTTACAACGGTGCGTTCATTCTTTGTTGTAAATTCTTGTGGTACTTTTATTATTATTCATTTATACTTCTTGTCCATATACAAATTCATTAATTTGATTTTCTCTTTTTTTACAGGTAAGATGACGTTTAAAGTGAAAACTTAATGAAGAATTGGGGTTTTGTTTTGGTGAGTTTTGGCAATATTTTTTCGCATTCCAATCAAATTTCGATTGATGGATTCACATTCCAATCCCGGACGACAAAATCATGGAATACAAAAGTGCGGATGAAAATCATTTTGTGATTTTGTCGTCCGGTACTTCCATTTTAGTGCAGCTAACAGATTTTTCCAGACATCTTAGTTTGTATGAGCTTTTCGTACCTTTATTTTTCCTATATTATTGAGCCAAGCTCAGGGGATATCCTATGCACAGGACAAATGAAGAGAGTGGCGGAATTGGTGATGTATATTGCTCTTAAACCTTGACCGGTAGTAAGCCCGAAAAAAGACAGAAGATGGTAGACTGTTCTACATTCGCACGATTCGGGATAAAAAAGCATCAGATAATTTTGCTGTACAGCTAAATGTATTTTGAAGCAGCGCAAGTATTACAATATATATTTCGTTAGAGCAGTGCTTGAGCGATTCGATTTGACAAGTCGCCAATTAGTTTGAAGACTGTCTTTTGGATAATATCTGATGAACATAAGGCTGCATTCGCACCAGATGTTTTACTCATCCTTCAGTCTTGATTCAATCAAAACGCCACATAAATTTCTACGCATATCCCTCTTTGCATTCACACTAGTAAAACAAAATGATTTAATCAACACCTCTGATAAATCATTAAAGCATGATTAAAACGTTCGGTGTGTGTGATGCAGACTGATGCCTAAGACTGTGCGATCAACCTTGGCTCAGATATGGGAATTGCATTTCATTCTAGTTTTGAGGCGAAACATCATCAGGATCTGTGACCTTAGAGATGTTGAGCCCCTTGAGGATTTTGAGCAACCCATCTCTCGTATGTATGTATTTTCCCTTTTTACACATTCACATGGGAAATGCAAATCAGGTTTCTCTAAATTGGGCGGAAGGCGAGAATTTGAAGCGAATCTCGCAGCCAAAATATTTACTTTCTCTGGGAAGTCAACAAGCACTTCACCAGTGTTAAGTGCCGAAGGTATAGAGGAACTGGTGAACACGTTTCTGACATTTTCGACGAGAGACCTTTGCTACTCTTCCGGTTCGCCAACATTCTTTGGGTCGTAACACTCTGGTGAAACAGAAATTTTTCTCTCTTCTGCATGCTCAAAAGCAAAACATAAAAAGCCAAAGAAAAATTGACACACAACATCAACGCAAATATATTGGAGCGCCACCACCGACAGCCAAAGACAAAGTGAGGTAAGAAAAAAAAACAATAGCATAGAGAAACTAATAACTAGAAAGACTGGACAAATAGAACAAAAATCTGCAACGCATTGCTTGACTATAAAATCGACGATACCTCGACTTGCTGACGTAACCAAAGCAATATAAAATCGACGATGCCTCAATTTTTTTCTTATAAATGTATTGGGAATTTTCATACGTTATTGGAAGCCGACAACGGGGTCTTGGGGTACTAATAATTTTTATTAGGGTAAACGGGTAGATGAGCAAAAAGCATTCATTTCTTCTTAGAAATTTATAGAAAATGTTCCGACAGAATTTTTATTCAGTCTTGTGGTCGACTTGAGTTATATTTTCACATACAATACTTTCATGTGTTCCCTTGAGAGCCTCAAATAATACAAAAAAATTCTAAGGAAAAAATTGAGGCCTTCCCTACATCAGATCGAGGTCCAACTCCGCTAAGTTCGAAATTATTTCGGGATGCACAGGCGCTTCGTGCATCTGGTAAACTTCATAGTGTGGTCACCTTGAATGAATTTGTTTGTGTTAGATGGGGTAAGGATGACAAGCTATGTAGGGTCACCACCGTCGAACAACTGAAAACAGGCATTTCTGTGAATTAACCTAATTTTTGGAGTTTCTTCTATAAAGTGTTTGCATTTGCCTTGCTTTGCATTATATTAAATATTAGCTTTAGTTTTCGTGTTTTCTAGTTTTCCTAACTTTGAATCTTGCAGTTTTTTACCTTCTCTTGTAAAGCCTTGCACAGTCTCTCAATTTTTTGTATTAGGTTGTAATTTCGTTTGTTGTAAGCGCCTTCCGGGAATGCGTATAGCCACGATTAATGCTAGTAGTCTTTGTAATAAGATGGTTTCAATATTCTACGTAATGACCGCAAGGGCCAGAGGAGTTGTGGCGTTGCCATTTATTTGAAAGATTCTTTAAAAAATCTAATATTATCGAATTTTCTTCGAGTGGTGCTATCGAGTATTTATATGTGGAGGTTGAGGTGGGTCTGGAGAGGTATGTATTATGTGCTGTATATCGTCCTCCTGGTAATTTTGTTGATATGAATGTGTTGAAGAACTTTCTATTTCCATTTCACGTATTGCGCATCGCTATAGCAATGTTATTATTGGAGGTGACTTCAGTGTAAATTTACTTCACAGTAATCCACCCACTGAAAGTTTTCGATCTGTAATTCAAGGTCTTCACCTCAATGTGGTGAATTCTCTTCCCATGTACTTTTGTTGTGCTAATCCTTCACTACTGGATCTCTTTATGACAAAGGATAAAGATGAAGTATTATTCCATAATCATATTAGCCCTCCGAGCATAATTGATCATGATATACTATTCATAACTTATAATGCTTCGTTTGATAACTCTAATCAGCTGAAGCAATTTTACTATCATGATTTCAAACACATCGATCTGTTTAGCTTGGCTAAAGAATGCCTGTCTCTTACATAGACTGATATCTATGTCTGTCCTTCTGTTCAAGGTAAGATTGACATATTGAATGCGCTAATCTCCTATTTGTATAATAACTATGTTCCCCTTAAAGTTAAGCGTGTTAGTACTAGTAGCTCTCCCTGGTTTAGTCACACAATTCATACTCTAATAGTAGAAAGAGAATTCTTATTTCGTCAATGGAGGCGACTTAGAACTGAATATGCTCGATCTCTATTCAAATGCGCTCGAAACAAGGTAACTTCTGAGATTCGGTTAGCAAAGCGTCTATATTATAGCTACAAATTTGACCCTAACCTGCCCCCCAGAGTTTTATGGAGTAATCTGAGTAAAGCTGGTACTTGCCCTGGCTTGAGTCCTGAAAGATCATTTGAACCAGGGGTCTTTAACAAACACTTTACAACATGTTCTGGTACCGCTGTTACTCTCTCACAGCCCGCGTGTATTGAGACCTATCCCTTGCCCGAGCAAGACATGAATTGTTTGTCTTTCCGGGGCGTCGGGCATGATGAGCTTTACAAAGCTATCTCTTATGTAAAGTCCTGTGCTGTCGGTTTTGATCAACTCAATCCCCGCTTTGTAAAGCTTTTGTTTCCGTACATATCCACATATATATTGCATATTATGAATACTTGTTTGTCTTCCACCTGTTTCCCTGACATTTGGAAAGTTGGCAGGGTCATACCTGTACCTAAGAAAACTTCCCCTGTCAGCTTCTCTGACTTCAGATCTATTAGCATTCTTAGCTTCCTAGCGAAGGTCTTGGAAAAACTTATTTGTTACCAAATTCAGGAGTTCTTAGATCAAAATAATCTACTCACGAGATATCAATCTGGTTTCCGTGCAATGCACAGTTGTGAGACTGCCTTGCTAAAGGTATCTAATGATCTCCGTTTGGCCCTTGATGCCGGAAAAATTGGCGTGCTTGTCTTATTGGATTTTTCTCAAGCTTTTGATAGCGTTGTGTACTCTATACTACTCCGTACATTGTATGTTAACTATTGCTTTTCTTCTTCTGCGGTCAAGTTAATAAGTAGTTTCCACACAAACCGTTTTCAACAAGTAAATGTTAATGGTATTCTCTCCTCCGTCTTACATTTGTCTCAGGGTGTCCCGCAAGGATCTGTATTAGGACCTCTCCTTTTTAGTCTATACATTAATGATATCGGTGATATCGTACATAATGTACAGTTACATCTATATGCCGATGATGTTCAATTGTACTTGAGCAAACCTCTTGGGTTGATTGAGGATTGTATTTGCAGAATCAATGATGATCTTGCTGCAATTCACAGATGTCAATTGACAATAAGCTTTCTCTCAATCCTAATAAATCACAATGTTTGGTGTTGTGCAGCTCACCTCCTGATTTCGATGATATACCCTCAGTTATTCTCAATAATGTCTTGTTACCTATTGTTGACTCGGTGGCTAATCTGGGAGTGAAGTTCAACAGTCGCCTGAAATGTTGTGAACATGTTAAGAGTATGTTGGGTAAAATTTATGGTGGCTTGCGAAGACTTTGGCTATTTGCTAATATCTTACCAACAAATTCACGTTTGAGATTGGTTAAGACGCTTTTGTTGTCTAATTTTCCCAAAGCATGACTCCCTGTGCAAACGTAAGATGGAAGTTTGTTTTAATGATTGTTTACGATTTATTTTTAACCTGCACAGATCTGCCCACAGTACTCCTATCAGGTACTCGTTACTGGGATGCTCAATTCAGACGTATTTAAAACGTAAGGAATTAATCTTCCTATTCAATTTAATACAGACTAGGAAGCCCATGTATCTTTATAAAAAAATAGAATTTCTACATTCTAGGAGAGGAATGAGCTTACGTATACCGCGTTTTAGTACATTGACTTATGAGGGATCTTACTTTGTCCAAATTGTTCTATGGAATTCCCTCCCTCACAATACTCAGTGTGCGGCTTCTGTCAACGAATTCAAGAAATATTTGGATGATTGTATACTTTGATCGCTATGGGATGTTGGGTATGACTGTACAAGATTTTCTTATTTCTTTTATAATTTTTGTTATTAATCATGTTTTTATTTAGTCAGACATTCCCCAAATGTTTGGCAAACATTTGTGGAATGTTTGATTAATGTGGATGCAAATTTTACAGTTTCGGATTCTTAAAAAAGTTTTAATGTAATCCAAATGAAATGGAAAATATTAGATGTTTGTTAAAGTTTGTACAGTACTTTCTGGTAGTTTTCAACAGCTGTGAAAAATATTAGTGAGAATTCATTTTGGAATTTTGGATTTTTTTTTTAGTAATAAAGTAATCATGAATGAGTAGATAAATATTATAAAATTAATAGAAATGTATTCTATACACCGAAATTTGTTGAATAGATCGAGTGAAGAGCACAAGGACAAATTAAAACTTAATGACTCCTTCATATTAACTGGAAGTGAGTTATCACTGGCTGTGGGTGAAGCAAGCAAAAAGCTAAACTCATTGCTTACTCAGTAGCGGCATAAAAAAATAGGCACAAATATCAGTAAAAGTGATTTTTTTGCTAAGTTAATATTGTACTTACACCGACATATATGGTTGCAATACAACAACTTATGCCTCAGGTACTTCAAGAAAATTTTTTGAAATCAACTTTTTTGAGACTTTACGCAACTACATTAAAAAATGATAAGAATCGACCGTTGCAAAATACCTAAGAGCAATAGCCAGCCGTTCATGTATACACTTATTACACTATTTCGCCAGTTTGTAATTCCTTCTTATTTTCAACTCGATTCTATTAGTTAGAATTTTGAAGTCAATTCGAAAACCGGAATGATCGTCAATTGTTAAATCATTAATAATAATCACGACCGCACTAAAAATTTTCTGTTTCACCATCTCCTTTTTAGAAAATTTTCACCAAACGTTGAGGCAAGTACGACGAAAAATAGAGAATTTTTTTTACACAAATATACTATCAGATATTTAACAAATGTTTGAAAAACATTTGACAAACATTTAGTAGTAGTAGTGCTTTGTTTCACAGCAATAAATATATGCTTTATAACCATAGCTTATAATCTAACCTAAACTTCTATACAATAGGAACATTTATTTTTATATATTCAATTATTTTCTTCTTCTTAAATTTTCTTAATTCATTATCATTTCTTATCTCTATTGGCATTTCATTATACATTTGCAAACCCTTATACATTATCATATTTTGCGTATTTGCATTTTTGAATTTACTTAACCTAAACCTATCATTATTTCTTAACGAATATGGCTGTGCTTCATTGACATATCTAATATAACTACACAAATATCCTGGAAGCATATTATTCTTAATTTTAAATATAGTAACTAGCACACTCAAACACACCGGTTGTCTTACACTTAACCATTTTAGCGCAGCCAGCATATGTTGCCTTTTGGTGTTATTTTATTACATCGAAGTATTATTCGCATTGCCCTATTTTGTTGCTTTTGTAACCTATTAAGATCTTCTTTAGATACCCCATAAAAATTATCGCAGCACAATATTCGAAATGAGGTTTGATTATTATATTGCATACCTTTATAGCACTAATTGTCGAAATATTGTTTCTGATTCTCCTGAAGAATGAGATATTTTTTGCCACTTTTTTACAAATATAATCTATAAATTTATTAAATTTTAATTTACAATCTATAACTACCCCTAGATACTAGTTCAATATTTTTTTTGTCCATTTCCACACACAAGCCTATATCGATATTAATACACATGCACTTCGTTTTATCTATATTTAATTTTATCCTGTTCATCTTTAACCACTCACAAATTTGCGTTAAGTCCTCTTTTAGCTTATTTACACACTCTGGAACATTCACTCCCGTTACAAATATTAGCGCATCATCAGCAAATAGTCTAAGTTCTGTATACTTTATTACTTTTCCCATATCATTAATATATAATATGAACAACAATGTTTCTAGAATTGACCCTTGAGGAACACCAACAATTACATCTCTACTCTTCGAATATATACTACTAATTTTAGTTGCTTGCGCTCTACCAGTCAAGAACGATGTGAACCACTGTAGCTCTGTACCACTGATACCATATTACTCTAGCTTTTGAAGCAAAATTGCTCGATCAATCGTCTCGAAGGCTCTTCTCATATCCAAAAATACTGCAATTATGAATTTGCCTTGATCTATTGCCAGCTTCCACTCAGTTAAAACCCATGTCAAAGCGGTCTCGCATGAATGCTTACCCCGAAAGCCCGATTTATACTCCACCAAGATTTTATTTTTCTCCACATAATCTGCCAATTGCATTTGGATCACCTTTTCCATAATTTTTTCGCAGGTATGTAACATATGTACCGGTCTAAAGTTTTCACACCTATTACTTCTGGGAACCTTTTTTACCGAAACTATCACTGATTCCTTCCATGAATCAGGAAAATTTCCTGTTTCTATCGATTTATTTATTACATTTAGCAGCATAGGACCCAAAACATCAATCTTATCCCGAATCTTTCTTGAAATTACTCTACCATATCTATAGAGCCAATAAATACATTTAAACTATCTATAAATTAATCATTTAACTTATTAGCCACCATTGCACTATCCTCGTAATGACCATCCGCAAATTCGACTATTTTAACTTCCTCTCTGGTGTCTTGCAGTACTAAAAATTTTATGGTTTTCCACATTGATTTTTGGTCCCACGAATTTTCGATTTTCGATTTTCGATTTAATTCTACAGCCAATTTTCGTTTATATACTATAAAAGCGAAAGAGTCTGCTTTTCGCGCCTATCAATTGCATCCATGTCCGGAAATGAAACAAGTCTACAAGACTGCACGGAACACCTGCAAGTCCATTATCCAGAGAGAAAAATTTCTTTTTGACCAGAATATTAGACAAAGAATCTTGACAAGCCGCAAAGGTAGCAAAGGTTTCTGGTCCCTGGTCAAAACCATCAGGAACAATTTCACCAGTTCCTCTATACCTTCACTACTTAATAATGGAGAAGTGATTGTTGACTCCCTGGATAAAGCTAATATTTTAGCTGCTAGATTCGCTTCAAATTCTCGTCTTCCACCAACTTCACAAACACCTGTTTTGCATCGCCCGTGTGAATGTGTACAAGAGCCAATACACGTTCGTACGAGGGATGTGTTCAGGGTCCTTAAGGATATCAACGTCTCCAAAGCCGCAGGTCCTGATGGTTTTTCGCCCCTGTTAATTAAAAGCTGCGCCTCATCCTTGGCTAAACCTCTGCGCAAACTCTTCTACTTGTCTTATTCGACAGGAAAATTTCCAACTGCTTGGAAGCTAGCTCACGTTCAGCCTATTCCTAAGAAAGGAGAGGGTAGCGATCCCTCAAATTATCGACCAATTGCCATCACTTCGATTCTTTCAAAGGTTTTTGAATCTATCATTAACTCAAAATTAATGAAGTATCTAGAAACTAATCATCTCATCAACGATCGCCAATATGGCTTCCGAGCTGGACGCTCATCTGGAGACTTGCTGACCTTTCTTATGGAACGTTGGAACCGTAGTCTTCACAATTTTGGTGAGTCTAAAATCGTTGCTCTAGATATTTCAAAAGCCTTTGATAGAGTCTGGCATCCAGCCCTTTTAGCCAAACTTAAAGCACTTGGTCTCTCCCCTCCTCTTCTATTATGGATTGAAAGTTTCCTATCTAGTCGCCAAATACGTGTTGTATTAGATGGCGTTATATCTGAACCGCATCCCATAAATGCCGGTGTGCCTCAAGGCTCTGTTATCTCTCCAACTCTCTTTTTAGTTTTCATTAATGATCTGCTTTCCCTTACTTTCAATCCCATCCATAGTTTCGCAGATGACAGTACTCTTGATTTCGCTTACTCCTTTGACACTCTTGCGGAATCCAGGGGGAATGCCGCATGTGTTAAACGAGATTGCATGACTAGATCATTGAATAACGATCTTAACAGTATCCTCGCTTGGGGCAAATCGAATCGCGTCGAATTCAATGCATCTAAGACTCAAAGCTGTCACATCTCATTAAAACAAGATCATAACTTAACCACACCCGTTTCTTTTGATGGATCATTAATTTCTGATTCACCGTCACTAAGCATTCTTGGCATTAATATTTCCAGTAAGTTAAACTGGACAGATCACATCTTCTCTGTTGCCAAAGAAGCATCGAAATGTCTTGGATTTCTGAAAAGGTGTAAGAAATATTTCAGCCCGTCAAATCTAGCGCTCCTCTACAAGTCCTACATTAGACCTAGAATGGAGTACAACTCCCATATATGGGCCGGGGCTGGTCGCACAGCCTTAGCTTCATTGGATATTGTCCAAAAGAGAGCCTTCAAGCTCATTGGCGATTTGGCAATAACTTGTCATATCGACTCACTCGAGCACCGCCGCAATGTTGGATGCCTTTCGCTCCTTTATCGCTATATGCATGGTCAATGTTCTGATGAAATATCTAGTCTAATCCCTTGTAGAATGATTCCTGCACGCAATACTCGCGCTGCAAACCGCGCACATCCTTTAACCCTTCAAATTACTTTCGGCCGTACAGTGAAATTCCGAGATGCTTTTTTATCCCGAACAGTGCGAATGTGGAACAGCTTACCATCTTCTGTTTTTCCTCCGGCATACAATCTGCGGAAGTTTAAGGGCGACACACATCGGCACCTCCGTCACTCTCCTCACATCCCCTAATCCTTTCCCTATCTCCTTCCTGCCATGCTGTGCTTTGCATCATAGGGTATCCCCTGAGCTTGGCTTAATAATATAAAAAAAAAAAAAAAAAAAAATACATTGCTTATCTCTTGCTTCATGATTAGTGTCCAATTCCAGTTTTAGCCTATTGTTTGCAGAAATACAATTTATACACTTTGCTTGATTACTTCGGCAATCTTTTTCTTCGTGTTCCTCTGCACATTTGGGGCATACTTTCTTACTTGTGCATTTTCTAGCTTCATGGTTAAATCCCCAGCAATTGAAACACCTTTTCACATTTAGACTATCGTACACTATGCATTTATCCCATCCCATATTTAATTTACCTTCAATTAATATTTTATCAAAATTTAATTTATTTACCTCAAGTATAGCATTATACTCATTTCGTATTTTTTGAGATTCGAAAACTTTTGCCACTCTTACGTCCTTTGATATGTTGTTTTGGTTTTTTAGCATTTGTAATATTTCCGTTTCACTATGCTTTTCTCTCATTCCATACACTATAACTTTGGGATTCTTTAGTATTGCAGGTTGCACAATATAATTATCACCCATTTTAGACTTTAATTCAGATTCTATTTTTTTAGATGATTCTAAACTATCACATTTAATTACACCCACCCCATTTTGCCTGTTCTTAACACTATTAATTTTCAACGACATTTCTTTGGGATCGACTGATTTCTTTATTTTTTCTTGTGTTATTTTTATATCTTGATTTTCTTTTTCTTTTTTCATTTGTTATATCTGGATGCACCTACCTTAAAAGAGCGTTTAATCATTTAAACAAAAACATAAATATTCCCCCCCTCCCCAATAACTCCAAAACTCACTCTTACTGGTTAGTCATCACTCAATTTCTTTTCCCACCAATTTTTTTCAATTTTTCGGTATTTAATCAATTCTGCTCTAACGACGAGCGCCCTTCCAAAGGCAAATTACCTAGTGAGCAGCTAGCTATTCACTATACCTACACAGGTCCTTAGTAATAAGAATTTTCTCTTCTCCTTCATCTCAAGGAGCGATCACTTTAATCACGGCAGTCTATTCATCTTATATGAAATTCATGTTAGTATCCTTAGAAATATAAAATATTTCTATGAGTTTTATTAAAACTGAAACCTTCATTTATCGTAAAGAATTTGCATATTTGAAATTCAAGCGAAAAGCAAGATAAGATAAGAAAAAAAAATCTCAAAAACTCAAGTCTGTCATCAATCTCAGTAAAATTAATCTCATTTTGCAACACCAACGATGCGATGGTGGAAAATTTTAATGTTATATATTATTTCCACTGCCCTATTTTTGCCAAGCAAACCAATGTGATAAATCTCTTTGGTCCCTTCTAATCTTCTTTCCCTATTTAGAGAAATATTCTAGAAGTACCTTCGCCAGCACTACCACAGAAACAAAAGAAAAATTGATAGCGTATAAAGGCCAAAAGTGAACCAACAAAGTTTGTAACAAGGGTCGATAGACGTCAAAGATGAACATGTTAAGTTTAGAAATTCTGTTGGAAGTGCCACATATAAATCCTGACAGGATCTTAGAAATGGTAGAAAAGGAATGTTGGGATTTTAGTCTTTAGTTTTACGTATATAACTATGTATGTACATACTTTGCTGTGTATACCTTTATTGGTTGAATGAAAGCAACTGCAAATGGTCCTTTTAGTCTTATTTCAGGCAATTAATCAGAAGAATTTCACCTTTATTTTATCAAGAAAGTACAGCGAGAAAACACTTTCTGATTCGGAAATAAATGAGACTTACGTCTATTGTTGTTACTGTTGTTGTTGTTGTTGGTTTTAAAAGAAGTGAGCAATAAATTTAATTTGTGTAGATTTTAAAGAGATTTCTTAAATTTTCAATTAGGGTAAGTCCGGGTAAGATGGCCACCTTGGGAATTTATTGAATATATTTACAGAACGCGAAAAACAAAACAATTCAAACCTGCATTAAAATTTGTATAAACTATTTGGTTACCGAACTAAAATATGGTAACCCTGAATATGTGATAACTTTTGATTTCCGACGAGGCTATACAGATAGATGCAAATTGTCCATCAGTCCCGTAATGCCAGGGTGAGATTGCCAGTACATATTTTGACACTGCAGGAGAGATGGCCACTAAATTTTTTTTCTAGAATACATTTTTTTATTATATATTATGAGCAAATGGCTGCATAAAACTACGCAAATTCCTTCTGTTTGTATTTAAAATTTTTATTTCATCATAAAAAGAGACTTTTATTCTGGTAAAAAATAACAATTAAGAAATTATAGTAGGTTAAACATTAAAAAAAGAACTACTTATTCAGCGTTATTAAATTGCATGCACATATTAGGAAAATTCGTGCACTGCTCGTGTAGCCAACGCAAACACTTAATACAACGTATCCAATCTTCCTTTCGTTTCGTCGCAAAATAGCTTTCCAGACAACCAACACTTTCATTCTCATCAAAATCGTTTTCTTTGTCATCGCTTTCCAGAACCACGTGAATTGACTTTCCTTGCTTTCTTGCATGATTTTTTTGGGCTAACATTTTGTTTTTTTAAGGGTCCTTTCTCGTAATTCGTTAATGTCTTCGGATGATGTTAAAACAATTCCCAGATTCTTTGAACTCCTTTTAATTTTATCAGGGAGTGTAGGAATCGGAGAAATCTGTTCTAGGAGATTTCCTGGATTGGCATCTGCCTTAGAAGTATTTGGGTGTGTTGACACTTCTCCACAACCAACATTATTTATGAATTTTGCAGATCCTAATATCAGTGATAAAGGGACATTTGATTTTTGAACTACCATAGCACTCGTAGAAGGTTGAGGCTCGAAAGAAGCCTGATTACTTGGTGTTGAAGTTTGTGAGCTTTCCACAATTGCATCCGAAACTAAAAACGAATGGTAGGGAATCGCATCAGGGTTAAACGGGAAAATTCCAGTTGCTTTAAATCCTGATACAGCATTAAATACCGTGCATGATTTCCCCCAACTTTGTGTGAGCATTTGACCGAATTGAAGTCGGGTTAATTTTCTTCCATCGTTAGCACGAACCCACTGTTGACAAGCACTATAGAAATATGATTTCAAAGTTTTGAACACTGCTTTATCGAGTGGTTGTAGATAGTGAGTCGTTTGGCTAGGAAGATACAGCAAGACAACATAATTATCCCGAGCCATTTCAAGTAATTCCATAGAGCTAGAGTGCGATGCATGCCCATCCAAGATCAATAGCACCTTACCCGCAGACTTTCTAGGAATAAAATGATTTTTCAACCATTCGATAAAAAATTGTTGTGTTGACATAAGCCGACTTTTGTGACATAAGAATAACGGATCCGGGTGGCATACCATCATGGTATTGTTCCTTTTTATATTTCCCCTTGAAAATGCAAGCTGGTGGGAGAAATGTGCCTTCTGCATTGCAGCAGCTGATGCACGATTTTGTTTCTCCTTTTTCTGAGCACGTAGTCATGGATTAATTTTTAGAACCTTTTTCAACAACTACAACATCCGTTTTATTGTTCAGTTGTAGGCCAGTCTCATCGGTATTATAAATACAGCCTGGTTTGTTCACCAAATTATTTTCTTCAAGAGTTTTCTGAAGAAGTTGGAAATAGTTTTCAACCTCTACTCTATTCATTCCTTGACTTCGTGCAATAGAGACACTTTCTGCTTTTCTGAGGGATAGATTTGGATGTAGGCGTAGAATTGAGTTAAACCAGTCGTATCCTGCTCTCTGCTTTTCCTTATTGAATCTGTTCGGTATTTTGAGTTGTTCTGCGAAAAAAAAATGCTACTATACGCACATCATCAATACTCATAGGAAATGCGGAGCTTTGCATTCTTTTCAAATGATTTGCAAGAGTTAATTCGTTTTGTTCTCCTAAAGCAGACTCAGGACCCATACGTCCTTTAGAAGAATCATTTTTCTTAAGTCTTCTTTCTAATGTTTTTCTAGGGATTCCACATTTCCTAGCTGCAGCATTAATCAAAGAGCCATTTCTGACAGCAGGTAGGCATTTTTACTAAAAGAAAAAATTACATAATTGAAAGTTGCTCATCTGTACCGCAAATATCTTG
This sequence comes from Dioctria linearis, assembly GCA_963930735.1. Taxonomy (NCBI): domain Eukaryota; kingdom Metazoa; phylum Arthropoda; class Insecta; order Diptera; family Asilidae; genus Dioctria; species Dioctria linearis. The sequence goes on along the minus strand of OZ005742.1, from coordinate 37,860,251 downwards.
GCCATCTCTCCCAATTATACGGGAGAGACCAGAATAAGACCAGAGTATAAGCAATCAAAAGGATAGCAAAGCGAAGAATTTGAGGCTATTTATGAATTTTCATCTATTTTTAACTCACCTAATGTAAAACACCAAATTAAACGTAATTTACAGAAAAACTGCAGTGGAAATTATTGAACATTACGAATTTGTGGCAACGTACAATTTCTATTTTGACAAGAAAACTCACTTGTTTAAACAAAGGAAGCGTGTCTATCCTTATTGCTCTAAAATTCGGCTGCTACTCACATAGCAATCGTGCACGTACAAGTCACAGATTTATTGACCTTGGCTATCTCACTCGTATGGTCATCTCCCCCGGACTTACCCTATACTATATATAATTATAGACTATTTTTAAAACTCAAAAGAATTTTTTTAGAGGCAATTTATTCGTTAACATCAATTAAATTATGGATTTTAAATATAAAATTCAAATTACATAAAGTAAATATTAAATACTTTCTAATTTTAATTCCTTTGCTAATTCCCGGCACTTTTTCTCTTCCGCCTTCAAACTTTTGTATCCAAACTATTTTCTATCTCTTTTCTTCCATTGTTTAATACTTCTTCACCTTAGTAACTATAATTTCAGAAAACCTATATTTTCCGGAGTTTAATTCAAAGGACGCAGTTTGACAGCTGACAATTGTTTTTCTCTTTATTGCTACCGCTTCACGCTACAAGTCCAGTATAAAATTGGGTTTATCTCAAAAACGGTTGAATGTAGGTAGTTAAATCTGTATAGAATCAAATGAATGATAATATTCTGAGGATTTTCAAAATCTTGCAAGAAAATATTATTATTATTGTTATAATGCTCAACATAATTAAGGCCAAAGGTCTTATAACTATATGTTGGTAGATGTAAAAATAGTGTAAACAAAAATATCTTAGTCTAACTTACGTGTACTCTACAACTAATAATGTGATATAAAAACAATTTGAGTGACTTAGCCAGCATCATCCTAGTGGAAAGTGGTGTATAGGAGGCCGAGAGTGAGAGATTACGCAGACATTCATACACCTTAAAGATAACACTAGAAATCTGATTGGACCAAGAAAGTGTATTGTTAATAATTATTCCTAGATTCACTACTTTTTAACGATAAGGTAAGATGACACTATTGAGTACAACAAAAGGCAGTGACGACGTATCCAGTCTATACCTACAGATTTGCATTTGACTTGATTGGATTCAAACGAAGCTTATTTGGAATACACCACTCATGTAATAGAGCAAAGGTCATTATTAAGGCGATCGACAGCAGCTTCAATTAAACCAACTGGCCTTGATATATAAATTTGTAAGTCATCCGCATATAGGTGATATTGAACATTAAGAATATCATTCGGCTGATCATTTATGAATAGGGAAAATAATAGTAGGCCTAGTATCGAGCCTTGAGGTACGCCACTAGTATTTGGTAAAAAGGGCAGAGGAATTTCCATTACATGTGACTTGTTGATACCGATCAAAAAGATAAGACTGAATGAGATTGGATGCCGAGTTTGAAAAACTAAAATTAGTTACTAGTTTGTAGATAAATAGAGAATGATCTATGGAATCAAATGCTTTTGAAAAGTACAAGAGAACGAGAATGGTAAGTAAACGTAAGTCATCAGTGGCGTTCAGTAGAGCAGTTGTACAGCTATGCTTGCACCGGAAACCAGACTGAAACTTTTTCAAGTAGCTATGACGCTCACAATAGTCCACAATTTACAAATGAAGGAGTTTTTCAAGAACCTTGGACAGGAACGGCAGTATCGCAATAGGTCGGTATTCAACGGCGTTCGATTGAGACTTTTTTGGTATGGGAATAATCTTAGCCAACTTCCAGGAGGATGGAAAATACGAAGGAAAGATGACATTATTTAGAATATTCGTTAAAGATGGCAAGATTATAGGTATAAGAAATTTTATAAACTTAGGATGTACGTCACCAATACCTAACGAATTTGACTTTATTGAGAAAATAGCGTTAAACACTTCCTCCTGCGAGACGTAAGCATAAGAAAATGTATTATTGGTAGCTGCCGTCGTACTATATCCTGCGACAGTGTGTGAAGAGGGTCGACTTGAAGAACTGCAAGTGACGAAATTTAAGTTTAATTCATTAGGGTCAACGTAACTCTTGCATTCCAAAGTTCGCTCAACTCCAATGGGGTAAACCATTGACTACCGGAAATTAAAATACTTTTCGTTCTGAGGGGTACATGTGTCTCAAAAAGGTATTGCAGTAAGTGCATGAAGTAATTAATTTGTTCATGAGAAGAATAGATCATTTCCCAATTACAGGCGTAAGCATCACTAAATAGAGCATAAATGTTAATAGCTTTAAAATCTCGGAAGCTGATGGTAGACACACGAGAATCGCGTGAAGGGTTAAAGTCATACGTTAGGAATATTAGGTCATGTTTGGAAAATGCCGGAAAAGATGTTTGCTCATTAAAGAGAGACAGTTATTATAGACGGAAAGCTGGCGACAAAAATACTTACGTCATTTCATAAACAAAATTTATATTATTTATCTTAACATAGGTACTCTCTTCGGTGATAACTTATTCGGAAGTTTGCATGGCTTCCAGTGTTGGAGTGCGCTGCAGGACGGCAGCGAAGGTTTAAAAAAAATCGATTGAGCTCATTGAATAAAGAGTTAATAGGGAAGCGGCATATCGGGTGAAACCTTAACCCTGGTAGAAATTGCGCACAATTTCACCTTGTCTCTTGCTCCACAAGGCGCATTTATTATGTACACCAATACTAATTTGACTGAAAAGTATCAAGGTCATCATGAAAAAACATATAGAAAATTAAGTCCCAATGAACCGTCCGATGAGCATTCAGTAAATCTAATCGAAAAACTCATTGGATATCATGAAACTGCTCCATATATACTAAACCAGCAATGAATAAAATCAGATGACATTTCTACTAGGAAAATTTAAATTGATTTTTGTGGGGTTGTACCGAATTTTAAGTCATTTAATTTTTAAAACTTTTGATTTTAAATTACCTTTTTGATTTGTTCGTCCGCGGAAAGACTATCGCTCATATGCTGAATAAGACGATATGCCCAAATCCTTACGCCTCAGCGCCTCAGTTTGATGTGCAACTGGAGTTTGATTTCGGAAAAATATAAGAAATCAATCGTAAAACTAGATTCTCATTTATGAACTCATCATGTCACTCATTGACATACTCATTAATAAGCTCATCGTAAAACTCATTGACATGCTCATTAATAAGCTCATTGTGACACTCATTATGTACTCATCGAAGTGCTCAAAGCAAAGTACATATACATTTCTAAATAAGTGAAAGAGATGCAATATCTCATGCACACTATCTGTGAATAAGTAAATAAATGATTTTTCCCCGGTTTTGATTGAGACGCAAATAAAATTCATCAGGTCGATCATCTGATTACTCATGAGGAGCTCATTGGTAAGGGGGACATTTTTTATAATCAAAATTGCTGTGTAAAATAAACAAATCGTTCGAGCTATCTTTCTTTAGGTAAAAGAAATATTGGGCTGCCATTGAAAAGAAGAAACCTTCTGACATTACTCACATAAACAAATCGCACATGATCTTAAACTTTCGTATATTTCTTTGTTTCTGCTAAATATTCCTATTTAATTTTTTTTTTTTACTAATAATTATAAAACTAGAAGATATATCTTTTTAAAATATATTCACTTGCCTAAAAAACGATTTCCGCCTGAATTTCGGCAATTATTTCTGCAACATTGGTAATAGCTTAACAGCTTTAATTTCACAAAACACTGAAATTAATAAAATTAAACACTTCAAACTTCCGACAAAACACAATTTCAAATATTTAATATTTATTAAAATAATTATGTAGATTTTTAAAAAAAGTTTAAATGAACTCCCGGAACTCTGAAGTATTTACTTTCAGAAACGTCAAATCAAGTGAAACTAAGTACAATCTAACTGTCATTGAATGGCTTACTCATGTACATTGTATTCCTACGATACTCCGCTTTATTCAATGGTTGAGTTACGTGATTTCAGAAAGACACATCGGGAACGTTTTCACTTATTTAATGTGCTAAAATTTTGCACACGGACTTTTTTTTACAAAAAAAAAAAAAACAATATATTTAAGTTCGAAAGTGAGAAAAATCGGTCAACTTCCTCGTAGGGTTGCCATACAAAAATTTCGTTTTTTTTTTATACATATATTTGGGCACTTGAAGAGAACGTATTTTCATAACAATTGCAAATACTAGTTCAAAAATTGGCCACCATATCGAACAACCTTTCTTGGTTTTATATGACAGGTAACACCAAAACGGGGTTGCCCGATTTATTTCATTTTTGAAATTTTATTTATTATACTATTTGTGTGAGAACGCTCTACGTCAATGCGTTCTCAGGCAGTGTTCAAATATATAGTGATAAACAGAAGTTTTGTATAACTGCATCAAGAATGGTTTGCCTGATTTCGTCCAGTTTTGAACTTGTATTTGCAATTTTTATGAAAACGCCGTATACAAAATTTGAGCTCTCCACGTCGACGGGTTCTCAGATACTTCTCGAGCTATCGTAGTATGACGTAAGGTAAACATATTTTTCTGCGTCTTTGTTGCCGTCTGCCATCAGTTTTCCATACCAACCAAACTGTCTGCCATTTTTACCATTGATTATGAAATATAATTCTCTGCTGACCCACCAAAAATCAACCTTTATGAATTCGCGTAACTGAACCGATTTTTTTAAGCTTTCGTGGCCGTCCCGCAGCGCCCTTCACCATAGGAAGCCAGATTTATAAGTATGTACATTTAGGTATTGGCTAATAATTTCTTCTAAAGATTCAAAAGTTGCTATACTTAGTACTTGTGCCCAATTCTCTTGAAAAACTACTGGTACTTGGTTTTTTAAAGAACGAGTACTACAGTATTGAAGTACCAGTGTCAGTACCTAGGTACTTATATGTATTTGAGAGGACTGAAGTCCTGAATTACTTAACTACCTTACAGATCTAGTCGAAATGTGGAAATGTGACTGTTTGTTGATAAGGAAATATTCAAATAAATTTTAGTTATAGAGTCTATGTTCGAAGTCATAGCGTTTCGTACCTCTTATACCTTAAGGATAACATATTTTACTCCCTTCTCGCTTTCGATTTTTTTTTTCTGTATTGGTTCATAAAAATGTATCTTTAACTCTCTTTCAGAGAGTGTATGTCTGTTTATTTTACCCTACCATCATTATTTCTATGGAACGTTAAAGTTAATATAATAACCATTTTTAGAGTACATATATAAATGTGATGAATGAACATTTAATACTTAATTGAAATTACCTATTCATCGGTGGAATGGCTTTCGGCTCACAGAATTTAAAATGGGATCATTGTCACAAGCTCCTACGACATTATCAAAACAAAGAGTCCATTTTTTATATATATGTATCTGATGTTTCTACATAGCTCTAAGCTCGGTAGCTCGGTACTACTAACCCTTTTCATAGGTCAGGTATTAAATCGAAAAAAATAAAAATAAAACAAATATCCCAAAAAATACAATTACGAAGACGAAATTCTGGAGAAAATTCCAAAATAATAATCCCATTGTGTATGATATCCTTTTTTTTTTTAATACAGGGTGACCCCGTGTCAAGCGGAAGTCCAAAGGTAGAGCACCTCTAGGGGTACCTGAACCACCCCATGTATGCTCTGCGATTTTTTCTTGTTTACGAGTTATGATTTTTTTCGTGATTTTTCACCAAACTACGAATTCGAGCACATTTTTGGTCATAGTGTCTTGAATAATTGAGATAAATTTCTGGTTCTTTTTTCAATTTAGGTCGATGATGCCCAGTAATAGTTTATTTTTGTTGGTGGGATTATAGAATTTATTTTACCATCCAATGCAAAAAGATTTGATTCCGTTAAGTTCAAAATAATAAAATGAGGGCTATTTAAAAAAAAAGGTCACCCAAACCAATTTTAAAAACTTTCTCATTTCATTGGCTATTTAGCGTTGTTATTGAGATATCTCTATGGCATCATACTTAAAAAAAACAGTTTTTTTTTTATTCGAACTGGGGTACTAGCTTTTTTCACCTTATATCGGCTCTAACTTGGTAGCGTTATGTCCGAACAGAAAACGGGCTTCAATATTCAACTCTGTTGTAATAAATGGTTCGGGCGTACCCCAAGGCTCGATTCTTGGCCCGCTTCTCTTCTTATTCTACGTTAATGACCTTCCCAAAGAGCTCTGCTCCTTGTCTTTAATCTATGCTGATGACACTAAAATTTATAGAGTAATAAATGATCCATCTGGCTGCCAGTATCTCCAAAATGACATCCAGAAGCTACTCTCATGGTGTAACAAAAACCATTTGTCCCTAAACGTGGACAAATGCATTTCTTTTACAAGAAAACGCACTACGCTGTACTGGGAATATAAGTTGGGCACTCTTCCAGTTACCCGTGTCTCAGAAATAAATGACCTGGGAGTACAATTTGATAATAAGCTGTTTGTTTGACTCTCACATTAATAACACCACCAATAAAACTTAAAACTCTGGGGTTTGTCTTAAGGTGCACTAGGCGTTTTAAGCAGCCCTCTACCCATAAAAGTATGTGTAATACCCTAGTTAGATCCATATTAGAATACGCTTCCCCAATCTGGAATCCCTTTTCCACAACATACAAAAAAAAAATCGAGGGTCCAACGCAGATTTACTAGGTACTTGCACTTCAAACTTACGGGCTCATATGAACACTATGACGGCAGATTGACTAGATACTCCATAGTATCCCTGGAAACACGTCGTTCCTATCTCGATGAAACTTTGTTATTTAAAATATTACACGGCTCTATTGATTCCTCTGAGCTTTTGTCCGAATTAAAAATTAGCTTTCCTAGTCGTTTAACTCGACAGCTATCTACGTTTCACATAGATCCACCCCGTACCAACTTGCATCTCAAGTCACCTTTGGTTAGAATTCAAATGCCCACAATGATTTGGAAAGCTTCGGGTATTTTAAGCGCAGCTTCTTAGCTGAAATTAATGCTCTGGATAATTTCTCCATTCTGAATTGATCAACTTAACTTTAATTTTTATTTGTTTCCTTCCTTCACTTTCTCTTTTCTGTATACTAACCTCGCTGTATGCTCTATTGCCCTCTCTTCTCTACTTTGCTTTACGTCACATTATACTGTTCTAAAGTTAATTTAATTTCTAGCTTTACTCCTATATGTGTTGCCCTACTTTTAATTCTGTATTTCTATTATCCTTGGTTTTACTTAAGCTTTTTGATTTGTATAAATGAATTTAGATAGTATGCCTATGACTTTGAAATTTATCTGTAATTACTTTATTAAATGTTATACTATTCCTTTTCCAATGAAATTATTGTTTATCATCCTCTGTAGCTTGGTTTAAGTTCCTTATGTATATCTGATAGTTGGTTCTTTTTTTCTTTTTTTCCTTTGAAGTCAATTAGCGCTAACTATCGTATTAATTTTTATAAATAAATAACTGGGGTGTATGTGACCCAAGTGCAGTCAATGGGTTTTCCGGCGGCAAAAATGTCCCGAGAAAGATTTCTGAATCAGAAAAAAAGTACACCATGTGATAGTACTCGGCGATACCTTTAATTTGGTATGCAACATGCCTTATTGGAACCACCCCCGGGGATCCTACCCGCACCCTAAAAGTGCCCAAAGAAAAAATTTCTTCTATCAATTTTAGTAGCTGGTAATGAGCTAAGGTGAACAATGTAACCCGCCTTCCGATTGGACATAACACTAGCGAGTTAAAGCGAATCTAATATGCGAAAATCTGAAACCTCTGTTCGAATAAAAAAAAGACAATTTTCGGAATGATGCCATAGAGATATCTCAATAAAATTTACACGATAAGTAGCCAATGAAATGAGAAAGTTTTTCAAGCAGGTTTGGGTGAAAAAGTCATGTCACTTTTTTTTTTAAATCGCCCTATAAAGATTTTGGAAGATTTTGTTATTTTGAAAATTATGGAATTTAAATACGAAATAAAATTTTTCTGCGTTGGATGATGGGTCTAACATTCAGCTAAATTGAAAAAATAAGTAAAAAACGAGTTTTCAAACAAAACTGAGGCCAAGCCGCATGAAAAAGTAGAAAATAAACTTTTCTTCACACACAGAGGTGGACTCAGATTTTTTGTTTGGGACATTTCTCTTGAATATTCTTTCTTTTCATGAATCAAATCACTTATTACCTCTGATTGATCATACTGAAATATATCGGTGATTGTCAGCGAATAAAATCTGCTGAGTCCACCTCTGTGTGTGAAGAAAAGTTTATTTTCTACTGTTTCATGCGGGTTGACCTCAGTTTTGTTTGAAAACTCGTTTTTTACTTATTTTATTTTCTGCCTTTTTCACGTTAACTAAATTGTTATTACGTGCTGCATGGAGATACTTTATGACGGCTGCAAAGACACTGATTTACCAGTTTTTCAAAACACTTATTCGAGTAAAAATTATTATGCAACTCATTTCGCTCTACAACGTTATCAAAAACGTTGCAAAACGCTCAAACGCTTCCTTGGTAGGAAAAACTCCGGAAAAGCGTTTTACATGAATTTTCCTCGATTTTGTCTGCAAGTTTTCACCATTGTCGTAGAGAAAGTAATGATGCCAGTTGATAGGGAACTTGATCCTGCATAATTTAGAAAACTTTTTTACCGGAAAATTTTCCGGAAAAATCGGAAAACTCTGCATTTTTCCTGAAACGGATTTATCACTAATCAAAATTGCAGGGATTTAAAGGACTCAAATTTTGACTCAACTTATCGCTCAACTCAAGCAGTGAGTCCGCTCAACAGTTGAGCGGTGGTTCATCGCTCGAAATTTGAGCGGACTCACTGGTTGAGCGGACTCAATCGTGAGCGGACTCAGTCTTGAGCGGACTCATTGCTTGAATGGACTTGAGCGGACTCACTGCCTGAGCGGACTCATTATTTGAGTTGAGCGGACTCAAATCATATTTTAAATAAGGAAGGAAGGAGGATGAAGAAATGTTGACTAAGAAAATTAGCAAAAGCGAAATTAATAAAATATAATATAATGAATGACTTTTTTATAAGCTTTTCTTATTTTATTGAAATTTCAGTTTCAATTTTAATAAAATTAGATTCTCTTTATGTTATTTAAAATATGATTTGAGTCCGCTCAGGCAGTGAGTCCGCTCAAGTTCATTCAAGCAATGAGTCCGCTCAACCAGTGAGTCCGCTCAAATTTCGAGCGATGAACCACCACTCAACTGTTGAGCGGACTCAATGATTGAGCGGACTCAAATCCTGAGTTGAGCGATGAGTTGATATTATAAATGAGTCCGCTCATTTACAACCCTGCAAATTTGTACCAAATTTTCAAATTATTTTTCCCGATTTTCCGGGTTTTCCACGGAAATTTCCGGTTCAAAATTTGATAGATTCAATTGTCACGCGACATGAACCTGTGTGCCAAATTTCAGCTCGCTGTGATGACGAAAAGTGGGTCTACGAGAGTGTCGAAAATAGTAAAGAAATAGACAAATTCGTGTACGAGTTAAAGGGAATGGCTGGCCTCAAAAAGAACCAGCAATTTATCTCAATTATTCAAGTCACTATGACCAAAAATGTCTTCGTATTAGTAGGTAGTTTGGTGAAAACTCACGGAAAAAAATCATGCCTCGTAAACTACAAAAAAAAAACGGAACATACATGGGGGTTGATTCCGGTACCCCTGGTGGCGCTCTACATTTGGACTTCCGCTTGACACTATTTCTACCATTTTCAAAACATTTGTTTAACCATAAAAAAAATCCCGTTTTGTCACATTTCGTATAAGGCACATGTTTTAAAATGGATTTGAATTTGAATTTTAAAGGAGACACGGAGAAGATAGGATCAAATATATGTAGTCAATAGTCAGCTAAAAAATATAAAAAATTATAAAAACAAAACTTGACGACGGTACTACTAACTCTTGAAATTCATTATTAAAGTTTTTCGAGAAAATTGTAATAATTTATAATGTAATTTCTATAGAATTTTTCGAAGCAGAACGGTAATACTAGGGATCATTAAGTACGTATTTTTTTATGAAAAATTCCAATCTTTTATAAAGTAAATTTTAAATGAAGGAATCTTGTGTTTTCTTCTTTTCTTCTTCATACATTGTAGATAATCTGAATTTATTATATTTTTGTTTATGTTCCTATATCGTTCTCAAAATGCTTTTGCATTCTTTGAAAATAAGGTCTTTTTACGACAAAACTGATATTTCCTCAACACAACAAAAGTATAATAAAATATATTGCAAAAAGGAAAAAAATTCAAACTGAACCCTTCTCGCCGCTCGTTCAATCTTTACGTTTTATCTTAAACGACTTTAACATACATCTGCACAATTATAACAGGACGAGAAGCAGAATATATCTACTGTTTGCAAAAGGAACTTTTTATGTCCTCTTTATACACCCCAGTAGATAAGAAGCACATCTGCGCCTAACTATCATTTTCCCATCTACTCAACTTTTGTACATCCTTCTTTTCCGTCATAGAGTCTTTTCAATCACTATGGAAACATATGTTCCCATTATTTTTATGGAAAAAATTGGTTTCCTTTTCAACAAAAGGATTTAAATAAGAAAGAGACGAGGAGATTAATCAACTACGCTAAAAATCTATAGAAAATGTCAATCATTCGTACTTTTATGCTTATCTATTCTAATAGTAGGTAAGTAGGTATGCATCCGTAGAGGAAAACCCAATGCTTCACCCTATTCCCCGTACATATTTGGGTCACGCTCAAGGAAGAATATGAATTCAAGACCTCAAACTCATTTTAAATTAGCCTTTTTCCTCCCGTTTCGATGAAAATAATCCAAATATTGTGTATACATTGGTACGTAAGTCTAAGTAGGTATATTGTATGTATGTTGTACATAGGTATAACTGTAGCATCCAGGAGGAAAAACTTTCAGATTATATAAAGTCTTTCATCTAAAGGACGATGACTGAAGCGAACGAGAAATATCGATCGAAACGAGAGGCAACAGGAGAATTTTTTTTTCCCGAAATCTTTTAAAAGCCAACTACCACCGACTCTTGAATTGCTGTTAGTAAAAGCAGAGCTCTTATAGAATTTTCTTCTACGTTGAGATTTGTGAATATTTAAATTTGAATTTGTATAATGGATCTAACTACACACAGAGGAAAGAGCCTAGTTGGCAAAATGCCATCCATGGTTGTCAGTTCGTTTATCTCCTCTTAAGGTCTCTTGTGATTAGCTACAGATCCTTACAGATCAAAGTCATTTTTCTATTGTCATTAAGCAGTGAGTTTTGGATAATTGCTGATTTCAGTCAATTAAGCCGAGCATCAAAGGCATTAATCCAAGTACCCATTAGAAAAGTGTTCCCTTTGTTCGGGGAAAGTATTTTATGTTTTTTTTTTCTTCTTTGAGGGTGGCAATCAATTTTAGTTCTTAATGAATGGAACTAAATAATGAATCTTTTCAGGGGAGATAAAAAAAAAATCAACTTACTTAATTTCCTTTTCCTATCCTGATTTTTTTTTATTTAAACGAAAGAAAACTAAAGATAGAAATTTATGGAAAGGAAAAAATCGGTTAAATACTTTGCATAAATTTCAACCAGGAAGTGATGAAAAGTTACACCAACTTTTCACAGGAATTTAAATTGAATTCACAAAACGAAATAGTTTTCTTGACAATTCTATCTATCGCCTCCTTGCACAGGATTTAAAAAGTTTTTGAAACAAACTTTTAGTCAGTTTTATTCAACGTTGCTCAATGTTCACTTTACTGAGGGCGTGGATTTAGTTGATGATTTTAGACGATTTATATTTAAACTCAGACGGAAAAGTTCATTATACGTTTAAATATGCAAAAAAAAAAAAAAATATGGAACACTCGAAACGATAATTTATATAATCTAGTCTATAGACAGTGACTAAAGAGATTTACGAATTATACTTTCGGTATCGACTTTTATACTACGTTTACATTTTGGATTGAAAGTGATTTGAAAGGAGAAAGGATAGATTAAAATTTTATGTAAATAATTACGAGTGAATTGACTTCAGTGCAATATATTACAAAGTAATACAAAAGTTTGGCTCACGTAGTTAATCGATTTTGAAGTCAATGCTTTGATTCAATCCAGTATATATACATGGTAGGGTCACAGAGCACATAGTGAGAAGAATAAAAGAACATATACAGTAGGGTGGCCTAAAAAAACAAAAGTTTTAAAATGTCTAAATTCTCAGTCAGAATTCGTTAGCTAATGTAATTTTAAGCTTCTATCCATAATTTTAGTGAAGTTCATTAATGTTTAGATGTCACTCAAGTCGAAAATAGTGTTTTATTGGTTTTTTTTTTTAACTTTCAGGAAAACGTTTCAACATTTTCTGTCATAACTTTTTAATTTCATAATATTTTTTCTTGATTCTTTTTTTAAATTTAAGGGAACTTAGTTACGAACTGATTGCAGTAAAAGTCGTTTTAGAATATAAAATTTTTCTATTTTTTATAAAATTTTTCAAAACAAAAACTAGAACCCGGAACTCCAATTTTTTTATTGTCAGACAACAACTGCGCGTTCAAAATGGCTGAAAACCTTTCAAAGCATGCCCAAACACATCTGGCAACTTTTGTTTACGAGTGCTGCCATCTTCATGTTCAGGTCGGGAGCTTTTCAGACAACCCTCGTACGTATTTTATATTAATTATATAGCAAAATCTATAGGCTATAAGGAAGAAAAATTTAAGCATTTTTATACCCTAGATGAAATCTATAGGGTATACTAAGTTTGTCATTCAGTTTGTAACGCACAGAAATAATGATGGTTGAGCAAAATTGATTGGACACCCCCGCATAAAATTAAAAGTTATTTTGATTTTTGCATGTCCGTCTGTCCGTCCGTCCGTCCGTCCATCCGTCCGTGCGCACGATAACTCGAGAACGCGTTCACCTAAAAAGCTGAAATTTTGTACACGGGCATTAAAAAAAAAGTAAAATTAAGTTCGAAAATGAGACAAATCGGGCAACTCCTTCGTGGGGTTGCCATACAACAATTTCGTTTTCCACTATACAGGGTGTTTCCAGGGTGAGGTCCATAGAGCGGGAGGTGATAGTACTCACCTAGACGAACCAAAAATTGTACGGAAGGGGGGGGGGGGCAATATCAACCGTTTAGGAGTTACAGGGTGATTCATAAAAAAGCTAGTTTTTCACTAAACACCCTGTATCTTAAAAACTACAGGGCGTATGGTCACAGTTAAGGGCTCACTGTACGCAGAACTTCATGGCCTTTCCAACGACAGCTCAACCAGCCCCGTACCCGTCTCCCCCAGAAGTTATGAAGGTCTAAACTAAAAATTTCGGATTTTCTTACCTTTTTTTTTAATTTAACCTCTATTATTTTTGCAAAATGGTCGTTAACATAACTTTTTTTTATAAAAACTGTAAACTGTAGACTCTCCTCTTTAATATGACCTATTACACCCAATGTGCTATCTGAAGCCCTTTAAGAGTTATTAGCTCTAAACCTATTCTCAAACCTATTTTCAAACCTATTCTCAACGATAATTTGTTCCCTTAGCACGTCATTTTAAAAAATGTCGTCTTTTTGCGGTGTGACCTGAATAGGTTATGAGTTAATAACTGTTTAACGGCTACAGTTAACACATAAGATGTAATAGGTCAACTTAAAGAGGAGAGTCTGCAGTTTACAGTTTTTATAAAAAAAAGTTATGTTAACGACCATTTTGCAAAAATAATAGAGGTTAAATTAAAAAAAATGGTAAGAAAATTCGAAATTTTTAGTTTAGACCTTCATAACTTCTGAGGGGAGAGGGGTACGGGGCTGGTTGAGCTGTCGTTGGAAAGGCCATGAAGTTCTGCATACAGTAAGCCCTTAACTGTGACCATACGCCCTGTAGTTTTTAAGATACAGGGTGTTTAGTGAAAAACTAGCTTTTTTTATGAATCACCCTGTAACTCCTAAACGGTTGATATTGCCCCCCCCCTTCCATACAATTTTTGGTTCGTCTAGGTGAGTACTATCACCTCCCGCTCTATGGACCTCCTAAGGGGAAACACCCTGAATATTTGGACACTACCTGAGAACACGTCGACATAGAAAGCTGAAATTTGGTGCATTGTGTTTTCATAGTAATAGCAAATAAAATTTCAAATATGGATTAAATCGGGCAACCCCTTCTTGGTGTTGCCATATAAAAATTTTGATTTTTTACATATTCTCTGAAAGCGATCAGTTCTAGACATTTTTATTGTACTAAAAACTTCTTCAGAATAAGAAATCCTATAAAATTGGTTATAATCATTTTTTCTGTCCGACGAGCTGTTCTAGAAATATATGCGAGAAACCAATGAAAAATCTAAATTTCTCAAATGGGTGACCACACGAAATTTCATATGGGCATTCATCTAGGGTATCATAAGAATTGGTCTTAGACCAATTCTAGCTGTTTCTCTTGTTATTCATGCAGTAGAACTACATCGATGTGTTCGTTGTAGTCATGGAAGTAGTAAACAACGATATTTTCAGAGCGGGCACATAATTTAGCAGTTGAAACTTTCTTGAGTATTGAAGAAGTTTAATAGAATAGATTCCATTATATCGCAGATACATAAACCGCTTGGAACAATTCTAGACAAAAGCCGTGTTGCGTGACGGGTTGCAAATATCAACCAAAATTAGTGTGTTTCCATACAAATTTCAACTTGAGCTTAAGTTAGTGCTCATGGAAATAAGAGTTGAATTGAATTTCATGGAATCCATAAACCAGTCGAGTTGAGTTAGATCTTGTGTAAGTATTTGTTAGGACAGTACTGATATATGTTTAATCCAGCCAGATTTGTTCTTCATACGAATTGTTTCTGCTAATAACTAAACTCAAAGAAGAAAGAACATTTTATTTCTGTCAACTACAGAACAAAAAAAAACAAGAAAAGAATATAGTAAGTTTAAATTTAGATTTAAATTAGATTTAGTAAGACTCTAACCTAATCTGATAGGATATTTTAAAAATATATTATATTTTCCTTTTCCTTTTTACATTTAATAGTTTTAATTTATGTGAAAATATTATACACAAAAAGACATTTACAACATACTAAGCAATACAAAAGTACAAATTTGGTACAAGATATATCTGTGTTTAAAGGCTATACGTTTCAGAGTGTTTTCGGTCCAATGAAATAAGTTATTTTTTCATTTTAGTATCGCGAGTGTTGTGTGATTGAGTGAAATTTTCTTTTTCATTAGATATTTATGTATATATATATTTTTTTTTGTGGTCTAATACTTCTGTCCAAAAATGCCAGGAGACGAAATAAATATTGAGCAGAGGTATGTCGCAGCGGAATCTGTCAAGCTACCAACTTTTTGGACACCATCATGTCCAGAAGCTTGGTTTATAAGAGTAGAGGCTGAGTTCCAAGATAAAGGAATTAGAACCGATGAGACGAAAGACGGCCATATAGTGAAAGCCCTTCCGCTGGAGACGATCATGAACGTTTTGGACATTCTCCAAGTACCCCCAACTACAGACAAATACGAAAATCTTAAAAAAACTCTAATTAAAATATTCAGCGATTCAGAAGAGAAAAGACTAGAGAACAACTTCTATGTGCCTCAGAAATAGGAGATAAAAGACCTTCTGAATTTTACAGGTTTATGAAAACGCTTGCTGGTAGTTCCACAACATTTGGAGCAGAATTAATTAAGAAGCCATGGATGAGAAAACTTCCTGCAAATATAAACATAGCATTGGTTGCTTCATGCAAAGAAAATATAGAGGATTTATTGGAACTTGCAGATAAAATATTTGACGTTACAAAGTTACAATATCTTTCCTCAATAAATGAAACTTTCAATTTACCATTATCCCAACAAAATTTTTCAGCGATAAATAACAATGTACAATTATTAAATAAAATAACCATTTTAGAAAACAAATTACAGAATTTAGAAAACTTATTTCGCAACTTTACAATGAATAATAATAATAACAACAATAATTTTTGTAAAAATGATTTCAGATACAGATCACGAAGTCGTTCACTAAGTAATTCAAAACCTGATAACAATAAACAACTTTGTTGGTACACTTTAAGTTTAGAGAAAAAGCTACCAAATGCATTTCTCCATGCGCTTTTCTTAACAAATCTATTCAAAAAAACTAATTGTCCCCTAAGCGTCCAGTATGTCAAATAACATTACTTCGAAAAGACTTTTTCTTTTAGACAAAGAAAATAAATTCAAATTTTTAATTGACACTGGGGCGGTATTACCTGACGCTTATTTTAGCAAATTCAAAAATAACCCAAATTTAATTTTAACAGCAGCAAACGGTTCAACAAATAATACATATGGCACAAAATTGTTGAAAGTAGAATTCGGATTAAGACGAGATCTAACGTATCCGTTCATTATAGCGGGAATAAATAAACCCATTATTGGGGCAGACTTTCTCGAAAAATTCAATTTATTAGTTGATATTAAAAATTAATTGATGAAAACACGTCAATTGTTGTAAATGGAATTACGGTAAACTCAAATACCCCTTCACCACGTCATTACGCTTTCGATAATGAATACGGCAAAATTTTACAAAAATTTCCATCATTAACTCAAGCACTTTGTTACGATGCTCCTGTACGTCATAATATAGTATATCACATTTCTACAAAAGGACAACTTCCTTTCTCGAGACCAAGAAGACTCGATATACAAAAATTAAAAATCGCAAAGTTAGAATTCGAGCATATGGTTAAATTAGGTTTATGTCGCCCTTCTTCATCACCAGTTTCTTCTCCATTACATATGGTACCGATGAAAGATTCAACAGATTGGCGACCTTGCGGGGATTACAGACGCTTAAATACAAATACTACATCCGATAGATACCCCATCCCACACATTCAAAATTTTTCATTGAATTTAAATGGTTCTTCAATTTTCTCAAAAATTGATTTAGTAAGGGCATATCACCACATTCCAGTAGCTCCTGATGACATTTTCAAAACAGCCATTACTACACCTTTCGGTTTATTCGAATTCACTAGAATGCATTTTGGTCTTAGAAACGCAGCACAAACATTCCAACGTTTCATGAACCACGTATTAAAGGAACTAGATTTTGTTTTCATCTACATAGATGATATTTTAATAGCAAGCAAAAATAAAAGGGAGTATGAATCACACTTAGAAAAAGTTTTTACACGATTAGAAGAGTTCGGTATAAACATCAATCCCACAAAATGCATTTTTGGAGTAAATTCTTTAGATTTTTTGAGCCATAAAATTACTAAAGAAGGAATTCTTCCATCTGAGAACAGAATTAAAGTAATTGAAGATTTTCCTTCTCCTAATTCTATCAGAAAAA
The DNA here is from genome assembly GCA_963930735.1 of Dioctria linearis. Taxonomy (NCBI): domain Eukaryota; kingdom Metazoa; phylum Arthropoda; class Insecta; order Diptera; family Asilidae; genus Dioctria; species Dioctria linearis. Next base: position 37,842,759 of record OZ005742.1, on the reverse strand, counting down.
TTCAGCAATTCATAGGAATGGTAAACGATTACCATAGATTCATTCCACATCTATCTGAATTGTTAAATCCAATATATATATAAATTTAACTAAATTACTTAAAAAACCCAAAAATATTAAAAATTTTAATTGGCCAGAAGATTATGAAACCAATTTAAAAAAAAAATTATAGAAGCTCTTTCTACTTCCACACTTTTAGTACACCCACTAGAAAATGCGAAGTTTATTTCAACAGTCAACGCGTCAGACGTTGCAACAGGGGGAGTTTTAGAACAATACAATGAGAACCATTGGGAACCTTTAGCTTTCTTCTCCAAGAAATTAACTCCAGCCGAAACCAGATATTCAACCTTTGACAAAGAACTTTTAGCAATCTATTTAGCCATTAAACCCTTCAGACATTTTTTAGAAGGTCGAGATTTCACTATTCTGACCGACCACAAACCATTAACGTCCGCAATCTGGACCGAAACAGAGACAAGCCAGACAGTTAGATTTTATAACACAATTCACTTCTGACATCAAACATATTAATGGAAAATCAAACGTTGTAGCAGATTCATTATCACGAGTATTAATTACTGATGAAAATGATAAAAATATCTGCGAAATAAACAAAAATAAAATAGACTTTGAAATTATCGCCAAAAACCAAGAAAACGATGAAGAATTAAAACACTTAATTTCCACTCAAGGAACTATTACAAATTCTAAGTTTAAACTAATAGAAACGGAATTAGAAGTTTCCAAAAACAAGATTTGGTGTGATATGTCGTTAAATACCTCTCGACCATTTATTCCTAAACTTTTAAGACAAGATATTTTCGAGATTATTCATACTCTATCACATCCTGGTATCAGAGCAACTAGAAAATTAATTGCAGCAAGATACTTTATCATGCCAGAAATCAAAAATTTACAAACATACTAAATCAAAAATTGGCCAATTCAAGATTCCAAAAGGCAGATTTGAACACATTCACGTGGATATCAACGGCCCATTACCACCTTTAGAAGGATTTACTCACGTATTAACTATTATAGACAGACTCAAAAGATGGCCCGAAGCATACCCGATAACGGATACTACAGCTAGTACAATAGTTAAAACAATATACACACAATATATTTCACGATTCGGAATCCCTCTTGAAATAACGACGGATCAAAGCGCTCAATTCGAATATAAATTATTCGATGAATTTTCAAAATTATTAGGAGCACACAGAATCCGTTCTACACCTTATCATCCACAATCCAATGGAATGATAGAGCGTTTCCATAGGCAACTGAAGGCATCATTAAGAACAAAAATGACTCATAATAACTGGGTTTTGCAAATTCCAGCGGTTCTTTTAGGTTTTAGAACCACGATAAAAGAGGATCTTAATTGCTGTCCAGCTGATTTAGTTTATGGGCAGCCACTGCGCATTCAAGTTGAATTCTTTATAGATACTCCAAAACCAACGTTTGATCCATCAAATTTTGTTAATAAACTGAGGAACCACATTCAAAATTTTGTACCAACTAGTACTAGAAAACAGAATAACAAGATTTTTGTACCTAAAGATCTAAAAGATTGTCAATTCGTTTTCGTGAGGATAGATCGTTCAATACCACCATTAAATAACCCATACGAATGACCTTCTAAGGTTGTTAACAGAAATGACAAAACGTTTCTGGTTGACTACAACGGAAGAGAGACCACGATTTCTATAGATCGTCTAAAACCGGCTTTTGTGGACATGGCCAAGATATAATGACAAACCACCATTTCAAGAAAAAGAAAGTTTCGTTCAAGTTATAATTTTTCTTTATGACGCTTTCACTGAGGGGGGTGTTGATGTAGCGGAAGCTACATAATAATTTTTATTTTTTTTTGTTAGTAAATAAAAATAGAATAAAATATAATTTGTGATTGTCAGAATAATATTTGCGCTGACTATAAATAAAATATTGTCAGAGTAATATTTACACTGACTGTAAGTAAAATAAAAAAATTCAAATTTGACGTTTAAAGGAAGAAAAAAACTTTAAACACTGATACACACTACTGTACACAATTTTAGATAATACACATCAAGACTTTCTGGAATCTATTTGTTTTTAAAAATATAGATTGTGTCAAGGATATTTTAGTTTTAAGTGAATCGCCAGAGGGCAAACTTCTTTAATTTAATTTAAAACGCCAGAGGGCAAATTAGAAAAATAAATAGTTTTATTTAAAACACCAGAGGGCAAACTTTTAAAATAATAATTTTATTGCCAAAAGGCAAATTTGTAATTTTCTTAATTAAGACGCCAGAGGGCAAAATCTGTTAAAGAATATTTTAAAGTTTAATGCTAGATTTTTAATAAAATATTAAAAGATTTTAAAAAGTTTTAAAAGAAAAACTTATAAATTGAAATAAAAAAAAATATTATCATAAAATAAAAATAATTTAATTTCAATTTTATCCTACTATAAATTTAGGATAAATATATATAGATATATATACATTTATATATTTATATTAATTAAGAACTGTTGAACTGCAGCATCTACATTTGTTGTCTCGATCATCATCTATCATATTATAGATATTAACAACAACCAGTTCAAATTGGCAACATTCAGCCCCTTCAACCAGTTCAGGTGGCAATGAAATTTGAATCCACCATTCGTAGAACCATATGACATAATATATTAACCACCACGTCATCGACGTTTTTAATTTGCATATTCAAAATATACGAATTGCTTCAATAGCTGTGCTGCCAACGTTGTCAATCTAGCTCTAAATATTAATCTCTATCAAGCTAATAGACCTCAAAAACCTTCCACAAATCACATGCTCCTTATCACTACTTTTAAACTTAAATCTTAAGATGTATGTATGTAAACTTTTTATCTTCATTATTGATAACAGTTCTCTTTACAAGTATAAACAGCTCATCGAAAGTTAATTCTTCCAACCAAACCAATTCAAAATTTTTTTTTGAATGGTTCGCTCCTTGAGGTGCACTTTAGCACGTGCCAACAGCAGCTGCAGATGCCGAGCTGTAAACGTAAAGTACATACTATGTATAAGTACAGCACTACGTCGACGTGCCTTGAAGTAAGTTCGCCAAGAGAGTGATGCAATAAGAATGACATAATGAAAGAGATTCACATCCACAATTATCCCCATCCCTGTATTCCACTTACCACTTAAATCTAGCTGAAAGTTGAGAAGAACAAGAACTCCAGAAAATAAATAACAACGTCCCCGTTCCCTATAGAGTAAGTTTGGCACATGTTGATCGTGTATAGTCGTCCTTCTGTAATTTTGTTGTCTTCATAGAAACACGCTCAAACACTTCCCAATATATAAACGAGGACCGCGAATACCTCCCAAGACCCACCAAGTAAGTCATTCTTGTGCTGGGCTGTGGATGTCTTTTATGCTCGTTTTTCTTGTTATTTCCCCAGAGTGGTTGTGGTTGTGATGATTGTGGCTGAGCTATTTTCGTTGCATTTTGTGAAGAAAACATCTGGAAGACAATTTATAAATTCGATTTTATCCAAATTTTGTTTGCCATCTTAACCTCAAGAGATTCGAGATGCCTTTATACATATAAGTATGGTGGTATATGGTTGTACCTATGACATGTTAGGGAATTGATCTAGAAATATTGATCGTTTATTGGCCAAAGATTAAAACGATTTGAGAGCACCTATCTATACCAGAATCATTCACAAGTTGTTGAGCCCGGTAACTTGGGAAACTGCCAAAACACTTAGTTATGCCATGCCTGTGGCATTATTTAGTCCTGAAATTGTTGTAGAGGGATATGGAAACGTCAATTTTGGGTAATGTATACATACATTTTCATGCATACATAATATATACTTTGATGTAAGCATATTCATGTGCCTTTCGACCATAAATAATACATTCCGAATCCAAGATAAGCTTGTGGTGGCATATCAAGTGAATTAGGTTTCAAGAACTATGTCTCTGTGCGAGGTTTCATGAAAATCTTAAGAGACTGTGCTATAAAGAACTTCGCAGCGAAATCTTTTCTTTTTTTCTGTGAGAAAATCTGTTTGAATTGAAAAGGGGTTACTAAGACGCGGAATAAATTCTCTTCAAAAGGTTTTTTGGAATTTATGTTAAAAAGTATATTTTTGTAAGAAGCGCACTAGTCTGGCGTTCTGGAAACAGATATAGACACAAATATATATTTGTAGCTATGCAGATACCTAGTAACGTTTGTGGTATCTTTTTAAATTGAGAAAGAGAATTTTCAAGAATCTTATCATATCATAAATTGGAACATTTTTACGTTTTTTCACTTGAGTTTTAAAGAAAGTTAATTTTTCATTCGAGTTTCCATGCTACTGCCACAGACAAGTAATAACAGATAAACAAGGCCAATAGTCAAATGTGATGCCACTCAGTTCATATTAACCGACAAGATTAACTGACAAGTCTTGGCTAACTTTAGTGAAGCTCCGAACAATGAAATGATCCGACAAACATTTTTATTGGCTGCAATAATTTTTCTTCTGCTCATTTTCGTTTATAAACTGACGTGGAACGAAGCAATTTGTGTTTTTTTTTTCAGCTGAGTAAATCGTTGCTATTGTTGGAAAGGTCGGTTTAGGGGGTGGGGGGGGGGGGCTGTATAGATTGGATGGATAGGCTTTATGCATAGACAAACTAAACCCTACAAAGACTGGAAATTTGCAACACCACGCTCGAATATAAAATCGAAGATGCCTCGACTTCCTAACGCAACTAATGGGTAAACTAGTCAGCAATGCCTCGCTCTAAAGTAAAATCGACGATGTCTTGACCTTACAATTTTTATGCATAATTGAACAGCTGGTGCTTGGCCTGCTAAAGGTGAAGCTACACGGCGAGAGACTTTGGCTTCCAGAGACCTTCGGAGGAGACCTAATCTCTGAAGACTATTTTGGTCTTCGATCTCCCGTCGTGTATTTTAAAATAAACAGGTCTTCTAATTCGGTCTTCGTTTTCCGAAGTTCGTTCATAGACGACAAATGAACGAACTTCACGTCTCCGGAGACAATTTCAATTTGTGTGCTCTGGTCATTTAAGTGTGGATCTACTCGAAAACGAAAAGGGGAATAAATTGGGATGAGTTTGACAAATTGTTAGAAGAAATTAATAAAAAAAAATAATAATTAATATATAATGGATTTAAGGCAGAAAATTTGTTTCGTCAATAGAGTTCTGGTTATTTTTGAAAAACAAAAATCACACAAATTTGTTGTGTTAATCCCGTACAGGAAGGATATATTTTTAAAGCTTTTTCACTTTTTCCATAACAATAATAACTTTTGAAATAATTCTTTCTAACAATCTCTTGCTTGACAATTAACAAAGATCTCTGGAGATCTCTAGACACCAAACTTCAAATTTCGTGTGTAACACTTCGAAGAGACTTTTTCATTATGGTCTCCGGAGACCTAATTTTTTGGTCTCTTGTCGTGTTAACATTTCGTAGATTTTAGTCTCTGTAAACCGGACACTGGGGACCAATAGTCTCTCACCGTGTATCTTTACTATAAAAAATTTTTATGAGCGTAGATTTTCAGAATTTTTACTCACTTTGGTAGCTAACTGCAGTGTTTTTCAGATGCAATATATTCATGTGTGCCGTTGTCGGCCTTCAATAATGCATAAAACTTCTAAAGACAAAATTTCCTGTAAATTTCTAAGAAAAAATTGAGGGCTTCTCTACATCAGGCCGAGACATCATTGATTTTATATTTTTTTCATTTCGTAGCAGGGGGCCTGAAACTTGTAAAAACGACACTAGCGCACTCTTTGTAATCTTCTTCCTGAATACCTACTGCAGAAACTCACTTTCACCCATAAGCGCTGGATATCTGTTATTACTTGTCTGTGCAAATATCATGTCATAAACCTCTCACCACACAATCTTGTCGAATTATCGTCTATAGACTAGTAGTGCTACTTACCTCTAACTTAAGACCTTAGCCTCAGTTTTAGCCCCCCATATCTTCTCTTAACGTACCAATATCATTTTACCAGTTACAGAAAATATACTAAATATAACTATTTCTGAGGTTCCACATCGTTAAAAAGTTAAAGTTTGTAGAACTCGTCTCCCGAGGAACTCGTCTCAAGAGGAGATGAAGGACTGAAAACAAAGTTTTTTTGGGACAGTAACTTCGCTTGTGAAATCCATGCTTAAGGGGATGTTATTATTACTCATTCTCTGCATATACTTAATTTGTTCACTAATCTGTTCTATAGGTGTATTACCCAAGCTGTTAAGAATTTTATCAGTTTTGATCGTGCCAGTTTGCTTCTGGACTTCTCCAAGGCATTTGATAGTGTCTGCCATAGTAACCGGTTGAGAAATATATCTTCAAATTTCGATTTTTCAAACCGAACTACCCTCTGTACAAAAGAATTCGTTCCCGGTCATTAACAGAATGTTACTTTGAAGCAAAATAAATACTCCACCTTGCTTCCCCTATCTTATGAGGTCCCACAGGGTACCATTGTTGACGTCGCGAATACATTCGGTCAAATTATTATTGATGTAAAAGCTGAACAGTAAAGGGCCCAGCTTTACTGTTCAGCTTTTACATCAATAATAATTTGACCGAATGTATTCGCGACGTCAACATTTACATATACGCCAATGACGTGAAAATTTATCTAACTCGTCCTGTAGGTTTGATCTATGATTATGCTGCTCGACTGAGCCGTGACTTGCAAAAAAGTTTCATCAGGTCCATGGAAAACAAGCTCAGGCAGAGTCCGTGTAAGTCGCAATGCATTGCTTTCATTGTGGATCTATTGACCCTACAACTCTTCATTTAATTGGGTGGTTGTCCCTTGCCCTATGAGGATCGAGTTCGTAATCTTAGCGTGATTTTAAATTCTAACATGAGAGGTTGTGACCTCATCAACTGAAACATAACAAAAATAGATGGCACTCTCCATTGTCTTTAGCTGTCTGCTAGTTTATTATCGCCTAAGCTCCAATGTCATCTTGTTAGGTCTTTTATTCTGCAACATTGCACTCATGGCTCTCTTGTCTTTCCCAAACTTGACTCACACTATTCAAGGAAATTCAATGTCGCTTTTAACGACTGCACTAGATTTATTTTTGGACTGAGGAGATTCGATCATTATCTCACCTTAATTTCACATGGGCTGGGTTACTCGCTTGATATATATTTGAAGTAGAGAGCCTTAATTTTCCGGTTTAACTTGCTTCATTCTTCTCAACCGGTCTATTTGAGTACCTCCTTTCAACCGTTAAACTCAATTAAGGGGCACAAACTACTACTTCCACGGTTCCAAACTTCCATATTCGACGGATCTTGCATTGTTTAACTGACTATATAGAAACTGAAACTTGCTGCCTCATCATATCTAGACAGCTAACTCGCTCGATAACTTCCAACGACTCCTAAAGTCCTATCTTGGCATAGTTGACATTAACTTGCGGTGACCTGTACGCACAGCTATTTTTTTTTCTTCTTTTTTTAATTAATCGTTTTATTATTCTTGCAAATATCTTATTTAAATCTCTTTAATATTTATGTTTAATAAAATATGTATCTTCGATATTTTAATAATTAAGATTAGCTTAATTTGTTTTGTTTTATTTAGCTCTCTTGCCATTTTGTTCGATGCTGGAAAAGAGATTGTAAATCTTGTAGTATCTGTTCCCAGGAAATAAATGAATTAATTGAAATTGAATTGAATTCCTCTCATGTTGTGCTTTACATCATAGCTTGGGTTAATAACATAAAAAAAAATGGTCATACTGCTTCAATCCTTGCACCAATTATAAGGCCAAGATCCTTACGCAAAAATTTTCTAAAGTGTGGACGAACAAAGCCTCAGCTCTCGGAAATGGCTGTGAATCGAAAAATGTTGGTTTTTAGCAAGACTGGCTTCAACAGCTGTGATATTTTCTTCAAAGCTCACTGGTATCATTCTTGGTGATGGCATATTGTAGTTAAATTGGAGCGTTTTGATGGGAAATTTATGAAGTGTTCCATAAGTTCTTATAAATTTTCATTATTTGGAATCGTTGTTGATGGGGGTATATCTTTCCATGATGATTTGTTAGACCTTACTGAATAAAAGTGTCAATCGCATTCGAAAATCCGGCGCCTCTTAAAAAAAAAAACCCTTATTAGGACCCGAATTCCAGATGCAAAAATAGGTAATATTGCTGTAACTAATACGATAGAAAAATTATAAATACAATTACATAATATTTATTGAGTTAGTTATGTACCTATCTTTATGAGCTCACACTGACCAAAAAAACTAAATTTTACCTATGTCTTTGCACCAAAAAACTTCCATAGGCTTGAGTATTTTACTGGGAATAATTCTGCCATTCAATGAAGATTCTTGGTTTAATTTGTTCACATTTCAAAGTGTTAACCAACTAACAACTTAAACCAACTAGAAACCCAAGAAGGAAATTACACAGTGTATTTAAATTCTGTTGAAGTATTTTCTTCAAAATTTTCAAATTTCTCCATTGCAAAGAAAATCTAAATTTTTACAAAAAAGAAAGGAATTTTATTTCAGTTTCCACGACATAATTACACCAGGGTTTCATAATTTTATATTGCTTATCTCTGTGTAGCTTGTAAGCCCAAGGAGTTTCATTTTCGGTATATTCCGCATTTCGGAGTTATAGAGTACTAAACTTACCAAAAATCTCCATAATTTAAGCTAAATTGAGACAGGTGCTTTGTACCTTATATTTTACAGTTAATTAAAATTTAATAGTGTATTTTGTAGCTTGAAATTTTCTTAGTTTATTGTCTGAAAAACAAATGGATACCACTTTTCGTTTATGAAATATTTCAAAAAGCGAAGAGGCTTGCAATCTCAATTATGACAGGACGGCGGCGGCCATTTTGATTTTTCCTTCAATATGGGGGCTAACAAAAAACAATATAATTACATATCTCACATAAGTCTACACATTTCGGGCATTGTCCAGTCAAATTTTGATTTTTTTTTTTTAAATGTGCCTGCAACCTCCTGGGTGATATTTTATGGAATGATAAAATCCTGTATTATACCCTAGATCAGAGATTTCCAAACTGGGAGGCGCGGATTAGTCCAAAAGGAGGCGCGAAAATATAAATAAACTTTTATAGCTAACATTATATTTGATAACCTTTATATATAATAGCAAAGAAACATACAGAATATGCATTAAAAGTAAATTCTCCACTCCGAAAATTTTTCAAGATAGAGCTGTTGTGGGCGAGCTGACGGGGGAAATTTGTGTTAGCTTGCAACAGTACAGAAAAGGGTAAGCCAGCAATGCCTCCCTCCAATATAAAATCAACATTGTCTCGACCCGAAGAAGGGAAGGCCACAATTTTTTCTTAGAAATTTACAGAAAGTTTTTCGGCTGAATTTATTCACTATAATATATTATACAAATTTAAGATAGGTACTCATACAAATCCGTTGTTTACATAACATAACAGGTTTTTAATTTGGAATTGCACAGGTCAAACGTCACTCCTACAGCTAAAATGTAAAGGCTGAATTACAATGGACGCAACGGAACGCAACTGAACGGAGAGAAATGTCAAACCGGTTTTCTTTGTATGCTTTTCAAATGGAGTTGCGCACAGTCGGCGGTCGAAAACGCAGTCGCATGCAGCAAGCTTAATAAAATCTGAAATTAACGCAACTGAACGGATAAACATAACCTCAAATTAACTTTGGGATTGTTTATTTTGTTCCGTCAAGTGAAACTCTGCTGCTCTAAGTGTGTAATAAGCAGAGAGGAAATGAAATGAAAAAAGGTTTTTAATTTTATCCATATTTGTTTATAAATTTTGGGTCAAACTTCACTGTCACCTTCAATTAATCATGCGTCCATTGTAAGCAGGTAACTTTCACGTCCATTTTACTGCGTAAATTTGACATTTCACACCCTTCAGTTGCGTTCCGTTGCGTCCATTGTAATTCAGCCTTAAGCGTTTCAGCGGTGTGCGATGGTGCTTTTTTTTTGGCGTGAATTCTTACTGATAATAATTGTAAGTACTTTACATATTGTATTTTTTTTTAATATAAATATACCCCCGATTCTACATAAGAGACTTTTAAGAGATCTCTTAACCTCTTAAATTTAGCAAGTAAGAGATTTTAGCATAATTAGTATTCTACATAAATTTTTGTAGAGAAATATTAACTTTAAGAGGTTAAGACGGTTTGGAGAATCTTTCTTAAAGACGTTTACTTTTCAAGAAGGAAGAAGAAGAAGAAGTAATGTTTTTCGCGAGGCAATGATGGCAATATGACCAACCCACACGTAGCTATAACTGCGTGTGTCTTTAATCAAGTTACAATTATCGATATAAATAATAATTGTATGATAAATTCAAAGCACGTAATGATAATTGAATTATTATTTTAATACCCAAATCGCAGGTATAGAGTTTTATAGCCGTCGTTACGTCCAACAGGATTTTCGTATAAACCTGTAGCAAAAAACATTAATTGTTACCAAAACTTTGTGATTGAAGTCCTCTCTCATGTTTCTCAGAATTAAACTCTGAACATGGCTCAAATTGTATAATTATCATATATTTCACAAACTTGTACATATTTATAAAATATATACATATATACATATATACGAATTATATAAATATGTACTTGAAATATTAATTTCTGGTTTTTGGCAGATAATGAAAATGAGCAGATCATAGAAGAAGAAGCAGAAGTGGTGAAGACAGATGTGGAAGGGGAGGTAAGGGCCACAACGGATGTGAGCGGAGACTGAGCAAGTAGTTAATAAAAAATAAAAACCAGATTAACTAATTCAATTAACTGAAGATCTTAAAAATAAAAATCACTGAACAATGACTGTATTTAATTTTTTTCGGGAAAAATCATAACCGTTATTGTCCCTGCTACTAAACCTCTATTATTATAATAGAAGGCGTATTCAAATAATTTACAAGAGCTGAAGTATGTACTTCGCGTTATGTTATGGTGTAGGAAGTAATTTGGTACTTATAGGGTACTTAAGCTTATATATGGGACTTATGAATACCAGTACCGGGACTTGTACTTGAAAATTTTTAAAGTACCAGTAACGGGACTTGTACTTGAAATTTTTTTAAGTATTAGTCCCGGTACTGGTACTTTGAGAAATTTGTAAGTACAAGTCCAGGTACTGGTACTGATACTAGTACTTAAGTATCAATGTACTTAAGTACTTTACAGGTCTGCTTATTTTACAGCATTTTATCCAACATTTCGGTATTTTAAAACAAAACAATTTCTGCAACTAACACGATAAGAGATTTAAGCGTAGCTCGGTGTGGAGCTCTTATGTTAACAGATATTTGACAGATTTTTTCGTTTGCTACCAAATCTCCACAAAAGTTAAGAGATCAGCTGACGTCTGACAACTCTTTACGTAGAATACCAATCTCTGCTACTAGGCTTTGACAGCCCAGTTAAGAGGATAAGAGCTCTTATCTTTTATGTAGAATCGGGGGGTTAATCCTAATATCCTAATACTTTTAGGAGAATGGATAAATTTTTGGCTGGTTACAAGAGAAGATCCTCTAATAATGAAGGTGGAAATACAAGCAACAGGGAACAAGAAGGTAAAACTACCAAGACAAAAAAATACGATTCAGCTTATTTATCATTAGGATTCACAAGTGCTATTATTAATGGTTTAGAAAAACCAATGTGTTTGTTTTGTACAAAAGCTTTGGCAGCACATAGTACGAGACCAGGCAAAATTGTTTCGGTTCCTTTAAATGCATTATTAGCGTCATACCACGTTTCTTATAGAATCGCGAAATGTAAGAACCACACACATAATAGGAGAAACTCTAGTTTTGCCAGAAGCTATTGATATGGTTAAAATAATCTTCGGCGAATCATATGCGAAACAGTTGCAACAGATACCGCTTGCTGATAATACAGTTGGCAGAAGAATCGATGAAATATCTGAAGATCTTAGCGATCAGTTAATTTCTCGGCTGCGTATTTCGAAATTCGCCATACAAGTAGATGAGGCAACTGATGTAGTTAAAGATGTTCATTTAATTGCATAAGTTCGATATGTTGCGGAAACCAATATAATAAATGATATATTATTTTGCAACCCTATTAATTGACACTTTTTTTATGCATTGGACTATGTACTGATGGAGCACAGTCAATGTCAGGACACAAGGCAAGTCTTCAAGCATTCGTTAAAAAGAAAGCTCCTGAAGTTATCTGGACTCACTGCGCTCACTTAACAAAAATTTTTGCAAAAGTTACGAAAGTTGTAAACTATATAAAAAACAGTCCCTTAAAAGTTAGGTTGTTTTTCAAATCTGTGTGAAGATATGGAAGCTAGATATACCTCACTCCTATACTATTGTGAAGTACGCTGGCTATCTCGTGCAAAAGTAATTAAAAGGGGTTTTGAGCTCAAAGAAGAGATTGCCATTTTTCTTGATGAAAATCATAATGAAGAGGCACATTATTTTAGGGAAGATAACTTTAGTGTTAAACTTGCCTATTTGGTTGAAATTTTTGGAAAATTGAGTGTTTTGAATAAATCAATGCAAGGGCCGCAAATGCATTCACTGATTCAAAAAGACAAAGTGAAAGCATTCATAAAAAAATGGAGCTATGGAAATCAAATTAAAAAAACAATAAGTTCGACATGTTTCCACTTTTAAATGATATAGTTAATATTGAAGCAAACAAAAATATATTTACTGATCACTTGGATGGTTTGCTAATGCACTTATCGCAAGTTCACGTGGATACAGAATCCATTTGTCGATGAACATGATGATGAATTTGAATTGTCAACTATTGAAAAGAAAAAATTGATAGAATTATCATGCGATACTTCATTAAAACAAAAATTCCAGAATGAAACCCTAGTTTAGTTCAATTTTGCTTAAATCGAAGTGAAGAATATCACACTTTGTTAAGTAAAGCAATGAAAGTACTTCTGCCATTCGTAACATCATATTTATGTGAAACGGGATGTTCTGCATTAACTGCAATGAAATCCAAATATCGGGCCCGTTTAATAATAAAAAGATAAGTAAAAAACGAGTTTTCAAACAAAACTGAGACCAAGCCGCATGAAAAAGTAGAAAATAAACTTTTCTTCACACACAGAGGTGAACTCAGATTTTTTGATTGGGACATTTCTCTTGAATATTCTTTCTCTTCATGAATCAAATCACTTATTACCTCTGATTGATCATACTGAAATATATCGGTGATTGTCAGCGAATAAAATTTGAGTCCACCTCTGTGTGTAAAGAAAACTTTATTTTCTACTTTTTCATACGGCTTGGCCTCAGTTTTGTATGAAAACTTATTATTTACTTATTTTATTTTCTGCCTTTTTCACGTTAACTGAATTGTTATTACGTGCTGCATGGAGATATTTTAAAACAATTTTTAAGTCATGTTTGATGCCGATCCGAAAACAAAAATTTTTCGAGTATCAAATCGTTGAAGTACTGCAATGGTTTTCTGAAATTCAAATTATGTTTTAAACAGTGCTTTTTAGCTGTATTCCATGATTTACCATGTTTTCAACAGACTTTTCCTATTACTATGAATTTTTTTTTTAAAAATTTGCATGAATTTTCCTCGATTTTTCATCCAAGTTTTCATGATTGTTGAAGAGAAAGTGTTGATGCCACTATGATTCCGCATAGCTTATAAAACTTTTTTGTCGGAAAATTTTCCAGATAAATTGGAAAAATTCTGCATTTTTCCTGAAACAGATTTATCACTAATGATATCGATGAAAATTTTTCCGATGATTTTCCGGGTTTTCCATGGAGTTTTCCACAAAAGCAACTTTATGCAACTCATTTCGCTCTACAACTTTGTCTTAGGTTGCAAAACGCTCAAACGCTTCCTTGGTCGGAAAAACTCCGGAAAAGCGTTTTACATGAATTTTCCTCGATTTTTTCTGCAAGTTTTCACCATTGTCGGAGAGAAAGTAATGATGCCAGTTGATAGGGAACTTGATCCTGCATAAATTAGAAAACTTTTTTACCGGAAAATTTTCCGAAAAAGTCGGAAAATTCCGGAAAAATAGGAAAACTCGGCATTTTTCCTGAAACGGATTTATCACTAATCAAATTTGTACCAAATTTTCAAATGAATTTTCCCGATTTTCCGAGTTTTCCATGGAACCTGTGTGCCAAATTTTAGCTCGCTGTGATGACGAAAAGTGGGTTTTCGAGAGTGTCGAAAATAGTAAAAAAGAAATATATAAATAAATAGACAGACAAATTCGTGTACGAGTTAAAGGCACGGGCTGGCCTTTTAAAAAGAGCTACGAGTTGCCCTTTTTTCAATGACACCTAGATTTGATAAACTTTGTGCTAATAAACAAGCACAACCATCACATTAAAAATGAACAAATTTATAGACATAATAGAACTTTGTTATTATTCTGTCAATTACGTTCTGGAGAAATAAGAATTTTAAGAACTTTTATTTTTAATGATTCTAAATCAAATTTATAAATACAAGAAGAAAAAACAACCGCCTCGTCCAGGATTTGAAACCGGGACCTTCCGCTTGCCGGGCGACTGCTCTTACCACTGAGCTAACTAGACAGATGATTTTCCCTCTTGCATTTATCAAATTTGTAACTAGCCTACTAAGCCACGTTTTGCCTTCAGCTGGCATTAACCAGTAACGATGAAAGCGCACAAATAAATTGTCAATTCAATTTTATTTATTTTTCCCGCGGACGGGAATTTATTTGTGCGCTTTCATCGTTACTGGTTAATGCCAGCTGAAAGCAAAACGTGGCTTAGTAGGCTAGTTACAAATTTGATAAATGCAAGAGGGAAAATCATCTGTCTCGTTAGCTCAGTGGTAAGAGCAGTCGCCCGGCAAGCGGAAGGTCCCGGTTTCAAATCTCGGACGAGGCCGTTGTTTTTTTCTTCTTGTATTTATAAATTTGATTTAGAATCATTAAAAATAAAAGTTCTTAAAATTCTTATTTCTCCATCATTGACCGATTCTAACAAGTGTAGGTTCGATTCCCGTCCGCGGGAAAAATAAATAATTACGTTCTATTTTCATTTTGTATTAATACATTTTTTACTACTTAAAAATATGTCGAAAATATTCGATTTTTTTAAAGGGGGGCGCAGTAACTTAAAGTTTGGAAACCACTGCCCTAGATACAGACAGAGTGTCCATAATGACATAATTTGAAATGAACAGGTGACAGACTATGGACGACAATTATTTCATCTGGAATCTCATTGACAGTTGCTCAATGTGAGTAAAGATCATGGTAGATTTCAATAATTTAATTAAGTGCTGTCAAGGAAAGTGGCGGGTATTTACTGTAGTCGCAAAGCATTTAGTAGGAGACAATTTTTTGTTTTTGAAAAAGATCAAAAAGAGAAAAAAGCTGAAAAGAAATTTATTTTATGATCACCTGATTGCTGTCACTGCTAATTTTATCTGAAACACTTTCCACTTTCCTAAAAATTCAGTTCATTTTAATGACGGTAGGTGGCATTTTTACTGCGATTACACTAAATGGAGTTAAATTTGATCTAATTGAAAATGAAGCGAAATATTACAAATGGGTTCTTGATTGATTTCATTTGTTTGACACACTGCACATTTGACTCCATTTAATTAAAAATTAAGTCATTATGGAGACATTCTGTCTAGTCTAGGGTATTAGATTGCATACTGCACACATATGCAGCCCGCCGGTATGGTACAGAATGACTAAGATTATTAACTGAGTCTTGAACGTATCCTCAAATTGAAGGCTTGTTGGATTGTTTTAGTCGACAATGTAAACAAAAATAAATAAAGAAATAACCGCGGATCTATCTTCTTAATAACTAAGTGGTTCTAAAGTTAACAAAGTTTACATCTCATTACGTCATTTCATGTATCTATGCTAGCCAACCAGCTATATATGTACCCAATGTACTCGTACAAGAAACCAAGATCTTCGAATTATTGAAAATATGTTGAAAGTTGCATAACTTGACTATAGCAAAACTAAAATCACTGTAACTCCTCGATTATTACGAACCTAACCTAGCCGTCACATGACCCTAATTATAGCCCCAATCATGCATTGTTCTGCACATGCAATTACATACTACATTTCCTCCTCTCCATTACATGTGGGTACAAAGAAAAAAAAACCATTACCAGACAGATAGGTAGGCAGGTAGGTGTAGATAGCAAATTGTGGAAATTCCTCGATATCTCAGGTTCAGAACCAGCGAAAATTTGTTATTAGCCAAATTCGATATGAATGGAGTCATTAACTCGATTTCACTGTGAAACATTGCAGTTAAAAGTAATTAAATTTTGAATGCTAGAATATGATTGGAGTTATTGCCAGGTGGAATGGTAAATTAACTTTAAATAGACCTAAATGAGGGTTATCGAACTGTGTGTGTATTATGAGATATGGGTGAGGAAGGATTAAAAGAAATTAAATATCAAAATTTCGATTTTATTTAATGATAAATGCAGGGGCTTGGACAAAGCTGCAAATAAAAGCAGATTTAGCATTGTTTGTAGGTAATGAATACGAACTAATCGTATTAAGCTTTTGTTTTGTGTAGCAGTTATAGATTTGTGATAGTTACTTTGTATTCATTTATAGTAGAAGTAGAGAAATATTACCATTTTTATCGCTGTCTCTATTCTGGGCATCAACAAATTTATCCAATGGTATAGGGACTAATTGTAAGTGCGTTTGTCTTAGACTTGTGTATGTTATTTTGGGACAGTCGAATGTATATAGCCAAATCGACAGCATATACGATTTCTATGCTATTTCAAACTTGATTTTGTTGATCTGATGAAAAGTTTGTTATTGTTAAAAATTGCGTCAGTTTCTATGAGATGTCGAATCCCTGAGAGGAAATATGATCTCGCAATTCTTGAATATATACATTCTTGTCAATACTTTGGATTTTTCGGTGATTTATTTATTTTTTTTTATAAAAATTTTCTTGAACACAAACACATGGCGCCACTTTCATGAATTAAACCGAAATTTTTTTCTTAACAATTTTTATTTGCTGAGCATGCCACTAATCACGGTAAGAAGAGACACTTTAGAGATTGTTGCACGTTGTTTTTGTGTGAAGTGCTTAGAAGTTGCTCCTCTTTTTTTCCATGTGGTGCTACAAGAGAGGAAATTCCTTTTCCCTTCATGATCGCTTTGTAGGAGATACTCTGATCACCTACATATGTATCAATGTTGGGAGGTTCTTACGTCCAAAATTCTCTCGAAAATGGGAATTACTTGGAACTTTTCCACAGATTATTATGCAAATTCCCACAAGTTTTTCCTGGGTACGTATCAAAAAGTGTAAGAAATACACCAAAAGGAATAGTTCACGTAACTTTTGAAAATTAATTAGTTTTTATTGATAGCCGGTGACCTCTATAAAAGTATATTAGCAAATTAAGAGTAAATTGATTAGTGCTACTACATATCAGCTATTAAATGCAAACTCTCATCGCTAATTACAGTTTTAGTCGTTTTAACTATGTATGCATAAGCAATTTAGTGTAATTTTTTTATTTTCTTATTTTCATCACAGTTCTCAAAGTTTTTCTATTTGATAAATGCTCAATATGGCGCAATTAACTTAATAAGCTTGTTCAGGAAAAAGGAAAATTCAATTTTTTGTATGAATTTTCGGGAAATATTTTCTGAACTTGGTTGTATGATTTTTCCTATAATTTTCTAGGGGGAAACGAAATTATTTCCATTCTCCCTTTTTAAATTAATTCTTTCAGGTCAGAAATGTCCACAATATGCGAGAATTCCCACGATCTCCCAACACTGATACTAATTTACAAAAAGTTGCAAGGGGTAGGGGGGAGTATACTCAGTCGATTCCGAATTGAAATAATCGAGGTTAAATTATTATAGCTGCTTTGTACTTTGTATAGTTATATCTCTTGAAACACTCAAACAACAGATGGTTCGGAAAGGTGATATTGAGCCTATTTAGACCGTGCCTTTTGGGATTATTAAGTCGACGTACGTTGAACTAATATACAGTGCTGTAAACTTGCAATATTACGATAAACTAGGCCTACTGATATCCATTTCTGATTATGTATTTTGTTCTCACTGTAATGAAGCAAATAGTTTTTTAATACAATTTTGTTAAGGCTGTTTACCATAATCTTAATAACTTTCTTTCAAATTATGAGTGAAATTCGATATACTCTGATGATTTACATCAAATCTATAACAGGTTCCTAGACGTTATTCATGAAAGCCTAAAAAAAACCATGTTCCTACTAAGAGAATCTCATCCATAAATATCCAAAATGGTTTCACAAAAGTTTTATAAAAATTAAAAATGCAAAAAAAAAGGTGAATAAAGCTTTAAAAAATTTAGTGATCTTTGCAATTAGCATAAGATACTGGTCAACTTAGGCTAGAATATAAGTTCTTACTTATATTTATGTACAATCAATACTTTTGGTCTGCGGAATATTAAATCCAATAACAAGGCTCTTTGGACATTTATAAATGCAAAACGTAATTCTACAGGTCTTCCAAAATTGTTGCAATATGACAGCAAAAAGTCCTCTAATCTAGTTGTGGCTTGTTTGCTAACTATTTCTAATCTGTGTGAGGTGATAACTCTGCTTATCTTAATGTTATTGATTTTATGTCTCCGTCTTCGCTTGAGATTGATGGAGTCGCGTTCTCTACCAGCGACGTACTACAGTCAGAGCCGGATTTACTCTTGCGGGGGCCCAAGGCTAAAAATATTATGGGGCCCTATTATAATTTTTTTTGAAAAAAGAAGTTTAAATAGCTTTCTGCTATTATAATAGTTAAATTTCGAAAATAATATTACATTTATTCATATATAAAAAATAAAACAAAGTAGAATTCATAAATAAAACAAAATTAATTTAGAAGCATTTTCTCCTAGATTTTTTCTCTGCAAAATCTTCAACAATGGTATCAAAATCCATTTCGCGGAGAAGTTCGGATTCTATAGCCATTAATGATAACGCATTTAGTCGGTCTTGTCCAGTGCAGCTTCTTAAATGATTTTTAACACGAGATAATGTTGAAAATGATCTTTCACCCTCGCAGTTGGTCGCTGGGATAGTAAAATATATTCTTAAAACGATTCTAACGTTCGGATATGTTCCCAACATAACGTACTTATCCAGGTGGGTCATTAAATCTACAACTTTAATATCATCTTCGGTATTTATCGTAGAAGAAAACTGCAAAAATTCGTCCACGAATTCCATTTCTAAATCACCAGGATACGCCTCAACTAAACGTATACATTGGTGTCTCAATTCTATTAAACTTAATTTCTTGAAATCTGTTAAAAATCCGAACAGTTCTTTTAATTTCAAATAGGCAAGTTGTCGTTTACGTAGTTCAGCAGCCAAAGAATCAATAATTACATAAAATATTTGAATTCTAAATTTATCACGAGCCCTCAGTTCAATATTCATTGTGTTTTTCTTCATCAAACATTCGTTTTCGTACTCTATCTCGTGTTTTTTCACTAACATAGTCATGTATTGATACAAGTTTCTTCGCTTGCTCTTCCATTTCATCAAAATTATCACGCGTTGCAAGAACAAAATTTAAAAGAGATTCATACAGTTTCACAACACTGAGAATATCAATATTAACGTGTTGAAGGGACTGATTTGTTGCGTTGAGTCTGCTTATTAATGTGTACCATATAACTGTTAGTATCGCTGTATCGAACTCGTTCATTTTGTTATCCAAATTTTGGGCCTCCTGTCGCGTAGTTCTATTCTCAATATTATCATTACAAAGTTCACTTAGAGCAGCTCTAATTTCTGCATAACCCTTAAAAATAGCTTTAATTGCATCTGCTCTAGCGCACCATCGAGTTTGAGAAAGCGATTTAACAACGAGGCCACCTTTCGGCAAACAGTTTTTTAATTTTTTCCATCTATATGTCGAAGCAGAAAAGAAATTGTATAATGTTTGAATAAAGCCAAAAAAGTTGACAGCGCCTAAGCAACAGTCAGCAGCACAAGCACCTATAAGATTTGCTGAATGTGCCGCACACGGTACGAAATGGGCAAGTGGATTTACATCTTTTATTCGTGCTTGTACGCCTGTGTAAATGCCAGCCATGTTTGCAGCATTATCATAGCTTTGAGCTCTACAATTATTAATATCAAGACCAACATTTTCTATAAATTTTAAAATTTGGTTAGAAATATCTTCAGCACCGTGGCTGTGGAGCTCAAGAAATCTGACAAATCTCTCGACTGGTTTTCCATTCGATAGTACATATCGTATAGTAAATGTAAGTTGGTCGACATGGGAGATGTCCGGAGTAGAATCTACACTGATGGCAAAGTATTTAGCACTTTCAACTTTTGCGATAATTTTTGACTGTAACTTTTGACCCATAACTTGAATTAGCTCCTCACAAACTGTTTTGGATAGATATGTTGTACTTCCGGAGCCGTTTCCGCCATATCTTTCAATATGGCTAGCCAGAAATGGATCAAACTTGGCAATGGTGTCAAGAATGCCTAAGAAATTGCCATTAGATGGAGATCCAAGTGTTTCATCGTCGCCACGAAAGGCAAGCCCTCGTTCTGAGAGAAATTTTATGGTCTCAATGACGCGCTTAAGAACGTTACGCCAATAACTTTTTTCCATTTGTCGTTGTTTGACAATTTCACAGTCAATTCTGCCAGAATGACTAGACATTGTACACCAATCATTAACGTTTTCTTTATGATTTTTGCTGTTTTCATGCGATGTAATTAGATTCTGGCAGTTTTTCCAATCTCCAAACCCACTTCTAAACGCAGACTCTTGTTTGCCAAATAGTTTACAAGGTACACAAAATACGTTTCCGGTAGAAGGGGAATATACCAACCATTTTCTCGTAACCTGTTCGCCATTGCACATTTTTCTTTCAAATATACTCAATGGCAAAAATCTAGATTGAGTGTTTTCTTTTCTTAGGGATTTTGAATAATTACCGTTCAAATTTTGATTTATGGGCCTTCTGATGACTTGTTCACGTAATTCTTTAGTTATATTTAACCATGTGGCCGGATCATCTGTTGTCACCAACGTATTTTCGAATCTTTCCATCGAAATTGAAGGTAAATTGATTTGTGCGGTACCAATGCTGACATCTTCAGTTAAGGATGATGATGATATATCAATGCTAAGACATTCAGATCGCACCACGGTATCTGCAGATTCTTGATCAGGAAGCAATGTTGCTGATATTTCTTTTTCACCGCAATTTTTGTTTCTCTTGGTTGTTTCAATAGTGCTAAAATACTCACTTAATTTCGGAAGCGAAGCTTCATATTTTTCCAGTTCAGCTTTTCGTTTTCTGTTTTCCGCACCACTAGCATATATTCTTTTGGAAGACATTATAAAAGCTAGGGATGTTCAATATTATGTCTCTGTTATAGAAAACCAAAGTCTAAATTTAAAAAAGAAACACAGGAGAAAGTGAAGTACTTACGCTTATGTATATAAAATTCTCACTTCACTATTAAATTATTCAATAAACTTCAACTAATAACTTTTTGTAGTTAACTAAAAAACCTATATTTCGTCTGAAGCACAATCAATAATCTGAAGCAATGATTTCAATTTATTGTTGTGTTTGTAAACGCTTGAAGGAAATTCCAAAGCCAACCTTGTTTTGAAAAAAAAAAACTGCAAAAACTTTTTTTATAAATTTTGACTATAAAAAAAATTTTTAAAGTAAAAATTTCAATTTTAATATTAAAATGTTAAACCTTTTGATATAAAAATTGAAATTTGGGGCCCCAGCCGGACGGCGGGGCCCTAGGCTTCAGCCTTCTCAGCCTAAGGGTAAATCCTGGTCTGACTACAGTGCTTAAGAAATTTAAATTCTAGTAATAAGTCTGACGACACTTGACTTTTTATGCACTTCTCTAATGAAAAATTTCGCTGACACCTTAGCACATCCATTAACTTCAATTTTCAACTTATCTTTACAAACAGGGATTTTTTTTTTTTTAGATACTACTTGGAAAGTCTCCTTCATTACACCGATGTTTAAATCTGGGCAAAAGGATGATATTTATTTATTTAAATTTTAAGTTAAGGCAATAGTAGAGAGAAAAAGGCAAAATTGAAATAAGGATCAAACTGAGGTTCAAACCCCAAAAAGAGAAGAAAAATGATGGCTAATAAAAAGAGAGAAAACTCAACTAATTAGTCCGATCTCATATACCTAGTACTTGTCTTTTGAATGTCAGAAGGCAGGAACGAAAGATTTCAACATTGTTAAGATATAGGTTATATTCCTTTTGAAGTCTAAAAATTGGCGATTTCGCTTTAAGATTAGTTCTACTATTTGAATTGGACTAGAAGTCTAGATTGACGTACAGGGACGTGAAAATCAATTTTGGACAGAGAGCAAGGACAGCAGATATCACCATTTAAAACTTTGAAGAGAAGAGAAAAACATCATCCAGAAAGATTCTACGATTAGCTAGGGTCGGTAGATTAAGCATATTTAGTCTATCATGATATTCGGAGAACACACATTATTAAATTTGAAAATTACAAACTTTGTAAATTTTCTTCGAACAGATTCGATTTGAGCTGAGTATGAAGCATAGAAAGGGCTCCATACTTGGCAGGAATTTACAACAGTACTTCTCACCGAAGAGATAAATAATGTTACAATAGATGACATATACTTAAATGATTTCGTTGTACGAAAAATGAAATCCACAAGACGGAATGCCTTTGATGTTATAAAATTAATATGAGAAGAGAAAAATTAATTCCTAAGAATGAGCAAGGGACAGTGTAAATAAAACAAGAAAATTGTTCATGAGCAAAGAAGAGCCAATAGAAGGAAGCTCGCAGCTCCCGCTCGCGAATCCGAGCCGCTACACAGCTCTTGCTCTGGAGCGGGAGCCACTTGGAAAATAATGTGGCTCTGGCTCGCGAGCATTTTAGGAGCTGCGAACCGCATCAAGAGCAGCGAGCGAGCGAGCTTTTACGTACCCTGCTATATGAGGTCAATAGATAGAGCGGGAGGTGATAGTACTCACCTAGACGAACCAAAAATTGTATGGCGGGGGGAGGAGCCATATCAACCGTTTAGAAGTTACAAGGTGATTAAGAAAAAAACCTAGTTTCTAACAAAAACACCCTGTATCTTAAAAAGTGCATGGCGTACGGTCACAGTTAGGATCTCATTGTATGCAGAACTTCATGGTCTTTAAAACCACTGCTAAATCAGCCCCATACCCCCAGGGGCGGATTTCCCTATAGGCCGAGTAGGCCCGGGCCTAGGGCGGCAGATTTAGGGGGCGGCAAAATGTTTGAATGATTTTTGATTTTTTCTTGTAGTTGTGGGTATTTCATTACATTTTTATACTTTTTCGTTTTTTTAAATAAAATAATTCGTTGGAAAGTGTTATTTTTAATTCTACTCCATTTTTTTTCAAATCTACTCCGATTTATGAGGCAGCCTACTCCGCTAACTCTAGCCTGGGGTCCCTTCACTGGATATAGATCATTCAATTTTTCGTGTTTTGCAGGGAGTAGGGGGGCGGCAATCTTCAATAGGCCTAGGGCGGCCAAGTGATCAAATCCGCCCCTGCATACCCCTCTCCCATCAAGAATTATGGTTGCCTAAACTAAAAATTTCGGATTTTCTTACCTTTTTTTTTTTAATTTAACCTCTATTATTTTTGAAAAAAGGTCATTAACATAACTTTTTTTTTATAAAAACTGTAAACTGAGGCGTTGAGTGCCAGAATGGACCATCCCTCAATAATATATTTTAAAGTTACACGCGTTTTAATTGTCTGCTTACATTTGAAAAAAAAAATGTTGGGTTTTACACTCGTTATTGGGTTGCAGCTATCTTCAATTGCTTTGTGAAAGCATGTTGCTTATTTGTAAACTACTTGTGATTCTTTGTATATAAAAATATAAAAAGTATTTTGGCTTGGTCCACTTTGCATATCACGTATTTTCTAAGAGACTCAAAATTTGTTGGGATGGTCTGTCTGACTGTACCATACATCAGAGAATGTTTCGATTTTTCATTAAAAACATTTTTTTTCATTAAAAACATAAAAACAGCGAACATAATTTTTATTCACAGAAATATTGGCAATATTATAAAAAAAAAACAAGTTCGTTATAAGAATATTATAGAAATAAATGATAATTTATAAAAGCAAAAATTTAACCCTCTTCTTAAGTTTCCTCTTCCCTTGTCAGAGAAATGGTGTCTATTGTTTTTTTTGAGGTTTTAAGATTTGCATAAAATTCGTGATATGTCGGCGGCACAAAATCCATCAGTACCTCCAGATCCTTCTTCTTAGCTTCACTAATCGAGTTACCTTCAGGATAGAGAATTTTAAGCTGTTTAGTAAAGGCTTCATTATTGATATTTCTTTTTCTTATATTTACTGATGAAAGTGCCGCCTGCATCTCATTGAAACCGTACTTGTATCCAAGTACAAATGGATGATCATGTGTGTACAGTAGATATTGGATTTTTAGCCATTCAACTTTAACACACTTTTGCTTAATTTTCTGTTTGTAATGAGGTTTTCCAAATATTCAGTGAAGAAGAAGTTGCGTTTTTCCATTGGAACCACCTTAAACTGATTTTTTTTTGCTGTAGCAATTACTGGTATCCAATCATCAGGAACATAGACATGTTGGTAGTATTTTTTGTTTTTTTTTCGATCAGGCCAAAGTCGGCATCACATGGAAGATGCTTGTAATAGAATACTCATCTGATTGCATTACATAAGAACAAATAAGTGCCATTTTTATGTTTCGATTTTGTCCTCCACAACTATCAGAAAACATCACAACCTTTTTTGTGGTTACAAAATGTTTGAAGTAATATAAAAGACAAGAGCCTATCTCTTGCGGACCACGCGAAGCAACTAATTCATTCCATAAAAACATCGTTGATTTTTTTTTTCGTAGATCTTGAATACCGAGACAATAGGTCCATAATTGCCTTTTATAATATGTTATTCCCGTAGATAAAAATTGGAGTTGGCAACGTCTTCATCAAATCAAATGCGATTACTGTAGTATCGTCAAATTGATCTGGAACTTTAGAAAAAAATTTTGCATTGCTTCTCTAGCTTGTGCTCGGCTTGTCTCTGATGCAATTCTTGCGCAACTT
This sequence comes from Dioctria linearis, assembly GCA_963930735.1. Classification (NCBI taxonomy): domain Eukaryota; kingdom Metazoa; phylum Arthropoda; class Insecta; order Diptera; family Asilidae; genus Dioctria; species Dioctria linearis. The sequence continues at coordinate 37,817,510 of OZ005742.1, read as the reverse complement.
TTATGTCTTTGATTTTTTGTGGATCTATTTCGGATTTAATTTTAATATTAAATGAATCACACTTTCTGCAGGAATCCGTAATAGGAGCATGGAAATGCAAGTTGAACCTAAGAAATTAAATAATTATTACTAAACTGATTGTAATTAGTATAGGAAAATAATCAAATATTACCTATCTATAGTGTTAAAAATATTTCTAAATTTGTACTCAGAAACTGCCTTGCTTGCATGCTTTTTTCGATATTCGGAATACAATATTTTTATATTCAGGTCTGGCGATAGATATTTCCTTTCGGATTTATATCTACAGTAGCGCAGGAAATGTTTCGATAAAATTACAAACATTTGCTATCACTTCATCCGAAGTCTTGTTCCAAGGCACATGACGTACACGTCTATCTTTTGAAGCAATCATAGTTGCTTTGTGTTTTATAACCCTATCAATTTTTCCATCAGACACTAATAACGCCTTTTTGAAGAATGCCTTACAAACTTTTATATCAGTGGCGTCAGTATATGGTAAGAAATAATCTCTGGTAACACTTTTTTGCTTTTTTTCATTTGGAGTTTGAGATATATATCGGCGAGCAACATATTTCACCTAAATAAATATTAAATCATTCAATAATTTAATGAAGGTTTCAATGAATGCAACATACCTTTATTTGGGAAAATATGTAAGAGTTTTTTGTTTATCGAAATCGCCTAATTCGTAAAATTTGGTGTAAATCAAATTTTGTGCATTTTCATCGAAACGGTTGTAACATTTACCATTACAACAGGAAGTAATCACTTCAAATTTTTTTCCCGGAATATTTACCCCTTTTACATTAACGTAGCTCTTGCCTTGAGCCTTCAGTGTTTTTCTTTTAGTTTTCTTCCAAAGATCTTTATTTGCGCTAAGTTTTCTGGTTCGCTTTTGTTTTTCAAGGAATTCTGTTTCATGGAGTGAATCAACATCCATTTGTTCCCATTCAGCATCTGAAGGAATATATTCTGAGCTTAAGGAAGCCGGAAAGTCTTCTCCAGGCTCATCATTCTTATCTTCATATATAGTACATATTTTAAACATAAAATTAATAATGCAACAACGCAGTCATAATTAAGTCAAAAATTTGGGTGGGGTGATTACTTACCACTTTCAAGTAGATATTGATATTCCATATCAAAGAATTTTTGCACTTTGAAACTTCTTAAGAAATACAAATGATTCACTATACTATTTCACAGCTTCATGGACAGAACTCAACTAATTAACATTCCAAAAATCACATTGCACTACAATCACAAAATTCGAGGAAAACCGTTATTTTCCTTTAGTGCCAAAGTGGACCAAGCCTCATGGTCCTGTATGGCTCTCAGCAAAAGCATGAACAATTGAATGGTCCAAAGTAAAACATTAGTGCCATCTCGAAGAAAAAATTAGAACTCAGTTTGGTCTGTTTTGGCATCGAAGAAAAACAGTTTATCAGCCGAATGGTGTATATAAGTCAGTTTTGGAATTTTTGTGGGATGGTCCATTCTGGCACTCAACGCCTCAACTGTAGATAGACTCTCCTCTTTAAGTTGACCTATTACACCTAATGTGCTTCGATGACTACATCGGGGTGGTATTAAAATTTAAACAAGAGAAAATGGGAACAAGGCCAAGCTCGTCTTGCAGAAAGATTTTTTGAAAGAGCAAGAGCGCCTTCAAATTTTCTAGCAGGAGTTTGAGGAAAGAATGGCGAAGGAAGATCGAGATTTTTTTTTATTTTTTAATTAATTTTTTTTTTCATAATTTATTCGCAATGGATAATACGGAAAACCTAGTATTATGTAGAGCAATGAATTATTCAGTTTATTTTTTGTTTTAGATCTCAATTGTCTAAATTTATCTAAGCACATGATATGTGGTAATTTATTATTACCATAAGAAAAAATAAAAGTGAAAATAAATATTTTATTTCTTTTTGTTTTAAATAAATTCTTGCAATATAAAATTAACTGCGTATTCTTGTTTTCATTGGAAAATAATTTTTTAAATAGTCGGCTAAATGATTTCGAATTTCTTTTTGCCAATTGTGAGTGAAGTTCCGCGGCATCTAAAAATATTTCTTCATCCTATGGAAAGTTGGTGTAGGCCGAGCATTCGTTGAACTATCCGCTGTAGAATTAAAATTTTGAACTTCTATATTGAAATCTGCATTTGATTTTTCTATTAAATTATGCAGAATACAACAAACTCCAAAAATGTTCAGCATAAACGTACAGTCTATATCTGATCGCTTGGACAATATTCTCCATCTACTTTTTAGGCGTCCAAATGCAATTTCTACTAGTACACGTGCTGAGTTCAGGTGGAGATTGTCCTGCAGATTGCAGCCATACTATAATCCTTCAGCGGATATGCTGGATCTTCTATTAGATAGTATTCGATATTCCATCCGTTAATAACTTTGTCGTTCTGAGGATGAGTTGTTTTAAATACTTAACTCCGAACATCATAAATCTTTTGAATTACCTTTGGAAAGAGATCGTTCTTATTTTGAAACAAGAATGAACCTTTGAACATGTACACTGCCTGGAAACTTGCAAGATACATCGCATAATCTTAAATATAAATATATTTGTTAAGATATAGCATAAGCGGTTAGCTGCAATTTTCAATTACAGCACGTCCTTATCGACTACCGCTTGCATTACCCTGCAAGCCATGTCCACACTTCCGTTGTACACGTACTAACTAGTGGTCTCCGTTGCTCACGTAATCCTCCGTTGTTCACGTACTGGTGATAGGATAGCTGTACAGTACACTATTGGATTCCGTTTGTTACCCCTACTACCAATACCTCTCCGTTCTTCACGTACTGACTTTTGGGATGGCTTTCCGTTGTATACGTACCGATTAAAGGCTTCAGTCTGTTACACGTACTACCAATAATTTTCCGTTCTTCACGTACTGGTTTGCAGGCAAGATTTGAAGGTGGAGGAGGATTTTCTAGGTCTCCCGGACAGGCCAGTTCAACTTTCTAGAAATGTGGTAGTAAATTCGGGTAGGCGGATCAAGGTGTCTAGTGAATTGATATTGCCCTACTTATAATATCAATTCAAAAAGCTATTGTGAATCAAACGAAGGAAAATTTCCTATAGAAAACTTCATACATAGTTCTATTAATGTCTAGCCATGTACAGGTTCGTTACAACTTGTTCGCATAAGTTTCAATATCATGAAGTTTACAACTTTGTACACTTTCAAGAACTCTATACTCTGGCACATGATGTTAATTTGTAGAGTGTTACTGCAATTTGTTTTTTTCACAGGGGTGGTTCTACTGTTATTGTAAACAGGGTTTTCTTTCGACATCAAGAAAGGATACCGTAATTCATCGCATAAATATGTAAACAATACACTCTTGCGCAACCAGAAATCTTCGATGCATTGTTGATCTGAATATGTTTCCCACATTAACATCCAATGTATCACTTAAAAGTGAGTGAGAGATTCGCAAGATCTAATTGACGGAGGCATAGAGAGTATTAAATTTTGCAGAAAATTATATTGGTGTTGATTGTACCATCTTCTAAGTGCTCTGAGAAAAGTAAAAAAAGTTAGGTACCTAAACAATTTGTCATTAATTCTTTACCTTAGTTGATTATTATGAAACCTTTTTTCTCTACGCTTCACAAGATAAATTTTAAAATATATGGGAAGTTGAATTTCCATAATTCAAAATTGATTGTAAAGATGACATATTCAAAATTAGCTTATTGTAGGTTATGTTGAAAAGACACAGAAATTCAAGACCGAAAAAGTACCGAACCGGTCTTAATGGTTCAGTCTGGTCAACACATAAACGCGACTATTGTCTACTTGCTATGATCGTGCACCGTGCCTATAATAAACAGCACTATTACCTCAGAATTGCCCGACTGACCTTATTGGTGTTATCATCCGTAAAACGGGAAAGAATATTTATTTTGCACCGTGATGCCCACACTAAGAGACTTAATTTCAATCAATACTTAATATTTGTTGAAATAAGAAATATAATATTAATAATAGGAAATATATTAATGGGATAGGAATAACCAAGTGGATCGTTTTACTGCCAAACTGGAAAACAGATCGAGATAGCTCAGATTGCGGTTTATATAGATAGTGATTTACGCACAGCACCAAAGGACGATTTTCAAAGTCGCATGGTAACAATAAATTGGCATACAAACTGCACTTACTCACTTCATTATTTGTTGTTAAAAGTGCTACAGTTTCATATAAAATTGTTTGTAAATTATTTTTTGGCTAATTACAAATTTCTTGCAAATAATCAATTTCATCCTCTAAATAATATTGGATATGGGAGAATAAGTTTCCGTCCTTTTTTAAAGAAACTTTGTCGTTTATTTAAACAATGAAATAATAATAATAATTAGTCTATGTAAAATATTCAACTACAGAAGCGACAATTTTTGCCATCTTTCATAGGTAGTAAACGGATTCTTCGAAGAAAAAAATCCGGTTCTTTCGATTCGATCCATTTATCACGCCATTTTTCGATACTTTCTTAGGAAGCAAGCAAACAACTCTCCAGTAAGGGCTGATTACATGGATCGGAATAAATGGAGTAATCCGAAGGAGCAATGACTGGAGAATACGGCGGATGGGGCAAGATTTCTCATTTCATTCCTTGCAAATATTTCTTGACCGGTTAAGCATCGTGTGGCATAGCGTTGTCATGCAGCGAAATTAATTTATCGTGTCTACTGCCCCATTTCGACCGTTGTTCTTTCAAAGCTCGATTCAAACATATTAGCTTCAGTCTATAACGATCCCCAGTGATGGATTCGGACGGTTTGAGGAGTTCATGATAAAGAGCACCCTCCTGATCCCACCAGATACACAACATAATCTTTGAGGTGTCGATGTACCTGGTTGACCTGGCTTCATCCAACTTTCTCGTCGCTTACGGTTATCGTAGTATATCCATTTTTCATCACTAATGACAATGCTATGCATAAAAGCTTTTTCTTTTCTGCCGTTTAAGAAGTTGATTACTCTCTCCAAATGCTGCTTTTCCGGGACGAACGTTGAAATTTTCGACGCAAAAAAAAATTGTGCTTACGCTTGAAACGGATGTCAATTACTGCATTCGAGACCTCACATATGCACCTTCAAATCACAAGTGTAGTACTTCAGCAAACACAAAAATGGTATGACTAACGAACGACACCTTTCTGAAAAGAATAAACGATTAATTTTACATACCTATATTAATGATATTTATATTAAAACTACCTAATTATTATGTGTGAATCTGGTGCTACTGTCTACATGCAGTTGTTGCTGGATGGCCCGTTTCAATACAACGTTGTTCCAATTTAGGCCTCGGTATATTTTTCCTTAGGTCGGTATACTTGTGTTGAAATCCAAGTTCTTCATTGATTTTGTTAATATCAGAATTCCTACGAATCCTCAAAAAAAGCATTTCTCATCAGCAGTCACTATTTGATACAAAAAGAGGTTCAGCCGTAAGACGTAATGGTAAAGAAGACCACACATTCACTCTCTATGTGCGATTAAACTCGCAAAGTTTGTGCGGATGTGAAGCACTTTAGCCCAATTTGCTGATTTTTTGATGGCATGCAGCTGCTAATGAATATTGTTGAATGACCAAATTCCATCTTCACGACTTGTTCCACTACAGTTAGGATGCGATTTTTTTCTGCCGAGAAATGCAGGAATTCATTTCTTGTTAAGCTCGACAGATCTTCCAGGGCGAGTATCGTCGTCTAGGTGTAGTTTCCGGCTCTAAACTTGGGGAACCCCCACATAGGTACTGTATAAATATTCTTCACAATGTCTGTTGCGTTGTTGCCTCTACAGAACTGATAAAGCAGAATATCCCACATATGCTCCTTTGTCACTTTTATTTTCAGTTCGAAAAAATAACAGTAAAAATTAAACTGCACTCCTGAAAGCTTGCAATGTCTTCTCTGTATTCCTTCTTTGGACTTTTCCTCGATGAATTCAGCATTACATTTATTTAGGTTGTTCGAGCCTATGGCTCTCAGTTCGATTAGTTGTCTTTTTTTGGGTTGTTCATTTTGTCTGATTCTGCCTTTTTTTCTTCCTGCAGCTGCTGCGCCATCTATGATAAATGTCATCTAGCAAGAATTAGTTAGTTATTTTGAGAGGGACTGGAAATGAGTAAGGATTAGATAAGATTAATAAGGACTTTTTTAGAAGTTTAGAACTAGAAAGTTCCTAGGTTGGCATAGATTTTATCAGAGACACTTCCAAGTTCTTAAAGAATTTACTGGGTATTAACCACGTCTGTAGTAACCCCCTTTGGGGTCATAGAACATAATGCACACGGTGAATTTCCCTTTGACTTTTAGTGCATACAATTGGAAAAAAAACAGCGCAATATTTAGGGGATAAAGTGAAGCTGTACTTTTCATGCACCTCGGTTATTAAATTTACGATTCTCGAGACTTATGCAAGTAAAATTGGATAGCAAACATATATTTGCAAGTACCAATTAGACTTAAGGATGGATATAGGCGTAGTCTATCTTTCTGTGTAAATATTAATAGATTTTAAAAATGAAAAAATTAGATAAATCAGCTGCACTACGTATGTTAACGAATTATTCATAATTCTATTCATACTAAATTATAACACAATTTTTAAGTAGATAATAAAATCTAGGTACCCCGTACAGTATATTTACCGCGCTTTTTAGATAAGCATATCCACGTAACTCGCGGACCATACAATTAGAAATGACTAATAAAACTTGTATTAAACTTAATATAATATTTAGGAATGTATAGATAACTCTAGGAGCTACAAAAGATAATTATACCGTTAAATTAATAAGAACATGTTTATGTTTTAATCTCTTCCGTGATGAGAGTACAATAGATAAACTGTATCCATTCCACCAGGGATGTAGTCACATATATACTTATTTAATGGCTCACATAGAATGTTTTGGATCATTATCCATTGTAAAGCTTTCCCCTAAAGGTACCTATATTATCCAATTTTTGTTATCATTTCCTTGGATTAATGGCGAAATGAGGTTATTGAACTGCTTAGTCCCACACTTTGCCCTCATACCCGAGAACTTCATTTTCATAGCATCCATTCCATTCCATTACCTTTGACTCTGTCTACCCATGAAAGCACCGGATATGCTCTCTAAAGTCCTCTTGGAAGTGTACCCAAAAGGGGGGAAAGGGCGAATGCCTGAACTCATTTCTCAATAAAATATTCGAGAAAATGAAAAAGCCTCCTACAAAATGAAAATACCTACTAAGAAAAGGAATAAATTTGTTCAATGTAGTCCGCCCCTTGGCAACCCAAAAATGGCATTGTAAAAACCAAACTCTGGCAGGATGATAATATACAAAAAGCTCAGCACACACAAAAAAAAGCTTATTTTTAGCAATGACATGATACCAACAACATTCATACATACATACGTATAGGTACTAGAATACGTGTACCACCTACATAGTCCATAGTTATGTGGTCCTCCTAGTCTGTATCAATTCGGGACTAAGCTTCCTGCCACTCCCCAAACAATGGTATGCTGGGCCAGGATGCTTACATATGCCCTATACTTTCAATTTGGAAGGTTGCCATGGATCCTTTGGGATTTTATTATACTATACTACTATTCCATGTTACCTTGATATTATATTTTTGGATGTATTTATAAGGATTTATGTGTATGTAGAGGAGTAGAGTTTATAATACCAGAAAATACCACAAGTTTGTAATTCAAAGATTTCCATTCATAAATTTACAGTCGAGGTTGCAATTAAGCGACAAAGGTAGTTTACAACAGCAATTTAACGTTAGTCGTGAAATAATGGGAGCTTAAGTACCGTCCGTGTTGCAAATCACCTACAAGATTTTTTTTTTTTTTATATGAACGGTAAATGCAGTCTGAGCTAAAGTGGAATTAAGTGTAAATTGCAAAAAAAAAATGAAGAGGCAGTTCCTAATCCTCTTAGTGTGCACCGTTCATATTTAAACTTTAAGCGGGTAACTACATGTACTTTGTGCAAGAGGGGAATAAATGTAGGATCCGTTTGATGTAAAAAAATAAATAAAAAATTCTTAAAAGGAATGAATATGAAAGACATCATGGAGGTAATGAATTGCATAATGAAAATCTCCTAGAAATTTATACTTGGATTGTTTTAGAGAAAATATAAAGTCCAAAAACGGGACGAAAAAATTATGTTGCTTAGCCGATTTATCATTTTACTTGGTTAGCAGATGCGGATGAAAAAGTTCGGTCAAGTTATTTTTAGGAAGAAATAATTTTTTTTCTAACATCTACCACACTTTCGGGAGAGTAGACAGATGAGATCTTCATCTAAAATGAACACCCTCATCAATCACCGGTTGATTTATGGTAATAAGCTTGTTGAAAACAAAATACATATGTACAAATCTAAATATTTGAAAGGACCATTTAGACAAAACGAGAAGGTCTCCTTTTGCCAAAAGGTTACTGTCCGCATTCCTAATACTCAGCACTCTTACAAGAAATGGTATGTAGGTGGTTTCGCTTGCACAATGCCAAGGCTTTTTTTTCAATAAAACATTTCACAATCCTCCTTGGTGGTGCAATAGATTAGACCGGCTCATGAATATATGAGTCTGGAAATTACTTTTCCTTCGACGCTTACATGGTTGCTCACTAAAAGGTCAGCAATATTTCATTCACAAATAAATTGCTTCATCTAGCCCATATCTCATGAGGGATTTGAAAGAGTCAAAAGAAGAAAAAAATAAGATAGTCCAAAGTTCGATCAGAAAGTTTTTCGCAGTGGGCAATTTTTATGTGTGTTTCGAAGATTATGTTATGAGAAAAGTTATTAAAGCTGATGTACATACAGATGTAGAATATTGTTGAGCTTGGTACTAAATATATTCCTTTATATATATGCATATGTATGCCTTAAACATAGTTATAGGCATCAGTAAATTAAAATGTAACATACGCTCCATAAAACTTTCCTTGTGAATACTGTTCCTATAAATACAATGGAAGTTGGACGTCCATTGTTATCTCTATTTTTCTCAAGACTATATACAACGGCTCATCCAATATAGACTAGACGTTAGCGTTTCGTTCTTTAAAGGGAGCCCATCAAGTTTGACAAACTTTATGTAATCCGATAGTGGAAGCACCAAAATACTTCATTACATAAGAAATGAGCATCAGTTTCATCTTCTAATCCATATTTAGATACAGGTGAATCGAGATATTACAAATTTTGAGATTAGATATTTGTTCAGCCTATAGTTGTCGTCCTTATGTACTATGTATGTCCTCGATAATCTAGAGCTGGAGTCCCTTTAAACCCTTAGGGTCAAAAAATGCCGTTAATCCTACACTTCGTTCAGGGCCAATCACTATTTGCAAAGTCTGTTTTATTTCATTAGTTAATATTCCGTTGCAGTGTGCAGGAGCTCAAACTAGAGTCGCTTGATTTGTGAAAAGTCTTAATTGGTGTGGAGCTTTTTACATTTTTTTAACCAGCTTTGAGCTTGGGACGTCATCAGAAATATATGTTTCAAATCTACCCGGGACTTGCAATATCACTTTTCTCACATCATACATACAGGGTGCCCCGCAAGTGATGTAATATCATGCTTAGAATAGCAAAAAATTGTATATTTTTATAGATCACTTGTAACTTCTGAGTGTTACACCCTATGATGATTATTTAAAATTTGTTAGTTAGATAATCCTTGGACCTTTCCAACGATATATAAATTTGTGTCGTACTCCATTTCGTTTTAAGGTTATGGCGCAGCAAAAATCAAAAATTTGGAATTTTAACTACATTTTTTTTATTTAACTAATAATTTTTTTTCAAAATATCCGACATCAACATGAATTTTTCCAAAATTTAGCTTTAAAATGACTTATCACACTCTGTATACGAAAAATGTAACTGTTTCTGCGTTTTTTTGCACTTTTTCTTAAGGCTGTGTCTATGTCATATAATTGGGGCAACTCGGTGCACAGTTAGCAAGATGGCCGTGGCGTTAAGATTTTTGAATAAATCGCAAATTGATTAATGGAATATTTATTTAAACACCCAAGGCAACAAATTAACGTTTTCTAATTTTTAAATTTGTCCCCCAATTTTTATTGAAAATGATTTAAAAATGAAAATTCAAAGATTTTTTTTTTAATTTCTCTGGTTTGCGCAGCGGGGCTGCCTCAAATTTAAACTAAATTAAATAAATTTTTAACATAAGCTTTTTCTAAGCTAGTAAGCAGAAAATAACGGTTTCCGATATTTGAAGTTCTACTTATATCTACGACAATTCGACGCAATAACTTGTTTTACCTGCATTTTACCCATTAAGAAAGCAATCTATTGCATAAAATTTTCACAAAAATAAGTAGAATTTTAAAAATCGGAAACCGTTATTTTCTGCTTATTAACTTCAATAAGCTTATGTTAAAAATTTATTTAATTTAGTTCAAATTTGAGGCAGCCCCGCTCCGCAAACCAGAGAAATTAAAAAAAAATCTTTGAATTTTCATTTTTAAATCATTTTCAATAAAAATTGGGGGGACAAATTTAAAAATTAGAAAACGTTAATTTGTTGCCTTGGGTGTTTAAATAAATATTCCATTAATCAATTTGCGATTTATTCAAAAATCTTAGCGCCACGGCCATCTTGCTAACTGTGCACCGAGTTGTCCCAATTATGACATAGACCCAGCCTAAGCATATCAAAATTGCTGAAAAATGTCATTTCCAAAAGATAATTGCCTACTTTCTGGCACTTATTGAATTTTTTTTCAGCCATTTTCGCTAAATATGCTTAACAAAAAGTGCAAAAAACGCAGAAACGGTTACATTTTGGGTACCGAGTTTCATAGGTCATTTTAAAGCTAAGCTTTTGGGTTTCTTAAATCCAATACGAAAAATTGGCATTGAAGACGAGTTTTTTAATAAAAATAGTAGTTAAATAAAAAAAAAACAAATGAGTTAAAATTCCGAAATTTTCAACTTTTTTGAGCTATAACCTTCAAAACTGAGAGGAGGAAGGAAAAATTTTTTAGACCACTAGGTCCAACAATTTTAGTAGTCATCATAGGGTGAAACGTTCAGAAGCTACAGGGTGATCTATAAAACCATGCCGAAATATCTTTAAATCACGTTATCTCGGAAACCGTTAGGATTACCCCTCCCACCCACAAAATTTTTTGTACGCCTAAATATGACCTATCCATAGCTTTTGGATATTACACCACTTACAGGATGCCCTATATAGGTAATTTTCGAATAGAAAAGGTCGATGCAATCTGAATAGCACTCATTAAAAAGGTGAGACATTGAGGTTAACGACTCGTGTATACCATTTTATTTTTAATGATAAGGAATTAAGAAAAACTCATAATACGTAAGGGAGCGAGGAAAATATCGAAAGTGAAAACGATTCTGAAATTATTGCGTCTCAAATCGAGAGTCTCCAGGAAAATGAAGTCGCTGAAAATATGGAGAAAGGACCATAGCGCTGTTTCAAGGAAAATCTCGATGAGCAAATCTAAGAAACCTGCGCTCTGAATCGCTTCAATTTGATTATTATGCACAACATAGAAATAGGTCTACACTGGGCTAGCATACTCTAAGATTGGTCTAATTATGGAGCAGTAAAACGCCTTCGCAACGTGCGGCATTGAATTCCCGAGACCATCTTTTTACAAGTCACAATACAGCATTGGTCTTCTTTCCCACGTAGTCAATATAATCCTGAAATTAGAAGCGAGAATTGAAATCAAACGATGCATACTCATACTCTGAGCATTATTTTATTAACATTGCATTTCGGAAAAAGTGGACTTTTGTGCCGGTCGTGATTGTGCGGAATTGGTGCATCGTTGAAAATGACTTCCTATGAGAAAAATGCTCACAATGGTCATGAAAGAAAGCACTGCAAAAATAGTGTAGTGTAGTAGCTGGGGGTGTATGTGCCCAAGTGCATGAAAATGTGTTTTTCGTCGGCAAAAACATCCCGAAAAAGTTTACTGAATCGGATAAAACATACACTAGCCGATAGTACTCGGCGAGACCTCTAATCTGATATCCAAGATGCGATATTGATACACCCCCCCCCCCCTCCGCAGCTGGTTCCTACCCCCTGCCATTACCTACCATAAAAGAATGCCGAGAAAAAATTTCTTTTACGAAATGTAGCTGGTAATGAACACAGCCGAACAGTGAAATCCGTTCTTCGATCGGACATAACTTTTGCGAGTTTTAATCGATCTAAGGAGCGAAAAATCTAGTACCTACCTCAGTTCGAATAAAAAAGACGGAAATACCAAAAAAGTGAGTATGAGGATGACTATAAATAGCTATTTAAGCCTCCGAGTATAGTTCTTCTCAGGACCTAAGGAACTCGATTCTGTACTAGATTTTCCAAAATATACCAGATCAAGCTTTGACACAGACCCCTTCCCTCGCATAATTGAAATAGACATTGTTAATAAAATTTGTTCAGAGTATCATAATACATCGTTTAAAAGACATCTCTCATGCCTGGAGGTGTCGCGCCTAAAATGGTCATTCCCTTTTAAATGGGAAATTTTCGACCTTCCCCCTACTCGCTTGACCACGCCCCAAGCCACTATCACCTATTCCCCGTGCTGAAACGAAGCTTTTGGGGGCCAGTGATTCAATTCGACGCAAGAGATCTCACACGGCCACACTCAGTACATAAAAAAACTCGATTCAAATCATTTCAACATAAGAATTAAAAACCGTGTTAGGTACTTGTTATTCGAAATGTATCGAAAGATTCGAAAAATGTGGCGATTATGTGGAAATAAAATAAGTAAAAAACCAGTTTTCAAACAAAACTGAGGCCAAGCGCATGGAACAGTAAAAAATAAACTTTTCTTCACACACAGAGGTGGACTCAGATTTTTTTAATCAAATCACTTATTACCTCTGATTGATCATACTGAAATATATCGGTGATTGTCAGCGAATAAAATCTGAGTCCACCTCTGTGTATGAAGAAAAGTTTATTTTCTATTTTTTCATGAGGCTTGGCCTCAGTTTTGTTTGAAAACTCGTTTTTTACTTATTTTATTTTGTGCCTTTTTCACGTTAACTAAATTGTTATTACGGCGCTGCATGGAGATATTTTAAAACAATTTTTAAGTCATGTTTGGTGCCGATCGGAAAACAAAAATTTTTCGAGTATAAAATCGTTGAAGTACTGCAACGGTTTTCTGAAATTCAAATTATGTTTTAAACAGCGCTTTATAGCTGTATTCCAACTTGATCCCATATAACATGAATTTTCCCGATTTTCCATGTTTTCCACAGACTTTTCCTATTACTACGATTTTTTTTTAAAAATTTACATGAATTTTCCTCAATTTTTCATACAAGTTTTCATGATTGTTGAAGAGAAAGTATTGATGCCAGTAGGACGGAAAAAAATGATTTCCGCATAGCTTATAAAACTATTTTGTCGGAAAATTTTCCGGAAAAGTCGGAAATTTTTCAGAAAAATTGAAAAATTCTGCATTTTTCCTGAAACAGATTTATCACGAATCATATCGATGAAAATTTGTCCGATGATTTTCCGGCTTTTCCGGGTTTTCCACAAAAGCAACTTTATGCAACTCATTTCGCTCTACAACTTTGTCTTAGGTTGCAAAACGCTCAAAAGCTTCCTTGGTCTGAAAAAACTCCGGAAAAGCGTTTTACATAAATTTTCCTCGATTTTTTCTGCAATTTTTCACCATTGTCGGAGAGAAAGTAATGATGTGAGCTGAGAGGGAACTTGATCCTGCATAATTTAGAAACCTTTGTTACAGGAAAATTTTCCGGAAAAATCGGAAAATTCCGGAAATTTTTTTCGGAAAAATCGGAAAACTCTGCATTTTTTCTGAAACGGATTTTTCACTAATCAAATTTGTACCAAATTTATAAATGATTTTTCCGGATTTTCCGGGTTTCCCATGGAAATTTTCTGTTCAAATTTTGATAGATTCAATTGTCGCGCGACATGAACTTGTGTGCTAAATTTCAGCTCGCTGTGATGACGAAAAGTGGGTCTACGAGAGTGTCGAAAATAGTAAAAAATTAAATATATAAATAAATAGATCGACAAAATCGTGTACGAGTTAAAGGGAATGGCTTTAAAAATAGAAAATTGTCTGAAAACTTCAACAATTACCTTTTTTTGGTGTTTCAACGACTCTCTTTTAATTAAACCGTTAATCTTACTTTCTGAACGACCCTCGTATACGTTGTTCGAGTTCGGCATCGTTGGTAAGTATAATGCCGAACAAATTGGCTCATGATACTATATGGGAATAGGCTCGATTCCCATTAGCGCAGTGACGTTCTTCGGTAGACTGATTTTTTTGGCCACATTACTCACTATATAAAGCTATTGGGACAACACTAGTCTGGAACGGTCAAAGAAAACTCCAGCTGCTGTCTATAGAGACAACAAAAGTAGCCTTATTTTGGGTTCCTGAACACGAAGGAGTGGACTATGAAATGAAAAAGTGAACGAAAATGAAAAAGCGGACGATCTGGTTAAAACCGGTCCTGTCCGTCCGAAATGCACATCTAGCCTCCCAAAAAGCCACTTTAAAGGGAACTACTACAAAAATGGGATGACAGGCTACTGGATCTCCTTTGGCGTACCATGCCCGGTCTGAGGCAAGTAAAGGGATTCTTCACCAGCTCTCCTATCCAGACGTGCAAACTAATTGGTTTTAGCAGAGAATCACTCATGCAGTTACTAAACATGACTCCTTTCGTTATTTTTTTTTTATAAAATATTCAAATCCAATAGCAAACTGTATCGAAATAAATAGCAATTAAAATTCCGAAATTTTGACTTTGTTTGTCACATAACTTTCAAAAGAAGAGGGTAGGAAAAAAAAGCTGCCGGCTTAAAATCATGATTAAAGGGTGGGTGCACAAATGCTATAGGGTGATTTATAAAATGTAAAGCTAATAGCTCCTTCCACTTGTTAAACGGCTCAGTTCACCCTGCGATTGATTAGTCTTTCTATCTGAAATACCTTGAACATACTCTTATTGTCAAAACTGAGAATTTGGACCTGGATTTGCCAGTGATTGTTGGTATATCACTAACGGTTTTACTAGGGTGCGTTCATTCTTTGTTGTAAATACTTGTGGTACTTTTATTATTATTCATTTATACTTCTTGTCCATATACAAATTCATTAATTTTATTTTCTCTTTTTTTACAGGTAAGATGTCGTTTAAAGTGAAAACTTAATGAAGAAGTATTAAAAGTGAAGCTTTTGTTTTGGTGAGTTTTGGCAAATATTTTTTCGCATTCCAATCAAATTTCGATTGATGGATTCACGTTCAAATTCCGGACAACAAAATCATGGAATACAAAAGTACGTATGAAAATCGTTTTGTGATTTTGTCGTCCGCTACTTTGGTTTTAGTGTAGCTTACAGACTTTTCCAGGCATCTTAGTTTGTATGAACTTTTTCATACCTTTTTTTCCTATATTATTAAGCTAAGCTCAGGGGATATCCTATGCACAGGAGAAATGAAGAGAGTGGCAGAATAGGTGATGTATATCACTCTTAAACCTTGACCGGTTGTAAGCCCGAAAAAAGACAAAAGATGGTAGACTGTTCTACATTCACAAAAAGTGTATAGGACATTTTAACGCAAAGATTTTGGGATTCTTAAATCCAATATGAAAAATTGCTATTGATGAGGTGTTTTTTTTTTTTATAAAAAATACTAGTTAAAAAAAAACAGTAAAAATTCCGAAATTTTAACTTTGTTGAGCCATAAGTTCAGAAGAGAGATAAGGATGGAAAAAATTTATAGACCATTGGAAATGTCCAACAATTATCTACCTATCTACCAAATTGTAACGTTCAGAAGTTACAAGATGATCTATAAAACAAGGACCGAAAATAACTGGTATTTTGAAAATTTTAAACAGAAAAACACGTCAATTAAGTTGGGACCCCCATTACATGGTAGAAAAGTTTTGAATACGTCAAAATTTAGGGCTCAATTAGGGCTAATTTAATGCCACTTCCACGAATTTAATGCTCTTGTATTTTTCAAAAAAGTCCATGGATAATCCAACTTTACTAAAAGTTAGGACCACCACTACTGACAATAGGTTAAATAGTATTGTTACAAAATCCATGGAAGATCCGAAGAAAACGTATAATGATTGATTTCAGACATCGGCGGCGATGGTATATAACGCACCAACGCAAGTAGCACGTACTGGATGTAACTGAGGCAATAAATTAAACCTAATTGAGCCCCAAAATACAGGGGGGCACGCTATTGTGACAATATTATTTAGGACGTTTGCCAAACGGGCTAAATGCTAGCTGAATTCCAGTTTGCATTGGAAATTTAGCCAGCTAATTCCAGGGCTGTGCCAAACCAAAGTGGAATTTAGCCAATTGCTCAGCTGTCACTTTTATTTCAAAAGCAAAGCAATTGTGTGGCATTTAAGATGGATTTGCAGGAAATAAACAAGGAAGTTATGGCCGTAATATTATTTTCTTGTATTTGTTCATTTTACAAATAAAATACTTCTAAAAATCTTTCAAATAAACCCCACTTGTCAAATAATTAGACGAATGTGAAGAAGAAGAATTAGCAAGCTCGAAAATTTACTAATGGCCAGTTTCACAGTCTGAGTTTAAACCAAATATTTAGTTTAAACTCGACGAATGAGTTTCACAAGTTTGGCTTAAACCCCGGTTTAAACAAGAGTTTAAACCGTGCCATCCCTCGGTTTAAACTCAAGATAATTTTATTTTGACAGAAGCATTGTTTGTATGAAGAAAATAATTTCATCACGAATTTAGATTTAGACATTTCTAGCGATGAAGAAGATTTTTGGGAGTTAAATTTACAACTCTGTCGACTGAGAGTAATTAGAAATCATTTTAATGAGTGAGACGACGTTGATTTTTATGCTAGGTTCAGTTTAAGTAAAGAACCTTGTCGCTTTGTCTTCGAATGTATTCTTGTCCGTTTTCTTGTGCTCTATTATATATTTTTTTTATGCACTAGGAAAGGTCAACTTCACTTATGCTAAAATTACCATCCTTTTTGAATGTTGGCATATTTAAAATTGGTAAATATAACTACATATTTTTTATTTGTTATTTCTGATCTGTTTACTTTTTCCGATTGACAGATTGATAGAAAAATTGCTTCACAATGGTGGCGATAACTAATTTAATTCACATTTTATTCAGTACTACCAACGTTACTAAAAGAATGCACTGTGAAACCCGATTTGATTTAAACTACGTTTAAACTTGGAGGATGGTTTAAACTAAACTTTGGTTTAAACTCGACTGTGAAACTGGCCATAAATGGAAAAGTAATAAATTTAGCCAGCATTTAGCCCGTTTGGCAAACGTCCTTAACCTAATTTCAGTAGTAGTGGTCCTAACTTTTAATAAAGTTGGATTATCCATGGGTTTTTTTCAAAAAGTACTAGAGCATTAAATTCACGGAAGTGGCATTAAATTAGCCATAATTGAGCCCTAAAATATTATGCAGTTCACACTATTCTCAGTAGTGGTGGTCCTAACTTTTAATCAAGTTGGAAAGTTGGACGTCAAAAAAACCTGGGATAAATCATGATCGTGGAATTTAGTGGAATATACCAAAACATGTGTCATGAAACTAATGTTCCTTAAACCCCAGGCTTTCGAGTACCCGGTTCTTATCCGGGTACCCGGGTTTTACGCATAAAAGTCAAGCAACTCGGGTACCCGATTCTTTGGAATTGGGTTATTAGGAATTGGTTCTTTGGAATCGGGTAGTGAGGAGTCGATTCTTTGGAATCGGGTATTGAAAAACTAACTTAGTTAATAATAATCGATTCGGATAGCAGAATTAAATTATTTTATTATGGCTGAATTCAGAAATGTACCGAAGTACTAAAAAATTAAGAATCGATTGTATCCGGACACCCGGATTTTCGAAATCAAGAATCTATTATATCCGGATACCCGATTAACCCGAAATCGGGTACCCGGGTACTCGAGTAAACTTGGATTCGAAAATCTCGGAATCGAGTACCCGGGTACCCGTTTCTACTTGAACTCGGGTACAAACAGGAACATTACGTGAAACCCGTTTCGATTCCTGTAAAGCTTTTGAAAACTTAACTTTTTATAAAAAAAAAAAAGCTAAAAAAAACTAATGTGGAAACGATTTTTATTTATCTAGCAAAAATAAAATGCCAGCCTGACTTTTTATTTTTTCGAGCTGGAAGTAACAGGTTTTGAAGCTGAAAGTATAAAAAGCCAAGCTAGCTTCTTATATTTAGGGACCGAATCAGTTATGAATTTTTACGAAAAAAACTTCTAGCTTCAAAACTATTACCGGCCAGTAAGGTAATAGTTTTGAAGCTAGAAAAGTAAGCGCAACAGTTGGCTTTTTTCGTAAAAATTCATAACTGGTTCGGTCCCTAAAAACATACCCAAATATCTCACAATTTTTTGCTCATCTAAGTATGACCTATCCGTGGCCTTCGGATATTACACCATTTACTGGACACCCTACATAAAACCTAAAGGATGCTATATTTGCAGCTGTCTAGCTGTGATTTTCTCTCCTTTTAGATAACCGTTAAGGATTATGTCATAATTCTACTAAAAATGGACAAAATTTTGTAAATGCAAAAGTCAACAAGAAAAACTTACACGGATGATTTCATTTGCCATCATCAAGAAAATGACTCACATGGAAAACTGCTTTTTAAGATGACAGTTAAAGATTTTATTATAAACACCGTTACCTGTTGCTTCAATAATAATTTATTTTCATATTTCCACACAGAGCTCCCGTCTGTCTTTATAGCAAAATTTGTAAGTAAGTAAGTACCTACCTCATAGATAATTTTCATATAAATGCAGTTTCATTTACTTATAGTTCGGTTACACAGAATTTAACAATTATTGAGGTCATTGCAGTAAAAGTTTTTCTTTCTTTTTGGTTTCTAACTTTTTTTCTTATGTTTATTTCCGTCAAAATCTTAGTTCGTGATCACGAATATCAACAAAGAGACCGCGATCACCTACTACTACCTACTACTTATTAGTATGCATATGTAGATATAGGTATAAATGGATATATTGATCAGCACACGTAAGTTAAGCACGACGTCAATAGGTGAATGAGATTAGCGCTATAATTTTATACCAACGCGCCGGCGGCGCATACCTTGTCGCATTGCTGGCAAATTAAAAGCAAAGCAGTATTCTGGTAAAAAGAAATATTTTATTCATTCAAATCAAAGGGAAGTAGATTTCACAAATTTTAATTATTTTCCTATGTAGGTCATCTTAAAAGCTGAGAATAAAATCAATCGAACTTCAAGTCTCGATTTAATAAAAATCTGATTTGCATGTAACCATCAGTTCTGATGTTGTTCGAATATTATTAGCGTACTCTCTGTCTGTGGTAGGTACAATAACCGGATGGCCTTGGTGTCTGAGGTCTTACAGTAATTGCTTCTCTTGTTATAAACAAAGTACTAGTTATTTCTGGAAAATTCTAGAAATCAATGAATAAACTGAGAAAGATTTTTACTTTTTTTTGTTTTTTTTTTTTTTTTGGTAAAACCTAAAACCCTACCAATCTGTTTTTTTTTAACTATACCATCTAAACAAATTACAAATTTTTAATTCCATTCCTGCAATTCCAAGATAGATATGTAAAGAATTTTTCATGGAAAACTCTACTCTCTCCGATGAGGTAAAGGAAACAAAGTTCTTTTGGCTACGAATATATTAAATCTTTTCCAAAAAAATCAGATGAATTGCCTCCATGATTTATTAAATTAATCGCATCTTATATTACTGTTAACCTAGGTTAAGAGGGTTACCGCTTGATGTGCCTAGCATGCTTCACTTAAACTTCCAGTGGGTCCATTATGCCCCTTGATCTCATGGGATAACCTTTAAAAACACCCTAGGTTATCAGTCCACCCCTTTTGTCCAAACGTCTGGTGTTCCGCAAAGTACCATTCTTGGTCCTTATATATTCCTCATCTCCAACTAAGAAGCGAATGTCTTTTATACGCAGATGATGCAAAATTTTTTAAAGTTATTGAGACGCAAGTGCATATCTTTACAGAGAGATATTCTTGCTTTAGAGAACTGGAGCAAGGATAATTTTGTACCGTTGAATATATCCAAATGTAAAACCTTAACTTTTTCTAGAAAAACAAATACCATACCAAATACCATAACAAAATTGCTGATATCTGTCTTAACCGTGTTACTGAATTGAAAATCCTGGGTGTTATATTCGACCAATTTAGATTACTTGGGTTCTTATTCCGAGCTTGTATGTAAATCTCTTAAATCTTCATCCTCGTCTATTACCCTGTGCAATTCCTTAATAAGAAGTCACCTCGAATACGCGTGTACTATCTGGAATCCCTTTTATGCAGATTGCATCTGTGCAGAGGAAACTAGAATTCTACAATACAAAATGGATGGATGTTATCTAAATTATTTTTCTCGACTTGACAAATTTGGTATCTCTACACTCGAAAATCGGCGCCTTTTCCTGGATGAAATCTTCTTGTTTAAGATAATACATAACCATATTCGTTGCAATGAATTATT
Organism: Dioctria linearis; assembly: GCA_963930735.1. Taxonomy (NCBI): domain Eukaryota; kingdom Metazoa; phylum Arthropoda; class Insecta; order Diptera; family Asilidae; genus Dioctria; species Dioctria linearis. Next base: position 37,796,823 of record OZ005742.1, on the reverse strand, counting down.
AAGCAGCATTAATTTGGTTAATCCAACTAGAGTTACCCGTTCACCTTTAACTTTCCAGATCCCTACTGACAGAACCAATCTGCGTTATAAATCTCCTACTTATAGGATTGAGAAAAATCATAATGAACTGCTAAACGATGTTGACATCCTCAGTCTTACCCTCTACTCATTTAGAACTGTTATTAGAAATGAAATTGAGACTCCCCTCACTCCGCAATCAGAGTAACCATTATATAATAATAATATAATACCAAGAATCATTGTTTATTTCCTCTTTTGTTTATTCATCAAATTTCCTTAAGCTTTCATTATTTAATTTTAATTATTCCCTGTTATCTTGAATTTTTGATAGTAATTCATCTAATTTTCAATAGCTGTTAATAGTAACTTTACATTGAATTCCATAATACTTATCTATATAGCATCTAGCTTTTAATTAAAATTTGTTATTGTTTTAAATCTTCTTCTGCAACTCCTATGCATATTATGAAGGATAGGAAGAAAAAAATTTTTTTTTCTCATTTTACTTTTGTATTTTCTAGTTATAAAGATCCCGGTAGCTTTTAATTGTGACCAGTTTGTAAGCTATCGCTGTAAATTTTTGAATAAATAAATAAATAAATCAACACTGCCGTGGTGAAATAGTAAATAGTTGCAGTTTTATCTGTAGAAGCTACAGGAGAGCTTATCATTAATCGGATTACCGCAAACAATCCACTTATATATGAGCCTCAGACCACAACTCCTGTATATATTCTATTGGTAATTCTGCTGCCATGCCGTAAACTAGATTTAATAAATCCCATCCGCCTTATTAATGAAAACTACGCTTAGCTTTTACTCGAAAACTTTTGTGCAACAAAACAAAATCCAAATTGGACATTTCTATCAGTTATTCCGCACCAGAAAAATAGACACTGAACGAAATGAACCCCAAATCAATCCCTACAAAACCGCTTGACATGTAGTCCACCCCAAATGAACCACTCAAGCCAATTTTAGAAGGTGCCAATCTAGACGTAGGAGCAGGAAGCGGAAGCACTTTGCTGGACTTGTGCCTAGACGTAAAATCACAATGATTTTGTATATGAACCACTCTGACAAATCTCAAGTATAAGAAATAAATACCCCCCTCACTAGATGACAAATAACTGAAAGAATGTCAATAATTTAGCAAATAACTGTTTTGACTCGTCTTCAATAGAAAGAATGAATTTTGCTAACCTGAAAGTGAAGAATGAAAGTCGATAAACAGTTTGAACCTTTGTTAAACGTATAAAACAAATAAAATTCCGGCACAGATAAGAAATAGAAGACAGTAAATAAGTCAACACATCTGAAAGCCAATAGAGTATTTTGACACTGCCCCAACCTTGTTTCAAATAAACCAATAAAAGTTCGACAAGTATGATAGACAAAAGTCAATGAAGTAGTTCGGCAGGTATTTCTACCCCAAAAATAGTGTAAACTTCAACATAGTTAAAACCTGTAAGGAAAATAGAATTTTCGGAAATAACCTTATCACTTAATGTAAACGCTGAATTAAACAAAACCTGTAAAAAGAATTAAAAAAACTAGGCAAAAACCTATCAAAATTAAAAAACAATTAAAACGAATTTTTAAGAAAGTGTAAATTAAAAATTCAGAGATAAACTTGTAAAAATCGAAAAAAAACTTTACATAACGTAAACTTTTGCAGATAGATGTCACCACACCTAGTTAACTAATAAAGTAGCGCCACCCGACAAACATTTTGTAAGTCGCGAGATTTAATAGATCAAGTTCGGTGGAAGCCACCAAATTAAGTTTAGGCTCTCGATCTAAAGTTCTTGCTCGGCTCTGCCTTATTTTTGAAGCTGAGTTTGTTATTTAAATAAAACGTAAGCCAAAACTAAAACAAAACAAAAAAGTCTTATAATTGCAATTAATTGGACTCGCACAAAGGCACATTAGTCGATTTTCCCTAACGAATCGAAATCGATTGGATACGAATCCGAAACTGCACAGTAAGGCTAAAACAGGACCACAAAAAGAAGGAGAATCAAAACCCAAAAAGCTCCCACAAATGAGACCATAGAGGAAGAAAATTGGCTAGTCTCAGCCTCCAGTAAGCTTGAGCTCTTTCCGTCAGGCCCCAGGTAAAACTGTTTCTTGTTACTCTAGTAAGCCCCCCCCCCTGGGGCGCATTACGTGGATCTCCAATTTCTAACCTCATCTTCCTCATCATGACAGCTCGGCCAGGTAAAAAAAGTACAAATAAAACCTGTAACAATATACGAATATACGAGACATGTTCAGAAAGTAAGTGTACTAGATTTTTATATATTTTTAGAAAAAGTGTATTTGAAAAAAAATTACAGGAAATTGTTGATACACTTATTGACTATTTTTCCACATAATCGCCATCCCGTTCAATGCATGTGGTGAGCCGTGGAACAAGCTTCTTTATGCCCTCCTCGAAGAACTCTCCCGCCAGCTGCTTCCCCCACTCCAGAACCTCCTTCTGCACCTGCTCATCGGTTGAAAATTTAATTCCACCCATGTGTGCTTTCAGGGAAGTGAAAAAAAGATGATAATCTGAAGGCGCCAAGTCAGGAGAATACGGCGGGTGGTTCAAAACATTCCAACCAAATCAGTCCAAGAGCGCCTTGGTGGATAAGGCTGCGTGAGGGCGGGCGTTATCGTGCAACAAGCATACTTCTCTCGTCAGAATTCCCCTCCTTTTGTTTTCAATGCTCCTTTTGAGTTTTTTTTTAGAGTCTCACAATATCGTTGTGCATTGATAGTCTCCCCTTGGGGAAGGAAGTCGACCAAAATTATGCCTTTTCGGTCCCAAAACCCTAAAGCCATGATTTTTTTGCCCGAAATTGTGGTTTTGAATTTTTTGGCAGATGGGGAATCGGTGTGACGCCGCCACTGTGATGACTGTCTTTTTGTCTCAGGCGTATAAGGAGCCACCCACTTTTCATCTCCAGTCACAATACAACTGAGAAAATCCTCACCTTCCAATTCAAGTCGCTCAAGAAACTCGCGGGCGCTATTGACCCGGCGAGATTTTTTACCGACATCTTGCACGCAACTGGACACTACAACGTGAGTTTACGTACTACCGTGGGTCTGCGATGCTCACTCTAGTCAGGGGATCCCCTCTACCGCACAGTGTTGCCAACCCTAAAAATACTAGAAACCACGGCTCGTTATGGTCGTAGTACACTTACTTTCTGAACATGCCTCGTATGTATGGCTGTGTATCGAAAGCCTCTTTGTAGATATAATTCTAATGCACGCTTCTATAGTGTGAATTTTTGCTTTAAATACGTTTAGGTAGGTTCCTAGGACCTTGTATAACCTATATTTCGGGCCATATACTCTCATTCTCACCATACCTTCTTTCTTAGTTTTAGTTCCGTCTGTGTACCAGACAAGTGATACGCGTGAAAGATCCGATAAACTATTCTCCCAGCTTCGACAGTCTTCTATGACCACTTCAAACCTGGATCCAAATCTTAAAGTCTTTGGAATTATGGCTGTGAATTTAGAGGCTATTGAGTCGTTTTGAAACTCTTCAAGAATTTTTTTTATGACCAACTAAGTCCGTAGGTTCCCTGATCTTAGTGCTAAGAGCAGCATCCTTTTTAAAACTACAGCATGTTTCATTATCGGTCCGCATAACTCGAAGGTTTGATATCTGAGGTGGCGACAAGAAAAAAAATGATATGGTGAAGGAGGATCAGACGCGTCGTTTTGTGGGTGGGGGTACAGATTTTTAGTACTTTTACCACTTTACACCTTGTAACTTTCTTGATATACGCCCTATCAACATGAAATTATCTCAAATGATAGCAAACCGTGTTTCCAATGAATACCCAATCAGTCTTCCTCTCATCTTCCGTCGGAAGTTGTAGACCGTCAAAGTCAAAATTTGGAAGAAAAAAAATCCTAATTTTTTTCAAATTTTAACGATTTTCCCGCCAAAATCATTATAACTATAGAGTTTTTTTTACAAAATTTATAAACCCCGGAATATTACTTTTAATTTGACTGTACCTACCTATATGCAACCTACAACCGTTTTTGAGATAATCCCGTTGCGATGATTCATAATTTCATTCATTTTGCTAATTTTGCGTAGAATTACATAAAACTGAGCGCGATTTCTATCGTCAGTGTGTATATATCAAGAAAGTTACAGGGTGTAAAGTGGAAAAAGTACTAAAAATCCCAAACACCCCCTATCGCGCCAAAACGACCTGTCTTAAAACACCCCACCCCCCTCCCTACCCTTTATCTTATCATTTTTTGCTTGTCTCCATTTCAGGTTTCAAACCCTTGAATTATGCGGACCAATTATGAAACACCCTGTATGCAATGGTTGAATGGTTGAGTTCTTGATGAAGGATAAAACGGACGCTCCGTCTCCTTAGAAGTTTTTATCTTAGCTACTTTTCTCTATATACGTTGTCCAATTTAAAGGTAATGATTACAGGTGAATTGTCTTCTGTGTCAATTTGATTATGCATATACATGAATACACACACAACAACAGATCGAATAGATAAAATGTGCAAAAAGAAGACTGTGTAAATTCAAAGCAGGTCGAATACGAAATTTTCCAAGATAAGAAAAAAGCTTTACAGATTCCAGCGTACAGAGTTTCGCTGAATGTTATAAATTGCACCATGACACGTAGACCACGTTTAAGCATTAAAAGAAAACTTTTCCGTTGGTGTCAGTTTCAAAATTGGCACTAGAACGTTTTTGGAATAAAAACTAAATCGAGTGACTTCCTTATCTTGCCATGAAATAAATTCAAACTGAGGATAAAACAAAAAAAAAAAAAAACAAGAACAAGAACAAAACTTTTGCTCTCGATCTACCCTGTCTATATAGGGGAGGATGATAGCAAAAGTCAGGCAAAAATCAATGGCCAGGACGGATCATAGTTAGCTGAAGAACACATTACTTCCGTACATATACCTTATAGGTAACTACATGTATTTATACGATAACAACATAAATGTAAGTGTATATAATGCATCGTCCTCATGCAACAAGGACATGAGAACAGAAACAATCGATTGAAGTTGATACCTTTAGGGGCACCTAGTGGTATAACGATGGAAATGTAACATCCCTTCCGTCTCTATAACGACGGCGACCGACGGTGTAACGATAAGTGGCTTAGTTTATGTCTCGAAAGTTTTCATCCTTCCCATCTCTATGTGGACTTGGTTGCCTTCTTTTCTTTTATGTATGTTTCCTGGAATACACCCGGTGAATTGTGCGATTATGTTCAGCTCCTTCGTCCCAGACGATTTAGAAACTACGGAAGAATGAATATTAGTTCTAGAAATGATGCTGTTCTGTACCACCATCCTCGTCGTCGCAGTCATCATAGTCGTCGAATTTATGCATGGTGAGTAGAACTGAAAGTCTGTCAACTTTCAGAAAATTGAGTCTATTCTAAGAATATAACATAAAATATTAGGAAAAAGTTTTAAAAGTGGATAGGATATATACGGACATACCTGAAGAATTATGCAGGTATGCTTGTAGATAAAATCGTGCAGAAAGGAGGGCATAGGTATGTGAAATGAAAATCTCGTCGTAGCTGTGAAGATTAATTATAAAGTTTTCAACTCTGAATTTTGCTACTGTTTTCTTCTATTTAACTTATGTTTCAAGTTTGCTACAGAGAACACGATTTTCCAATTCAAACAGTTCTTAAACAACAGCGAATACTAGTTTTTCTAACATTTTAAATGATCTCGTTAAAATATGTGCAATAAATGACTGCTTGAAAGAGATTAGATTTTTCAGATAATATCAAGATGGAACTGAAATATGCTTATTAGATCCATAGTTTAAAGAAATGAAGTGGCATTATACGCAGTCTAGTAATAAGTTCTGTCTCTTGTTCAAATGCTCATAACTTCTGAATGATGCAGAAAAGTCCTTTGTGGTTTAACATGGACACCTAGCTAGCTGTGGTCGTCGTATGAAGGATTTTAATATGAAAACCGACTTTATACTTATTTCGAAACTTTATTCATCTACTTCGTTTTCTTAAACTTATTTTTTAACTTCTACAATTATTTAATAATTCAAACGCATTAAAGCTTACACTAAATAAGATACTGAGGCGAGCGAGCGGATGGCAGATACACGACTGACTGATTATATGACGTGAGCAAAAGGGTACTTGACTCTTCTAAATGTTAAGTGGCGGTACTGCCAGATATGTGATCTTTTTCGTATGTTATAAGTCGCTACACACTCCCCCTCCAGCGTAGCGTCGGTCAGAATGATCTGCTTGTGTATTGGATCCTAATTTTATTTTAGTTATCTTTATCCAAGAATATGTATGCAGGCTTAAGCCTATCAATGGAAATTGATGCGTGTTTGCCATTTATATCCAGGATATATTGTTTTCGAAGTTTTCGAGTTACCTTATATGGTCCCTCATATGGTGGCTTTAGACCTGTCTTCACCTTGTCGACCCTGACGAAGACATGGTCTGCTTCGTTGAGAGTTTTTGGGATATAGAAATTTTTGTTTGAATTATCTCGTACTTGTGGTGGTTTTAATGCTTGCATTGACTGTCGTAGTTGTCCGACTAAGGTATTCGTGTCTAAATCATCAGATAGAGTACTATGACCTAGGAGGTCGCCTGGAACTTTTAAGCTTTGGCCGTAAACTAAGTCTGCAGGTGAATAGTTTAAATCTTGTTTAATTGCGGTGCGTATTCCTAAAAGTACAAGAGGTAAATCATCAACCCAATTGACAGTGTTTTGTCTTGCTATTAGTGAAGATTTCAGTTGTCGGTGGAATCTTTCTACCATCCCATTTGCCTGTGGGTGGTAGGCAGTGGTTCGAATTCGATGAGAACCAAGAATTTTAGTGATTTCTGAGAACAGTTTGGACTCAAACTGGGATCCTTGATCGGTTGTTATTTGTAGGGGTACGCCAAAGCGCGCGACATAATGTGATATGAACGTTTTGGCAATGGTAGCTGCAGTAATATCTTTCATAGGTATGGCTTCGGGCCAACGTGTGAATCTGTCGATTATTGTCAATATGTATGAATTATCACCCGATGGGGGTAGTCTATGTGGATGTGTTCGAAGCGTTTTTGTGGAATTGGTATGTGCTCAAATGGCGACTTACTGTGACGCTGTATCTTGGCCTTTTGACACGCAATGCAAGATCTAGCCCATTCGTTGCAATCTTTGTTTATTTCTGGCCAGAAGTATTTAGTGGTCACCTTTTTTCGTGTTGTGCGGATTCCATCATGTGACAGATTGTGAATCAATTTAAAAACCATTTTTCGGAGTTCTGTCGGAACATATGGTCGATTTGTTCTAGTGCTAGTTTCGCACCATACTTCTTCTTCTGTGATGGGAATTTTATGAGCTCTAGTGTGTACTTGGAATCAGATTTGGGCTTCGCTGCTAGTAATTCTTTTAACTGGTGATCATTTTGTTGGGCATCAGAGAGACCTTTCAGTGTTAATGTGGGATTGTTGATTGCGTCACAAGCTTGCGATCTCGATTGAAGATCTGCTACCACATTTTGTTTACCAGTAATATGGTTTATATTGCTAGTAAATTGTGATATGTAGTCGAGCTGTCTGGATTGACGCGGGCTACGTTCAGTTTTTGTCGTTAATGCTCTAGTCAGGGGTTTGTGGTCTGTGTAGATTATAAAATCTCTACCTTCCACGAAGTATCGGAAATGTTTTATGGCTAAATAAATGGCAAGCAGCTCTCGGTCGAAGGCCGAATACTTTTGCTCACACGGTGAAAGTCCTTTAGAAAAAAAGGCGAGGGGTTGCCAGTTATCGTTTACCATTTGCTGTAAAACAGCTCCTACGGCGAAGTCAGATGCATCTGTGGTGATATTATAAATTGTGTTTTCCAGTGGATGTGCTAATAGTGTAGCGTTTGACAGAGCGTGTTTCACTCGTGAGAAAGCCTCTTGACACTGGTTGGGCCAAGTAAAACGATTTTTATGATTTTTTATTTTATTCATATTTATTATGTGTTGGTATAATAGTTTCAACAGTTCGGAAAGCTTTGGAATGAATCTGCCATAATAGTTTACCATTCCGACAAACTGTTGTACTTGTCGTATTGATGTCGGTGGGGCGAGTTTGAGAATTGCATCTACTCGGCTTTGTGATGGTTTGATGCCATCTCTGGAGATTGTGTGACTAAGAAAGTCAAGTTTGCTGACACCGAAAGTGCATTTTTGAGGTTTGATTGTCAATCCGTTGTCTCTGAGGCGTTGAAACAAGGTACGTAAGTGTGCTTTGTGTTCTTCGAAGTCTTTGCTGGCAATGAGTAGATCATCTATATACGCGAACACAAAGTTGAGTCCTTTTGTAACTTCGTTTATGAATCTTTGGAATGTTTGGCTTGCATTCCTTAGACCGAATGGCATTCTGATAAATTCAAATAGACCAAAGGGAGTGGTGATTGCAGTCTTTGGTATGTCTTCAGAAGCTATTGGTATATTGTGGTATGCCCTTACCAGATCAACTTTTGAAAATATTGTACATTCCTGCAACTGCATTGAAAAGTTCTGTATATGCGGAATGGGGTACCTGTCAGCTCCTGTGAGTGCATTCAGTTGTCGATAGTCACCACAGGGCCGCCAATCTGGGCTGTCTTTTTTGGTAACCATGTGAAGTGGTGACGAGACAGGTGAAGAGGATGGTCTACAGATTCCTAAATCAATCATGTGTTGGAATTCCAACATGGCTTCTTTATGCTTTGTAGCATGAAGACGACGTGGTTTTGCAGATGGCAATTGCCCTTGAGTTACGATGTGGTGCTGGACTTTGTGCCTTACCGGTTGATTAAAGTTAGGGGGTTGTACTAGCTCGGGGAATTCAGTTATTATCTTTCCAAAATCATTCTCGATCGAAAAATGCCGCGGAGTTGGTGTGTTGACGAATGCATCGATGGCGTTTGCAGATAGTTTTGTTGTTGAATCGATCAATCTTCTGTTGCGAATGTCAACAACTAGATTAAATTTGTCAAGAAAATCAGCTCCGATTATTGGTCTGTTGACGTCAGCTATTATGAATTGATGTACTAGTTTTCTTCTAAGTCCTAGGTTTACGTTCAATAATTATACTCCGCTTGCTTTAATGGGTGTACCATTCGCTGCAGACAGCAAAAAGCAAGAATTAGTTTTGTTAAAAGGAACTAATGATTTTGGTAAAACAGACAAGTCTGCACCAGTGTCTATTAGAAATGTAAGATTGTTTTCTGAATCACGAATGAATAAGCGGCGGGAACTGCTTGTGACCTCGCTGCACGCCGCACTAGCAGTTGGTCGATTTAGTTTTTTGCTTCATTACTGACTTGGACAAAGCTTGATTTTTGAAATTACAAGGTGGTTGGCACTTTCGTGCTTGGTTCCCGAACTTGATGTGATATCGACAAAGATTTCGCTGTATGGAACGATCACGGCTCTTTGAGCTATTCCGATATTGACTTGTGTTTTGGTATGGTCGGCGACTACGATTGGGGGTAACCGCGAGAGACTTAATCATTGCTTTTATTTCTCTTATTTCGTAAAGTAGTGAATTTTCAGTAGAATTCTGGGCGTGATATTTTTGGGTTTCGATTCTATCATTTGCCACAGAACTGACTGATGATACACATTGATGGGGCGTAGCAGCTTCCCATATTTTGTCCGCAAGAGAAGTGAGTTCATTCTCTGTTCTTTCTTGTTGTGGAATCAGTGCTATGTTGATAACTTGAGGTAGCCTTCTTAGCCATAGCTTTCTAATTAAGTTATCGCTTATTGCACCTGAAGCTCCAGCCAATTGCTTTAGGGACCTAAGATATTCCGATGGCTTTCTATCCCCTATCTCTTCTGTTGACAGAAGTTTTTCTAATCTACGTTCTTCGCTTAGCGAGTGCCTTTCGATTAATGTAGTTTTAAAACTGTCATATAATCTTGAATCTGGTGGATTCTGGATAAAATCTAATACAGATTCGAGGACATTTTGAGGTAATGATGTCAGGACATGATTGTATTTTAATATGTCTTTTGAAACTTTCCCTATTACGAACTGCGCTTCCGCTTGTGTAAACCACGTAGTCGGAGAACTTGCCCAAAATGGAGGAAGTTTGATTGAAACCGAACTAACATCGCTGCAGGAGGAATTCTGGTCGCGAGTTTCAGGCTGTTCAATTTTTTTATTATTGGTTTCGGTATTCGTTTCGTTAGTACTCATTTTGTCAAATATATTCAAATCCGTTGTTATCAATTGCTTATTTTAGAAGGGAAAAGCACTGTTAATTAATTCCTAGTAATTGTACCAAAGATGTCACCAATTCGCATAGTTGCCATTCACTTGCTCGCTCACAAATATTGTATATTAGTTTAATTTTACGTCTTATTTGCTAACCTAATTTTAATTTGTGAGAAAGAATGCTGAAAAGTAATCCTAGTAATCTATGTATGTATATAAGTGTTTTGTGGAGAAAAAAAATATTTTTTTTGAAAGTTTTAATTTTATAATATAATAATATACTAAATGTAATGCTATGTAGATATTGTAATATAATGAAATATGCTCAATATTTACGATTATGCAATTTTCAATTAAATTTAATTTAATTGTCATAAATTAATTTTTTATTCGCCTTCTAATTACTTCAGTCAAAAGTTTTACCTCGAACTGTACTTGTTGAATGCTGCTACAGTATTTGTGCTATTCCACCATTTTTGTTGTCACACTTATGTATACACAGTATTATTGCTGGTTGCTTCGTAGTTGTTTCGATTGGCATGAACTCTGCTTGCTTCACTACTATGTCGCTTTGAATCGCTTGTTCTGCGTGAAACGGAACCGCTGCACTTAAATAGCACTTGTATGTAGGTATGCAGTTGGATACTACTGTGCTGCAGGTAGTTCTGATGCTGCGTACGTCACCGTTCAGCAACTGTTGTTTACTGTTATGATCTTAAGCCACAACTGTTTTCCCTGATGATATACGCTTTTCTTCCTTTTAGCTAATAATTAATTGCCGTCCTTTTGCTCGCTCGCGTTGAATATTCTTTAGGCGTAAAATTTACTTTATAATGGCACGCTGGACACGAATTTATGTGCTATGCATGCCACTGCCTGTACAATTTGCAATTGTCGGCCGTCGGGGTCACCAATGTGGTCGTCGTATGAAGGATTTTAATATGAAAACCGACTTTATACTTATTTCGAAACTTTATTCATCTACTTCGTTTTCTTAAACTTATTTTTTAACTTCTACAATTATTTAATAATTCAAACGCATTAAAGCTTACACTAAATAAGATACTGAGGCGAGCGAGCGGATGGCAGATACACGACTGACTGATTATATGACGTGAGCAAAAGGGTACTTGACTCTTCTAAAATGTTAAGTGGCGGTACTGCCAGATATGTGATCTTTTTCGTATGTTATAAGTCGCTACAAATTCCATGGCAGTCTTAATGCACGGATTAGTATGAATGTAAGAAACAACGCCCTCATGAGACAGATGAATGAAAGTAGAAGGGTTTCAAATAATATGGGAAATAGTTACTAACATGCATGCTGAGACGTACATGAAATAGTTACCAGTGCAGCGTGGTACCTACTATAACAGCCCAGAGGCATGAAGTGAATACAGAACTAAAAAAAATTCGAATTGCGATGTCTATCGAGATTAAAAACTAAAGAATTAAATAAAGGAATACATTTTTAATAATCGAAAAAAAACACTCATTAAAGCAAAGAAATGACATTTTCCCACACAGTTCTTTAGTAAAAATTGTAGAGCAAAGCTGGAAAATGAACAAAATCCTTTATAAGGTTTCCTATATCAAATCAAGTCCCTGGAATCCACTAAGCCCGTTCTTACTGAGATATTTAGAGCCAGTCTATGCATGTGTTCTATTCCCATGAATGGCATAGAAATAAGGGTCCTTTTTATACCGAAAAATTCCTATAGTACTCTACATTGGTGGAGATTGGGGAGTGTCCTGTTTTAATTATTCACTATTTACATTAAGGATGATATGGGAAAAGACATGAATGTTGATAGACTTGTCATTAAAGCACTTTTATATCCATGTACATTCTACATACCTGTCTTTTTTTTTGTGCCTGAAAACTCAATTCAATTACAGAATATCCAAACTAGAAGATATTAAGAGAGCGTTGTAATTAAGGATTTTATTTCAGGGAACAAATATCAAAGTAGTGAATGCATTCACGTAACTAGGGACTAATTTAATACCAAAGTTCTTATTGAGAGACTACACCACCACTTTTAACACTGATTGAATGTGTATAAGAGCCAATACATACATATATGTACTAGAGATGTGTTTAAGGTCCTTAAGGGGCCTAACGTCTTTCAAGCCGAAGGTCCTGATGATTTTTCGCTCCTGTTAGTTAAAAGCTGTGCCCTGACTAAACTTCTGCATCAACTATTCTACTTGTCTTATTCAACAGGGAACTTTCCAACTACCTGGGAACTATTCCACATTCAGCCTATTCTCAAGAAAGGAGATGGTTTCGATCCCTCAAATTATCGACTTTGATTTTTTCAAAAGTTTTTGTATCTGTCATTAACTTCAAATTAATGAAATATCTAACGATTGCAATATGACTTCTGGTCTTACGTTCATCTGAAGACTTGCTGACTTTTATTACATAACATTGGAACCGTAGCCTCCACAATTTTGGCGAATCCAAAATCGTTGCCTTAGATATTTCAAGGGTCTTTGATAGAGCCTGATACCCTGCCTTTTTAGCTAAACTTAAAGCAGTTTCTTCACTCCTTATCTATTATCATGAATTTAAAGTTATTTATCTGGTACGCCTAATACGGGTTGTATTAGATGGTATTATACATCTGAACCTCACCGGTGTGCCCCAAGGTTCTGTTATCTCTCCATCTATATCTTCTTAGTTACATTAATGATCTGCTTTCCCTTACTTTTCATCCCATTCATAGTTTTGCTGATAACAGTATCGTTGCTTTAACTTATTCCTTTGACATTTTTGCGGACTCCAGAGGAAATGCCGCATGTGTCTAACAAGATTGTATGATTAGATCATTGAATAACGGCTTCTACGATATCCTCGCTTGGGACAAAGCAAATCATCTTAGAATTAAATATGAGTTCTTAACCTTAGAGAAGAAAGGAGTAACATTACAATTAATAATCACTAAAGAGAGAATAGAGGGGTCTATACTACGAAGATACACTGCTATCACTTAACATTTGGCGGGATTTAAATTAAGTTTACCAGAGGTGCCCAATTACTTATAGCTTCAAGATTTATATTCAATTTCTCAATGATCATAGAGATAAGTGAAATGGGAACAGAATAATAAATCTGCACATCATCAGCATGTAGTTGGGGTATGATATTCAGAGGTACATGTCTGTAGGTCATTGATATATAGTGAGAAAAAGAGGGGCCCAAGAATAGAGCCTTGCGGGACGCCTAATGTAATCTTAAGGGCAGCGGAGTAACGAGATCCAAACACTACTCTCTGCTTACGATTTATAAAGTAATTACGAATTAACAGCAACATAGCTAAATTGATGACGAGAAATAAGCTTATCGAAAAGTATAGAAAAGCCTACGAAGTAAAAAGCTTTCGAAAAATCAAACTATGCAAGTATCGTTGCTTCTTTATTTTCAATACCACGACGAATTCTTTTAGCCAGATATATAAGAGAGGGAGGATACGGTGCTACGCCTTGCACGAAACCCAGATTGAAAGTTCGAACGAAGTTTATTCGTCTCAATAAAACTGGTAGTCTGAGTTGACATAATTTTTTTCGAAAACTTTAGATAAAAAAGGTAAAATACTAATAGGTCTATAATTTTTGCTGGCACAGAAGGTCTACATACCTTTGGAATAGTAGTAACACGACTGGACTTCCATATGCTAGAGAAATTTTGAAAGTGGTAAAAATAGTATTGAAAATATGAGTTACAAGTTTTATAATGAATGCCAGAATTATTCTAATAAATCTTGTATCAACACCATCCAAACCAGTGGCATTAGAATTCAGAATTTTAAATGTTGTAATAACATCAACTATCGAAATGAAATGAAAAGAAAAGGTTGTTGCCGTGTCTAGATTCACATCATATGGTCAACTAGTTCAGGCAGAGAGAAATGTAAAATAGTAGTACTAGAGAGGAAAGATGGAAAATTTCCAATAAAATGTACATTGAGGTGATCAGAATCAACATCACAACTGACATTATTTTTGATTAGACCTAAGTTGCGAATATTTTGCCATAATTTACGAGCTGGAAGAGAAGTGTTAAGTTTTGTAGTGTACCATGTACAAACAAAGTGAAAAAAAAGTTTTGTCTAATACGAATTCTCCAAATAATTGAGTGCATTGTACCTACTGAATAATCACATTACACATCGATCACCTAACGGTTGGTGCATCTGTCGATGCAAACGATTTTTGTCTGGTCCAGTCGATCATGGCAATATTATAGTTGAAATTAGTCTGCAATAAAGTCTCGACCATTGAACGTGCCTCTTTTAACTCGTGCCGTCTTGTTTTGTGTGTTTTTATGTAAAGTCCTAACGCTACTTCCTACAGTAATTTCAGAAGTGAGATCGTGAACCGTGAAGTTTTTATTTTTGGGATATTTGATTAAATTTTATTCGGGGCCGAGAAATAAATTATTAAAAGTCAACGCAGAGAATTTTTGTGGTATACTTACATACTCGTAAGGGAAAAGGTGAATATTAATACGCTATTCATCCCAACACGTGTTTGTGAAAGGTGATCATAGGTGATCTCCAGCATAAATTTTTGTGATAAAATCTAGAAGAGGATCATCGGTGACCTATTTATTTGGAATATCTGTGATTTTATCAAATTTTTGCTAGTGTTTTGAGTGTGCACAGCTGTACTCCTGGCCACATGGATACACGTGTAGAACGGTTTTTAGAAAATGCTACGGCAGGCCAACTAAAAGAAAAATTATCAGAGTTAGGATTACAATCGACAGGAATAAAAACAGCATTAAAATTAAGACTTGAGGAGGCTATAAAAGATCTTTCTACAGTACAGATAAACCAATATTTTCCAGTTAACCACATGCTTGCGGAACCTATAACCAACGGGAATAATCAATTGGAAGAAAATACTGTTACAGACGATAACGATGAAGATTTGGATGCTGAAATCGAAATGTTGCGACAAAAACTGGTGAAAAAGAGTGAAATCGCAGAACTGAAAAAAAAAATTTCACAGCTTACGGAACCTGAGGATGCAGTTAGCATAAGACCTTTTGTAAATTTTAAAGATGTTGAAGAATCTTTTGCAAACTTTAGTGGAAACGACAACTATTGTGTAAAGAAATGGTTGCAAAATTTTGAAGAATCAGCAGAAGTTTTGTTATGGTATTCTAAAATGCGGTTCTTCTATGCAAAGCGGTTAATGACTGGTACCGCTAAAATGTTCTTGAGAACTGTATCTATAAAATCTTGGAGTGAGTTGAAAAATAAACTGTTAAGTGAATTTTCTAGAAAAGTTACCAGTGCAGACATCCATAACGAATTGAGGCATCGTAAGAAGAAAAAGGATGAAACTTATCAGCAATTCGTTTTCACGATGCAAGAAATTGCTTCTCTATCAAACATGGAAGAAACAGACCTTATTCAATACATCGTTAATGGAATCCAGGACACACAAACGAATAAAGTTTTATTATATGGTGCCGATACATTAGACGAACTCAAACTTGCGTTAAGAAAATACGAAAAAATTAAATCACAATTCGTACTATCCCATGATCAAACAAAACTTCGCGCACAGGAATCAAGATCCAACATTAGCCAAGGTCAACATCTTAGTAAGCTGAAGAGTTTCAACTGTAACGAGTACGGTCATGTTAGTAGCAGATGTTCGAAGCCTAAAAGGACAAAAGGATCATGCTTCAAATGTCGTAAATTGGGGCATTATTCACATCAATGTTCCGGTGACGCTCCAGTGATGACAGTTCAGACCAACAGTATTCATGATGCGGCGAAACTTCCCGATGATACTCAACAGCTTAGGTATTTGCTTACCGCTAATGAAAATTTTGAATATATTATTAGGTACACCTTTGGTAAGGCTGATGATGCTGAGTTCTTCGAATGCTCTCTGTTAACGCTCTTGGATACAGGAAGCCCAATTAGTTTCCCTCAGCAGCGATATGTTCCAGCTTGCATTGTGACAAAAGTAAACTCTGATGACTATCAGTTTTGTGGAATCAATAATAGCCCCGTTCACATCGTGGGTATCTCAAATATTAAAGTAAGATTAGTAAGGTAGCATGAATGTCAATTTAAATTTGTTAATAGTTGAAAATTTGAGTATGAAATTTCCTGCAATTTTAGGTCGAGATTTTTTGGCAAAATGTAATTTAAAATTTGATGTGTCCAGTATTAAAGAAAAGAAACAAGAAAATAAGGAAGGAATCGGCTTTCGCAACCATGTTCAATCGCAAAATTCAGGTAATTGTGACGACTTTGATAAACAAATATTTAATATTGACCTATTTGAAAATGAAACGAATTGTAAACCATCTCTTATTATAAATGAAAAATTGCCATATTCTATAAAAGAAAAAGTTAATAATATCGTATCTGAGGCAAAAATTCCATGCTATAAAAATATTTCCGGGAATGTTACTGAAAATTTTCAAATAGAAATTAAGTTAAGCAAAGACAAACCTTTTTATTGCACTCCGCGAAGATTGCCTTATATGCATAAAATAGAATTGAAGAAGATTATTGACGATTTACTTAAAAGAAAAATTATTCATGAAAGTAATTCACCGTATGTTTCTTAGTTGAAAAGAAAAATCAAGAATTCCGAATGTGTATCGACTATCGCGTCTTAAATAAACATACTGTACGTGAGAACTTCCCTTTACCGATTATTGACGACCTTTTAGATAGATTACGCGATAAAAGGTTTTTTTTCTTTATTAGATTTACGTAGCGGGTTTCATCATGTTAAGGTAGCAACGGATTCTGTCAAGTATACGTCTTTCATAACCCCAATAGGTCAGTTCGAGTATCTCAAGATGCCATTTGGTCTAAAAAATGCACCCTCTGTTTTCCAAAGATATGTTCACCATATCTTTAAAGATCTGATAGAAGCAGATAAACTTTTTGTTTACATGGACGATCTTTTGATTGCGAGCAAAACAATTGAAGATCATTTAGTGGTTTTGGAAGAAGTCATGGAACTAGTCAAGGATAACGCTTTGCAGTTAAGGTACGATAAATGTAAATTTCTTTACGAAGAAATAGTGTATTTGGGATATATATTTAATACACAAGGAATACGTCCTAAGGTAGAAAATTTACGCGCAATTAGCGAGTTTCCAGTTCCCAAATGTGTTAAAGGCGTACACAGCTACCTTGGTCTTTGTTCATATTTTCGCAGATTCATAAAAGATTTCGCGACATTGGCTAAGGCACTTTATGATCTGCTTAGGAAAGAGTCTAAATTTCAATTTGGTGATTTGGAATTAAAAATATTTGAATTGTTAAAATCAAAATTGCTCGAGTCTCCGATCTTGTCCATTTACAGTCCTTATAACGAAACAGAGTTGGACTGCGATGCAAGTAGCATTGGATATGGCTCTATATTATTGCAACGACAAAAAGATGGTAAGATGCATCCTGTATTTTACTTTTCTAAAAGAACAACTGACGTGGAGTCGCGATATCACAGCTACGAGCTGGAGACACTCTCAATTATTTACGCTCTAAGAAGATTTAGAATATATCTTATAGGAATTCCATTTAAAATCATAACTGACTGCCAGTCTTGACATTAACTCTGAGCAAAAAGTTATTAAATCCTAGAATCTCACGATGGGCTTTAGAGCTCCAGTGCTACGACTATAAGATTGAACACCGATGACCATCAAGGAGGATGGGTCATGTTGACGCTCTTAGCCGGTCCACTGAAATTTTAGTTATTGAAGAAGGTTCCTTTGAGTTTGCTCTTGCGGCAGCACAACGTCGTGATTTAATTATATCTAAAATAGCATCTGACTTAGAGAAAGGAGAAAGTCAAATGTACGCACTCATCAACGGATTAGTATATCGTAAAATGAACGGTAATGTAATGTTCTATGTTCCCACCCAAATGGAGAACCAAGTTATTCAAACTCACCATGAAGCTATGTGTCATCTAGGTTCGACTAAATGTTATGAACATCTTAAAAAATCGTATTGGTTCCCAAACATGAGAAACAAAATTACGTCGTACATAGAAAATTGTCTTAAATGTATTCACTTTTCTCCCAGTTCTGGAAAAGTTGAGAGCACACTTCATAATATCCCGAAAGGAGATAAACCTTTCGAGGTTTTACACATACATAGATCATTTCGGACCTCTACCACCTACTAGTACGAAGAAAAAGTATATTTTCCTTATAGTCGACGGTTTTACTAAATTTGTAAAACTATATCCTATATCCACAACGCAGACAAAAGAAGCTATATTCTGCTTAGAAACATATTTCTCTGTATATAGTAGACCAAGTAAAATAGTATCTGATCGGGGCACAAGTTTTACCTCTAAAGACTTTGCGGAATTTTTGGAAGACCAAAATATACAGCACGTCAAAGTAGCTACCTTATCGCCACAACCAAATGGTCAGGTTGAGCGTGTTAATCGTATTATAACACCTATGTTCTCCAAAGAGGCAGACCCTGAAACCACAAGTAATTGGCATAAAAAGTTAAGTAAAGTGGAATATGCATTAAACAACACACTTAATCGAAGTATAGCTACAACCCCAAGTTTGTTGTTATTCGGCGTGAAACAGAAGGGCGAACTATGCGACAGAATTATGGAATATCTTCAAGATAAGGTTCAAAATGTTGATGCGCGAAATTTAAGTAAAATCAGAAATAAGGCTTCTGATGCGATTACTAAAAATCAAAGGTATAATAAAATCTATTTTGATAGAAAACATAAACCACCCCGCAATTATAAAAAAGGTGATTATATTATGGTTAAAAACGTAGTACGAATCCCAGGTGTAAATAAGAAATTTTTGCCAAAATACCGCGATCCTCACGAAGTTGTTGAAGTTTTAAACAATGACCGGTACATTATAAAAGATATTGATGGTTTACAATTGGCTAGGACACCGTACAAAGGAGTTTGTTCTCCAGCTAACATGAAACCATATGTTTCAAAAGATTTTAACGAAGTTGAACATGGGTGCGAGAAGCTAAGTTCTTAAATGCTTGATACACTTAGAATTTATGTAAATTTTGTATAACGTAAAAAAAAAAAAAATTTTTTTTTGAGTTGTTTTATATTAAATATTTAAAATAATTGATCGCATAGCAAAGTAAATATTCTGAAAAAAAAGGATATTTAAATGAATAATGTTTGCGTACGTAAAACTAATGTTATTATTTTAAGGATTTTTCGGAAATGAATAAGAATGAAATAATTTTTTTCTTATGTAAGTAAGTGTCCAAGGTACTTTTGTAATTTCGATTTTTAGTATGAGTTATGCAAGGTTATGACTATGTAGATTGATTACATCATGTGAGTATGCTTATTATAGTCAGTTTCAGCTTGAGTTTTCGTTAAATTTGCATTACTTGCAAATTTGTTTTCCAAAATGTATGTTTAAAAAAAAAAAAAATGTATAAATTTGTACACGCGATATTAGGTTCTTAGTTAGTTTACGAGACTTACAATTAGTCAGTTTTTGACTTTTCTTTTGAATGTAAATCTTTATACATATTAATTCATAGAAAAAGGGCTATTTGTAAATGAACTGTAAGGCTGGAGGGTAATCGATGTGATTCTTTAAAATATATGTATGTATAATCGGGTCGATTATATGTCAGGATGGACGAACTGTAGTGTACCATGTACAAACAAAGTGAAAAAAAAGTTTTGTCTAATACGAATTCTCCAAATAATTGAGTGCATTGTACCTACTGAATAATCACATTACACATCGATCACCTAACGGTTGGTGCATCTGTCGATGCAAACGATTTTTGTCTGGTCCAGTCGATCATGGCAATATTATAGTTGAAATTAGTCTGCAATAAAGTCTCGACCATTGAACGTGCCTCTTTTAACTCGTGCCGTCTTGTTTTGTGTGTTTTTATGTAAAGTCCTAACGCTAATTCCTACAGTTTCTTTTTCATAAATTCATTATCATTTAACCCCATTCCCGTTTCTTTCGATGGAGCATTTTTCAATTTCCGATACACCGTCACTATAATGTTTGTAGTAAGTTAAGCTAGTAGATAGATACATAGATGACACATTCTCTATTGCCAAAGAAGCACCGAAGCAGGCTTAAGCCAGAGCTCAGCTAAACCATGGGTGTGGCTTAACCCTTGTGTCAATACCTACATACCTGGGTATGTTTGCAATTTTGAGAATGAAAAAACTTTATCTAATCTTTGAAATTTTTCATCCATCACTTTAGTTATCCTTAAGGGCTGGCTCTATTTGTAGCTAATATATGCTATAAAATTTCGAAACGTATTCTGTGGTTCCTCAGAAAATAGATCTGAATTATAAATATACGTTACCAAGCTGAAAGCATACCCAGGTATGTAATACATTTTTTAGGAATGGGGATTGAAAGGAATAAAAGAATAGATTTATTTTTAAAAAAATTTATAAAATTTATTATGATAAACATTTTTTACATTTGGGGAATTCTGTAGAATGCTCTGCACATACAGGCTTAGTGCACATTGTGCAAGATTTTCGAGTGGGTCGCCGCTTACCTTCCTCTTTGCAAATACCGCAGTTACCTTCTTTTACTTTCAGTCTGCCTGTTTGATCCCGTGCTGCTGGTTCACTTGACGTAGATGTAGATGGGATTGGTATTGGGTGTCCCGTCATGCATTCGATAGCAGATCTGGTCCCGAAGTTCCTCATAATGTTCGAATTCGCTGCTCTGATCTGCACAGCTGGCATGGTGAAGGCTTCACCAAGATCTTTCAGAAACGTACGCCTCTTATTTGTCTTTTGGTTAGGATTGTGCTTATCGTATATAATGAAGGCTGCCAGAGCAGCCACATCCAAAATATTATAAAAAAATGCTAGGGTCCAGCGCAACGTACGTCTCTTGGTGGTATAATGTCCTACCATCTTATCCATATTGTGTACGCCCCCCTTGCATTTGTTGTAAAAGGATATGATTTCGGGCTTTTGGAGGATACCACTAACACTTTTATCGTAATGGACTGTTGAAAGCAAAATTACAGATTTTCTCTTTTTTGGTACGTAAGAGCAAATCGTGGTTTTGTCACAAAATCCAAACTCGGTAGAAAGCGGTATACGCGAAGGTATAGCTTGCATTTCTGTAGGAATGTATGGTTTATTTTTTTTTCAAAGTTCCGACCAGTCCAAGATTCCACGGCAAGGGGTAATGTTTTGAAAAAAATTATCAGCAATAATAGTTTGCCCAGAGTTCTTGTATCGCTGCACTAAATCTTTTACTACTCGTTCTCCTTGGTTTTCATCGCACTGATTATTTTTATTTTGCCAGTATAAATTTGACCTGTCAGCGGGTACGATGTCTTCGAATCACAGGCCCACCAAACTTTTATACCGTATTTTGCAGGTTTTGATGGTATATATTGAGTGAACTTTGTCCTTCCTCTGTATGGGAACAGCTGCTCATCAATGGTTATACAATCATGAGGTATGTAGTTTTTCCGCAAATTTCCGTTTAGCATTTCCCATATATCTCGAATAGGGGCCGCTTTATCAGTCAACGCTCTGCTGGCCCGTGATAATTCGTTGTCAAAGCGTATAAACCTTGAAATGCTCCAGAAGCGATTTAACGACATACTCGCTCGCTCGATACAGAGGGTATGAACTCATTTTCCATAAATCTGAGGTATTTTCAGAATTTGAATGATGAACACCACAGGTGATTAAAATTCCCAAATATGCTTCAAATTCTAAAGGAGTAATCGTTTTCCAAACCTTCGGTATACTTGACGAATGCTCTTCATTCCACTTAGCATAGCTCCTTTGAGCTTTTCTGTTGCTTTCTCTGATAATTACATCGCACATTTCTGTTGTTATAATTTTTTTGAATGTTTCAAGTGTCGATAGTAATGCCGTTTCCTTTGTAGGCCCACCTAATTGGCGAGCAATATTGTGACTTCTTATTCGGCTGGATGCAGGAGCGTCCTTGTACCAATGTGATCCATCGCGTGCTACGAAGTATTCCTCAGAGCATTCTCTTGCTACATTCTCTGCTTGCTCATCGTAATCACTATCGTCGGTATTGCTATTTACTTCTGGTGGAATAATTTCATTTTCCGCGTCCGAAAATTATATTGTCATCAACCAACTCGTGTTCAGAATCCAGAACCGCTTCATGATCTGATTCATCTTCCTGTTCTATTTCATCTAGTAAACGCTCAACAGAAGCACTCTGTTCCTCAGCACTCATACTAAAAAATATAAATGAATATATGAAGAAAAGGTTTGACATTATTTTTCTGGTATAATTACAGTCCAAATCGCGTACGATGATGAGTTAATGCATCCAATTCCATTTCAAACAACGTTGCGGAAGAAAATAATATATCGAAAAAATCACTAATAAGTTTGAATTATTTACTACGCTGCTGTAGGTTTTAACTGAACTGTGAATAAAACTGCACTGAAATGATCTTTTGAACATTTCTGCAGTTCACAACTGATAAAAGCATAAACCACGTCTACTCACTTATATTACAACTACAATATTACCGCAAGTACGAAGGAATTAGTGACGGTCCGAAAGGAATATATTACCTGAGCGGTATAGATATTGCTTATAATGACCATGATTAGACAGTTCCAGTATGAGGTATGCTTTGCGGTCGATACTTCCAAATGCGATTTATGATCGAATCAGTCCTTTTGCTACCCTTGTCAGTCAGTGGAAAAAGTAAAAGACGGTCTCAGGAATGAAAATTTACACTTAATATGAACACATAAACAAATTTTCCTTGAAATACTCGAAAAACTGCATTCCTGCCATCAACAATTATCCTACCTCCAAGTTTTGTAAGCCATATGCAGCATACCCACCTTTTGAAACAGGCCTAATCATAAAAATAAATTCTTAGGAACTGTTTGACTAAATATTCTCCTTAAATATATAAAGCAAAAAAATGAAACAGTTCCACAGAAATATACGTAAATATGGTTACATACCCGGGTATGCTATGGGTTCGTTTACGTCATTTATTTTATCCATTGACACAAGGGTTAAACCTACTCTCACAGTACTTTGTAAGCTGAGGCTTAGTTAAGTCGCAGATGAAAATTTTTAAGTTGTCAGCATTGCAGTAATTGTGAATTTTTTCCATTGAGAAGATCTTTTTATTTACCAGTTTTTTGTGGTTTTATTGTTATTTTTTATTTATTTTCTATTTTTTTTTATTTGGAAGGATATCAAATCCAAAATCATTTTTGCGGAAGGTTTTGACAACGTAAACCATCATAGCCGAATGTTTCGACAGTCGGAACTGAGAATAAAAATCAAAGTCATCGCATTTCTCAAAATGTTGCGGGCGCCTTCTTCCTTGCTTATATCGTCTGCATTAGATGAATAATCCATTTTTGTCTCAAGATGTTTGCTTTCTTCCTAAAATCATCAAATGGAAAGCTATCTGACAGCACTTATAATTCATAACTAGAGAACTATTTTTCGCTTGCAAAATTTCAATTTAGTTTTAAAATAAGTTCGTACGTTTAATAGCAGAAATTATAATATTTAAGCAAACATGTATATTTGCCAATAACCTTCATATGTTTATCACAGCAACATGTGAGGCATAAGCATTTGAGATGCCAGGCTTAAGTTAAGTTTGATTTGAGCCAGTGATGTCACTTAAACTTGACTTTGAAACTGGAATATTTATTATGCCTTGGCTTAAGCCACCATTGGTGTGACTTAAGCTTGGACTGTTAAACCGACCATAAGACTAACGAAAAAGGTGCAATTTTCTGGTTAAGCCTGAACTACAATGAGGTGCAGTGTAATTTATAGCCTGTGTGATTAAACGTGGCGACCCACATTGACTGAACTGGCCTGCACAGCACTACATGAAGTTAGGCTAATTTCTAAAACACTGCATCGCACTCACTGACATATATAACATGGACTGTATGATTTGCTATTTCATATGGGTCAACTTTTTTTGGCAGGGTGTGACAATTATCTTAATTTCAAGTTTTACTTTTGCTTTAATATTCATATTAAAAGTTTAACAAACTATAGAAGCACTCTAAATTATATCTGTTCTTGGAGGCTTATCTCCTACAACATCAAATATTTTTTAAACTTTATTTTTAAAGAAATAAAATTAAGCAATTTTTTCTACCTGCCCCTAAAAGTAGCTATGGGGGACAGAGAAAGGATTACAAATATTGTATTGCCATCTATTTCTATCCTATATATTCATTTGGAAAACCACTGAACTGAAACTGGACTATGGTGTATTTTGTATAGAACTTATTATTTGTAGTTCAGCGGAATAAAGTAGTTAAACCAAAAAGGGACAACTATACAAAAGTGATCCCATAATAATGTCAAATAATATAAGGAATTTCAGTAGAATCAGCAGTCCATTTTATATATGTCAGTGATCGCACTGCGCACTGCACCATTTGACATTTGTTGCCAGAAGTTAAATTTTCGTGAATTGAAGTAGGCTGATTTTGACCAAAGTAAAAAGTTTATAAATTTTTATTTGGAAAATTATTAAAAGATGGATACTGATGAAAGATTAATAGAATTGGTGAGGGAAAAAAAGATTTTATATGAAAAATCTCATACAGATTACAAAAAAAAAACGACAAGAAAGAAAAAGCTTGGACGGAAATTGGGAAGGAGCTAAATTTGACAAGTAATTTGAAAATGACAAAACAATTGGCTTTATTTACATTTAAATTGCTAATTTAGGTGATGCTGTAAAAAAGAGGTGGAGGACAATAAAGGATCGATTTCTTCGACTGAAAGCAAAAGCAAACAAGCTGTCAGGAAGTAGTGGGAGGCAATAAATTAAAAAACTATAAATTTTATGAGTTACTATCAATTCTATATGACTCCAGCACTGTAAATAAGAAGTAAATTGAAGGCTGAAAACTTTTAATTTTTATAGTAATAACAAGGTCTTTAAATGGTTTAAATGGCATTAAACGAGGAGAAAAAAGTTAAAGCAAAAGACTACGTATTAAGAAATGAAAAAAAAAATTAGAGAGAGCTAAGAAAACTTGCAATGAGTAAAATTAAAATAAAAGTGAAAATTTAATAGAAAAAAAAAGAAATTTAAACGAAAAAAAAAAGAATAACAAATATAGAAAAATAAAACTAAAGATAACTAAATAATGCACTCCAATTAAAAAATAAAAACTATGTTGGTAAATATTTACTTAGCAAGGTCATCCAAAATGAGCCGATCCGATTTTTATAGTATATTCAAATAGGTATCCTAGCTGCTGGCTGAATATGAGTCGATGTAAAAACTTTAGCCTATATTGAGTTAAGTAGGCTCCTAATGGACAATCAAGCAAAGAAGTAATGTATGGGGAGATATGACTACCTTCAGATAGTTTATATATAAAGCGAAGTACATCATTATAAGCCACTAGGAGCCTTCTCCGGCAGACGGAATCAAGCAAGGAAAATATTATACAGCCATAAGTAAAATAAGGAAGAATTAGGGATTTGACAAGTTTTTTCCGAGCATGAAGTGCTAGCAATTCTGAATTCAGCCATAATCTTCTTAGGCAGCCATATATTTTACCTAAGGTAGCACTAATGTGGTCACAACAAGGAAATCTTGAATTGAGTTCAAAGCCCAGACTTTTTGCAGAATCAACGTAGACAAGCTTCGTTTTATTGAGAAATATGGCTGGTAAGGAGAGAGAATCGATTTTATTCCTATAAACTGCCAGGCATGTAGATTTGTCAGGATTTAAGTCTAATTTATTACGCAAAGACCAGTTATAAATGCGTTGTAAATTATCGTTTAACCTGCATACACAGTCTTCCATTAAGTCTATGGGTCTGGTTAAGTATATCTGTACATCATCAACATACATATGAATTGATGCATCCACGACGGCAACAGGAAGGTCATTTATGTAAAGACTAAATAATAATGGACCTAATATAGATCCTTGAGGAACACCGCGGTGTAAGAATGCTGTATCTGAGAGCTGGTCATGTACTCTTACAACTTGGCTGCGCCTATTTAGAAGGCTGTAAATTAGTTTAGCTGCTGATGATGAAAAAGAGAATTGGCGACACAGCTTTTGCAACAAATTACTATGGTCAATAGAGTCAAACGCTTTGCTGAAATCAAGTAGTGCTAATATTGATAGATGGTCATTATCTAAAGCCTCGTGAATGTCTGATGTTACTTTAAGCATCGCAGTTTCACAGCTATGATTACAGCGGAATCCTGATTGGCAGTGCGTTAAGAGACCCTTGCGGTCTACATATTCCGTGATTTGCGAATAGAGCACTTTTTCAAAAATATTGGCTAAGAAACAGAGAAGACTAATTGGACGCCAGAGAACTATTAGACTTTTTTGGAATGGGAACCACTAGAGCTTTTTTCCATTGAGTAGGAAACTGAGATGTCATGAGGCAGTAGTTGAAAATATGAGTTAGTATCCTAGCTATATCTGGCCCAATCAATTTAATAAAACGGGGAGGTAGCTCATCTGGTCCCGTTGCATTAGATTTAATAGAGGACATACTCAGTAAAAATTCTCTTTCATCAATGTTCCGAAAAGCAAAGCCATCAGAATAAAATTCTTCAGTAGAAATATCAGTGAGTGAAGCTTGTGAAAAAGTATTAGGCGCTGACGAATTTCCTGCGAAGTAATTATTCAATGCATTTGGATCTACACATTCTATTGTGAATTCACGCACATGTATCCCAAAACTTCTAATGTTTGCCCATAGTTTCTTTGGTGGTAATTTCGCGTCAAGTTTACTATTAAAATAAGCTTGTTTTTGAATATTTTATCATTACACTGGTTCTATTACGAACTTGCTTGTATATCCTACGAATCTCATCAGAGCGCGTAGCTTTATAGCGTCTATAAAGGAAATCACGTTCCGCCAGTAGACTGTGAATTTGAGGAGTCAACCATGGGCAGCCTTATGGGACTTGTTTATTGTATAGATTTAAAAGTGTGGCTTCAAAAGTTGCTACCTTGTTATCTACGCATACTGAGTTATATATGTTTTGCCATGTTGTTTGTCGGCATTCTGATACAAGCTGTTCAAGATTTATATTTTTGAAGTCGCGATAAAAGAAAGAAGTTAGGTTTCGATTTCAGGTCATAGGTCATGAATAGGAAATCATGATCAAATTCACTTGGTGGACTAATTTGATTATGAAATAGAACCTTGTTAATATTGGTCGTAAGTACATGGTCGAGCTGAGATGGGTTAGCAGTATTAAAATAAATTGGCAGGTGATTAACCATTTTTAAGTTGAGCGTTCTGTATAAGTAATGTAAATTTTCAGTAGTGGAACAAGAACTAAGATTATTTACATTCATATCACCGCAAACGACTACGTTATCACTTTTTATAGGATCTACTGTAACACTGAGTCTTTGAAACGCATTGCAGTTTCATCATTAAAAATATTTGGCGGACAATAGATGCTTATTAGGAGACACTTTTCGAAACCGGAGTCAACCTCAACACTTAAGAATTCCAATTTATCTTCTGCAGCAGAGGATTGTGTTATCGTCGCCTTTAAAGAATTATGAACATAGATCGCAACGCCTCCTCCAATTCGATCATTTCGTAATACAGTGTAACCTGGCAAAGATATCGATTGTGAGGCTAGATCGCTAGTAAGCCAGGTCTCACATACCAATAATGCATGGACAGTAGTACCAGAAAATATATCCTGCAGCAGACCGATTTTATTTCTAAGATTTCTTGCATTGAAACAGCATATGTTAAATCCATTCGAACGAGAGCTAAAGATATTAAAAATCGTTCTTACTTTCACCAATGGCGAGATACTGTAGTACACACTACAGATATGACGAACCTGCTCCTGAGGTGTCAATGTCGTTTGATGACATAATAGAAGAAAGTTATGAAGATGAACTGTTTGTTGAAAAATCGTTGGTTAATATTACCCCTGAAACGGAAGTCACAAATACACCGATGCATTCATCAAAGTTCCCAATTCCACACCTAATTAGGTCATCATCTCCAGCAAATTCTTCCGGAGAAAACAAATGAGGAATTGCTTTGCCTAATGAGATCCCTTAAGGATGACAGTGGACTTCAATTTACCAAAGCCAGTAAATTCGAATAAAACAACTTTTCTTCACTTCATACAGATTGTTTTATTTGTTCAACCTTTACATGTACCTTAGAGTATTGCAGAGAGATTTGCAAGATAGTCTTCCAAAAATGTTATTGGGTTATCTTAGATGCATACACGCAATGGCCTCTCATTTATTCGTAGAGTAGCAGTATCGAGTTATATAAATAAATAGAAACAATAAATGTTAATAAAAAAAATGCCGCTTTTTTATTGAAAGTTTTCTACAATATATGTTCAATATTTGTATTCTATTCCTTTAAGGTGTCACGGATAGTAAATGCATATTTTGTTGCATTAAACCTTCTGAAAAGCCTACATGTCTCCAAGGCTCTAACCTCTCTTCGCCATAGTCCTTGAACTCTAGTGTCGAGATTAATACTGTCGACGCGTATTCTGCAGGACAGTATTCGCCGTCATTCATTTTAAGAAAATTATGTAGGACTACCATAGCCTTCACTATTTTTTCACCGTTCTGTGGGAAGCAATTTATAGCATTAATATAGTACCCTCCATCCCATCGTCATTATTCCAAAAGTATTTTCAATTTTTACACGTGCTTTTGATAATGTCTTGTTGAAAATATCCTCATTTTCTGATAAAGATGTTCCGGAATAAGGTCTCATAATATTTGTTTTCAAAGGAAAAGCAGCATCGCCCACAAAGAAAAACGGCAACTTAACATTTGAGTTAGGCAAGTTTTCGTCTTCAGGCAAGTCAACTTTTCTCTCCAATACTGCTTTTCCAAATGAGCACGCTTTAAGAATACCACCAGCACTTTGTCTCCCATATGAGCTAATGTCTACAGCTGTGAAGCAGTATGCTGTGATATTTTTTATAGTTGTAGTATAGTGATCCTGCATTTGGAGGGCACTTAATTCGTTGTGTAATGTGTTTTCCATCTATTGCACCCACACAATTGCGTAGTCCACTTATAGAATAAAAATCCGTTGCTATTTTTCTCCACTCAGCTTTGTTAGGAGTTGCAAGATAAATACCACGCAATTCTTCCCAAATAGCCTCGCATGTTTCAAGTATTATTTTACGAGCTGTCGATACTCCAATCCTAAACATCCAGGCTATTCTTATGAAATTCGCACCTTGAGAAAGCAACTTGAAAATTAAGGATCCGAAATGAAGGCTGTGTATTTTTAAACACACTTTCATAAGGCGACATTCCGGTTAGTGATTGCAAAATCGATTACTCGATTACCCGATTAATCGATTAATCGGCCCTTAAGCGGCCGATTTCAGAAACCCAATTAATCGGTTTTAGCGTCCTAAAAACCGATTTTGTATTAATGAAAATGTTTTCGTTTCTTTAAATATTCTTTGTAAAAAAAAAGATGAAAAATTGCACAAATTGCGGGATACTGACAACAGAGCGGAAAGAATCGGATCAGAACTGAACTGATACGCTGGCAGTGTCACTGCACTGGTGCTCACTCAATGAAAGTTGAACTTTCGTTAAGTTTAAAAATTAAAGGTACGGTAAGAATCGCGATGTGTCAAACAATTAAATTATTACTAAATGATTACAAGTGCAATGAAAAAATTAAAATGGAATAAAAATGGCACTGCGATTTAATAGAAAAATCTTCAATTAAATCATCTGCCATTTGTTAATTTTTTTTACTTTTACCACTTTTTAACATTGAAAACATTAAATTCCAAGATAATAACTCTTACGGAATGTGATGTATATTTAGGCTAAAAATACCAATTTTTCGTAAGTAAATCTCAGTCTCGCTCAATTTCGTAAATTTATTTATTTCTATTGTAGTTCAACCTTTTCACTTAAAAAATTCGTTAAACTTCTCAAAAAGCGTTAACTTTTTTTTGCCGCAAACGATACATCTGTGGTTCACAATGGTTGTCAAAATTCGAGTAGTTTTCCCTCTTTTGTAATTCACTACCGAATGTAACCTTTTCTTAATATTTTCTTATCGACATGAGCTAACAATTTCTTATAGGTTTCTGATGGAATTTTTTGCATTTTCTTAAAGTTATTCTTAACGCCTTCCTTACCTTTTCTTAGACCTTCAAGCAAATTTTTTTTAATATTTTCTTATCGAGATTCTTAATGTATTTCCACCCATTCCTTGACGTCGACATTTATCGTTTCCTTAATAAATAGTTCCATAAACATTGAGATAAATTGGCAAGATACAACCAACTTGTTGTTTCATAATATAAATATTTCATTATAATTAATGAACGGATTTTCGGTAGCTAAGGTACCATTATCAGAGGAATATCTTCCAAACTCAGTTTTTATGATATTTCTCTAATGATCAGATGCGTTCATTAATTATAATAAAAAAATTTATATTATGAAATAATAAGTTTGTTGTAATGTGTATAAGGCGTTTCGTATCAGCAGGAACCAATACTCTTCAGTACGCCCAGTTCCTGCCTGCCGCAGATGCCAGAAGAAAATGCTAAGCAGATCTAATATATAGTCTCTTTCAATAAGTTGGTTGCCTGTTATCTCAATGTGGTTATTAATACTTTGAAATCAATTTCTCCAACAAGTGTGGAACCAGAGAGGTTGTTGTCAGTATCTACAAATTTGTATCAAACTGGAGATCACAATTAAGTGATTCAATTACATTTAAAAAACATGTTTCCAGGATTTTTACAAATAACTTTTAATTTTTGTATTGTTAATGAATTATATACATTTTTTTATTTTTAAATAAATATTATATTTTCTATAATTATAAACATGAAAAATTATTGAACTATTTGACGAGGAATAATTTTCAAAAACAATTTCTTTTTAAAAAAGATTAAAAATCGATTAATCGGTTTTAGTAAAACTAAAAGCGAAAAAATCGGTTTTTACTTTTACACTAATTTTTGCAATCACTAATTCCGGTGATATAGGTTTACGTAGAGAGTTTCTTTTCAACCTGTTCTGCAACGAGTTAAGCAATAGATTAAACTGCGCAATGCCCATCCGAGTAAATTTCCTTCCTCCTTAAGGATTTTGAAGATTTTTGTATAAAAACCATGAAACTCGCACTGCTTTTCGGTATTATAGCTTTTTGTCCAAATCCTTTGTTTTTGTTCAATAAAATCAAATTATTGCGAATAACGCAAGCCGCTAATACAAACAGTCTTCTTTTTATTTTATGCTTTTCTCAACATAATTAATTATCTTGTTAAAACACTGCACTGCTTTCAATGTGCTTTACAGTGCAGTGTACTGATCCATCACTGCAGTGCAGTGCACTGCATCGTATTGTGTTTCAGCCTTTATAGGTCCGTATATGAATCGACTCAATGCCTACTAACCACTGGCGTAAATGGGCGAAAAGAACTTGGCTATGTATTATTGTAGTGCAACTGAGACAACGTGTTGATTGTTGAAAACAAAAATCGAGTGAACACAAAAGCGTGGGAACATTTTATGAGAGTAAAATCTGAAAACTCCACCCTTTCTCATTGATTTACAAAAATCATTCATCTCACATCATGTATAACTTACGAGAATTGGAAGAAAAATAAATCAATTCTGAAAGGCTTTTTTAATGAAGAAAACAAAAGAAATAAAAGCTATACTTTCACGGATTCTAAATGTGATGCTAACACTAGCGAGATGTAATATACCTTTTCGTGGTCATGATCAGTGATGGGACTTTGCTTTTTCCCATTAATCGTAACAAAAAACTAAATTTTTTAAAAAAAAATTTACTGTGTATGTTAATGTCTCAGATTTTCTGGGATTCATTAAAAGAAAACTACTAATACGAGGAAGGGAAAGGAATTGTGGAAAAAGAACGCGCGCATTCTAATTTCGTACGTTACGTACGTTGCATGCGTTTGCATCTTGTTTGCGAGAACGACGCCGAAGCCGATGCCTTTGCCTTACTGTTGCTGTGCTGGATAAGACAAAACCGTCATTCAGTACATCAGTGTTGGGCGCAATCTGATTGCAGTGTAATTTAATTAATAATTCCATTACAGTTTAGTCATAATCTAATTAAATTGTATTCGATTACATATCAATCAGATTACTTATGAGAGAATATGTAATCTATCAAATGTGTAATCAGTTACAATATAATTAGATTATTTTGTAATCTAATTACATTGTAACAGATTACTTTGTAGATTACTTAAAAGTAATTAATAATATAATGAAATGAATTGAAAGAAAATAGTATTGTTCTCGTACGAAATTAGTTTTAGGGAGTTTTATGAAGAATTAGAATACGAATATCTTAATTATCTTAAATGTCTTAAATGTAATCACATTAATTAGATTAACATGTAGTGGGATTAACTTGTAATCGATTAATGTGTAATCAGATTAACTTGTAATCACATTACACGTTAATCGATTACATTATGTAATTATGGAAGTGAATTACATTAGTAATCTGTTACAAAGTAATCTGATTACAGATTACATGGTTAATTGTAATTATTAATCATTAATCAGATTACATTTTGCCCAACACTGAGTACAATTACATGAATACTTGAGTACTGGACTTCAAATCCACTTCAAACTCAAGAAGAGTTTTTGGTTGAATTAATTCCAATTACTTGACTTGAAATTTTCTTGAAATTTACTTGAAATGACATTTTACCTTTGACAACTCTGCATTAGATGTTCTATACATAGGTGCGGATTTTTAAACAAACATCTTGAGAAAAGTTCTAAAAAGCACTACATGAATTATCAACAATAATCTTCTTCTTGTTCCTCTTTGCCGTTTTCAAAATTCGCACAAACGAAAACGTTCAAGTACTGAAGTTGCGTTTACATGAATTTTTTTTTTTTCAAGTAATTCGAACAAAATTTTTTGATTTACTTGACTCAAGTACACTTGAAGTCAATGCGAGTTTACATGATATTTTGATTACTTGAACTCTACTTAGAGTATCTTCAAGTATTCATGTAAACGTACTGAGTGACAGCAAGTTGGCGTGGCGTGTTTCTTTCAGCCATTAAGGAATTGTGTTTCTATTTCACTTCAAATGCATTTGCACTTTGCAGCACGTTTTGCTTTGTTTGATCATTGTAATTGTTAATGTCATTGCTTGATGAGCTGATGCTGATTGCTGTGTTTGAAAATTGCTATATAACTTAATTACGTATTTATTGCTGCTGTTCTGTTTGTTGTTGAGATTATATTTATACCTACATCAAAAAGGATAAGCAAGAAAGAAATTTTGGGTAAAATTTTATTGGCCTTGGTACTGACAACACATCAGTAATGAGAGGTGAAGTTACGGGAGTTACAGCATGATTAGAGAAATTGAATAAACATTTATTTTATCTTGGATGCATTTGCCACTCCCTCCTGCTATGAAAAAAATTCCTCGGAAAGTTGAAAATGTCCTTTCTTGATGTTAAGGAGCAAAGTGAGTTGGCAGAATTTCAAGATAGTTTTAATTTAAATTTAAATAAGATTCTAAAATCAAGCGGTACACGCTGGTTGGAGCTGGAGCAAATCATTATAAGAATCTTGACGGAGTGGTCAGCTTTACTACATTACTTCACTCTCTTTACTTTTGAAAGTTCTAATAATTTTGATGCAAATTCAATTCTTGATTGTCTGAATAGTTCGGAGATAAAATTGTACTTATTATATTTGTGGTATATTTTAGGTGAGATTAATAATCTCAATAAAACCTTCCAGTCTAAAAAAAAATTTAATACACAAACTATAAGACCTTTAATTGAAAATAACTTCAAAAATATTTTAACAAATTGTATAAAGCTAGAACACACATTCAGTTGACTGCAAATTTAATGACGGTTCATTTCATCTCGAAAAATCAAGAATTTTGTTTGGAATTAAATTTCCACAGTTTCAATCTTCGAATTCTTGTGAAAATGTAAGAAATATGAAAGATAATCTATTGTCATTTTACATAGAATTGTGCCAACAAATTGAAAAATGTTTTGATCTTAATGATCACAAATTGAAAAATGTTTTGATCTTAATGATCACAAATTGAGACTATTAGAATATTTGGATCCAAGCAGAGCTGGGCAGCTACCAACGAAAAAGAACTTAAGTATAAGTACAAGTACCGAAGGCCTGAGGACTTCAGCGTAAGTACAAGTACCGCATATATGAAAAGTACTTGCAACTAATTACTAAGTCTATAAAAAGTACTGAGTAATTTTTGAAGTACGTTTTGAAGTACTTCTTTAGAATCTTTGTACGTTGACAGTAATATAATGAAGTTTATAGATTTTAGTTAATAGATATTAATAAATAAATACCTTTTGAAAACTAAATATGTATAGTAATCAGTGACTACTATTTATAGTTTTTATAGTTTTCGACGCTGCACGTAGAGTAAAACTTTCACCTCTCATTTCTACACTCATATACTATTAGAAGTCCGCTCAATCACCAATTGTCACCTGCAATAATTCATAAAATTTCTAAGAAAAAAGTTTCCAGTAAATTTCAAAGAAAAAATTGAAATCTTCCCTACATAAGGTCGAGGCATCGTTGATCTTATATTGGAGCGAGGCATTGTTTGCTTACCCTAGCTGAGACAACTTAAGTAACTTAGGTAAGTTGTCTCAGCCGTAGGTTATGTCATCAAGTGGAGGCATTGTCGACTTTATATTCGAGCGAGACGTTTCTGGTTTTTATTCTACTTGTCCAGTCTTGTTTGTATGTTATTAGTTTGTCTAAGGTTCTTCCTTGACGTACGAGTGCGGCACATGCAGTGACAGTTCTTTGCATGCTTTAAAATACAGCAAAAATAGGAGCTGCACTAGAGATTGTGTTTTATCTTCTACGAAAAGTTAGATATTTGTAGGTACTTAATAGATTCAGAAATACTTAAGTAAAAATCTTGGTACTTAAGTACAAAATCTTAAGTACAAGTAAATAGAAGTAAATACTTATGTTTAAAGTACTAAGTAGGGTATTCCAAAAGTATTGAGTAATAAGTCTTAAGTAACGAAAATGTGCTTTAATTAGTACTTAAGTCTTTTTTTTACCTAAGTATTGCCCAGCTCTGGATCCAAGGAAAATTAGAACAGGCGAAATGACTTCAATACCTCCTTTCGTTGACACCTTTCCTTCTCATAACGAAATAGATATTGAAAAATTTAATTCAAAGTGAAGGTTCCTCATAATCTTTGAAAAGTTATACCAACTTGTTGATTGTAACAATATGGCTAAAACTTGGCTAAATTTATCAAAATAGAAAAATCTTTTTGAACAACCAATTTTCGAGAATCCTTACAACTACATGATTAATTAATTTGTCCTTCCCCACAGTATGGCTGCTGCTGAACAAGCATATTTAGATTTTAATAACTTTAAAAATAAAAAACGTAAACGTTTGAATATTGAAATAGTTTCGGCTGTACTTCTTTGTAGGGAACTGATAGAATATGAAAAGAGTTTTACACCGTCAAATGAACTAATTAAGTACTGCAGTCTGTATACATTTTTTGATGGAGTTTTTGATAAGAAATAAGAGAAAGTTCTCACGATTAATGGTATAAATACAATTATAATAAAATAAAACATAATATTCTATAATTACATACACTTTTTTATCCGTACTCTGTAGTCTGTTTGCTACCTTTTTGGCGATTTTGCCACCCTTTACTCTCAAATTTGCTAGCATAATTTGGCAGGGAAGTCCCATCACTGGTCATGATGAAAAACCTTTTTCCCATAACCGAGGGAATTTTATAAGTATTATTGAGCTAGTTGCAGTTTACTATCCTCTACTTAAAGCTCATGACAAAAGCAAAACGAAATACTTGAGTCCTAAGATACAAAATGAATTCATATCTCTTCTTTCGAATTCGGTCTATTCGGTCAATTATCCAAAACATTAAGGAATTTCCATTTTTTTTTTTTCTATTTGGGTGGATACAACTCAGGACATAAGCAAAGTTGATCAGTTAAGTAGTATAGTGATTCGATATGTTCGCACAGACGCGGGAAAATAAAGAATCTTTTATTGGGTTCTTCGAACTAGGAGATCAAAGTGGAACAGCTTTTGAAAGCTAAATTATGAAGATAGTCGAAAGTAATCAGCTGGATCTGAAAAAGTGTCGTGGCCATGGTTATGAAGATGCGGCTAATAGAGTGGCAAGTACAATGGTCTACAAGCTCGTATCAAAGATAGAGTGCCAACCGCCGTTTGAATTTGGTACTGAATGACTCCGTTAGTGACATTGCAGAAATCAGAAGTTTTTACGCGACTGTGCAGACCATTTATGTGTTTTTTAGTGAAAGTTTACCACGGTGGCAGAAATTGAATAGTGCTTTGGATAATTCTACAACCAACGAATGTTAAAAAAAAACTTTGTCCGACCAGGTGGTCTTCACGTTTTTACAGTTTGTTTGCTTTGGAAAACGGATTTGTACAAGTGATGATTTGTCTTGAAAATATCGTCCTATTTTCAAATAAATCTATAGAAAAGACGGAGGCCATTGCAATAAAAAAAACAAATGAATTCATTTGAATTTATAATTACCCTTGTGTTCCAATGCAAAATACTCCGCGCAATCAATATTGTTTCTAAATATTTACAAGATCCAGCCATAGATATATTGACAGCCACCTCAATGCTGCAGCAAACTCAGAAAAACATGATCGAGCTCAGGCAGGATTTCCAGACAATTTTAAAATATGCTAAAGAAGTCGCCCCATCTTAGAAAGTAAATCCGGCTTTCAGAAAAAACACGCCAGCGCCATGTGAGGAAGTTTTTTGATGAGTTGGCTATAGATGAAGGTATACAGAATCCGGGAGAATATTTGTTTTTAACCGTTGTCTGGATATCATAATTCAACAATTGACAGTGCGCTATGAAAGTATGAATAGCTTGACGGAAAGATTTTCGCTGTTTCAATCTCAAGTTCTCAGTGGCTTAACAGATAATGAAATTGTCGAAAAGCAAATCGCCTCTGCGAATATTATTCAGAAGATTTATCGCCTATACTTTTCCTCAACAAGTTTTAAGTTTTCGATCCGTGATGCTGGAAAGAATTCGAGAAATTTCAACTATTAGAGAACTAGCTGCACTCTTAATTGTAGATAGCTCTGCTATAACAACCAGTGGTCCCGGATCTGTGTACAGCTCTACAACTCTATCTCACATTACCAGTCAGTACAGCAACACCCGAACGTTCATTCAGTAAGCTAAAACTTATAAAGACTTACCTTCGTAATACCATGTCACAGATGCGGCTGAATTCTCTGGCGATACTGAGCATCGAAAATGAAGAAAGTCGGAATATTAATATTGACAGTGTCATGGACAAATTCTTGTCATCAAAAGATCGGCGTTTCGGAAAGTTGTGAAGAAGGTAAGTTTTGCTCATTGGTCGTAATCGTAATCTTATCAATGTAGAAAAAAAATGAAAAAAATGAGCCGGGGTCTAGTAGCACTAATTTGCGGGAGGACCCAAACATCCTTAGTTACGCCACTGCTACTAACCCTGATAATATCAAAATAATTTTAGCTTTAGACATTTAGGAGATCAGCGGAGAGGGCATTTTGGGCCATACTTTATACCATTTCACCAAAAATTGAGAAATATTTTTTTTTAATCCCTGAAAGTACCCCTTTCAAACGATCCACCACACGATACAAAAATTATAATTTTTTTTTTAGAGGACCCCCATTAAAAATGAAAATATTTCATAATCTTTGGTTATCGAAATATGTGCGCATTCCAAAACCTAACATTCGGCCAAATTTTAAATTTCTATGTCACATCGTTTTCGAGTAAAACGTCTATGACAGACAGACAAACGGACCCACGATCGATTCCGTTTTTTTCCTTTTGTTGTACGGAACCCTAAAAAATATATATATATTGCTCTGAGCTTGGTATAACTTTATACGAAACATGAAAATAAGGCATTCGTCTAAATATAAAATTTATACTGCTACCTCAAAATCAGTATTGTTTTATGCTGCTCAAATATAGGATTCTACGAAAAAATTAAAGGACTGCAGCTTTTCAGTTTTCTAAAGGGCTTTCCAATAAGAGGTGTTATTTTAATCAGCCCG
This sequence comes from Dioctria linearis, assembly GCA_963930735.1. Taxonomy (NCBI): domain Eukaryota; kingdom Metazoa; phylum Arthropoda; class Insecta; order Diptera; family Asilidae; genus Dioctria; species Dioctria linearis. The sequence goes on along the minus strand of OZ005742.1, from coordinate 37,758,379 downwards.
CTATTTCGGTAGATGTCACATTTGGAGCTGTCATTTTTTGACATTTGATAAGTAGAAACTACGCCATTAATAAAAATGGAACGATACACGATTCAACAACGCATTGAAATTATTAAAATTCACTAAAAAAATGGTGAAAATGTGGCAGAGACGGTTCGTAAAACTCGAACATTTTTGGGTCGTCGTGAAGCACCTTGTCGGACCGCAATACAGAAATTGGTAGAAAAATTCGAGCTGTCGGGACAAGTTAGTGATGTGAAGAATAAAACCCGTGCACGTCGCTCAAGAACAGCCGAGAATATTGCTACTGTAGCCGAAAGTGTTGAAGAAAACCCAGGTTTGTCCATTCCTCGTCGTTCTTTGGAATTAGGCATTCCACAAACGTCATTACACCGTATTTTGCATAAAGATTTGGGTCTTAAGGCTTATAAAGTTCAGTTAACACAAGAACTCAAGCCGGCCGATCATCAACAATGTCGAGTCTTTGCTGATTGCGTCCTTGAAATGCATAAAAATGATCCGGAATTCCATCGAAAACTCATCTTGAGTGATGAGGCCCATTTCCACCTCGATGGCTTCGTCAACAAGCAAAATTGTCTCGTCTGGGGCTCGGAAAACCCAAGAGTTATTGTTGAAAAGCCTCTCTATCCTCAACGTGTGACTGTTTGGTGCGGTTTATGGTCCCGCGGGGTCATTGGACCTTACTTTTTCGAAAATGAGGCTGGAGCAACAGTTACGGTGAATGGATTGCGCTATCGACAGATGATTAATGATTTTTTATGGCCGGAATTGGATTGTATTGATCTGGACAACGTTTACTTTCCACAAGACGGCGCTACGTGCCATACAAGCAACGAAACCATTGATCTTTTACGGGAAAAGTTTCCGGACCGTGTTATCTCTCGAAGAGGTGATCACAATTGGCCACCGAGATCTTGTGACTTAATACCTTGCGATTTCTTCCTTTGGGGCCACGTGAAAGAGAAGGTCTACGCCAACAGCCCAGCGTCAATTCAAGAGCTCAAAGATGGAATTCGTGAGGCTATCGAGGACATAGGGCAGCCACTTTGTGATTTGGTTATGGAAAATTTCATGAAAAGGATATGGTCCTGTAGGCGTGGTCGTGGTGGTCATTTGGCTGATGTTATTTTCCATTATTAACGGCATACCTTCCTCTTTATAATGAAATAAAGATCCGATCATTTATCTCAAAAAATGGCATTTTTCTTTGAATATCAAAATAACACCTCTTATTGGAAAACCCTTTATAAAAAAAACTATGACCTAGACCCCAGAGGCCTAGATCCTAGATGCCTAAACAGATACCCAAAATGCAAGACAGGAACGATAAAATAATGAAAAAAAAAATAAGTTAAAATTATTAACAACTTAAAAATGATCAGAGAAGATTTGATCGTTTAAAGTCCATAGCCCAATGAACATACGAAAAAGAAGTTCATTTCATCATACAAAAACAAGAAAACGCCGAGTACCCACCTTACTTTGCCGATCAATATCTAAAGTAAGATTTTCAACAAGTCTTAATTATTTTGAGATAGAATACTTTACTAGGAGGAATCGCATGAAAAACTATACTACGAATACTATATCTACCTACCTACTCTGGTTTCAAGTGGAAATCTAGCATAGCTATCATCGGCCCACTCAATCGTTTTGCACTAGATTTGGTATGTAGTACTTATAATAGTCAAATGAAACCAACTAACTTGGCACTGTTTTCTATCGATTGCATTGGATTCGATTCAATTCCAGTTTTTAAAATGAGCTCGTTCAAAGATCGCGTGCAGGCAAACGATACGGGAATTCCCACAACGCAATCAACTGGAGCCTTAATTAACAAGCTTCGGCAGTTTGGTTTTATTGCGCGATCCATTCGAAATAGTACTTGAATTTTGTTGTTGTTATTATTGTTGTTTTTGTTGCAAGTAAGTATACTCAGACCTCGATTGAAGTGGGAAACAAGTGTGAACAACATGAAGCTGGATCGTATATGCGTGTAGAAAGAAAATTTCAAATGTTTCATACTGAAGTCGTGAAGAAATGAATAATCTTGAAGATCTGACCTATAACAAAAAACTAGCAATATACTTATGTAAGTGAAATTCTAGATACTTGTAGAATTTTATTACATAAAATTGTAGAATTTCATTTGTGTTATAAGCACTAAACTGTTATCTGTTACACAGGGCAATGTTGTTTTGTACGTTGAATGTGACGAGTATCGTGAGTATCTTTTTATTTCCAACAAGTTTCTCAGGAAAACAGTGCGGATTTATCTGGTATTCACTAGATTGATAGTAGGATGTGTTGTGTAGGTTTATACAATGTAAATGATCTGGTTAGGCAACTTTATTATTAACTTTACAGTAGTCTCACACTATACTCCTATAGTTAACAGTTTGTAATCAAAGCTTCTGACGAACATATATACACATACATACATATATCAGACTACTGAAGACTATTGTATGCAATAAATTCGAAAAAGGTATAAAATTCTCAAATGAAGAGCTATTATACACGGAAATTTAACCGAAATTCACTTTTTAGTGCACTAATTTTGAGCATTTGTAGACAATCCCATAACAGCTTCGATTTACTCTGTTTGTTTCAATAACCAGAAGGATCGCTCTACTGTTAGAGAGAATATACATTGATCTTTCGATTCATATATATATAAACCCTTCTGATGATGATTTTTTTAATAAAGTGCTCAATGAAGTGGTTTCTAGTTTTTGACCATGTATTCCAACTCCGACACCGTCGTTTGTTGTCGAGCATACCAGAACTTCTGGTTCAAAGGGCAATTCCCACTTCTCTTACAACCTAAGACTCTACATGAACAGACATGAGAGATATCTTAAACGGTGCATTATAATACTCTGCACATATTTTATTAAAACTTGTAATTTCAATTAAGCGGGAAGAAATCATTGGCAATCGGATGTATCTTGGGCGCTTTTTTTGGTTGAAAAGCGAACTTGTTTATCGATCGTGATTGTGTGGAATTGGTGCGTCGTTCAAAATGACTTCCTATGAGCGAAATGTACACAACAGAGCATTAATGGCCGTGCAAGAACTGTAAAAATATATGCGAATATAACTGGGGTGTGTGTGACCCATGTGCATTAAAATATGTTTTCCGGTAGCAGAACAGTTCCGAGAAAGTTTTCTGAATCGGGAAAAAAGTACACCACCCGAAAGTACTTGGTGAGACTTTTCATTTGATATGCAACATGCCAAATTGAAACCACCCCCCCCCCCCCCCACCCTCGCCCGGAATTCCTACCTGCACCTTGAAAGTATACATAGCAAAATTTTCTTCTACGAATTATAGCTGGTAATGAGCTGAGGGCGAACAGTGAAACCCGTTTTCCGATCGGACATATCCCTACCGAGTTAGAGCCGATCTAAAGTGCGAACAATTTAGTATCTCAGTTCGAATGAAAGAGAGGGAAATAGTAAAAAGTGAGTATGGGGACGATAGCTATTTAAGTCTCAGAGTATAGGAGTGTGGGTACTCAAAATTCTTCTCAGAACCTAAGGAAATCGATTCTGTACTAGATTTACCAAAATGTACTAGATCAAACTTTGACACCCCCCTCCTATAAGCTTTCTCGCCCCTTTTTAATTGAAATAAACATTGCTAATAAAATATGTTCAGAGGAGTATCGTAAGGCATCTTTTAACACATCTCTCATGTCTGTTCATGTAGGGCCTAAAATGTTCATTTGTTTTTTTGATTCTTAAATAAGTTCGCTTTTGGATTTATTATCTGTTTTGGAAATGCCGACGATTTTGTTGTGTGGGTTTTTCCATCTTCAGCAATTAGAAGTTTTATGTAGATGGGTCATTCCATAGCTAATCGATCAATATTCGCACTTTTCCAAACCGATAATTACAAATTTCGTTCTTCTTTTGCTGAAAGTTAAGTAAAACAAGTAAAAAAGCTAGAATTGGTCTAAGACCAATGCTTATGATACCCTAGATCAGGGGTGGCTAAGCTCCTTGATAGTCCGAGCCATTTTTCAAAATTTGAAATCTTTCGAGAGCCGCAATTAAATACGTATTTAAAAGGTATGCAAAAAGGTATTAAAAAAATTTGTTTTACAGAAATTATATTTATTGAAAACATATAAATAAAAGTACAAAATATGTGTATTGAATTTAAATATTAAAAATTAAACACATTTATTTTTGTAAAATTTCGTGAATAATTGGTGACAGCACTTCTCAGTAATTCTTTGAGATGCTGGTTAGTTAATACTGATCGGTGTTTGGATTTCACCCATTTTAAAGTGAAATAAAATGATTCACATACGTTGTTCCGAATATTGAAATAATTCGACAAACAGCCTTTTTTAATTCAGAATACTTCGATTCTGGTACAAAATTCCAAAATTCAGTAATCGGCGGCGACTTATATTTTAATTGTAGAGCTTGATCTTCTCTATTAATTCTAATTCTGCGGATGTTTTTTGAGTCATAATTATATTGGAAATGGAAAGCTCACCTTGAATTATGTTAATTTCAAATGGATTCAGAAAAAAATCAAGAGACGATTTAAAATATTTCAAGTCTTGCAATCTATTTTGGAATTCCGTCAATATTCGCATTTTTATATACTCGTTGAGGTTTTCTTGTTTAATATTGGAACAATTTTTTTTAATTCGAGGAAAATGACAAAATGTCCTTTTGAAAAAGTTGTAATTTAGTTTGAAAACTAAATATACACTGTGAGAGGTCAGATATTATTTTATCTTTCCCCTGCAATTCTAAGTTCAGTGTTTGCAAATGTTCCATGACATCAGTCAAAAGCATTAAGTCTTGTATCCACTCGTCATCGTCTAATTCTGAATAGGTTATTTCCTTTCCTTCTAGAAATACAGTTATCGGATCAAACAAATCTATAAATCGATTTAATACGTGTTGTAGCTAGATAACCATCTAACGATGCAAAAGAAATTAATGTCATTTGGAAGTTCTTCGTCCTTTAATTCTCCAAGGAAATTTTTGAATTGTCCTTGATTTTGTGAAAAAAAAACGTATGAAAACTGCCAATTGCGGAAGATCTGTGATATCTGTCGATTCGTAAAGGGCTAAGTTCTTCAAATCATTTTTTAAATTATATTCAAGAGATGTATTAATTGCAGTTATGCGTCGTTCGGTTGTGTCTCTCGAGATGGAATTTGCCAAACAACTTTGTGCAATGCTGCATTTTTTTGGATCTAAAACTCTAAGTACATCTTCCAAGTTTTTTTTTTAATAAACTCTTCCTCTCCATACGGGCGTTATGCACGAGCAATATTCCAGGCAATAACAAAACTGGCTTCAGCCACATTATTAGCATGATTGCTAAAGGTCGTCAAAATTGACTGTTGTTTATTTAAATTTGATTTTAAAGAAGCAAGTTTATCTGTTATTAATTTGGAATTTGGTGGATACGATGAGTCATATCATTCTTAACTTGGACGGAAATGAACTTTGTTAAAACGTTGCACTTAGTCTTTCATATTTGTTGTCAGTAATTTAAAAGACATTTTGAAACAGATACGAAACGATAATAATTTTTTAAAATATTATAACACAAACTGAAAAGGGAACTCGGGTAAATTTATCGAGAGCCACAAATAATCCTTCAAAGAGCCGCTTGTGGCTCGCGAGCCACAGGTCGGCCTCCCCTGCCCTAGATGAATGCCCGTATGTAATTTCGTATGGTCACCCATCTGTGACTTTTAAAGTGGTTTTTCTCATATATTACTAGAACGACTCGTCGGATAGCAAAAATGATTATAAACGATTTTATAGGATTTCATATTCTGAAGATCTTTTCGGTACATTAAAACCGTATAGGACGTTTTCACAGTATATATGTAAAAATCCTAAATATTTATATTGCAACATCAAGAAGCAGTTGCCCGATTTAGTCCATTTTTGAAATTATATTTACTATTTTTATGAAAACACTATGTATAAAATTTCAGCTCTCGACGTTGACGCGTTCTCAGGTAGTGTTCAAAATCGAAATTTTTGTATAGCAACGCTACGAAGGAGTTACCCGATTTGTCCAATTTTCGAACTTAATTTTACTTGTTTTTTAATAGCCAATGTGCAAAATTTCAGCTCTCTAATGCGCGCGTTGTCGCGTTATCGTGAAGACGGACGGACGAACGGACATACAAAAATTAAAATAACTTTTAATTTTATGCATGGGTGTTCAATCCATTTTGCTCTACCATCATTATTTCTAGGTGTTACAAACGGAATAACAAGCTTAGTATACGCTGTAGATTACATCTAGGGTATAAAAATTGAGGGCTTACTGCCTTGATTTAACATTGAAGCGTGGCATTTCTGGCTTATCCTTTGGTTACCTCATCAAGTCATCAAGCCATCATCGATTTTATATATGAGACTCACGCCCAGAGTTGTCCAATATTCAAGTAGATTGTTACTCATTATATGCCCCAGTAGGTACCAGTACTTATACTGACTGGAAAAGTGAGTATTTTTTACTGGTATTTAAAATTTTGTTTTTTTAGTACCAGTACGAAAATTGGTAGTACCAGTACCTACTTCCCAGTACTTTCCAGTACTTTCCAGTACAACACTCCATTTATAGCGCGTAGTGAAAATTAATAGCGGAAGACAAAGACTTGATGCTTATTATGAGGATTATTTTTTTTAATATAAAGCAAAATTTGAGTATTTATTACTAGAGAGTATATGGAAGAAAATAAAGAAGAATATGAGACGGATGTGGAAGTCTGCTGTGTAGGTTACATATGATGTGTGAAATTGAGTTCATTGACTTCATAAAATATTTTTGTATACACCATTTTTGCGTCTTAAACTATAGTAAAATAGAAAGTAAGTGCCAGTAAGGTACCAGTAAAATACTGGTAAGTACTGGGAGGTACTGTTCGATACTGGAAAGTACTGGAAAAGTACTGTACAGCCACTGGACATTACCAATATTTTTACTGGTACTGGTAAATTTTCGAGTAAAAATAAAAAAAATTGACCTTAGACTAAATATAGTTTTTAGTATGAGTACTGGTACTGGTCCTTAAATTATACAACTGTACTCATGCCATGCAAATAACACAGAACACTCGTAAACCGGAATCTGAAAATAATCAAAGATTGCGATTAAATGCCCAACTTATTCCAACTAATTTTTTTCTTATATGTTTAATGAATCAGAATCGGTGTAACGCTGAACTATACTAGTCTCGATACATATAAAACATACACTCATACAAACGTTGTCAATTTTATGTAACTATAGAATCTCTACAAAACTAATTATATCCTTTCGCTAACATTTAACAAGAATTTCTACAAATAAACATGTGTGCTAAATTTTTTATGATGTATTCACTGAAGTAGGCGCAGAAGGTATCCTTAACCATATATTCAAAAAAAGGACTTTCATTCCTATGACCTATGACATGCTTTTTATTATCCTTTTCTATGGACGTTTTATTACGCTAAAAGATGCTTAGGAGACTAGGGCACAACTTTTATTAGGAGCGTTTTATGTTTAGGCGGAAACTACCAATTGGTTATATTTCCTGTGGGAAACTCCATGTAGGACCCATGTGAAACTCGTTGAATACGCATATTACTATACGAAGATGAAAATAGTTCGCATAAACTCTTAAATTCTTGAATAAACAGAGAATTTTTATGCAAAATAAGCTAAAATGGAGAGATGCTATCTCTCCTTTTTTAAGTGGAAATAAAAGAATTTTGCGAACTTTTATTTTTAGTGATTCTTAATTAAATTATCGCGTCGTCTGCGTTTTGAAGCTGGAACCTTCCACTTTCCGGACAACTGCTTTTACCTGTGAGCTAATGAGACGGGTGATTTTTAGTCTTTCATTTCTCAATTTTAAATATTGAGCCACAGCCGCTTTCAGTAACGATAGAAGCACACAAATAAATTGTAAATTTTTGCAATTTTGTTTTTGTTTTTATTTTATCCCATAATATGTAAAAATAATAGTTCTCAAAATTTTGCTATTTCCATGTATCACCGATACAAAAAACGTTGTGAGTTCGAGTCCTGTATGGTATAAGATAAAAATAAATTCCCTTTTAGTACTACTTCGAATTATTAGAAAAGCTTAGTTAAGTTTTTTGGGAATGTAACGAAAATAAAATCAATTGAGTATGAAAAATCTAGCGAGTATGAGAGAATATAAAAAATTAAAAGGCGTACAATTTTTGTGCGCGGAAAGGAACACTGTTTATCTGCATATTTTTTTGTTGTTCACGAATCACTTAAAATTGCCTCCATAGTTCATGATTTTTTTTCGCTACTTTTATAATTAGTTCAAGAACTAATGAAGGCTTTGAATTCATTATCAAACATTAAAAAGAAAAAAAAAAAACACAAAAACTCAGCAAGTTTTTTTTTTTTTTTTTTAAACACATCATCAGCAAAGAGAGAATATCCGCCGGAAGGAAATTTAATTTAACTTTGAAAATGATGAAAATGAAACACCACCAAGGCGGAAACTGATTGCTCAAACTCATCTGCGCGCTTCATGATTTTTTTTTTTGAATTTTTTTTTTGCTTGCAGATATAATTTCCAGCTGCTAATTATAATAACAGCAAAAATGTAAATTGAGTGAAATTTATTCCCAGCACGTTTTTGTGTGTATGCTTCCCTGTGATGTTCCTCTGCAAAAATTAAAAGAAAAACGAAAACTTTCTGCGACTTTTGTACAATTTATGAGTTTCAATCTTAAATTTTAATTTTCTTTTTTCACGTACCTAGGCATATACATACATACTGGGAGTTGTAAAGATTCTAAAAGTATACAAAATTGCAAAAAGACAGACCAACAAATTCGCCATCCCAACAATCATCTATTAAAGGTAAAAGTGTTACGCAACGACCACGGATTGCGTAAGTGTACAAACAGATAATTGTGTGTCGGGTTTTTGTGCAAAGCTTTTATGTACGTAGAGCTATGACAGAGTATGAGAGTAAATTAAAATCAACACCGCAAATTGGTATTACACGGTTGCGTGAATTTTTAATGTCAACAAAATGTCAGCGACTATTTATTGTCTGACCATATTTTTGGGATGCAATATCTTAGCACTTTTAATAAGTGCGCGATTAGAGAGGTGTGAATTAAAATCGGTAAAAATTTACTTATTTTCACGGCTTGAGCTAGAATCGGTATAGGCTACTAAGCCCCCAACTATATAATATATAATTAGTGTCACGAAAAGTAAGCTATCAAGGTTAGGGAAATTTCACTTTACTAAAAGTTGTTAAAAGTGCATTCAATAATTTTTAATCTTTCATTTATAGATTGAAGTTTTTTCTATAGACTGTGTGTTGTGTGAATTATAATTACGCGTTGCACACCTTTCAAGAGTATCCAACAATATATACAAAGGCAGGTCAATGGTATTTGACCAGTGGAGATCGCGAAAAGCGAATCGGACAAGTCTTCATTGGAACCGACCCGATTTGAGGATCATTCTGGTTTATAATTTTCAAAAAATCGTTTTTTTTTTTTACATTTTTCGAGACTATATGTATCTAATAGTATTACGTAAAAATTTTAGAACGATCGGAGCAGTCTAACGAAGTTATTCTGTCATTTTTAGGTTGTTACCCCACTATACTCTATTTCGGCCAAATGTCAAACGAATTGCATATTTCTTTTTCGCTATTTTCATTTTCATTTCCTGAGCGTGCTCCCCCGACTTGCCTTGTGTCTAATCCGTTATTCCTGCTTGCTTTTTTTTTTTTTAAATTGAACCATTTGATAAGGGACGTTGAAATGTATGAATAGCTACACAGTAAAAAATGTGCAGCGAAGGGAATACGAGCTGCGTTTTCCTCCATACATTTTTTTCAAAAAAACGGTAAGAAAAATTGCAGGGTTTAGGTTTTTGGACCATAAGTGCCAGTAATTATTAATCATTTTTTCAAATAAATTTTACCGGAACCGGAACTGAGTTTTTTAGTGGGGTATAGAATGTTGCGGGGGGGGGGGTAAAATCGCTGTAATTTCGAGCACATGTTCGTCTTGATGCCGCGCATCTTTTGGTCAAGTTTTTTTTTCGAGCGTGAAGCTTGCTCTCGGTGGGTTTTGAGGGGGGGGGGGGGGGGGGGGGGGGGGGTAAAGTTGAACATGTTTTCCGTTATATCTCCAGAGCCAAGAAGAGTGGCGCAGTTGTTGATATCTTGAATAACCAGTTTTATCCTAAGCTACGAATCGTAGAAATTTCAAGTCCTCAGCTATGGAGGGGCGGAACCAAAGGGGGGCGGACTTTTGCCACATAGCTTAGGTATTTTTCCCTAAAATGTAGGGAATAGTCCCTGAGATGTGTAACATAGACCGCTGACACCACTGAAATAGCTTACATTTTCATGGGATCACTTTTCTATAGTTGTCTCTTTTTGGTAACGACTGGATTTCACTGAACTTCAAATAATAAATACTATAGAAAATCCACCATAGTTATAGGATGTTATAGGAGATAAACTTCCAATAAAAATAATAATTTTGAATTTATTTGGAATTTTATGAGCTTGCAATTGGAATGAACTTGAAATTAAGATAGTTTTCACACCCCTGCCAACAAAAGTGGACCCATATGAAATAGAAGATCAAGTAGTCTATGTTATACATGTCAGTGGGAATAGTCACCTAAATTTTACATTTTAGGGAAAAATACCTAAGCTTGTGGCAACAATTTGTGAATTTTTTACTTTGAACGAGCAATATCTGTGCGTGTGTGATATTTCACTATGGACAAAAAATTTACCAAAAATAGTACCACACGTCCAGGTAGACTGGGTAAAAAGCGAAAGTTTTACGGCAATCGATTTACCGATGAGCGTGGAAGTTATCATACAAGTAAGTCGGCTGAAAAATTAGAAAAATCAAAAGATGCTACATTCGATGTGCACATTGACCAAACGTCTGGTTACAGTATTATAAGTTTTCTTCTTGTCTTCTCAATGTTGTCAAAATATTTAAAGTGTAAAGATTGCAACGGAGAAGTTTTGGTTCACTAAATACGGACAGCGAGGATTAGGTTTCAAACTGTATTTGAGTTGCGTCTGCGGAGAAAAATACATTGACTCGTGTCCGATGATTGGAACTGGCTATGAAGTGAATCGTCGCCTAGTGTTTGTGATGCGTTTACTTGGGGTTGGTATTCATGGTATAGAAATATTTTGTAGCCTCATGGGAGTTAGGTAAAGGATTATGTATCTCTGCTTATTATGGAATCATTGATAACATCTTCCTTGCTGTCGATGCTGTTTTTGATTTAGTGTCGAGCAAAGCTGTTATCGAAGAAAAAATTGAAAATAAGAAAAATGGACAACCAGAGGATATTTTAACTGTTTCTGGTGATGGCTCTTGGTCGAAAAGAGGCTTCTCTCTTCTCTAATAGGCATTGTTTCTCTAATCTTTAAACACACTGAAAAAATCGTAGATATTACTGTAAGGTCAAGTTACTGCAAAGCATGCGAGTGGTGGAAAGGAAAAGAAAACGAGGTGAACTATCTGGCCTGGTATGCAGAACATCAAAAAGACTGTAGTGCAAATCACGTAGGCAGTGCTGGAAAGATGGAAGTTGACGGTATTCTTGAGATATTTCTTCGATTGTTAGAAAAATTTGGTGTGAAATATGGGTTTTACATTGGCGACGGAGATTCTAAAACATTCAAAATGCTGCTCGATGTCTTTCCGTACGGTGAGGATTTTATTGTAAAAAAGTGCGTTTTACATGTTGCAAAACGAGTTTTTAAGCGTGCTAATGAGGCAAGAAAAGCTCTTGTTCAAAAGAAAAAAGCGCTAAAACAAGCTGAAAATAAAAAAACCCCAGCGAAGAAAAAAGTTGTTCCTAAAAAAAGAGTCATCATAAAATTGATGAAAGAATTGTCAAATTATTATGGATTAGCTGTTCAAAGGAATAAAGATTCGATTGAAGATATGCGAAATGAAATTTGGGCAGGATTCTATCACAACATTTCGATTGATGCCAATCCACAGCACTCATATTGTTCGGTCAACTGATGCAAATATCGCAAAGCTGAGGCAGCTAAGACTCTTCAAACTTATAGACATCCTCCTGCTCTTGACCAAGATGTCCAAGAAGTCTTGAAACCAATCTATGACGATTTGACCAAAACGGAGTTGCTCGAAAGGTGTTTAGGTGGGCATACACAAAATAACAACGAAAGTTTCAACAAATGTGTTAGGAGTATGGCGCCTAAACACATATTTAATGGTAAAAAAATAGTTGAAATTGCATGTAAAATAGCAGCTTGTATTTTCAATGAAGGATTTGATCCAGTGATGAAGATAATGGTTGTCATGGGCATTAAACTCGGGCCGACCGCCGTCGATTTCGCCAAAACCCGCGATGACGGGCGTGTGCGCTTAGCTAATCGCCGCAGCTCTCAAACTACCAAGGAGGCCAGAACAAAGCAGAAGAAGGCTAGAGTGGAAGAAAATGAAATTTTCGAAGAGGCAGAAGGCATTTTGTATGGTGCAGGCATCGGTTAAGGTAAAACATTTTCATAATTTTTCATTACAAAAACTTTAAACGTGTTTTTCTCAAAACAACGTTTTTTCGGTCGGCGGCGGTGATTTCTCCGGAACCACTGAACCGATCCTTATGAAATTTTAACCACGTATTCTACACATGAATATCTTCAGCGCATTCTATAACCGTATTAAAATTTTAATTTTTACTAATTTTTTTTCCAAAAACAATGAAAAAAAAACCCCCGTTTTTGGTTTTTCTTTTTTTAATCTCTGCCATTTTATTATTTTCAATAAATATTAATATCCATAGAATGCGCGAGAGCCAGAGTTATACTGAATCTAAGTATTCTTGATTTTTTCGTTTTAGACGAGCCGTTATGGAGATATCGACGCCACCAACGACATATCTATTTTTTGAGGAGTTACGTTTGACTGTTATTTATGTTTATAAAACGTGTTTAAAATAAAAAAAAATTGTTTTATGTATTTCGAGAGTGTATTTATTACGCTCAAAAAATTCTTTGCCAATTTCTTTAATGAGAAATTTTTAAAAATATTTACAAATATAGCCCTTTTTTTGAGCATCTAAACCAGAATGATCCCTTAATATGATCAGCGTAGAAAACCGTACCAGACTTGATTTTCGAAACTTCGACTTTCAAACAGAAGAAGTTCACAACTTCGAAGCTACTATGTTACGAACGCACTTCGCGTTGAATTATTGTTCTAATATTTGCCGCACTTATAGATCTTGCATGACATTACATTTTTGCACTTTTATACCAGATGGCGTACGAATTTTGCCATTATAGTCCGATACGACTCAAAATCAATGTCCGAGGATATATGGGGTAGCGGATTACAAATTTTTGATCAAAATTTATAAATTCAATATGGCAAACAAATTTAGCTATTTATGCTCCACTACAATATCTTGGGGATTTGACGTTGGGGATTACAGATTTTGAACAAAATTTAGAAGTTTATATTATTTAACTTTGCTTATTAGTTAGGGTCAAATCTTGTAATCCAATCGACTTAAAACTTAACATAGTCCCGATGAGAAAACAATATTTTTAAGATGACACATTTCCAAAAATCTAGAAAGATCAAAATAATAAATAAAGAAACTTTTCAAAACGATTTTTTTATTACAATTTACTGGTGATAGCCTTCGAAGATTCAAATTATTCAAAGATTAGAGTTGAACCCTTTGCATCATGAACGATGTACATTATATGCTTGTAGGAACCATTTGGAATGTTCGAAAATTTGGCACAAAGTTGGATATCAATGCAATGGCACGTTCAACAAAATTAATAAATATAAAAACAAACTGTAAAGAAATCTTTTCAAGTTTCTGTTGGTTAAACGGGAAAATTTATTGTAAAATTAATTAAATTGAGTTGTTTTAAAATTTAATAATGTGTATTCGAAATATCACAATGTAGTTTAAAAATGTAATTTACGTTGTTATTATATGCTGATAATCTGTAGGGTATTATGTGTTCGATTCAAAGTCTATAACTCTGAGGACTAATTATGTTTGGACAATACAATAACTTTAGAACGGATCGCCAGAGAGGACCCAATTTGGAATATAGCCTTATTAAAAAAAAAAAGTAATTTTAATTTCGTGTATGGGCTACATCCTTCATCACCTCCACCATATAAGATTTTCATAAAACTGGACGTAATTTCATAAGGAAAACACCTACCTTGACAGTACTTAGATATTGATTTGAAGCTTGCATATAAAAAATAGATAAAATTTTCCCACTCATTCGATAAGTCGTCATATTTAATTTTTTACGAAAATCAACGTGCAAAGTTTTAAGTCAGTAGGATATGTGCAAGTGGATCAAATAAGATTACAAAATTTTAACTGAAAAATGGAGTTAAAATCAAACAAATTCGTAATCTACTATCCGTAAAGCCCCCATGGATCGATTTTGAGTCGAATCGGACAATAGGTTAGGTTAGGTAAGACCCTTGACTCCCTTGACCTCATGTGATAATCTTTTTGAGTCCGCCCTAGATGCATCCTACTTCCCTAAGGATACATAACTATGCAGCTCCCCAGAAATGAAAAAGAAGTAGTTGCCTAATAGCCTACCATCATCCATTTCAACCATCAAAACGGGACACTCCCAAGGTACGTATTGAATTAAAGCTCCTGACTAAATTTTTACCGCTATTCTCACTTTACTAGCATAGTCTCCTATATCCAATAACTTGTAATAACCCATGCTAGATTTGTGGTATTAGTTCACTACCATTAAGGTAAAGATACACAGTGAGAGACTTTTGGTCTCCAGTCTCCGGTTTACAAGAGATTAAAATCTCCGAAATGTATACACGGCAAGAGGCTTTTGTCTCCGGAGACCATTATAAAAAAGTCTCTAGAGACACGTCTCCGAAGTGCATATTTAGCAAATGTGTGTCACTTGGAACCAAACACACACTATTTGCTTGTACTGAATGAAATCCTGGGTATCGTAGAAACCTCTCCAGAGATGTGTAGCAACGTCTATAGCACGACTACGCTGTGTTTTCAAAGCGAAGAAATCTTCGGATTAGGGGTACCTGAAGGAAGAAAATTGACCAGTTGACCCAATGTCAAACTGGTCCATACATATATGCTGGACAGTATTGATGCTATCCGTCAACCGGTTCTTGAGGCTAGAGGGATGAGATAGTTTATATGGTATCGCCTTTCAGGACCTCAGCGAATTGCATACAATTCACGGATCTTAAGAGGGAACCTGTTCTTGAGAATAGAGTGACAAGATGGATTATATGGTATCAACGAGTTGCATATAATTCACTGATCTTAAGAGCGAACTGGAGAATTGGTCCATCCAATATGACGGTCAGTATTGAAGCTATCCGTCAACCATAACGGTTCACAGATCTTGAGAGTGAACTGGAGACTTTCTTCTGGTGAGTACCTCGCAATTGTCAAGGGTGTCCGCGTGCACTTTGAAATTAATTCCTCGGCAAATCGGATCCTTTCAGTCGGTGGTAACTCGTCGTCACGTCGAGTAATATCTATAGTTCGATAAAGCTTCTTGTTGAACTGATGTATGGAGTAACTGGAAAGAAAATAATTGGTAATAAACGGGCTGCTGTCTGAGCTAGCCCAGCTGTACATTCCCAATAACTATGCAACAAATCATAGGACGTTATTATTTAATTTCTTGGTATCAATATTTATTTCTTGTTATCTAATTGTTTGCCAAGTAATTTTTTTTAACACCGTTATAATCAAACTACCGAATTGTAACTTATTGTAGCAGGAACTAATCCCGTAAAAAATCGACATGAGACTGACACACTTATTTTCGCTTTTTTTTTTTTACAAATTATCGCCTACTTATTTAGTACTAAATACGACCAGCAAGTATTACTACGAGAAACTACTAAATAAATATTGCCCGATTCACTTGTAGTTAATGGTGCGTTCAGGACGCCACACATACACGAAATTTGAAGTTTGGTCTCTAGAGATCTCCAGAGATCTTTGTTAATTGTTAAGCAAGGGATTGTTAGAAAGAATTATTTCAAAAGTTATTAATATTTTTATGTTATATGAAAAGTGAAAATAACCAAAACTCTATTGACGAAACAAATTTTCTGCCCTAAATCCATTATATTAATTATTAATTTTTTTTTTTAATTTCTTTGTAACAATTTGTCAAATTCATACCACTTTATTCGTTTCCCTTACCGAGTAGACCTACACATAACTGAGCAGAACAGACAATTAGTCTCCGAAGACCTGGAGACGACAAATGAACAAACTTCGGAGGCCGGAGACCGAGCTAGGAGACCTGTTTATTTTAAAATACACGACGGGAGACCGGAGACCAAAAAATTCTCTAGATATCTTTAGAGATTTTTTAGATTTTTTGCGTCTGCCGAAGTGTATACAAAGGTCTCTGGAGGCCAAAGTCTCTCGTTGTGTAACTTCACATTTGAGGAGTTCTTTTGTCTTCTTCGTGTCATATGCAGGCCATAATTGCCTCACAATATGACAGGTTTCTCTGTTGACCCCCATTGAGGCTTGCCTTTTGAAAAGCACCCCTGATGATCTCCGCTTTTAGAACTCCGATCGTGATCCTCACATAAGCTACAGCTGCGGAGCTATCCATTTCGGATCTCTTTTTGGCCAAATCATCAGCCTTCTCATTGCCTTGGATATCCCTACGGTCAAGTACCCAGGTTGGTTTTTCATAACGCCACCAGTTTAAATTTTACCAGCACGGCCTCCAGTGCCTTAATGACAGTGTGTACATGCAGATGTGCTGGCTCTCTATACATAGATACCATTTTGGGCCCCCTGGTAAATAGCTGCAAGCTCTGCTTGAAAAACAACCCTGCATTTGACGGACAGTTTATAAGATTCCTGCAACTGCCAGTCTCCGGAATACACTCCAGCTCCTGTGTTCACACTCGTCTTGTATCTTCTTCTCATCCCAGTCATTCTTGGATGACTCAGTTATTCCCAGACAATCAACCCTGTGGGTTTTTAGCAGCACATCCAGTTTACATTTCCTATCAGTGCCGCGTCTACCAGAACTTGGGCCGTAGCCGTGCACTCAGAGAAAAATTAACAATTTTATGTATAAAATTAAATATTTCACCCCTTGATTTTCATCCAACCAGAGAAAAGTAAATGTTACCACACAATATCATATTCAATAACACCATAGTTTCCATGGTCGATTCAACAATAACGTCATCGAATAAGCTATGACGATATTGTTGTTTCAAATAGATAATGGTAAATTCAACCATGGATAATCCGATTCAAATTGACTATGCAACATTGTAGGCATTGTTAATTCGAACATGGAGATGTTTCCTTTTACCTTGTAAATATTATGCATTGCATGATAAAAGTAAACATATTCATGTTCAAATTAACTAGTTCTAATATATGTGTATGTGTTTAAATAAAAAATGCTTTTATAATTAACTTATTTTATTCATATGAACTTTTAAATATAATACATTTATTTGAAATCTATTTTTTCTTAAATCTAAGGTATAAACAGAGTACTTCGATTCACTAGGTTCAAACTTGTTAAAATGAGAAGCTGAGAAAAAAGCTCTACCACGCACATACGCTAGGAGGAGTTACCGTTTTTTCACAAATTTTTTAAGAAACGGTGTGTATATTCAAAACTACGCAATAAAAAAATTGTTAAATAATTAGCCAAACTGTATAAGATTCTTTTGGGTATTCTAAATGAAATATTTGAAATATTTTAAAGCAAATATCAATGGCTTTAGGAAGCGAGTCAGAATTGTACACTATATCATCGTAAATAATTAGTATTTTCTGCACTTTTTTTAATGATTCTCCAATTGCAATCATAAAAGGTTGAAGACTTAATCCTAGTTCCAAGTACCTTTTCTGTTTTTTTTTTCTTAATGCTGTGCACAGTTCGATCATCGGTCACGAGCAACAAAAACGACTCCTGTGAATCCTTTATACTAGGTATCCAAAACTGTTTTTTTTTTAACAGTTTTTTTCTTTTAAGGGGATCCTGGTTGAAGGTGGGAACAATCCATGTAATGCCAAAACTACAACATATCACATATCAGCAATTAAAAATAATTATTACCTTGAGCACTGGAAAAATCAGCGGAATTCAGTAAAGCCTTTATTTCCCGCGCTTTAATCTTTTGGACCAAATGTGGGTAAATATTCTGTACACTCAGAGAAAAACAGTGTTCAGATAAAATAAAACGCGGGTTAAATCAAATATTTTTATAGTTATTTTTGCGCCTACAATGAAAATATTTAATTTAATAACCACACTAAATTCATTTCAACAATATTTATTTTTAAGAAATTTAACTTTTATTTTGAATATTTTTTTTGTTAAAACAGATATTTCTTGTTCAAATTGACAATAATATTTTTTTGAAACCAACAATATTATATTTGTTAAAACTGTAACTTCATGTTTAAATTGAAAATAGGAAATTTAAATAAAAGACGAATATATTCTTAAAGCAACAATACAATAGTCAAAATGAATATTATTTTTATATTTGGAATATTCAAATAGAAAATAATTTTCAATCTAAATATATAATATTGTTATTCTAACTGGGTAACGTAGCACGATTTTTACAATTGGAATTTAAATTTTGAATTGATGGTATTTTTTATGAATATATACTCACAAAGTTTAAATTGTCAGCTAAAAAATTTTCGGAACCTACATATATCATCAAATTGATTAACATATCTTACCAATTCCAACTATTTTTCATTTTATTGGATATAAAAAAACTAGTTGTATTTAAAAATTCAAATGGTGGAATAAAATATATTATGTCTAAAATAAAAACTCAGGTTTTAAGAACAAAAGAAAGTAATTTTATTATAACGAAAATATATTCGGTATATAAGTATGTATCTTATTATTATAGATAATATGTAAAGCACAGATGATGTTTTTTTTTAAAGTTAGCATTAAAGTAATTTATTTCTTAAAAGGCATTTAGAACCCACACTATAAACATGAAGCGGTGTACTTTGAAAATAATTTATATTAAAAATAGACATTTTCTTCATTGAATTATCTACGTACTTCATAAGATCGATAATGATTATTAAAGTTTTTAATAGAAATTTCCTCGACAATTAAGTAAAATATATTTTCACATGAAACAAGTAAATCTTTAATTTTATATAAATGAAGTTGACTTTCTACTTTTGTAGAAAAATAGTAATTTAGTTTGTACAAAACTCCTCTATATGTTACATTTTTGGCAAGTATACTATTTGGAATGTTAATGCATTCAATATTTTCAAGCGTTTTATATTTATGATTAATTTCGGATAAAGTGACTAAGCTTTCACGCTTCCACTGTAAATGATCTGCGAATTCGGCAGCATTCCAATTTAATAAAAGATTTGAAAAGTCGAAGCAATTTTTGATGGCTACAGAGTACGAAATATTTTTTCGCGAATTGATTACATGCGCATATTTTTTTATCTCTTTATGCTTTGATTCAAAACGAAAGGACCAGAAGTATTTAATTGGTCCGCAAATTTTAATTGCTGTCACATATAATGCAGCATAAAATGGTGTTTTGGCTTCAACTTGCCATGAATCTCAATATACAATACATGATGTGTTTTAATACATGTTTGTAATACCTTCGAAAATTCTTGTGACAAGATTATATCAATAATTTGAATTAATAAATAGAGCAATTTCCATTCTAAATTATCCTCAGGCACTAAATCACCAATCAGAAGGGGCCAAAAGTGTACAAAGTTCCACATTTCTCCGGCGGACATTTTAAGATTGTGAGACTTTAAGCGGCTAAGTTGTATTTCGGCTGAAATATTTCCAGTCTCTATTTATCCATAAGAAAACATTTTTTTTTCGATAGTTAAGGATGTCTAAGGAAATAATTTCACTTTGAATTAGTTTGAGTAATATTTGTGAAATTTCGTAGCGGCACACACCTTCGAATATATCATGCATCACATCAACAACAAAGTTGTGCGTTACGTGAAAAGAAGGTATATCATTGAAAATACTGTTTTCTTTTAAGCCAGTTAGTTTGCAGTCGTCTGTAACTATTTGTTCTTTGTACATTTCTGTATTCCTTAGTTCATTAACGTATTCTATAACATCACTTTGAATTTGAATTTTTGATCGATTACATAAGCGACACAGCTTGTCACAATTAAATGATTTTGAAAACCCTAATACACTTTTTAATCCCAAATTGTCACCTAATATGAGACCTAAAACAAAATGTATATGAAAGACACCTTCGTCTGTTTGTATGTCTAACCCTGTTTGTTCTAGAAACTTAATATCTTGAACCAGTTTATAGAAAGACGAGGCGTTCCCGTGGTCTTTAGCGAACTTAGATCGCAATAAATATATACTTTAATTGTGATAACAAATGCTGAGGAATTGTTGGAAAGGAATAATATATTGCACAAAGTGTGTCTTTGGATGAATGACTTCCTAAGGGGTTATTGACTTCGAAATCGTCCATATAGAGAAAGTATGGAATTACAATTTTTTCTTTTTCAAAAGAAAGAAGCTTCGTCTGAAATGCGTTGCTATTTACAAAATTGCAATAGTTATTGCTGCGTAACAATTTTTTTGTATTTTGTAATCATGTATCTAATACTTTAGGAAGCTCAAAAAATTTCTTAAATTGGAAGATCATAGGCTGTATATTGGCCTTTGCTGATAATGCATCTAAGACCGGATTACCATCTCTAATTTTTTCAGAAATTTCGTTGTTTATCATGTGGACACTGGAACATTGAAATAAATCCTTTGAACACATACGACTTCGAAACTTGTACTCAGTTTCTATGTCGGCAAAAGGATTGAAACAAAAATCTAGGAATTCATTTAATTTAGGAGTAGCTTCTAAAGTAGCGCTCGGAATTACTTGTTTTGGTATATCACCTATAGAAGAAGTAAAGTGTCCTATAAGAGTTTGAATTTCGGTGGCATCTTTTCGTGTGAAATTGCTTTTACTATAAAAACTCGAAGCAGTAGTTAAGGATAATTGTTTTAAGTCTTGTAAGCTCTTGGGTTGAAGCTCACAAGTTTTCTGAACGGTTGAAGTGAAACAATTATTACTGCGAGTTGTTTCGATTCCAGGGGATAAAGTACAAGTTTCAGTGCTAGAAACTATAACGGCTTTTTTGTGGTCTTTATGTATATGTACAGAGAGATGTTTTTTATATGCTTTTCGGTTGGAAAAACGCTGCAAGCATTTACTTTGCATACATTGATACGTACCGATAGAAGGTAATTTGTGTACGCATTTGAGATGTTCAATTAAATCATTTACAGTGGAAAAATTTTGAAGGCACTTAAAACAAAACATTTTTTTCTTACGAGTAATAATTAAGATTTTAAGTAGTATTACTTAAGAAGGAAATTAAACCTGAAACCTTCGGTGAAGGTTTATCAAAATTTGTTGTAATTTAAAAAAAAAACTTTTGGATGAAAATCCACGTCGCATAACAATAGCACGGATATTGTAAATGTAGAACTTGAAACACTTTGAAACATGTATACAGTGCAGAGAGATATGTTGCCACCTCAATATAAATAAAAAAATGTTCTAATTCTAACAAAGTTTTCCCTACTACTATAATTATAGGCTGAAAAGTATCGGAGGAAAAGTATAAGGAGTTTTTGCAGACGCAGCACTGATTCCTCTAAAGTAGCGAGTGAGGTAATATGCAATACAAGACTATCAATTGCTTGCTGAATCGTTACCTTCTTTTTTTTCGTTTAGATGTTCCGTCTTCATTGTTGTCCAGCCGACTTGATGGAACAATGATACCATTTAATAATATAGATACCAGGCGATCTCTACTGTCTGAAAAACAAAATAAAAAAAAAAAACAATAAATAAATAAGAAATGAAATTTTCAAATTTATTAGGAATTACTTTCGTTTTCCTCAGAAGTAGTTTCTAATAAAGACAAATAACTCAAGCACTCTTTGTCGTGGATGTCTTTTTTAAACAATGGTGTAATTTTATTTAAAAACTGTTTCCAATTTGAAAATAAACACATATCCTTCCCCTGTGTAAATTTCATCATCGTCATCATTAATCTGAAAAAATGAATATAAATATTATATATCCAAGGAACAATTACTTAAAACAGATGAGACTTACCAACGAAACACCATATACAGCGACCTTATATAATGACCAGTCTCTAAGTATATTTACAATGTGTTTCTCTTTACTTATTTCAAGTATTTGTTTACGTTGAAAGGCATATGACTTGTTCCAGTATTCTTGAATTTCTGAAGCCGAATTCTGACTATATTTCAATGACGTTTCGATTGAAATGCCAATATTTTCATCAATTTCAGTTGAATCAGTGCATTCGTTTGATGTTGAGTCTTGCAACGTATAACTTTGTGAAGACTGACTGCTTCTTTTACGTAGCCGGTGTCGAACATTGAAGTAACGGTCATGCAATTTCCCACTTGGAAATCTTTTTAAATTTGAGCGCCGTGGAGAGTAGTAGGTATGTATCCTAAAAATAAATAATTATAAGTAAAAAATTTGCATAACAAAAAGGGTTTATTATTTGTATAATATAGATGTCCTCGGTTGTCGATATTTTGCATATCATGGGGTTAATTACATACATACATCGAAGTGAACATAGAATTGTTACAGTGATTTGAATATTTCAAATATTTCATTAAGAAAACACATGTTAAACTATCAAGTAAAACTTGAAGCAAAACTGAGCTATTAAATGCACCCCTCAGTTAAAAATAAAAGAAAACCTACCGAGTTTTCTCCTGGAAAACACGTCGTGATATCACCCGCAATTTTATGCAAATTTGCAATACCAAGTTTTCCATACGTAGATATTGCAGCGTCTATAACGCAATTAGTAACAACTTGTTGATGATACGGTTTTAAGGTTTTATTATTTTCGAAAAACTTAAGGACTTCTTGACCGCCTGCTGATCGCGACAATATCTCTTTTATATTAATATTAATCTAAGTGGAATATAGTAAGAAAAGTTACGCTTAAAGTCCTAGTAAAACATTAAGAATATGTACTTACAGTTATTGTCTCACATTTAGATTTCAACTCGTTTTATTTATGTTGGCATAAAATGCTTACACTTACACTGCTTTTTCTCCACAATTTCCACGAAACTTGGCGTTTGTACCAATGAATTCAAATGATGGGAACAGCTTATCAATGTCTTCTCTGTCTAAATATCTAAGTTCTTCATAGCCAACACTAGCACCTTTTAAATACACAGTTTTAGTTACAAATAATTTTAACAAATACAAGTAATATTCTTACTTTTTAATAATGAGAAAAATTGGTCTAGTTTCCACTCTTTTAACAAGTCCAGAAGTTTCATGTCAAATTCATTTTCCAAATATAGCACAGTTATAGATGATTCTCCAACATTCACACTTTCATTTTCAATGGGTAATAATTGCTGTTCTCCCGTAGAATTCATTTTTAACCAAAACACAAGCAATTTTCTTTGCAAAACACAAGCAATTTTTCTCGCCTTTTCCACGATGTGTTCACTTTCAGGACTTCACAAGAAATGATTGAAGACGACGCTACATATACTTTTACAAGAAAAGTATTTGGGGTGCGTCTTTGTATTTGCTTTGACAAGAAATTCTCATTTTGACAATAGCATATATTTTTTTCAACACAAGGTATTTGAAACGAATATTTTACAATCAAAACGAGCAACGCAAAATTTAAATTGACAAATATATCTTTACACTGAAAATTAATTATATTTAAGTCATGACAATTATGTATTTCGTTCTGAATATGTGATATTTAGTTTTTCATTATCGTTTCTTGGACCAAACGCGATTGCAAATTAAATAAAAAATATTTGTTTTGAATATATTTTTTAAATAAATAAAATGTCAAAATTAAGAGTAATCTAATGTTCGTTTTAATGAATAAATGGTATTCCTTTTAGGTCTCTTTGGAGCCACAAAATAATTTTGTGCTGTCTTTATCACTACCAAAACTTAATCAAGCACTTTCTATCTTATATTTGAATGAACAATAAATCTCAACAATATTAATTTTCGTATGTTCACAAAATTATTGTTGATTTGAGGAAATTATTCTTAAAATAATAATTTTTCTGTTGAGTTGATTGTAATTTTCTCAATTTTTGGTATGTTCATTTTAAAAATATATTTTTGTTAAAGTCAACATAGCTTTTTCTCTGAGTGTACAAACTTCGTCCAGTTTTCCAGAAGTTTATTGCTTTTTCCTTTGTATAGCTCTTCCAAGTCTATATCAATCTGCAAATTGAATTATTATACTGATATCGTTGGATCAATTAAATTGTATATTATACCAAAGTGCGACCATTAGAAAATTTATATTGGTGCCATTCCTTCAGAAGAGCAGTCAAGGGTTTTCTTAAACAATTTGTCGTCTTCGAGTACTCTTCAACTTTGCTCATTCACACCATATTTCACATTTTTCCACATCAGAATCTATATTATTCAATATAAGTTTGTAAAATATTACTTTTGGTAAATTATTTTCATGAAAACAAACCAGTAATTTCTCCCGCATTAATTATTAATATAACATTTACAATAAAGCTTTCCTTTCGGCTCTCCTCCCTTTTGTCTCGGGGTGTAATAAGTAACCTATATTAATATCTCGTATAAAAAATGATTGGAAACGTTAGTATATTTGGACGCTTATACTTACAGGGTCTTCGGTAGGAAAAATTTCTTGTATTTGCATTATGATTTCGCTCCAATCCTTAGGTCTCACTGAACAATCCTTTGAAAGTAGCTCTTCCGTAATAATCTCCACTAAAATTGTTTGATGCTTTTCTGATAAAGTGTTATGTTTATCATAAACCTCTTTTAGAGCTCTTCCTTTATATGTTTCTTGCAGCAAAGTATTTAAATTCTATTAATCAAATGTACATATTTATTTATTGCAAAATATTTTTTATTGTATTCTTACCAGATGGAGGGGATGTAATTTTTCTTTGTGCAAACCAGCTATTTACACTGCTTTGAAAACTAGAATTTAAGCTCAATGTGTCACTGTTCGTAACTGTGTCAGTATGGCCCTATAATAATATTCACTTATTTTTTTTAATTTACATGGTTAAATAAAAAGCGATGATACCATTAAGATACGCCATTCCTTCAGCTTTTTCTTAAACAAACACTTTTCTGGGAAGAATTGTATGGGTGTAAAGGCTGGCATCAATGTCGCTGTCGCTCATGAATTCAAAACATGTTATATTTGTTCTGTATTCTTTAAAAATCAAAAGAATGCTTATATATTCCGTGTGTATTAAATTATTACTCACTTTTAAACACAACAGATAAAATTTTCAGATCCCACTCACTTAACAATGCAGATATTTCCTGATCCAAATCCACATGAGGTTGCTGAACACTTATTTTCAAATTTTCGCATTATTCTAATGTAATTTATATAACTATTATAAGTCCTTACCTTTCTTCAAGAGTATAAGCTTCTTGGAAATATTCAGGAATATTCAGGTCTTCTGAAACATTTATACCTGTAATATAACCATTTTCATCAAGGAATATTGGTACACTTTCTTCGCACATATTTTTCCACTCGATTTATATATATATATGAGTTGATATAGCTTTGCACGGAAAAGACTACTTTAAACTGAAACGCAAATAATACAGATTAGAACGAATTACCAGATTTCCGTGCCTAACTGCATATTTTACCATAAAACAATTTGATTCAACTGGGTCAGAGTTAATTTTAATATGCCATGTTTAAACTGATCATGTCAAAGAAAAATGTTAACAACAATGAACCGCTAGTAGATTCAACAATTTCTGACATGGTAAATAATACAATGGCATAATTAAATTTAACATGAAAGCAAAATTAGAGTAGCATTTACAATTTTCCTTGTTAGTTTCATTCATTTTTGGATTGATATTACTATTTACTGCAAATTTCGTCAAATTGTACTATTAACTATGTTATCTAGTTAATCATACTATGTATTTTCTGTGAGTGCGGGCGTGGTTACCAAACACCTAGTAATTCCCAAGCACGCAGCACTGCGGGTTTTTGACAGCACATCCATTTTACATTTCCTCATCAGTGCCATTTATCAGACCTTGAAACCAGAACAGAGAACTATGTCTGTGTACATATATCGTACCACCACTAGTTGTACCCTTAGTTACCACCAAAAATAATTCTCCTGCATATGCAGAAAGCTACCCTGGCCTTCTTAACACATTCTTCTATATTGGCCTTTCAGTTAAGCCTGGCTTGGAATCAAGTATGACTCCCAGATACTTTGCTTCATTTAAGAGAATACCCCCCCCCCCTCCAACATTGGAAGTCTGAAACTTTGCTCCTGACTTTTTATTGTAAAAAGCTCAGGCCACTATTATTATCCAGTTTAAGTAGCGCATATTCGAATCTTTCACTAATATTAGACAGAAATTTGTTGCTTACCAGGATAATGGTAAAATTTGTCTTCAGAAAAGTCAGTTTTCTGACACTTTTTAAACTATTCAAAAATAATTTCAAGTCACTTCGATGATTAGAATTAAAGTTTACAACACTGAAGACACCGGGAGAAATTCAATTCAATATTTTTCGGATATTATCTCAAATGATTTCTCCAAAATTCCAAGTATTTTTTCTATCAAGCATTTTTTTTCTCTTTCCAATGCAAAGGATTTCTTTGCAGAAATAGAGAATTTTCCTGCACAAATTAAGGTAATACGAAACAAATGTGAACTTATTGTTGACTTTTATTAATAATCTGAGTTACACCTATCCCATCTATGTATATGTAGTTTTCAAAATAAATTTTCAACAAGTACGATACGTTGGACCGGAAAATTAGAACCAACAAACTTCCAAACATGAATTCACCTATCCAATAAAACGCCACCAACGAACAACCAGTTGAGTGTCAATAAAACTGAAAACTTCGTCCATAATTTACCACCACTGACTGAATCCTGTTGCCATTCTAATGAAACACTTCCTTCTATATCCTCGAATTAATTGAATTCTATTACTTTTAACCTGGAAAAGCAAACGGAAATGAAAACTTACATACAATTTGTGTAGGTAGGTGTATAGTTTAGCACAGCAAAAGTCAATGGACTTACATACATACATACACATATATGTATGCGAATAAATCGTATTTAGTTTTATGCGGAAATAAAATCAACAACTCCTGGGCTTAATGTGGTGGAAACTAGTAATTCCTAAAGCTTTTTCGTATATATAAATGAATCGATTCTCACCATTTCTGTTCTACTCACCCCGCCCAAATGGGAGGCTTAAGGCCACCACAATCGTCAATTGCTGTCGATAAATAAAAGCATTTTCTGTGAGGAGGAGAGCTTGTATAGTTGAAAACAGCCAGAGGCATAAAAGTAGAAATATACGATCCCAAGTGTCTCCTATTTAGCAGTTCATAAAGAGAAGGAACAGCACAGTCTTCTATACAACATAGCAGGACAGAAGATAAATCTGGTGGAAAACTATACCATAAGACTCCTAGGAGAGCAAACGAACGTATATACTAAATATATTCGTATATGTACTCCACTAGAAACTTGTGTAAATAGAAATTGGGAAAGAAAAGCCTCCGAGTTATATCAACGAACTCCCAAGAGCTTTTTTGGGTATAGAAAAGCAACAACCAAAGATCTAAATCTCTACTGTATCCTTGGAGAATCAAAACTCGTTTTTATAGTGGAATGGAAGAGAGATTTTAGCAACAAAGTTCAAGATGAGTTGAGTGGTAGGATTCGTGTTTACTTTTAGGCAAATGCCGCATCCTTAAGCTCTTTGGAAGGAATGGAACTCAAATCTGGAGATAAGAGTAAGAGGATCAAGTTGGACCAACAACCCCGCAATGTTTCAGAAATAGTTAGGTATATGAAAAGAAAATGAAGTTATTATCAACTATTCTTTGTTTTTTTTTTTTCGAATCGTGTTTTTTTTTTCTAGATAGCATTTCATTCCAAGGATGCCGCAAAGACAAGCATTATTCTGTAAGCAGGGCAGGATGTCAAGGAAGGTTTTATAAGCAGTGATCTATTTCTGAGAGAATTGATGCTGTTTTAATCTAGTTTCGTGTCCTGGAAGTTTATACTTAGAGCCATGAGTAACTTTATTCGGTAGGAAACAGTGATTTAATTCTCAAAATGGGCCAAATATCTAGGTATGGACTTAGATCGCTTAAGTTAGAAACTTATTTGGACACCTTTTTCAGCTAAGTGTGTCAGTGACTTTTATGGACGTGTCCAAGGCTTTTCTTCCTTATCTTAATTGTAACATATCCTTTACTCGTATGGTGTCCAAAAGCAAACCAAATGAGAGTTTAATCTAATATGGAAAAATTGGAATTTGTCTAGGAGTAGGTAACTGGTATCAAGGTTAAATCTCTTCTGCACCTCTATCGATTTGCATTTAAAAAAGAAAGCCACTCGCACTGTTCTATTGGCAGCGACATACGATTAGGTTTTTTCCGTTCGGTTGACCCTGTTTCTGGTTTTTGCCGTCGTCGTAATCACACGACATATGAGAAGGTTTTTCTTGATTATTTTATGAATAAAAATTAGTGCAGTCGTTTTAGTAATTTTAAAATGTGTAAAACTGAAGCTGATTATGTACTTAAAATAAATCTTTCTTGTCACATTCTGAGAAGATTTTTCGCATGTCGTATCACAAGTCTGACTGCGGACGATCTTACGTGCTAACGAAAAAAAATTACGAACTATGACCTGAACCGATATCGTGGGATATTTGTTTAAAATGTTCCTACAGCCTTTAATTTTGGCCTTGAATTCATGATTTTATTTCCCTCTAACAATTTAATTCTCCGAAAAATTTCGCATTTGTCACATAGTTACATTGCACTCAATGAATTTTCCATTATATTCATATCCCCTTATCATTTCCCTATCTCCTTCTTGCCATGCTGTGCTTTGGATCATAAGGTATCCCCTGAGGTTGCATTAATAATTAAAAAAAAAATCAAAATATTCGGTAGCAAACCGTAGAACCAGCCGTCGTTAAACCGTGGAAAGCCACGGTTACTGTCAGGCTCTGAAACCGAATCGGTTTTAACCTGATCGCATGTCAAGCAAAGTTGGCATTCATTTAGCATAGTGAAAAAAAACGTCCGGCGAAACCTAATCGTACATCGTTGCCCTATAAGACTATTTAGGGTACGAGGTGATCCGATGATTAAATCTGTCTCGATGTTAAACCCTAATAATACAATTTTAAAAAATTTCAAGTAATCTTGACAGGCTCGAGCTCCGACCACAGACTTCGGTTGCGATATTTGTCAAAATTGGACGTCTCCACTGATATCAAGTACAACTGCGGCCCTAATTTTTATCGCTTTAGAGGCCCATTCAGGCTCGGTCTTGCACAATTAGATTGCTACATATAAGTAAGTTCATGTTCACATTTGTCACGTACTTTTGCTGGAATTTGGCCGAAGTGGAACTACTTTTGCAAGAATATGCCTGAAGTGGAACTTAAAACAGCTGATCTTTTCAAAATTCCATTCACATCCATATTTTCCGGAGATAGACGTAAATGATTCCGATACACTTAGCTATCTTCAAGAATTAGTTCTTTAAGAAGAATACTAGAAGTACCTAATTCAGATCTTCGGTTTAACCATTTTCGTACCCAAACATGTTTTTTTTTTGCTCTTCTCTT
Organism: Dioctria linearis; assembly: GCA_963930735.1. Lineage (NCBI taxonomy): Eukaryota > Metazoa > Arthropoda > Insecta > Diptera > Asilidae > Dioctria > Dioctria linearis. The sequence continues at coordinate 37,728,528 of OZ005742.1, read as the reverse complement.
TCGTTTAATGTGTCCTTAATTTTGTCTTTCATTACTTTTTTTGAACCAACCTCTTTCTACTCATTTTGAGGAATACGAACTCTTAACTATTTTTTTTTTTTTTAATGTGATACAAGGTTGAAAGTTTCCACAAATCTAGTTCATCTGACAAGTAACACCATCCGCCATGTTTAAAATTCACATTGAAATTAACAAGTGTGCTCTAAAAAGTAGAAAAGTGTGGAACAAGATTTCCAAGTTGTCGCATAGGAAAGTAAATTAAGTCTCTACTTGTGCAAGTAACTTTCCTAGTCTGAATTGGCCCTAAGTTGTCAGACAGTGCATATTGAATACTTTTAATAATGACTCTGTTGTCAGCATTGCGACGGCACTTTTAGAACATTTTTTTTTATAACTTTTCTGTTAAATTTTTTCACTTTACCTCATCAACCATAATATTACCAGAAAACAAAACAACAGAAGAACTATAAAATAACCCTCCCATATCATGTTTTTGGAAGATATGTTAATCATATCAACAACAGAATTCGCTGACATTGACAGTAAAACATTTTATATTACATTTTCACTGGGCCTGAAATTATGGAATTTTGAGAAGAAATTTCGAAATTACAAGACTTTGTTTTCACTATATTTTTAATAATTTGCTTGTCACGTGGCATTCTTCTTCTTTCTTACATCAAAACACGAGGTACGCTGACTGTCGGCCATTTTGAAACGAATGATAATGTTCCGAAGAGAAGCTAGCATCTCTTCAGAAATTTGCGATGCGTTCGTCAAAAGGTACGTAATTTTGATTGAAATTTTTTAGAACTTACTTTGAAATCAGCTCTTTTAAATGCATGGGAAATTACATAATATTGAGCTGATTTTCACGATTTCATAGAAATTTCATAACTTAGACCTAGGCCCTATTGCACCAACCATTTATCACTTACTAGTTAGCAAATTATCAGTTTATTTGTTTTTGATAAGTGTAAGTGATAAGAGTTGCACGAAAAACATTTAAAATTTCACTCACTTATCAATCGAGAAAACTTATCAATTTTTGCTAAGTAAAGATGATAAGTGCTGCACCAAAATTTAAAATTAATTATCAGAAAATGAAAAGTTTTATGAATTGAAAAGTATGCGGTATATTCTCAACAAAGACATTAGCAAGAACAAATCGTTTGCCAACAAAAATTTAATAGTACTGTTCATCATTATTGTTTCATATTATTCATTATGACTAGGGTTAATAACAAGCTGATAAATGATAAAGAGTAATACCTATGTATGGAGCAGACCTGTAAAGTACCTAAGTACATTGGTACTTAAGTACTAGTAACAGTACCATTACGTGGACTTGTACTTGAAAAATTTTAAAGTACCAGTACCGGGACTTGTACTTGAAATTATTTTTAAGTACCAGTACCGGGATTTGTACTTGAAAATTTTTAAAGTACCAGTACCGGGACTTGTACTTGAATTTTTTAAGTACCAGTACCGGGACTTGTACTTGTACTTAAAATATTTCAAGTCCAGGTACTGGTACTGTACTGGTACTGGTACTTGGAGTTTTACAGGTCTGGTATGGAGTTAATTAGATTGAAAGTGATTTAGCAAATCTTGCAATGTAATTTTGTATGCAGCTTCTGATCTAATGTAGATAAAGACTTCCGGCCTTCTACAGATGAAAGATAACAGATCTAGATAATAATTTTACTCCAAAGAAACTGGCTTAAATGTTGCGAAATAGACCCGCACGGTGTGGTCGATTTGATCGTCGTCCACCGCAGGAAAGATACTATGAAATTTTTAAATATAAACTGTGGGTCATGTTTGTAGTATGAAATGGCATCTACATTTTGTCCCCTAATCGGATGTCTAATTAGCTTTTGCGTGCGATAAATAGTTTTCGAGTTAATTGAAAATGAATAAAATGCGTCCTTTTTAAGGTGAAAAATGGCGGTTTTTTGTATAAAAAATGAACTTATTTTAATCTCGTGATTACTTAAAATTGGTGGGCCGGGGAAAATAACTTCCCAGAGGGAAAATGTCAAAGAAATAACGGATCAAATATATGCGAAATGTAGTAACTTGGTTGTATCTGATCCAAGTGCATGAAAATTCATGCAAATCGGGTTATCAATGGCAAAAACGCACCGACGAAGTTTTTTAAATCGGGAAAAAAGTATACCACCCGATAGTACTCGGCGGAGACTTTAATTTGGTTTCGCCGTGGGTTCCTACCCTCCACCCTAAAAGTACCCAAAATAACATAAAATTCCTCTTCAAATTATGGCTGGTAATTAGCTGAGCCAAACGGTGGAATCCAATTTTTCGATCGGACATACTCCTACCGAGTTAGCCCCACTTACAATCTATTCGAAAAGAGAATTTTTTCTTACCAATATGTTGCTTAAATTATCAAACTCTCCATTGCAAAATGATAAGCGTAATAATATGGTGCAACGGAAATTGAGAAAAAGCATATAATTTGCTAACTTTATCACTTTTCCATAGAACACTTATCACTTACTCATTTTCTGTTTGGCGCAACAGTAATTTGAAAAGCTGACAACTTCTCACTTTTCAACACTCAAATGAGTGCTTTTCTAATTTCGTTTTGGTGCAACAGAAATTAATCAGAAATTTTGGTAAGTTGCTAAGTGATAACCGATAAGTTGTTGGTGCCCTGGTAAAAACGTAGTATTACGCAATTTTTGCAAAAAATTTTACGCATGAAAATTGCAACAGTGCGTGTTTACACGATTCGCGTAACACCTTTTCCATACAAACAGTTTAACAGAATATAAAATTACACGATTTATGCGGCTTACATTGCTTTTACTACACATCAATGTAATTTTAAAACTATGCACTATCGTAGGTATTCAATTTCCTAACATTATGATATTAGTATGTATTTTGATTAGTTTCATTCAGACCTAAGCCTCCGGCCGTCAATGGCGTTGTTTTGCATAAATTAGCCAACTGAGTACCTAGTAATAGATCTTAAGAGGAGGAACAAAAAACTATATGGCAACTTCAACCCTTCTAGCACAGTTATAATTTTTAAGAACACTGTGTATCTTTGAAACTTCATAACGCTAGGTAAACCCTTGAAACGCCATTAGTTCAACGTCCTGGCCAATTTTTCTACAGGATAAAACAAACTTTAAAAGATGAAAGATCCGCATTCTTCTTTTCTTTTCTTTTCTTTTTCTTTTGTGTAAAACATCATAAAAAATACTCAGAAATTTCCAAGTGCTATTTTCCCACAAGATTATAATATACAGTCCCTGGCCAAAAAATTACAAACACTGAAAAAATTACAAACACTTTGAAAATTTTATAAAGTTTTCCTTCATTTTTTTAGAAATTTGGACCACTACATAGGGTGACACTCCCTGGAGACGAGAAATTTCTCTCATTGAATGGTTCCCTGTTCTAAGAAGTGCAGAAATTGCACTCTTTTTTCATTGGGGATATATCTGCATTTCGTCCCATTATGAAATCTATACACAAAGATAGATTTTCATTAAACTTGCTTTTTTGTACTGTAATACATAATGTCTAAAAACAAAGCAATTTGACTACTTACACAGCAGCTCAATGTTTAATTCCAAAAAACTTTACAATCAAAACCGAAGTAATACAAATTTTTCAATTAAGCCACTAAAAACACAGTTAATCAACCAGAAGCATTTGAACAATTGGCACCTCTAACAGAAACAACCTGGAAAAAGGATCAAACCATCGTTTTATTACCGTAAACCAATTAGGAAAACCCGATCAATAACCATTAATAACCTAAACAGGTTTCCGAGAAGAAAGGATGAAGACAATTTCAGGTAATGATGAAATTTACAAGTGTTTGTAATTTTTTGGCCAATTTTCAAGTGTTTGTAATTTTTTGGCCAGGGACTGTAAACATTGTTCAACTAAAACAAAATATCACCAGGTACTTGCCACTGAATTTCATAATCATGTTATCCTTATTGTTACCAGATTTCATCATTAACAGTTATTGTTAAAACCTATATTAAATTGCTTCCTTCTATCTCCTGCCAGCTCGAGAGTTATAAAAATTCCTGATACTTCTGATACTATGATTTCCTCAACCTCGCAGTAGATTCTTATGGCATTTTCAAAGGCGAGTTGTCCTTTTACGTGGCTCATTGAGATTGTATCTGAATACTAAACACGAATGAACAATTAATTAGAAAATTATATTCTTGTAATAGAAGACACAAATTCTTCCAGAATATTATATAAAAATGGCATTTATTACTAGCATCTTTAAAAATATTAACATTTATCTGTGGGCATGTGTGTTTATGTAGATACCCTGGCCGAAAAATCAGATTCGAAACGATCAAATTTAGCTCTGTTATTGCAATTCTACAAGAAATATATGTTCAGTTCAACCAACATTGTCATGTTAATTGTGCAAGAAAAGTGCAACTCTAAAGTTGCCATTGAAAACACAATTAAAACGATTTTCATTGGTTTTGCTAGTTCTTTTGTTTGTTACTGTTTCACTTCACACATCTTTGCTATACCTTGCCCCGAATATGTGAGTATACATTTCTAGTTGTCTTAAGAAAAAGAGGGCCTAGAGTGACTTAGAGCATTAGAACATATACAAACAGGAACGAGGGTTTTATATAAAATTCGTGTACCTGAATGAAACCGAAAAGTCCTTAAAATCCGTCGCTAACCTTTCGAGAGATGGAAAAATACAAATGAAATTATTTGTAGATAGTTACTGCTTGAAATAATATGACGGTGTCGCTTAATCACTAGGCCGAATGCCCATTTAAGGCCCGACATCTCCAGACATGAGAGATGTCTTAAATGATGCACTATGATACTCGGAACATATTTTATTAACAATGTTTATTTCAATTCAACAAGTTTGGGGGAGGGGGCAAAGTTTTATCTAATACATTTTCGAAAATCTAGTACTGAATCGAATTCCTTAGGTCGTGAGTAGTAGTTTGAGTACCCACACTCCTATACTCGGAGCCTTAACTTAAATAGCTATTTATAGCCATCCCCATAAACACTTTTTTAGTCGATCTGAGGTACTAGATTTTTTGCACTTTAGATCGGCCCCAACTCAGTAGCGTTGTGTCGCGTCGGAAAACGGGTTTCACTGCTCGCCTCAGCTCATTACCAGCTACAATTCGTAGAAGAAAATTTTTCTCCGCATACTTTTATGGTAGAGAGTAGGGACCCCCGCCGGGGCGGGGGTGATTCTAATACGGCATGTTCCATATCAAATTAAAGGTCTCGCCGAGTTATATTGGGTGGTGTACTTTTTTACCGATTCAGAAAATGCTCTCGTCACGTTTTGGCCGCCGGAAAACCCATTTTTATGTACTTGTTCACATAAACCCCAACATTTCGCATATATTTTTGAAGTTCTTTCTTTCACGGCTATTAGTGCTCTGTTAGCATTTTTCGCATGGAAAGTCATTTTCAACGACGACGCACCAATTCTGTATAATCACGAGTGGTAAAGAGGTCCACTTTTTCACTCAAGATAGTCGCTCAAGAGACATCCAATCCACAAAGCTTTTCCCCTCTCCATTGAAATAGACATTGTTAATAAAATATGTTCAGAGTATCATAATGCATCGTTTAAGATATCTCTCATGTCTGGAGGTGTCGGGTCTAAAGAATACGTTCAATACATATGCAAATTTTTTTTTCACTGTTTCAATAAAATAATGAGTTACAGAATAAAATTCCTTAAGACTTACATCCACGTCTATGCTTATGTCGCGATGTATGTTTAGAGAAACTAATCCGTTCAAACGACTTTCTCCCAATATGGCCCTTAACATGTTCAACGCGGCGCACTTTTTCATATTCTGCATGATGTGCTAGCACTACGGCAGAGCTAATGCTGGGCCGCTACAAATACTATATTGCGTTGCCGTCCATGTGTGCAATTAGCTGATTTGTTTCTACATATTCACTACGTTCGACGCAACGACATCACCGAAGTGTGGTTGGGTTGGGTCACCGGTATTTCACGTCGCGCCGAGTTGAGCGTATTAAATAGGTTTTTGGAAAGATACAAAGTGGAAAATTAACGCTCATTCGGAATTGTGGTAACAGGTAACACTGCCATAATTTTCAAAATTCTGTGAACATTTGCAAATGCATCCTTGTTGTACATATCAAGAGCCTCTAGAGAATTGTTAATTGTTTTATCTACAATTTGATGCCGACAGATCTTGACTTCTTTGATCCATAGTTCAGAAGAATTGTCGTTTAAATTGAAGTGTAAGTTTCGAACAATTATCAGTATGCTGCCTCATCTAAAGTTTTCATTCTCTACGGAAAAGGTCATGACCAGTTTTAGAAAACGTTGCGATGTTTGAACAAAAAGAAACCGTTCTCTCAAACACAACAAATTCAAACAAAAAACTAATTCAAACGTTTTAGCTTTAATCACTGAAAATTTTCCACAGATCTTGGCAAGAAAATTTTAGGTTATCAGCGTACAAAAGACATTTAGCGAAAGAAAATAGCTTAACCGCATCATTGATGATATAAATAATGAACAATAGGGGGCCAAGATGGCTGCCTTGAGGCACCCCTGATTTAACTATAAATTTACGGGATTTAAGAAAATCAATTTTTACACACTGCGAGCGATTACTTAAGTACGAATTAATCTACTTAATAATGGAGGAATGAAAATGTAAGCGAAGTCATTAATTTATTATCGAAATCTATTAAACAAAAAATCAATGCCATTGATTCAAACAAACCCGCCATTTTCGCACGAAAAATGATCATTCTTCTGTACTTATCTTTCATTAATTTATAAGCGAAGATGAATTTTGTTAAATGGCGAATGTAGTGATTCAGTGATGCAGATTGAACTGTTGAGATGGCCATCAAACCCAATTATAGCCGACGATACATTAGTACACCAATTCCTACTGACCAAGAACATTTCTCAGAACCCTTAACCACAATCAATAATTGGTTTATAACCCCGCACGGACCATGTCAGCTGTCTGGACTTTTTCAAAGAGATCACAGCAATAAAGGCTTCAATGTGTCACATAACATTAAAACTATAAGAAAACGGAGTCAAGTATCCGAGGGTATTAAAAGAAACAAACATTCACAGAATCATATAGACGCTCGCTTGTCATAACGTGCTTCAATAGAAAAGTAAAAGAGTACTCGACAATGATCTTGAGCAGGATATCATCAACGAGACTCTAATTACTGGTCGAAAGTGATCGAGAGAATCTTTAATGTGACTCTAATTTTTGCCTATTTATAGGGCATTATGAAAATGTCAAAAATAAAAACGTGAATTCAGGAAATTTCTTAAACATCGTCAAACTTTTAGCAAAATATGATCCAGTTCTCAATGAGCTCTTAGCAGACGACACTAAAAAAATTAATCATTTGAGTTCTTATAAATTATAGAACTTCTGGGGAAACAAAGTGAAGAATAATTAATGGTTCTCCGGGTTTCTCAATAATAACTGACAGTACCGGTGACATATCTAAAATCGATCAGGTCAGCTTAATGGCTCTGTACGTAAAGCTCTTAAAAGAATGTGAAACCGCATTTCCGGAAATTGAAATTAAAAAAGTTTTCTTAGCTTTGGTAACAACAGACGATCAAAAAGCAGAAACATTAGAAACTTATAAATTTTAAAATTCCTGAAAGAAATGATTTAAGTCTAGATAAACTTTGCGGTCAGGTATACGATGGTCCAGCTAATATGAAGGGCACTTACAACGGTTTACATGGAACGAAAAGTCAACCGAAAGCTGCATATATTCACTGTTCTGCCTACAATCTGAACTTGGTTATTCATATGTTCGTCATATACGTATCTACTTGTCACTTAACGGCTCATTTTCTGCCGTTTCAATATTCTGTCAGGCCGACAACTTGACAATTCCAAATTTAAATAATATAATGCTATGATCACATTTGAAATAAAAATTCAACGAAATTGAACAGATGCGTATAATCCTTATAGACATGGGGGAGTTTAAATCCCCAAAGCCCCCCTTGCGCACAGATCTGTTACTTAGGAGGAAGCGAGGATGGAGGGGAAGCCATATAGACACAAAATATACATTTGCACATTTCACTCTCTCTCAAACATTTTTTATTCCAAAAAGCTAACATTAATATTAAGCCCAGAAAAAAATTTTAAATAGCTAATATTTTCCCTTTAAGATTAAAGTCGTAGCAAAACGACGGAAAAAATAAACATTCTTCCTCAAAATTCACTGAGGTGTGGATAGAGAAAGATTTTTCTTTTTTCCTTTTTTCCTTTTTAATCATGAAGTTGAGGAATAAAAAAAAAGCACATGAAGATCTCCCGCACCCAAGGACGACGACTATTCCTAAATTTAAAATTACTTCACCTTAAATAAACTTAACCCAGTTATATTGCTTGAAGTATTCTCACCGAAATTGCAAAACTCTTTTTCTCCATCTTGACATTCAAGACCTCAGCCTATTTTATAAGAAGCCCTCATAAGGCCACTATGTATATACTTTTACATACTTGGATAGCATTCTTTCCAGAACAGAAGATTTCCATATTGTGCGAGCACCTTGCTCCACCACCGAAGAAGAAAACAGAGGAAATTGCTAAAAAGCAAACGACCGCAAATTGTTTCTAAGTGAAGTCTCGTCTCCATCTCTGTGTACCCTCGTTCGGAAGAATTTTACCCTGTCCCTAAGACCACTCCCAAAAGGGCTGAAACAAAAGTAAAGTGATGAGTTTCACTCAACATGAAGGAAAATTTTTTGCTTCTCTCATGTTTACGCAATGACAGAATTATACATGTGTGTAGGCAAATCGCCGCAGAGAAGTACTTTTACAAGAAGAAGAAGAAGAGATTTTGACACTTGAATTGTGAGGTTACTTCCTGGTTTCAATGAAACCGCAACATTTTGTATGAACTGCAGAAAGTGCGTATACAAAGGCGACAGAACTGAAGATCGTGATTGATTGCAAATATGCAAAGCTTCGATAAGGCATTTTCTTCGGTTTAAATTACAAGTTAGAGAGCTGGTCCGAAAGAATTATTATGGATATAGATTTTAGTAACAAGGGAGGAACATCTGTATATATATACATATATGTACATAGATATCGTATATACTATAGTAGGTACATAAATGTATAGTTATATAGAAATGTATATGAACATTCCAGCGATTTTCCAGCATCATAGGTCTACAGAACATCTGGAGTGAAGGGGAGGTATGTATGAACCTTGTGAATATAATTTGCCTATAGCAGGGATGTTTCTGGATGACAACACAAATCATGATAAATGGCAAAGAGAGGTATGGGGCCGATTAAGCTTTGTAAAGCTTTGGTGGCTCTACAGGGCTAAACAGTTCACACTGAATATTTTATGTTTGTTATATTTTGCAAATTTCGAACTTGGAGGCTTTATTGACGTCGGCCTCCAAAGCAAATTTACTGTTTAACAAGATTTATGGGGAAATATTTCTATATACAGATTGCGGGCGTCTGTTTATACCAACTCTGAAAAAAAAAATATTAACGAGGATTCTTCCGTTTCCATTTTGTTTGTCATGAATTTGCATTTTTAGGAATGAGGAGAGATGGTTTTGCAAATATAATTGTGGACGTTCCTTATGCTGTGAAGTGAATAGAGATTTTATAAATTCGAAAATTTTAATAAAATTGTAGAAATAATTTGACAGGCCCAAATACTGGGGTTGTAGTCCTGTCTATAAAAATTATTTTAAACTTTAAACCTATTTAATATACCCTAGATGAAATTTCATAGGGCATAAATATCAACTAAGTTTGTCATTCCGTTTGTAACGCATGGAAATAATGGTGGTGGTAGAGCAAAATGAATTGGAACCCACGCACAATATTAAAAGGCTTTTTGATTTTAACATGTCCGTCTGTTTGTCTGATTGCTCGTCAGGCTGGTGTGTCCTTTTGATAACTTGAGAAAGTATTTACAACTGAAATTTTACTCATGGTCTTTTTAAAAAAAAATTGTAAATTTAAGTTCGGAAACCCTTCGTAGGGTTGCTATACAAAAATGTCGCTTTTCACTATATTTTACAGGCTTACATCTATAGAAAATGGTTTCGAGAATATTGCTATACTGGGTATCCCAGACGTACCGCATTTTCTTTATACCCCGAATTCCTCACTCAATTTCGAGAAATAAATTGTATGGGAGGAGAGCCGGAAAATGCACGGTGTGGACGGTAGGGGGGTTTTTTGATTTTGGGTTCTTTTTATCCTAATACCATGTAACTTTCTTGTTATACATCCTATGCAGTTGACTTGCATCTCAGGTGATAGTAAACCCTCTACGGTTTCCAACAAATGCCCAACCACCTCTCTACTACCATTCCGTCGGCAGTTATAGGATGTCAAAGTCAAAAAATTCGATAATTTTGCAATTTCTTTTTCAATATTAACGATTTTCCCGCCAAAATGCATGATAACTATACAGTTTTATGACAAGGTTTAAAGACCCCGGAATGTTACCTTTAATTTGACTATGCGCATGTACCTACCTAAATGCTACCGCTATTGAGATGTTGCCGTTTTTATGGTGCATAATTTCATTAATTAAAAATCGCGCCTAATTTTATGCAATTCCACGCAATTTAGCAAAATTAATGAAATTATGCGTCATAAAAACGGGGTTATTGAAAATGCCTGATTATTAGAAAAAGACAGGGAAAACACAAAAAATGCAGAAAACGTTAGGTTTTATTATACTAAATTACAAAAGAGAACAATTAGCTCACGGCAGACGAATAAAGATGCAACTGACAGACTGGCGGCTTAAATAGCTATTTATAGCCATCCCCATACTCACTTTTTTAGTATTCCCCTCGTTTTTATTCGCACTGTACCTCAAATTTTTAGAACTTTAGATCGGCTCTATTCGGTAGGGATATGTCCGATTGGAAAACGGGTTTCCAAGTTCGCCTCAGCTAATTACCAGCTACAATTCGTAGAAGAAAATTGCATTATTTTATGGTAGCGGGTAGGAACCCCCGGAGGGGGAACGGTGGTTCCAATACCGCATGATGCATATCGAATTAAAGGTCTCGCCGGATACTATCGGGTGGTTTATATTTTTGCCGATTCAGAAAGCCCATTTTCATACAATGGGGTCACATACACCCCAGTTACTACATTTCGCATATAGTTTTGCAGTTATTTCCTTCACGGCCATTAGTGCTCTGTTGTGCACATTTTTCTCATAGGAAGTCATTTTACACGACGCACCAATTCTGCGCAATCACGGGAAGTAGAAAAGTCCACTTTTTCACCCAAGAAAGTCGCTTAAGCTACATCCGATCGCCAAAGCTTTCTCCCGCTAGATAGAAATAAATATTATTAATAAAATATGTTCAGAGTATCATAATTCATGGTTTAAGACATCTCTCATATCTGGAGGTGTTGGGCCTAAAGTTGTATGAAAAGTATGGGCATTCCCCTCTCTAGAACATCTAGAAAGGGTGTAGGGCGTGGTTAGAGGGCAACTAGAAATATGGTTGAGCTTTTTCGTATTCCATACAAACTAAAAGTTTCTTCTATGTAAATCGTAGATGGTCGGGTTCCAAGAAGATTGGTTTCGGCTGGAATAGCTGTAGATGTAGATGTTGATGTTCTTGTAGCTTGCTGTACTCCAACCTCTAGAGCGTAGACTTCCGCCTAACAAATGCAATTTCGAGCACCAAACGGAATGTAGAGCTTTACTTCTGCCTTGTACCTGTTTTGTTATCGTTCCTGGATCCATCAGTGGCTTCTCTAGATAATGGTTACCTGGTAACCTCTTTCGAAGAAAAATCTTCTGGCCATAATCCGTTGGATTTTCTAGGCCTTTAATTTGGACCTGCACGAAGATGTTAAAATGTCCCACACCGGAAAAAATGTGATAAAATGATAGACTGGCTGTAGACCAAGAATGTCTTTAAGTGCTCGTCGGGGACATGATGTGAAGACGTCTGTGACCCTAAACTGGCCATCCTTTGCATCTTATCAGAAGTCCCCTTAATGCTTTTCTGCATTGTTTTTATCCGCCAGTCGTTTGGCTAGCAAAGAAAGTATAGAACTGAATATACTCTGATACGTAAGGTCATTTTAAAGCTTAGATTTTTACATGAAAAGCCTTTGTCATCAGTCCCACTGCCCACATCCAAATGGTTACCATTTTAAGATGGGAATTCCAGGACTGTCTATAGGAATACTCTTAAAAATTTGACTTACTTATTTGTAATATTCTACTGTAAATCTATTTAACCTAAGAGCTGTGCACTGGAATCTCCTGTTTCTGGTGAAAGAGACAATCATCGTCTTGTCTGGGTTTATTGATAGTTCCATATTCTGGCAGCACCTAGTAACAAAATCAAAGGCAGTTTGCTTAATCTCGGGTATAGCTGATTCAAATTCAGAAATGTCAATGTCAACAACATATTCTTGGGCCTTAAAATTGTCCTCTTGAAGTATGTTTAATATAGCTCATCTACAACTAAGAAACATAAATATTGTGATAAAACTCCGACTGGTGGACAACCTCTAGTTGCTCTGATTCTTGTAGATTTAGGTTTGTTCAGCATATTTCCAATTCATCTGTCTTCGTTTACCCTCTGAAGGAGCATAACATGACCTCCATGAGAGACACTTTCTCGATAGTGTCTTTTAGACTACCTGTAAAAAAGATGTGCAAGGCACACATATACTTGATTGAAACCCTTAGGTTAGGTTAGGTTAGGTTGGGTAAGAGGGGACAACCAGCCAGCCTCACTTAGATCTCCAACGGGTCCATTGTGCCCCTAGACCTCATGGGATAACCCTTCAAGCCGCGGATTTATCCTGCTTTCCTTGGGAAACTCAGGATATATCCAAGACCTTTAACCTAGATCCATCCTGCCTCACTCAGAAAACTCAGGATGTCTCTGAACTTTATACTTTGAAGCTCCCCCAGACTTGAAAAGAAGTAGCTACCTAGTAGCCTACCTCTTTTATTCATCAGAGCGGGGCTTTCGCAAAGCACATGTTTGACGGATTCAATTTCCTCCGAGTCCCTACAACTCCTGCAGAAATCGTTTGCCGCTATTCCCAGTCTTCTAGCATGGTTCCCTATGGCCCAGTGACCTGTCATGACCCCTACTAGATTCCTGGTATTTGCTCTGCTGCTATTAAGCAGTTCCCTTGTCCTTAGGTAATGATTTTATCTCTTGTGATAAATCGAAGGAAGAATGGAATATGTTGCTCATTAAGCAAAAATGCTCTAAAAAAGTTAGCAGATGAAATTTACGACAAGAGCGAATCTATATGGATCAGAAAATATCAAAACGAAAGTGTTTATGGTATGAGGAAAAAGAAAAAAAACAAGGCACATGAGCCAAGATCCTTCTTTACTATTATTTCTATCAACATTGTTTTACTATCTTTAGGTAGGTACTATCGTCTTGTGATCTGATAGTCTTAAATATATTGTTATTAACCTGACTCTACTAATTGATATACATATATTCATGTAACTATAAAACTAAATTTTGAAATACGTTCCGTGCCATCACTGATTGTTCACTGGAAAAAAAAATTTAATGCCTATTATTTTCGATTACCTAAAACTTTGCGTCCATACCTTTAATTATTACATTTATCTCCAATTCTTGTGTCGAAACAGTCGAGTGATTTTATGCTTCTCATTTCATTTTTCTTCTCATAAAAACTATGATTTTGTATTTTAATTGATAGCATTGCAAATCGATTTAATTCATGCATAAAATTTATAATTATTCAAAAACATAAGCAACCATTTCCTCATTACTAAAAAAAAGAAACATGCGCTATGATAATAATGGTATTACAGAAGCATACGAGTACCTAACCATATGAAAAAGCTGAAGATATTCTTTAAGAAACCAACCAATAAATAACGCATCGAAAGCAGCATTTTCAATTAGGAAAATGAATAAAAACGTAATAAAATTTCGTAATATTTAGTTGAAAGAAAGAAATACACTCTTCCGGGCACATTCAAGCATAAAACTCGTAATTCACGGTTAGATTAAAATTTTATGCAATGAAAACTTATGCAAATTTATTTTTTCACTCTTGATGCTCTCGTTCGTTATAATATAGGTAGGCTTTTTCCTGACCTTTTTACCTTTAATTTTCCTCAAATTTAAATCGATTCCTTTTCGCCCGTTCATACTGAAATGGAAAGTACCTACTCTCGAGAAATTTCTTAAAACAGTTAACTGATCCCTTTTATCTACCCATAGTTAAAGGTCAACATAATTTTTATGCAGAAACCAGAAAAAACATTTCTCCATGTTATTTCAACCATTCAACAAGTTAGACAACGACTGAAATATGTAGGGCTAGAACTGCTTTAACCAGAGTTCATACATACTATATATATGGAACAGGCCCAAGCCTATATACTTGTGCCAACATTTCACACTGATTCTGTCGGCCCCACTTTCATTTGAATTTCTAATTAAAAGTGAGTGCTTGAAGTAGAGGCATCGTGGACATTTTTACCATTCCCCAGAGTTTTTGCTTACTAAATTTTCCGGTTTGACGGCAAAAAAAGAAAAAAAATAAGCCTAAACAGTTACCCACCACCTCTCTTTCATTCCATTACTACATATGTGCATACCCAGACCCAGACCCAGACCCATCCGTACTAATTTACTCACCCTTTTTGCTTACTTTATAAAGCCCAGGGAAATTTATTTATTTATTTTTTTTTTTTTTTGTATGTGGCAATTAATTTTACTCACTTTCTTTTAGCAACAGAAATTATTGTAATCGCGAGGTGATTAAGTAAATTCAACAATTACCTTAAGCCAAAAACATGTGAGCATATGTGAGTTAACTGGTGAGCAAGGGCAAACATGCAACATTTCATGTTCTTAAATCGCTGACGGTTTTAGTGATATTTGGTCGGACTTACAGACTTATAAATAGTAATGTGAAAATGTTCTTGCGGTGTGGAGGTAACGATACCCACTGAAATCTCACCATTTTGTTAGGTCTAATTGAAACACATGAGCTCGGGAATTGTTGATGACAGCTCTTTTATAAGAGTTAACGTTTTAAGATTTATTACATGTGTACGCGTTTACTTGAGCTTAACTAGAAACCTACAATCACACAAAAGTATTCAAACAATTCCACATACATATATGTACAGTACATACAGGGTGACCCAGAATAACACAATAACGTATGCTATAAGTTGTTCCTTAAATTGTGTTGTTCCAAATACTTTCCATAGGAGTCGTCGCTAGGTAGGAGCTATGCCATATGATTCTAACTATTATATTATTAAAAAGCTAACAAAAGTAGCCTTCAAAAGAGTTTTTGGTCAAAAATGTGTATAAAAATCAATGAGGTCTCATTATAACCACAGTTGGTGCGACGATGAGGTACATTCAACAGAGTATACGAGTCAATCCTCAAAGCTCGTGGGCGAATATTGAAGTTAAATTTAGATAAGAACTCAGGAGCGTCTACGGCACCAGTAATTAATTAAAAGAAAAAAACTACCTTAGTTACCTCACTTCTTCTAGTGAGCGTAGGTAGCTTAAGAAGATTTAATCTCTGCTCATAAGGAGGAAGCGTGAGAGGATTATACCATATGGGAGACGTCTATAAGTGCGAAGCGAATAAATCTCCCCTGTAAAGATTCCAAGCGTCTTAGATGTACATCATAAAAAGGACATCAAACGAGGATAGTACACTCAATAAGAGGTCGCACAAAAGCTAGATACAAAAGGTCTTTAAAGTAAAATGATCATTAAAATCCATCTTCTTACAAAGCCTAATGCAGTATTAGCTTTATTGATTGTCTTGTCAATATGTGGTAAAAATCTAAGTTTGGTGTCTGAAAGTGTACCAAGATCTTTGACTTCATTAGTTTTGTCAAGAGGCATACCATTGATATGGTATGTAGTCAGAAGTGGAGAATTTTGACGGATGAAGCTAATGGCTTTACACTTGTCATTATATAGGTATGTACCTACATAAAATTTGTATTACATCAAGTAAAGAAACTGTCAATGTCTGATTGCAAAGCACAAAAAACAATACAGCTATCGACCGTCTTAAAAACTTAAACATCGTCAGCATATATCAGAATATCAGATAGATTCGCAAATCGTTAATATATAAGAGAAAAAGCTGTGGCTCAAGATGGCTGCCTTGAGGAACACCGGAAAGTACAGGTATTTCACAAGAGGCAACCGACCTAAACAGAACTTGCTGTATCCAATTTGATAAATATGTGTCTAGCCATTTATTTAAAAAAATATTAAATCCGAGGACACCAAACTTTAACTTTAACTTGTGTGAAATTTTATCGAAGGCCTTACTGAAGTCGGTGAAGATGCAATCAAATTAGTTTCAATTTTTTTTGAGGACGGAAAAATAGAGTTAAAATAGGATTAATCAATTTCTTCACTAAAGAATTCAGTAATTAGGTTGCAGATAATGTAGGGATCGGAACTAAGGTGGATGGATATCCATCAGATTTCTTAGTTAATGGAAGAATATTTTTGAAATTAGAAACAATATTTATGAAATTTGGGTGTAAAAAAATTAAAAATTTTAAAAGCATTAGAGAATAACTGAGAGGTGTCTGCAAAAGTATCAGATTATTGTGAGCGTGCGAAGATGACTACAATAAAACCTATCATATTGCCTCTAGCTTTAGTAGTCAATACAATTCTCATCTCATTACAAAGACAGGAATCCAAAGTACGTTGATTAAATCATCCGTGTCTTTGAAGACCTCTTACCAACTATTAGTGAGCCAAGCGAGAGGTCAATTTTACGTGCAAAATCAAGGACGCTGCAGCCTAAAATATGCTGATTAAAAATTAGTTGAAAAATGAATAAAATAGAACTTATATTTTGATTTACGATGTGCTGTCCACTATTAGAATGATTCTGCAAGGATATTTATTTAATTACAGGTTTAATAAGGAGAAAGATTAAATACCTGATATGATATCGACGGAGCAGTTAGGTGCTTTCTCTTGTACATGCTTATGTAGTTCTCGCGGTTATGAGATGCAGCTAATTTCCGCAGCCTGAGCCTGAAAATTATATTAGAATTAATATACTGGCACCTAACTCACCGTTCTTACACTGGAGCTTACATAATAGGGTACAGTACCCTGGAAAGAATCACCAGACCATCGGACTAATTTATTTTGAATTAAATTGTATGAAATTATTGTAAAATTAATTATTAGACGGAAGATATTCGTACCTGCATCAGATTTCTCCATATTTATCCAATATAAGATACTTTGTCACTTTGTCCTAGACGGACATTGAGATGTTCTAGAATTACACCAGTTTTTCATATTTTCGGAGTGAAAAAAGGTAGAAATTGAATTGTTTACAGTAATTTAGCCCCGAAATTTATTAAATTCAAATTTTCTGACACGCCTTAACGAATTTTAATCACAGCTCGGAATATGCGAAAAGAATCTACGGGGCGAGTAGAGAATTGTAATACAAAATAAAAAAGAAAAATAATACTATAAAATTTAAATTGAATTAGGTAGCCCGATCTGGAAATCATCAACGTGCATTTTCCAGTAATAAGATCTTTGGTCACATTTGACACCCAAGTCACAGACAGAAACCATATTTCGAATCAAGAAATCCGAAAACCCATAATCATAAGTGATTGGTTTTTGATTCGTCTAGAAAGTCATAATCTCACATTTGTAATAATGAGTACAAAATTATTGCTTTTAAGCGTGTGTGTTCAATCTATTTTGCTCTACCAGCATTATTTCTGTGCGTTACAAACGGAATGACAAACTTAGTATACACTATGATTTCATCATATTGAGTAGGGGTGGACACGCATGAGGTCAATCAGAGCTCTGCTTACCAGTTTTTATAATATTATGAAGACCCACACCATAGTATTTAAGTATATACAAAAATTGAAATTATGCATGCAAGCAGCTTTTTTCAAGTTTGGATATATTCTGGCACGATTTTCCAATATTCAATTATAAAAGTAGATTTGTGTTATACATTTGCAATGCCTGTAGAGTGATTCTGATCTCTTTGTCGTTGCTTAGGCGCATATTTTAGTCACATATTTTGACATTTCACCTCAAATTTGTCGTACTTTTATATTCACCATATTCATTTTAATTTATCCTTTTCATCAACCACAAAATAAACTAAAATGAATTTGCAATGAATTATTGTCAGAATACACGCCTAAAAGTACCACAAATTAGTCAACTGCTTCCGCGGTTGTGACAAGAATTGTATACTGTGGTATATGGACACCAACTTAAAACAATACAAGTGTTTTAAATCGAAAAATATTTTTAAATTTGTTATGTGAAGTGTCAGTTTCAGTTCATTCTACGTAATGCAAGGCCTGCTGAACTGAATAAAAACACGAAAAAATCATTAGAAAATTTCATTTCGTTTAGGCGTATATTTTGACATTAAAGTACGACAAAAGATCAAAATCACCCTCCTGATCTTTTGTCGTACTTGAATGTCAAAATTCTGGTCAGCAACCCTTGCATGATGTAGAATGTACTGAAAATGACACACATTACAAATTCAAAATAATATTTCGTATTTAAGCACTTGTAATGCTCTAATTAGGTGTAGAATTTCCATTTGTCGTATATTTAGGCGTGTTTTTTGACGTTTGTTCACCGAAAATTCATTATAGTTCATTTTGTGGTAGATAATAGTGAAGACACAAAATGAACTGTGTTAAAAGAAAAGGTACGACAAAATATGTCAAAATTCACGACTAAATAGTACGACAAAAGATCAGAATCACCCTGCTGATCCTATTTCATTTCTAATAACTCTAATTCCTCAACCGCTTTTTTAAAAAAATTTCAGACATTGGAATTTCATCTACAATATTGAAATAAATGGGCACGCAAAATATGCAAATGTAGATATAAAACTTTTCAAATCCTCAAACCTAAGTTTGAAATCCGCTTGCAATTCTTCAAATTTTATCCTTAATATTCGTCAAATTTTTCTTCTTTTCTTCGTCGATTGTGATTAACTAGTTTGGACTTAAAATCATACACAAATCATCGAAGTTTAGCTTCAATACCAAAAATGGGTTTTTGACGAATCAAGAATAATTTTTTCCGTTGAAATATCCCCATAATGTCTGTAAGGAACATGAAGTCAAGTTCCGTTTTCTAATTCTGGGAATTTTTTTCCTATTTCTTTTATTATAAGATTGTGGAGTTCCATAAAATGCAAAATGCAAGCATTGTAAGTTGACCATGTTTCGTAATTTAACCGTAACTCTTCTAAAACTATCTTATATTGACGAAGAGTCTTGTTCTAATTAAATTCAGAATCTGCAAAACAATCTTCCACAGATGTTCGTATTTTAAGTTAACTTCGCTATGAGTTGCTCGCGGTGAATTACCTATGCAGTGAAGATGAAGAAAATGTGGAATTTCAGGATTGTTACTTAAAAGACCAATGGAGTATATGCGATCAATGTGAAATGATCGATATGGACTGTATGAATTTTGTTGTTTTTTTCCTTTTTTTAATTGTTCTCCAGCACATAGGAGTTTATAGATATGCCCAGCACGTAGGGTTTTAATGAAAATAAAAATTCACCAATTTCTTGCTTCAGATTAATGCTTTATTACAATTTATTCGCCTTTCCAAACAAGCTTCTCGACGCTAACTGATTAACTGAACTAAAATTCCATCGTTCTTGTTTCTAATTACACTCACACATCTATATCAATAACAAATTCATTTGTACATTTCAATTCAATTCAAATACAATGATAATAATTTGAGCAAAAAAAGTGTTGACAACTTATCGAAATTTAAGATCTACTACATTGCAGTTTGTACAAAACACAATGTATGCCGTTTTTTTATTATCGGGATCAAAAACTTTAATCACTTCTTTTAAGTTTCTTATAATAAATTCACCTTCTCCATATGAACGTCTGGCACAAGCAATATGCCAAGCTATCAAATAATTAGCTTCGTTGGCTCTGTCATCTTCGCGGAACCCTGGTTGCAATGACTTAAGTTTCTTTGTTCGCAATTTTGAATTGAATGGATATTAAGTATCAAAGTGGAGGTAACTTCCTTTCTAATGTCGTGCAGCGTTCAATTACAAAAAAAAAAACTAAGGAAATTAAAATTCAAGACAAAGTATGTCTTGTTCAAGCGCGCTCACCACAAAATAATTTCAAGACAGGATTAAAAGGATTAAGAAAACGCAAACTCATTTACGCACTCGATTTTTCTCATTTGTCATTCCCAACTTTAATGGCAATTTCATTTATTTGCGTCTGTGACTGAGCATACGTTTGGGTGTGCTTGAAGGGTTTAATGAAGGAATTTTTAATAGTACATATATTTTTACGTTTCTTAAAAAGTTTGTAATATTGTCGCCAAACAAAGTATTCTGTTGATGATCTGTAGAATATCTGCAATAATTTTTACGTGTAATGATTGTCACCTAACAATTCAATTTTGCGTTTCTCAGTAAGAAAAACGGTCGATAAGATGCGCACGCGTGTTTGCGTTTCCGTAGATATTCTTTTTTAACGAGATTTTTTTTTTTTTTGCAATTTGAAAATTTACCACTCTTATGAATATGCAACAGGAAAAAGTCTCAAATAATATCATAATTATTGCAAAAAATTATAAATAATATCTAGGCATAACAACTAAAATAAACACAACATGAAATGCGTATAACAAAAAACATACAACTTAGTTCATTTATTTGTTCAAGAAGGCATTTTTTGGATTCTCTGGCATAATAGCAAAAGCCAAACAAATTTTTATTTGTTATTTCATCACACAACCCATTTGATTTTGGGTGTCAAGTTTCAAGTCTTGGTTTTGACTCATCAGCAGCTTCCAAATAGCGAAATTGAGTGGCTTGAAAAGCAAATAAAAAAAAATAGAACAAAGAAACGAAATGAAAAAAACCAAAAAATTTAGAAAAATAGAAAAAATGCCTTCTTGAACAAATAGGTATAAGTTTGCCCCAGTAAGAAATCTCAAAGAATAATCTCTATTTTTGTTTCTTCCTCCTTGGTGTAATATAGTAGTTTTTGCCTCATATAATTCATACCCAGAATTTATTGTGAGTTTATATGAGATGAGATCAATTTGATCTGTTTCAATCGTCTACGGTAACCAGAAAATCAAGCCGTACCGATGAGTGTAAGGTTTTCTGCTAACACGAAACGCTTGTTCTTCCTTTTTCTTTTTTTCAGCTCATTGCGGGCGTACACAGGTTTGATTTCTTTCGAATGAATCTGTTTTTTTTTTTTTTTAATTAAATATTTTTTCTTCTTCTATTTTTCTCAATTTTTGGTTTTTTTTTCATTTTTTTCATTTCTTTTCTTTGTTCTATTTTTTCATTTGCTTTTCAAGTCACTCAATTTCGCTATTTGGGAGCTCTTGGTGAATCAAAACTAAGACTTGAAACTTGTCACCCAAAATCAAATGGGTTGTGTGATGAAATAACAAATAAAAAAAATTTTTAGCTTTTGCTATATACCGGAGAATATAAGTTTGCCCCGGTAAAAAATCTTAAAGAGTTATCTCTAATTTTGTTTTAGTTCATTTAAAAAGATTCAGTGAAAAAAAATTGTGAAATAATAAAAAAAAAACGTATATCAATTAGCCATGAGAGCCGCAGTTAGCTCAATGAAGGAGCCACATATGACTCTGAGAGTCACATTTGCCCACCGTTGATCTAGAGTAAGTATAAAAAGTTGATTCTGAATTTTAAACTTCCTAAGCTAAGCGAAGCTAACTACTTCTGAATTTAATCGGAACACCATCAAATGTTAATTTGAGCAACTATGCTTAATAACCTAGTGCGTCTCCTAAAATTACTCACTTCCGAGTAAGAAGAAAGATCCCAAGCACGGAGACCAAGGGGCCCATTGTGCTAACCTGCTAAGTAGGAGAAGCTATAAATTGACAGGAAACAAGTGAAAGGATACCGCGGGACTGTGTCAAAGTAGGATTCGAACCCACGACGGCTGGGATGGTAGTCAGTGCGTTTACCAACTGAGCTACCGAGGCCACTTCCCAGTACTTGGTCACATCTGCGTATCAAGAAAAAAGGCGGGGCACAGTGTAATATTTTAGCAACCTACGGGAATTTAATCGAATTTTTCAATGACCTAAATTCTTAGAAACATTGTCAATTTTATTTGCAGATTATCCATATTTGTATTTTTCCAGGAAAATTGCCGGAATAAATACAAAAATGAAATGAAAGTCTGGCTACCTGCGTCTGTTATAAAACGTACGTAACGTATACCAACAAACGCGTTTTTCTTCATTCGCGTTCTGTTGTTAAGTGAAATAATACGTGTGCTCTTTAAGGGCTCTTTTTTTGCTCTTATGGTTTTCTTTTATTTATCGAGGTATGTTTCCATTGATTAACTTTTGAAATATTATTATTTCATGAGACCCGAAAATGTTTCTTGAATTTATTGATATAGTTTACATATAATGAAACTGCTATTCGCGACTTACATATAAGAAGGCTTTTAAATGCGTTATACTGCGTTATTATTGTATGTTGGTTAAAGTTTGATTCATTAACTAAGACAAACTTTTTGCGAAAACTTGCGATTTCAATTCTTTTTTTCTTCTCAATTTCAGAATGGCTATACAAATTCCTCGTCGATCTATTTTTGACATATGAATCGAAAATTTGAAATATAGAGCTCAGCCTCAACTTAGACGACCTCACCAACTTTGCCATTGGGTACTATAGATAACCTGATCTCATATATTCTACAGAACTGTCAAAGTTGATGATGAGGCCTGCCAGGTTGGAAGGCTAGCACTGTATTTCACGCTATATAAACAAAAAAACAATTTGAAGTCTTCATATGAATTGATGCCGTGACATCACTGTATCACCTATCCAAAAATCTAGTGGGCATACCTTGTTAATGTCAGTATACAGTGACTGCATATCATCTGTCTCTGTCATTCGAGAATTCAAGCATCGAGTTGAATTCGAAAGAAATTAATATTTATTGAAAAAAAAAAAAAACTCGACTCCTCCGAGTTTATTCGAATGGCGATCGTGAAACTCATTTACTGCCCAGCAAAAACTTTTGTTCGCAGTGTACCTAGAAATTTTTTACTTCAATAAGTCACCCAAAATATCAAAAAATGTTAACAAAAATATAATTATGCACTTAAATATGCACTTAAATTATTACAAAAAAAAAACAGCACTCCATATGCAAATGTAGAAAAATTAAGTGGAGCATCTAACTGCTTAATGACCACAGACACTATAAATGCACCCAAATAAATGTGCACCACTATAATTCACCTCTATCTAATATAATTGCAATTTAATATAGCGAAACGCATCGAATAGGAGCATCCCGCCACAAATAAACGCGTCTTTATGACTCATATAGTACCACGATGAGTTCAAGCGATTCAATGTTACCCTGAATTGCCGCCAGCAAATGAACGACATGGTTCACATTGGTATGGCTGGCTGGCTGGCTGTTCAGTTCCACGAAACTTGATATTGACCATTAAAAAAGACTCCCAAGTGGGGGTACCGCAATGGGAGCCCACAAATGGGCCATAAACAATTACAATGTCAGCAATGCTCGACGCTGTTAAAATGATAACTTCATGGAAACAACAATTTAACACCATTTCCGTGACGATTGCAATGCACTAATGAAAAGTTAAGCCTCCTCTGGGGAATAGAATGATGAAACCGAATGGAGCTTTAAAAGCTTCACTTCTCTTTTCAATGGTCTTTCTTAAGACAATTTCCTGCCTCTTTTATATTCTAACCACACTCTAGGAGTCTTCTAACTAGTACGTACCACATGGAGCAGGCATTGCATTCCTCCGCAGCACATTCATTTTATACATTGCGATGCGATTGCAATCATATCATGGAACAGTGTTAAATACCAATAAATTTGTGGTAATGCTATTGCCGGCAATGTGAAGATACTCAACAATGCTTTCATGATAATAAACCAAGAAGATGGGAAGGGAGGGTTGCATATGCATTTTGTGCATCGAATCACACCGACCATACGTCATTTGAATCATTTTCCGTCTTTCAATTATTCTATGACTGTCTGACACTGCCTGAGTTAATAGATAGAGTCGGAAGAATATTTGTCTGGCACCATCATCCGACCGAACATCGGATGTTCCTATCTCCTAGTGAATCTCTTCCTGACAGTCCCTAATGTGCATAGGTAATGTATAGTATATGAAATCCACAGAGGTCCAGTAAACAGAATATGAGAAATTATTATACCAGAGTTCCACCCCCGACTCCCATCATGATTCTATCTGAAGAATTTTTGAAATTTATGCGTTCATAATAGCGATCTCGATGGAATTCAAATGTTTTGGGCACTGACTATGAAAATTTTCACATCGCAAGTATTCGGAGTCGTATAATAATAATGGCTCGCTCTCCATTTTCAGGACATAATTATCATGCATTGCTGGCTCCTTCCACTCCATAACGCATTTATTTATGGCGATGCACGATGATAAACTCAGCACAGTAGTGGCATAAAAGGAATAGGCTAGTTCTCAATTTGAGTGGACTTGATACTCATTCAGGAGATGCAAAAATAACAAAATTTGGAATATTGTTTGTATAATGACAGAAACATCTGATATGGAACCATAGATGCTCCTGTTTAATGTAACAATTTTTTTTTCGAACTACTCTAAAACTGAATGTTCTGAATTCTTTATAGTACCTACTAGTTATTAGTACTAGTATAGGATGAAATTTGTCATTACCCTCCATTATAGTTCAGACAACGGGAACATATAAGAAGATCTACGTTGTATTATTAAATCAGAAGCCTTTAAAAATATGTGGAAGCTGTACATTTTTGTGAATCTAACAACGTACTGACTTTACGACCTCAATATCAGACCTGTAAAGTACTTAAGTACTAGTAACAGTACCAGTACCGGGACTTGTACTTGACATTTTTTAAGTACCAGTACCGGGACTTGTACTTGTACTTAAAATATTTCTAGTCCAGGTACTGGTACTGTTTTGGTACTTGTACTTGGAATTTTACAGGTCTGCTCATATCATGCTGCATATGTACCAAATAATTTGCGCGACAGAGTAGACGTGCCTCTAATTTCTCTCCAGCCAGTTCTAATCCGATAATCACTCGAAATAGGGCTGCTCATTAAAGCAATGATAGCTACTCTTGTTCCTCCAAAAATCTAACTCTCTGCTTAGTATGATGACAAGATTGGACGAATTCTAATTACAGAAGACAAAATTGTACAGTTTGACACAAAATCGATTTACAGCACCCATTTGAAGATCAAAGCTTATATATTTTACCTCTAAATCGAACCCCAATTTGTCAGCAAGGATTTTGTGGATAAATTTCAGAAGGGTACGTGTTAGTGGGAAAGACATGAATGTGAATTCAATCTTGATAAGCTAAATGCATTTTTCACTTCCATTCTCCTGCAATTCCTCAGTATCAAACAGATCTCTCTTATCACTCTTATCCATTTACGGAATACGAAACACGTTTCTCTCCTCATTTTATAGATTCAAGTAGGGTGGGGTAGTAAGGGGAAATCTACACGATATTTCAATTCAATTCAATTTTTATTGGCAATAATTGTACAATTAAGATAAAATATCTTATTAATATGCACAAGCCTGAGTAAATTACAAAAATAGTACAATAAAAAAGGGAAAGTAAAAATAAAAATGAAATAATAGAACTAAGTATACAGGGTGTCCCACGTAACGTGTTCCCTGGGCAATGTTCTCGAAAATGTGCGGAATTATCGGAAAAGTCCTAATAATAAAAGTTACGTATCATTATTCAAGGTATCCTTTGGCGTTGCCAAAGTCCTTGAAAAAGGATTTGGAAAAGGATATTTTAAAAAATGTCCTTTTCGTCCTTATTAAGGATATATTTAGATTACATTTTTGAATCTCGCGAATTAAACTAAAATGAAAGTGTTATAATGAAAGTTCCAGTTTAACCCTTTATTATTATAAGGTCTCAAATTGTACTCTATGTACCGTGTTCCTTTGCCGTTTTTCTCGAAACTGCACACAGATATCATCGAAGTGCTAGTAACAAAAGCTACCCATCATAAGCCGGGCTATCTTTTGGTATGGTAAACATTTCAAAAAAAGCACACGAAGAAAGGATATCCACGGTTTGATTCTTTTCGTGCTTACAGATGATACATTTTGGCTTCAATGAATAACTGCAAATCAAATTGGAAAGGTATGTAGGTATGTAATATGTTGTTATGTTATGTCTATTGGGCACATTCGAATTCTTAAATGTAGCTTTATCGGTAAATAATACATTATTGAAGAAATTTGTATCTTCGCGTCGTTTCTGTTGAGCCCAGTTGCAAAATTGTGTTCTACTACTGAAATCCCGTTCCTCTAATTTCTGAGAAAGGTATAAGTGGTAGGGGTGCATTCTTAATCCTCTCAGCGTCCTTTTGTATGGTACTTTTTGAACATCCAGAATCTGGCGATATTTCGCGAATGCTGACGTGAGTATTTCTAGCAATATGTTGTCGAATAAACCTGGATCTTGCTCTGGTTCTATTATTCTATAATTCGCAGTAAGTGTGTGTTGCTTAGTTGTGCACCATCTTTCTGGAAAGCGTTCAGCATAACTCCTTACAGTTTTTGCGGCATTACGGTTACATTCCCCGTATGTAATCAGCAGCTCCACCAATTCACTATTTGAAAGGCGCGACATTACAAGAATATTTATATCAAAGATCAAACTTAGAATAAAATTTGCATACTGCATATCACCAATTTATCCTATTTTAAGCGTGCACTTGGCCAAAATTGGATATACTTAGGTATGCGTATTGGTACATTAGGTACAAACCTACTTAACTATTGTTTGAATTATATTTGCTGGTTTTGCCTCCTTTCCGTGAATTTTCTACTTGTATCTGTATCTATTTGCTTTTGCCTCAGAAGTTTACATTAACAATAAAAATAAGATAATGATAATTTACCTAAAAATTAAATGGGGACGAAATTCCGGCCCTTTTATCTCAGGAATTATGACAACATATTGCATACCTGTAAATGATTCGACTTCTTTTTGCGATGAAATTTCCACTTTTTTTCTAATTTGATTTGCAGATATTCAATGTAGCCAAAATGTATACTCAGAAAACATGATAAGGACCAAACCGAAGATATCCTTCTTTCGTGTAGCTTTTTTTGAAATGTTTACCATAACAAAAGATAGCCCGGCTTATGATGGGTAACTTTTGTTACTAGCACTTCCATGTAGACCTGTAAAATTCCAAGTACAAGTACCAGTACAGTACCAGTACTTGGACTTGAAATATTTTAAGTACAAGTACAAGTCCCGGTACTGGTACTTAAAAAAAATCAAGTACAAGTCCCGGTACTGGTACTTTAAAATTTTTCAAGTACAAGTCCAGATACTGGTACTGTTACTAGTACTTAAGTACTTTACAGGTCTGCTTCGATGATATCTGTGTGCAGTTTCGAGAAAAACGGCATAGGAACACGGTACATAGAGTACAATTTGAGACCTTATAATAATAAAGGGCTAAGCCTAGTACTAAGGTCGGCGCTAAGCTAAATTTTGTATGGAAATTTAGCAAGCTAAAAGATATTGGCGAAAATTTATCCTGAAATTTAGCGAGAGCGGTACTAAGGTCAACGCGCTAAATTTGTCTTTGGGTTTTGATTAGGGATGGAACCACCAGTAAGTCTCCAAAAAATTTAGCTTGAATTTATCCGCCCGGGCCGTTCTTTAGCGCGCTAAAAATATTTTTTGTCAGAGTTTTGAGATTTGATAAATTTATTGACCGGATTTTTGTAGTTAACGTAGTTTTATAAGTCTTTGCTGTAAGTACGGATGAATTGGATTTCTTCTCGTGACCGTATTTTCAAGATCATTGTTAATTTTTTTTTATTGTACCTATACATTATGCATATTATTTTAATATTTTTAATATTTCCAAATAATTTTACCTACCTGTTTTTAGAAAAATTATGACCGCGCATTGTATTTTCGTAAAAAAATTGCAAAATGCTTCTTTTTTTTGTTTTTAATATATCTTTTCTCTGAGTCTCCTCTGTCATATTTTAGCTGCTAAAGAACGGCCCGATATTGGAGACCCGCTAAAATTTAGTTTAGCGCGGACCTTAGTACTAGGCTTTAAACTGGAATTTTCAAAATAACACTTTCGTTTGAGTTTTATTCGCGAGATTCAAAAATGTAATCTAAATATATCCTTAACATTTTTTAATATATCCTTTTTCAAGGATTTTGGCTACGTGAAAGGATACCTTGACTAATGATACGTAACTTTTATTATTAGGAATTTTTCGATATCTCCGCACATTTTCGATAAAAATGCCCAGGGAACACGTTACGTGGTACACCCTGTATAATTAAGTTATTAATATGTAATACTAAAATAAAAACAAATGATCAAATAACAAATTAACTACTAAGTGTTACCAAAAGAAGAATGAGTAATTAAAAAGAAAGAAAGATGGAGTAAACAATTAGGACAATATATTTGTTTTAACTACCAGGCACTAATGCCTTGAAAATACTACTATGTATTTATTATGTTTAATGAGTGGGACTGGATCAAATTTTTAACAGAAACAGGTAAGTTGTTCCAGTTTATAATAGAATGGTTGAAGAACAGGCCTCTTGTTACCAAAAATTGTGATCGTGGTACAATGAGATTCAGTGTCCTACTTGATCTTGCAAATTGGAGTTTTTCGTATAGATATAATGGATTACGATTTTTTATTATCTTTGCCAAAAATAACAGCGAACGAAATTTGAAATAGGTAAATAAGCTGCAACCCAAAATTGAATCCGACAACGAACAGACATGATCATATCTCCGAAGACAATACACATACACAGAGTTATACGCAATCTCAGGTTTATGGTACTCGAGCTTGCCAAAGACCTCAGCCGTAAGTAAATACCGGTTTTTAAAGTAGACGAAACCAGGGTAAAATCACTAGATATCCATAGCGCATGTAAACTACCATAAATTCTACTAACAATATTGTTGATGTGGTCATCCCACATAAATAAACAATTGAAAACTATTCCAAGATTCCTGACATTGTGTACAAGAGGAATAACTGTGTTATTAATAATAACTAGAAGAAACCCGTCTGTGTCGAGTTTGGTTTGATTTATGACCAAACATTTGGATTTTACTGTGTTCGAATTTAGCATATTAGAGACGGACCACGAGTTAATTGATTGAAGATCTTCATTAATGCAGCTAATAGCAACCTCAATAAGGCCAAGGTGCCTAGAGAGGTATAGTTGCGCATCATCAGTATAGAGATGCATTTTGCAACAATTGACTTGAAAAAAAAATATCATTGATGAAAATTGAGAATAATAGAGGTCCAAGTATCGATCCTTGTGGCACACCAGTTAAGACAAGAAGAGCTTGTACTGCTTGGGACCTATATTACTGAGATAATTATAAATCAATTTAACTGCTTGAGAAGAAAATCCGAAAAGCCTTCTAAATTTGTAACAAAGGCAGATGGTGGTTAACCGAATCAAATGCTTTTGAAAAGTCAAGAAAAATTAGAACAGTTAAGTTCCCCTTGTCAATAGCACGAGAAACATAATCACTCACTTTTAGCAGAGCGGAAGTACACCCATGACCATTCCCAAAACCCGATTGATAATCATGTAAAAACTTATTGAAATGTAAAAATTGGGAGATTTGAAGATACATGATTTTTTCTACAATTATCGAGAGAAATGGTAATATACTAATAGGTCGATACTCAACACGACCTCCAACAGAGTTCTTGGGAACCGTATCACTTTAGATAATTTCCAAGCAGCTGGAAAAGTCATGGTAGAAAAGCAAGTATGACAGATGTGAGCAAGAGGTTGAAGAACAATATAAGCCGAGCATAATCTGATTCAGACATTCTACTCCGATTGCATTGGAAGTAATACTACACATTACTGTCAACACATCACTTGTAGTAACTCGGTAAAAATCGAAATTTGATTCAAGATCGGTACTGAAATTGTCAAGATCCTATTCATTCATGTTTCATTAAAATTGTTATTCGATTCATTTTTCAATATTTCTTGTACTTTTTTAATTCCGGCCTCCTCCTTTCAATTTTTTCCGCTACCGTCCAACTCATCCAGAACTACCTAACTGATAGGTGATAGCAGGTTAAAGCGGAAAATATTATTATCTGATCTTCTACCGCCATCTTGCAGGGGTTCTATAGGGATCGGTATTTCGACTTCTATTATTTAGTATCTTTATTGATAACCTGTATATAGCGAGACATTTGTAGAACTAGTTGCGAAGTTTTCCATATGAAATTTTCCTTCGCTTATAATTCATAGTTAGTTTTTGAATTAATGTAATACGTAGGGCAAGAGAGATTCAATAGGCATATTCAATATTCCAACCAAATATCCTATCCATATTTCTAGAAAGTTGAATTGGCTTGTCCGGGAAACCTAGAAATCCATCTCTATCTCTCCAAGCCCTGCCTGCAGCCTGTACGTGTACAACGGAAGACTATCGATTGTCTTGTACGTGTATCGAACACAAACCTTTAGTTGGCAAGTGTACAACGGAAAGCTATCCTTCCTGTCACCAGTACGTGAACAACGGAGGACTAGTGGTAGTATGTGAGTAACGGAATCCATTAGTTAGTACGCAAGATATCTCTCTCTTTTGTGTGACGTCACTTGAATTCTATTCTAGAAGTAAGTGCAGATTTCAATTTAAAAGTGCATACTTACCTAGTTGCAATACTACACGAATTCGTAGACAATAAATTCTCGAATTCTTTGTTATTAATACCCATAAAAGTTTGTGTCAAAAGATGCAGGTTGCAATAATTATTAGTGCTCGTCTCTCAACGAATAACTGCAACACCTTCAACTTACCTATTATTTCGACATAAATTTTCGTATTAAATCGTAATCACTGCAGGGAAGGGGTAGCCTTTTTGAATTAAGGAATCGGTAGGCTTTTGGACCACTGGCATGGATTGCTATACATTTGGATATGTCGTCTATACTTCACTTTACCCGTGCATTCCTTTTTCCAATTTTTTTTTTCTGCGTGCGAGTAAAAATGAAGTCTGTTGCACTGCATTCTTGTTTTAGATATATAGTTTTCCTGCATTAGGCTTGTAATTTTGGAATTCTGGGACATTTTTTCTTCCTGAAGCGGAATTATTTTCTCTTGAAGCTCTGAAATGGTTGTCTTTAATTCATCAGCAGCAGCAACTTCAGGCCTAAGGATTTGGAAATTGAATTTAATAAGGAAAAATAATTTGCTTTTGATTTAATGCTTACATGCTGGGTTTTTAAGTAGCTCAATATAATTTTCTTCGGCAACAATGGAATCAATTGGTTGGTCTTCTTCAACAGCAGGACTTTTCAGCAAAGCGTCTATCACTAAACCTCGCTGTCTTTTTTCCAAGCGATCACTTCACTTGTTGTTGGTCGATATTCTCCTTATTTGAAGAACTGGCGCAAGGAAGATTTTCTGTGGGAATTGCGTCGGGTTTAAGTTTTTTGCAACTTTTTGGTGAATAATTTAAGAAGTTCGTGTTGCAAGTTACGAATATAATTGTCCCGAGTGAAATGCTTTGAGCAAATATAGGCTGTGTGCAAATTTATTTTTTCTTTCCTGTCACATTTACTCTGCCAAACTTTTGCCTTTGCCAAATCTTTCGGAAAGCGAAATAGTTTCACAGGCACATTATTAACTTTATTTGTATATTGTTTACTTTTCTTATTATTATTGGTATCACATCCAAAAACTGAACAAATTGCCATACTTATTTATTTAACAAAATTTATTTATTTTCAAACACAACACACGCGGTATAAGATATAACTGATATAACTCACAAGCGAAAATGTAGGAAAAAAGCGTAGCTGTCAAACGACAATAATTCAGATGACGTACATGCGCAGAAGATACACAAAATATCACGTGGGAGTATATTACCTTTTTATTCTGTATATCTTGGTTAGTACGTGTACAACGGAAAGCCCTCCCTTCATATCTCTAAATTAGATTTAGGCAATCTAGACGAATTATACAATAATATATACCTGCTCATTTTAAGTTCCAAACACAATTCGGACGTTTCGATCCGATTCGATCCAACCCATTTCGATCCAAATGGATGCATGAGCACAATTGTTCCGTTCGGTTTCAAACACTTGACTTTAAAATGTTGCCAGATTTTGTCTTTCCACTTCACATCCATCCATGAAAACATTCTTTTTTTTTGTCATATAATGTCTTTTTTTATTTCCTCAACAAAAGCCTTTTCAGGCATCTTTGAGTATAAACAGATCTTTACAGATGATTTTTCTAGGTTATGTCATCCATAAAAGTTGAAATTTGCTCAACTTCTCCGTTTCGATTCGATCCATTTCGATCCATTTCGGTGTAATGTGTCCAATTGTACGTATGTCTCATATAAGCAATTTTGATATTTGTACGAAACCGTGGAATTGTGTTTCGCCCTTTACATTTATAATAGGGACGCAAGTAATAAAGTCATAAAGTCAATTGGCCTCCTTGCTCCACTGAAACTGCTCCTACCGACCGAATTCTTAGCGCCCGAGCAAACGACGTCACACAGTTATTCAGGATGTGAAAATTCGGATCTAAGCTGATGATGTTCAGATATTCCTAGACAGGCCAATTAGGGATTAAGTTAAGGATTACTCGTGAAAATAACGATCTCAATAATATACACAAATGATTAGTAAACAGTAAACTGAAGCTGAATTCGTCATAATAGGTATATGATTCTCCACAATAATCATCTTCATACGGATGGAGGCGTCCCAGCTGTTAAGCTCAACGAAACTACCCTATCACTAGTGAATAAAATTCTAGATTTTTAATTATTATTAGCTTTGACTGTCTGCCGACATATTAATGCTACTATAACTTGATACAATACTTCTTTTACGTCCGATAGTTTGATATTTCCTAAGGTGACAAAACATGTGCAATCAACGACTGCATCAAATTTATGTTTGGCCCCCGCAGGATTGACCATGTGTCACCAATTTGAATTACAGTTTATTGGTATCAATCTAAATTCAATTTACTTTCTATTTAAGTTCATATAACTTGTGCACTTGTCACATTCGAAAACCTCAGCGAAACTCCCGGCTAAATGTAGCTAATCTCAGCAACGTTATACTCCGAATCAAATGTCAACGATTCCCTCCCCTCCACTCTTGTTTTGTTTTCGTTTCCCTTATTCTTTTTTTCTTTGGCTTCTTTCTTTGGTTTTTAATTGCCTTGAAAAATCGCTGATTTGCGCTGACATTGCAACCCTATATTCTTCTCCGGTATGTTGTCCTTCATTTCCTTTTCATGAAATTGTGTTTTCCCTTAACAATTTTAAAAGCGGTAGATTTTCTTTTAGGGAAAATGCACCTTTAATTAGGGTGCGACAGACAGCATGGGGAGTGGAAACGAGATTCCTATAATTGTATTCTTGTATATTTTTTTTCTGCAGGTGGGCTATTTTTTCACCTTCTACGGGAATATAAATTTCTAAAGAGTTCGCTTTCTTGTTCTACATTGCAAGTTAACATAATTTTCTTAATCTGGTGGAATAATTTTCGTTCTAACCAATTATGCCACTAGCAATTCCGCTTCCTTGCTTATTGAACATGTGATCATTATTACAATAACCTTCAACAGTAACGTTTAAATCGGCCAAATACGGAATAATCCAGGGGTTATAGTCGGTAGGACGTATTATATAAAGCGAAAATGTGAACAGGACAAATCCGGTATCCCTGCAAAGAATAATTGCTTCCAAACTGCAACGTGAGCTGTGGTTATCTAGTACGTGCAAAATGGAAGTTTCCTTTGAGAACAGTTTGTGTTTGCTTCAAATACGTCGATGAATAATTCGACTTTCATCGTCAGATTTTTGGTTATTTTGTTTTTTTAAGTACATTGTCAAAAAGGAAATTAAGGATTAAATTGCTGCCACAAAAGCCTCTTTCAACTTATGAAATCTGGGATACCAGTCAGCTCTCATTTCGCTGCAAGTTTACCTGGTGGGAAAAACATTGAATATATGTACAGAATGGAGTTAATGAAATGTACGCATTTTATTAATATCTTTCGTGCATCTGCTTATAATATTCAGTCTCGTTTCAATTATAACCTTTCTAGAAAATTCATATTTTCAGCAAACATTTACCAAACTTTTTGTGGAACTCCTCGATAACTTGTCTATTAATGACACTAATTCTAAAGAGACTTGCATTCACCGCATCTGTCTTTAGAGATTCACACCATGGTATTTCTGGTCATTAATCTTTTGAGCCAATTTGAAATCTGCGGAATTATTTTGCACCCATGCAGGCAAAGTCCACACTCTTATTTTTTTCGCATAGATGAACACAAATTTTTTGAACATGTTCACTTTAAGCAGTCTAGAACAGACCGTAATTAAGTAATGGCTAGTCAAATGCAGAAAGTATTTCACCTGATTTGCTAACATTTAATTTTAAATTCATACTGGGCAGCATTAAACCGAGCATATCATGTAGGGAACATTAGTGATGCTCAGTTTGGTAATTATACACATAGCAATTGTCCGGTTCTAACTTCAGGTTAAATAAACCTTATTTTGCTTTGGAGTGTACAGCCTTGTCCAAAATTATAAACCACCCTAATCTCTCAGCATTGCATTGTCTCAAAAGGTAGGTAGGACACATTTTTTTCGCATGGATTATTTTTCTGCGTATTTAGGGATTAGTAATTAGTAGAAATTCACTTGTTTGTTGTCTGAAGTTCATGTAGGTTCTTAACAGTCACATTAGTGAGATTTGTGTTATTTCAAGAGAAGTTTTAACGGAGCGATGGTCGATATTTATCAAACTGAGAATTATTTTGTAGTAGTTTTTCTGACAAAACGTTGAGAGGATAATATTCCAAAATTGCGAGAACTAAGTGAACATCAAACGACCAAATTTGTCCTCTTAGACTCGCAAGGCTTGAGTTAAGTTCGAATAGTGAAGCAGCTAAAATGCTCACGTTATGCAGTTGAATTTAATATATTAAAATAGTTTAAAGCTGGCTTCCCACGGTTTGTGAATTGGCTACTGAAACCACGAGCCGTGGGAAACAAGCTTAAGGAGCTTCAGAATTATCCTTATAAGACACATTCGGACAGGAATCGTGTCACTTCAGTATCTCAAGATCTGCAAATAATACACGAACTCGCTTGAAATCCCCAACAAATCTTCTGAGTTCGGTATCCAACAAGGGACTACAATTTCTGCTCGAAGTGTTAAAAGGAGTCTTTTCACCACTGGCCGGTGTAAAAGGTATCAAAGCCAGGAAAAGGTCGTTACTCTCAGAGTCGAACAAGCAATAACAGTTGAAATAGGCTCGTGAGCATAAGAACTGAAAAGACGAGGATTGGGGGAAAGTCATTTGTTCCAATATTTTAAAGTTAGCTTTTATATATTATTTTCTTTTGAAAAGTAGGTGAAAATAATTTGAAATTATCCTAAGGCATGCAAAACGCGAAACGGACTCCTGGGGACTCCTGGCATGACGTTCGTTCGAAGGAGAGCTGGAACTTCTATGGTAGACGATAAGAGATAACCATACTGATGAGTCTTCTCTGATTGCTGAGTCGAAACTCTAAATTTGTCTGCACTTTAATGAAGTTCGCAACTTTATTAAAATAGTTTTCAATGAATTCGAGTGTTTTAGGCGACAAATTTTACACTTTGAGAGCTGAGGATCTGCATATCGTCCTGATTGTATGGTATTTATGATGTGTTTGGGAATGTATGGAGGCGAAGGCCTTGGAGAACTGTTTGCTTATAATGGGGGGAATGAACAGTAACATTTGAATCCTTAAGGTAACGCTGGACTTTAATTTTTCTAAAATACTCGCAAATACGGATTCGATTATCCTTCAAGACAACGCTTCTTTCTTCTATACTTCTCGCGCCACACTGCTTGCAAGGAAAGAAATTCGAGCTTTGAACTGTCCTGGTCAGTTTCCAGACCTAAGTCCCATCAAGCAAGGATCCCAGCATGACTTCGATAGGTTGATTTAAAGTTCGCCTAAGACAAGAATGGAAAAATTTACCCATTTTTGAATGCAAAAAATTTATGTATTCTATCAACAAGAATAAGTCTTGGCCGTTACAAATGCCAAAAAAGTGACTCGCAAAGTTTGGAATAAAGCTTAGAATATATTAAGATTTTTTTTATTTTTATTTACTTTTCATTTTTTATTTCTTACATATAGTAGTTCTTAAGATATTCAAATTTGTTAGGGCGGCTTTATACTTTTATCCAAAGCTGTACATTTAGCTTTTAGATTTATTATTGAATTTCTTATTTTAATTTTTTATGTTAAATTTGCTCGACAAGAGTTCAAAAGAGATTCTTCCATTCGCTTTTTACCGTAGTCGTAATAGCTGCCTCATTCATTGTTTTATATATATGTTGAGACCTGTCCTTGTTTTATATAAATGTTGAGCCCTGTACAAATTTCAATTTTCGCTGTGGACAGCCCAGCAATCTACCCAGAAGATCAAGATATCTTCATAAACCCTCTCCAGCTCTACGTCTTAACCAAGACAATAAACAGCAAAAAAACGAGCGGTCCCTCCCGACAAAATTTCAAATTAAGTCATTAAAATGCTACCTCCCATAGCTCTCGATTTCCTTGAAAACATTTTTAACAGTTGTAAAAATAATGGTTACTTCCCGGAAAAATGGAAAATCTCACGAATTTTCCCATTCCAAAAAAAAAAGACTTCTTCGAAAGATATCAAGGAGTTTAGACCAATCTTCCTTCTTTCAAACTTGGTCAAACTTTTTAAAAAAGTCATTCAGCAACAAGTATCAATTACATGTGAAGAAAATCACATCCACCAGGAATCTCAATTCGGCTTCAAGCCTAAACATTCTACATTCTACCCTTTACTAAAATTCCATACGGATGCTACTAGAGCCCTAAACCCTTCCTCGGCGTTCAAAAGGCTTTCGACTCTGTTTGGACGTCAGGGCTAATATTCAAACTAAACCAATTCGGTTTTCCTCCACACCTAAACAGACTTATCCACAGTTTCCTAACTTCTAGGAAATTCTATGTGGATTTCGATGATCACAGATCTCCGCAACAGGAGTCCCCCCTTAAAATGGCCCCTATACTCTTGAATCTCTACATCTTTGACCAACCTCAAAATGAAAATGACACCTCTTCATCGATGACTCTCTCACATACGCCCAATCTCGTTTCCCGCTTTTGGCGATCAATAAAGTTAACTTACATCTTAACGAGCTCGACTCCTATACTAAAAAATTTGAGTTCATAATTAAAGTCGAAAGGTCTGAACTTCTCTAAATCGAAAACCTAACACCGGGCAAAACAGCCAGTTTGCAAAATCCAAAAGAATTTCAACAGTCAACAATTACCATGCAAAAGCAACGATTAGTAAATCCAATTTCGCGTACAGTCATATAAGTCCTATAACCAAGGTCAGGGACGAACTCACAACTCAGACAAAACTACTAATGTACAAGCTACTAGTCATCACTTACTGCTTTTTCGTATGACATTCAATTTCCCCCACTTATGTATATGGATCGCCTTAGCAAGCTCGAAAGAAAGATACTCCATAGAAGAGAGAAAAGGAAAATACATTTGCAACGAAATATTGTACGAAGCAGCCAGCATAACTCCCATTACGTCGAGAAAATCTCTATTCACCCAAACATCATAAACAACTTACCGGATCTTCTCATACCGGTAAATTTCAAATACCAGTCACCGCTACTTTTGGCACAGCCTGTTAATAGAAACATCTACCTCCATAAGTTTCTACGACACTAAAGGGGGATTACAACAGGCGGTAATTCCAAATAAACCCTTCAATAACCCGGGAATGTCTGCAATATAGAAACCTTCCAGTCCTTAACTTCCTAAAACTCTCTAAACATATCCAATTCTTACTCCCTTTCAGTCCCTCCCATACTAAATAACAAACTCTTCCGAGAAATTCATTTATACAACTAAAAAAAGAATAGAGAAGACATTGAATCGAACTGAGGGCCAACGCCCTAAATAGTCAATCCAGGATGCGAAAAATCATCAGTTATATCCAAACAAGGAAGACAGAGAAGCCATTAAATGCAAAGTTCTTATGCAGTGAAAATGAAAGTCAGTCAAGAAGAAGGTTACAAATTAATTCTTTCCACGCATACGGATAATCCGAATATGTTTCAAAGAGGCTTAGCTAAACAGTTGAAAATCTCGAAGGTGACCGACCATTCAAAATGTTCTCAGTAAATTTCGAGAATCTTGTAGTGTCCCGAAAAAGTCTGGGTCAGGAAGGAAATCAGGTTCGGTAGAGCAAAAATTGGCCAAAGAAGTGGTAAACAACTTTTATAAAAAATGGGGTATATTACAGGGTATGAAAATGCTCGTTCGCGAGCGCTCCAGAAAAGCTCTTTGTAAAATTGCTCCCGCTCAGGAGCCGAAACCCACAAATTTTTACTTAAATGCTCTCGCTCCGTACCGGAGCCAAAAAAAATTTACTTAAATCAAAAATATTATAGTATTTTTGCTTAAACGCTTCCGCTCGCGAGCTCGAGTCATTATACTGCTCTGGCTCTTCATCATGAAAATGATATTATATACAAGGAAGAGGGGGTTTCTTGGTTAGTCAAGTGAGGGTGGGTTCGTGGGTGGGTTAGGGAATTAGAACCCGCAACAATACAATTTTTCGCTTGCGTAAGCATAACCTATCCATAGCAAAGAAGAGCTAGATAGAAAGTTCGCAGCTCCTGCTCGGGAACGAGGGCCACTTGGAAAAAAATGGCTCTGTCTCTCGAGTATTTTAAGAGCTGCGAGCTGCATCAGGAGCCGCCCGCTAGCGAACATTTATATACCCTGGTATATTATGAGTGAAGTTTTTGCATTTCAAAATTAATTAATTACACACGATTACACATACAGAGGGCATTGCCAATAAAAAAAATTGATTTTTTATACTTATACCGTAGATGAAATTTGTAGGGTATACTAGTTTGTCATTCCGTTTGTAACGTACAGAAATAATGCTAGTAGAGAAAATTGGGTTGGACATCCACGCATAATATTGAAAGTTATTTTGTGCATGTCAGTCTGTCCGTCCGCCTGTCCTTCCTCACGAAGGCTTAAGCCAAAGCAATGGCTTAAGTCAAGGCTTAATAAATATTTGGGTTTCACAGTCATGGCTTAAGTGATATCACTGGCATGAGCCGAGCTTAAATTAAGCCCGTCACCTTGAAGGCTTAAGCCTCAGATTTTCCTGGGAACCACATAGAAAATTATTGCAAAATATATATTTGGCCTAAATATTATAATTTTTGTTATTAAACGAACGTACATATTTCAAAAGTTATACTTTAAAACTAAATTGAAGTTTTCCAAACGAAAATAGTTATCTAGTTAGATATTTTGAGTACTGTCTGGCAGATAGTGTCAGCATTCCATTTGACGTTTTAGGAAGAAACCAAACAGTTTAAGACAAAAATGAGTTATTTATCTGATGCAAAGGGAATAAGCGACGAATAAATGCATAATATACTATCATAAGGTGTGACCTGTGAATAAATTGTAAGAAGACGCCCGCAACATTTCGAGAAATGGGATGACGTTGATTTTTATTCTCGGTTCCGACTGTAGAAACATTTGACTATGATGGTTTACGTTGTCGAAACATTCTGCAACAATGATTTTGGATTTGATATCCTTCCAGATAAAAACCACAACAAACAGGTAAATAAAAAGTTCTTCTTTTCGCTTGGTTTTTAATCCACAATGGCAATTTTCCTTTAAAAAAATTCACAATTACAGCAGTGCTGACAACTTAAAAATGTTCAACTGCGGCTTAACTAAGCCTCAGCTTACTGAGTACTGTGCAACCGAGTAGGCTTCAATTCTGGGCTTAAGCCAGACCCGTGGCTTAGCTAAGCTCTTGCTTAAGCCTGGACTGTGAAACCGGCCAATAGTGAACTGAAATTTATCACAAATCGGGTAACTCCTTCGTAGGGTTGCCATACAAAAATTTCATTTTTGACTATACAGTGTGTATATAAATTCAAAGTATACATTTACAACTTGATAGTGTAAATTAACATCATTCTTTTAGGATTCCGTACCTCAGAATAAAAAACGAAACACTTATAAGATCGTTCTTGCGTCCGTCCATCTGTCTGTCACAGTCATTTTTCTCGACTTATTTCGCTATGAATTTTCATAGCAAAACTCTCTATGAAATGCTAGTCCCGCATAGGGCTAAATCTTGCTAGGCATTCAAGTAAATATGTAGTATTTCTCCTGATATAATTCACACTTAAAATTTATTTTAAGTCTATTTATGAGGTTAGCTTGGCTGTTTGCTTTGGTATATACGGCAGGCAGGAACGAAGATGTACTGACGATTATACGGTTCCTGCTTATATGAAATGCCCTCTTTTTGCAATGAAATTTCTTTTTTTAAAAAATTTTCGTTTGCTTAAAGATTTTTTTCCACTCCTTCTTAAGATGAAAAAATGGTCGTTTTTTGGTACAAAAATAGACATTATTTCAACTCATTATTATGAAGAACTGGTAGCTCGTGGAAATTCACTTTACATGAGAAAAATGTTCACAATTGAGTACTAATGGATGTGAAACGAAGAACGGAAGAAATATATGCAACATATCGGAATTGAGGTGTATATGACACAGTGCAAGTTAAAATGATCAAAATAAAAACTACACCACTAGATTACCCGCTTCTCCTCCTTTAATTTGATACCAAACATGACGTATTTTGGACAACCTCCAATAAGGGGTGGTACGACCCACCCCCACCCCGCATCCCAAAAGCCCCTTTCCTAAAAATTGGTCATCTATATTTTTTTACTCTAGACCCTAAATTTGAAGGAAAAAACCTCAATACTCTACGACCCTCCCACACAGAGTTAGCCGCTAACTCACCAAGTATGTTAGCGAATCGCGAATGGAGAGTTAGGGAGTTTTAATTAGGGAAACGAAAATTCTCATCTCCCAACGCCCAAACTCTCCAAGTTACCGAATCCGGCCGCAGGTGATATCAATGAATACAGAGTTGAAGTCAAAGTGGAGTAGATTTTCAATATATTTGTTGTCGTTTCTTCGTCGGTCGCAGGAAGTAACCTCGTGGGTGTTAGGAACAAAAAACTGTTCGGCTATTTTTCCCAAGCCTTCGAATCTGTTTTAAAGGTTCGAAATAAAAGAATCGTTTGTAGTTCGTTGCGGCCCTCTTTGAATTAGGGAACCCACGAAACCGCTTTGGTTGCATTGGTATATATATCTGCGCCATTGGTATGTGGACAATTCATTAATTTTGCAGTTATCACAGGATCCAATTTATATATAGACTTAAGATCTGTCGATCGACTATTCGTTAATAAAGTTCTAGTACGGAATATTGAATGCGCAGGCTCGACTCCCTCTTGACCGATTTTTTTTTTTTTTTTAAATAGAGTAAATTTTTTTTATAGGAAATTAATAATGAAGTTCAATCTATATTTTATAGGTCAGTGTATCTCCTGGCATACATTCTAGTTTCACAAATAAATTAAATCAATTCAATTCAATTCATATTAAGAAATTAGGATGTTAAAATATTGTTTCTCACTCGGATTACCTTGTATTAAATTTGTATTAAATTTGTATTGAAATATAAAAACGAATAACTCAAATGTTACGGCAACAAGCTTTTGATTAGAAAAAACAATCAAAACAAGTTTTTCAATTCGATGAAAGATATTAAAATATAATCAAGCATCACTGCTCGGGAGGGTAAAAAACAAAAAAAAACCACACTATACAAGATTTGTTTTTATTTTATTGTTAATGATTGCAGAATGGAAATATGCAAAAATCTAAAAAATTGAGGTCGGTAAAAACATATACCTACAGAAGCATTAATAAAATATTTGATTATATTTTTATCTATTCGCATGTACACATAATTTTTAATAGTAAATTTCATGTTTGTATAAAAATTAAAATGCAACACCATAAAATATGGAAGTACCTACTCAAATCCGAATATTGCACATAAGCTAAACCCACAAAGCAAAACAAAGCGATTATTATTCAAAGTACCATGTCAGGAAGCACCGAAGGTAAATGTCATTACAACTGTTGGAAACAACAACAAAAATATTAGGTAATAATTCATGAGAGAAATAGGTGATAACTATAATATTTATATTATCTCTATGCAATATCCCGGAAAAAATAATCACGTTGCTGAGTAAAATTAAAAATAGCAAAAGAAGTGAAAATTTAATTATTTTTTTGCACACATAGTGAGAGCAAAAGAGATCTAAAGAAAGAAGGCCTGATGAACTCTGGATTTCCGAGAAAGTTTTACATTTACTACAAACTGGATAGGTTGATAGCTTGTGAAAAGTTATAAATAATTTTTTTTTTTTTAATAAAGGAGCAGCAACAATGCTTTCTATAAATATTTCTTAACACTTACACTTGTGTGGATGTTTTAAGAAATATAAATCTTAGCGAAGATTTATACTTTCGAATGGAGACAATAATGTCTGTCTGACGTATTAGAATAATCTAATGCTAATCGAATTCATCATGAAGGAGGAGACGTTGATAAAAACATTTAAACGCTGGTTTTAAAGTAGACAGAACAATGTGTAGGTATTTTGCAAGAGAGAAAAAAAAATCTGCAAGCAACAATAAAAATATAAATGTATAAGCATGAAAGAAACGTGTTTACAAATTTCCATATTATTGCGCCATTAAATCAGCATGCAGATATTTTTTTTTGTTTTATTGACAATAAATTTCATGAGCAGGGAAAATTATTCAATAATAATTTTTAGTATCTACATACCTATGTAGTATAAGTCGAATTATTGAGTTCCGTTTAAAAATATTATTGAGTGTTATTAATTTGGTGATTAATTCCTTATTTATTTCTTCTATTTTAGACTGAAATTCACTGAAAATAATTTCAAAGGAAATTTACAAAATGCATTGAGATGCTGAAAAACTATCAAATTTGTCGACCCAGCAGCGATCAAAGAGGTCTCATCAGTGTGGTTATCTCTGATCGAACTTCTTATTTATTTATGCAATAGATGCTTTTTGATTCTTAAAATTTAGAAATTATAATATAGGATCTGTTTAGGCGTATTTCAAACAGTTCTTTTGTACGAAATTCGAAATTTTTTATTCTAACTTTTCTGATGACAACACAAGCGAGTATCAAAAACTATAAAATACACATATGTAACTTTTTAAATTGTATTTTTCTATACTGTTCTATGAAAGCGTATACGCACACGTACAATATTTAACACTATGCACTTTTTAGATCGAACAAAAACAAAAGTTTATTGTATGCGGACTGCCTTTAATTTTTAATTTTATTTTATTTTTATTATTTGTTATAGTCCAGTCAATAAGGACTAAATAAGGCCTTTGCCCTACAAAAGGTGGGGTAGTTCTGACTTTTATATATGTTATTAACTACCTACATTTTTTGTATAACACTTTTTTTGTAAGTCTGATGTGTAAAAATTTACAGCTGCGGAGGAAATGTGAACATTCTCCAAAAAAATTTATACGTATAGTATATATACAGGGTTAGGGTTTCCAACCCGGATATCCGCATATAAAATTATCCGGAT
The DNA here is from genome assembly GCA_963930735.1 of Dioctria linearis. Lineage (NCBI taxonomy): Eukaryota > Metazoa > Arthropoda > Insecta > Diptera > Asilidae > Dioctria > Dioctria linearis. The sequence goes on along the minus strand of OZ005742.1, from coordinate 37,684,630 downwards.
TATCCGACCTATTTTGACTATTCGGTAATCCGGATATTTTTCCTTAATTATCCGATAATCCGGATATTTTTGACATTTTTTTTTCATACTGTTTTCTTTCTAACTGTTCAGCTATTTTCAAAAGATTATACAATTACTTTTTGAAGTGGCAGTTTTATTTATTACTATTATTTATTTATTAAAGTTTCTTTGAATAAACAAATAAGTTGTCTTGGATGTTTTTTTATGCAAATTTTAAATAAAACAAGTAAGAAAGCTAGAATTGGTCCAAGATTAATTCTTATGATACCCTAGATGAATGCCCTTATGACCCGGTTTAGACGGGTCAATAAGCTGCCTCTACCCCATGAAAACTTCTCGGTAATATGATGGTTGGGTCAGGAATGAAGCATCACCCAACCTACAGATTTCGTGCGGCAGAGACAGCATACTGAGACTGACCTGTCTAAACTGGGTCTATGTAATTTCGTATGGTCACCCATCTGTGTAAGTTTGATTTTCTAGGAGGTTTTTCGCATGTATTTCTAGTACGGTTCGTCGGACAGTAAAATTGACTATAGCTAGTTTCATAGCATTTCATATTCTGAAAAAGTTTTGTGTACACAAAAAACGTCTAGGACTGATTGTTTTCACAGAATACCTACGTAAAAGGTCAACTTTTTTATATGGTGCAATTTAGCTCATTTATGAAATTATTTTTACTATTTTTATGAAAACGTCGCGTAGAAAATATCAGCTCTCAACGCTGATGCCTTGTAAAGCAATGTCCAAATAAGTAGTGAGAAACGAAAGTTTTGTATGGCAGCTCCTTGAAGGAGTTACCCGATTTGTCCCATTTTCGAACTTGAATTTACTTTTTTTTTCTTAAAAAAGCATGTGCAAAATTTCACCTCTCTAAGTACATGCGTTCTCGAGTTATCCTGCGGACACACAGACAGATAGACAGACGGACATGCAGAAATTAAAATAATTTTCAATATTATGCGTGGGTGTTCAATCCATTTTGCTCTACCATAATTATTTCTATGCGTTACAAACGGAAGGACAAACTTAGTATACCCTACAGATTTCATCTAGGATATAACAAAACCTACTAAGCACTGAAATTTTATGATAACAGTCTGGTTAAAAATTAAATATATTTATAAATAAAATATTGAGCTAATCGCCCAAAAAGGTAGTATATACAGATTCGGGTGTAGGAGTTTTCTGTTATCCGTAGGGCGTTATGCATATATGGGGTGATTATGTATATAAAATCAACGATGGCTCGACTTGTTGACGTAACCAACGGATAAGCCAGCAGTCAACGATGCGACATTTAATTTTTAACCAATTAAGGGCAATCACGATTAAAAGAATTGTTAGATGTCCTATTACCACTAGAGACTGAATGTGTTTATAAATTTCCATTGGAAAACTTAGACGAGCTTAGAACGAACTTAGATTAAAATTTATCGAAACAAAATAAAAGACGAATGGATGAACGTCGAGATAAAATGCTTATGAAAGTAGATCTTCTAAAAAGCAGTCAATATACCACATTCCATAAATATTTTGATTATAATTCAAAAGGTGCTTGCAATACATTGTCAGTCTGCAGCGATAAATGGAAGTGGCAATTTCTTCTGTTGATGAGCAGAACAACACAAAAAACATATTAATCAATGCATTTCTTACAATAAAGCCAGCATTTACAGTTTCAATCGTAGCCCTGACTAACAATAAGACAAAATTTAGAACTCGTCTGAATTTTGAAATTTTCAATGCAGTAACTTTTTAAACTATTCTTTTTAAATACAAAATAAATTTAAATCATATAATGGTTTTTCCCTATTTATTAATTATTAAATAATTTTTATTAATTGAATAAAAAAAATTATAAAACACCATGAAATATTGGATTCAACCTATTTATTTATTTTGTTTTTTGTTATCCGGATTATCCGGATATTTTGAGTTTTCAGTATTCGATATCCGGATAATCATTAATGTCGGATAATTAGAAACCCTATACAGGGTGTTTCGTCCATGGTGGTCCATAGGACAGGAGGTGATAATAGTCACCTAGTCAAAGAAAATATTGTATTCCGTTTCGGAGTTACATGCTAGTCTTTCACAAAACACACTGTATCTTAAAAAGTACAAGATGTACGGTCACTTACAGAGCTGATTGTATGTAAAACTTAATGGCCTTTCCAACGACTACTCAATCAGCCCCATACTCCTCTCCCCTCAGGAGAAAGTCCTTCCTATATTCCTTTCAAAACGCGTCAGGCACCATCACCTCAAATTTTTCTTCCGCACTTTTGATAGGATTTGCATCTGGACCATGTGATGGCCTGGCCAGTCCAAAGTTATTACATTATTTTCTTCCTTCCATTTAGTACAGTCGTTCGTTGTCCTCTTGCAGGATCCATCTCCATACAACGTTTTCACAGACTTCAGCTAACTAAATTTTGTACGACTCTACCATCCTCTCTGCAAATAGGTTTTTGGTAAATGTGATGAGCTTCCTAAAAACATTCTCGGAAAAGCATCAATAAACATGAGCTTTAGCTGGATGCTTATTCGCTGATGTAATTTCACCTTTTACTAAATTGGTGATTCCGTTTGTAACGCACAGAAATAATGCTGGTAGAGAAAAATGGGGTGGAAAACCACGCATAATATTGAAAGTTATTTTAATTTTTGAGTGTCCGGCTGTCTGTCTCACTCGAAAACGTGTTCACTTAAGAGATGAAATTTTGTATACGGAATTATGGGACCAATTGGGCAACTCTTCGTAGGTTTGCTATACAAAAATTTAGTTTTTCTCTATATATTTGGGCACTGTCTAAAAACACGTCGACGTAGTAGACAGCTGGCGCATGGTGTTTTCATAATAGTAATAGTTTTCTCTTTTATATATTTCCTTTTTTCTCATTTTCGACACTCTCGTAGACCCACTTTTCGTCATCACAGCGAGCTGAAATTTGGCACACAGGTTCATGTAGCGTGACCATTGAATCTATCAAAATTTTAACCGGAAATTTCCATGGAAAACCCGGAAAATCGGGAAAAATCATTTGAAAATTTGGTACAAATTTGATTAGTGATAAATCCGTTTCAGGAAAAATGCAGAGTTTGCCGATTTTTCCGAAAAAAAGTTCCGAAATTTTCCGACTTTTCCGGAAAATTTTCCGTTAAAAAAGTTTTCTAAATTATGCAGGATCAAGTTCCCTATGAACTGGCATCATTACTTTCTCTCCGACAATGGTGAAAACTTGCAGAAAAAATCGAGGAAAATTCATGTAAAACGCTTTTCCGGAGTTTTTCCGACCAAGGAAGCGTTTGAGCGTTTTGCAACCTAAGACAAAGTTGTAGAGCGAAATGATTTTCATAAAGTTGCTTTTGTGGAAAACTCCATGGAAAACCCGGAATAGCGGGAAAATTTTCTGAAAAATTTTCATTGATATGATTAGTTAGAAATCTGTTTCAGGAAAAAGGCAGAAAATAAAATAAGTAAAAAACGAGTTTTCAAACAAAACTGAGGCCAAGCCGCATGAAACAGTAGAAAATAAACTTTTCTTCACACACAGAGGTGGACTCAGATCTTATTCGCTGACAATGACCGATATATTTCAGTATGATCAATCATAGGTAATAAGTGATTTGATTCATGAAGAGAAAGAATATTCACGAGAAATGTCCCAATCAAAAAATCTGAGTCCACCTCTGTGTGTGAAGAAAAGTTTTATTTTCTACTTTTTCATGCGGCTTGGCCTCCGTTTTGTTTGAAAACTCATTTTTTACTTATTATTTTATTGTTCTTTTCTTTGCGCTCTTCATATTTGTTTTTTTTTTTTTTGGATTTTGATCTTTTGGATTTTTTTTAGTTATTTTTACTATTATTTTAATGTTTTTTCACCTAAATGTACGTTATAAGATCTTGTAATCTTCTGTACAGCGCCTAATAAATGTATTGTATTGCATTAATCAATGGACTCTCGATTTTTATCTATAAGCGATTATAATCTACACAGTATAAACTAAAGTATACAAATTTTTTTTATTATATTATTATTTACTCACATTTATTTTATCTTTTTTATTTCAGATCGCTCAAACAGCTGATTTAGTAATAGAAATTCCAGGAAATCTTGGACAAGACGATTCATACTACAGACTAGATTATAGTCCACCTTATGGCTATCCAGAGCCAAATACTACGATAGCATCACGGGATGTTGGCGATGAAATTCAATTTTCTCATGGTCTTCCAGGTACAACGTACAATTTTTGGTTATTTTATACAAATGCTACACACCATGACTGGCTAACATGGACTGTTACTATTACAACAGGTAAATATTACTAATATTAATAGATAATCATAGTATGTAATAATTTAAAAAAAAAAACATATTTTAACCCCTTACATTTTGATGATCTTGAAAAGTATAATGACTCAGCGAAGATGATCAGATCAGATTAATATTATGCTGAACTTTCTAAATCGCATTCTTCACTTTTTTTTTTTTTACTTTGCTTAACATTTACAAAGTTTTATTCCAATGTATTTCGAAATTTTTTATGTATAAATTAAACATTATAATTTAAAAAAAAAAAAACGGAAAATTTTGCATACATTCACAAATACAAATCTCAGATTTCAATGAGTATTTTACCTCCAGCGATGATTTTGTTTTTTTGTTTTTTAATTAACCGGAATTCCAATAAAATTTGTTTAAAAGCTAACTAAGAACAGCTGGAAATGAATTAATTATGGTGGAAAGTAGTAGTGTGGGCTTTATTGACTGATTTTATCTTCAAGAATTCAAAAAAAGAGCGAAAATGATATTAATAGACCACAGTTGAAAAGTTGCACAGATTTTGTGAAACTCTTTTGAGTTTTTTTCTCCAAATTTGGCACATTTATTTGGATTGCTTTTAATAAATTTATCAGTTAAATAGAAGTAGGACAGGAAATGAATTTAGTGCGGTTGCTTTGAAGATGTTAAAAATATTCTGAAAGAAGAGAACAATAATATTGTTTCTATATACAGGGTGATTCGTAAAGAAATGTTCTAACATATGGTAACCGATTCCTTACAATGTTGTGATCAGCGTTTAAATTTTTCGTAAAACCCGTCCTTCATCCCTTTTTTAACGGATAAAGTTATTTCGGTATGTTTTCATTGATCACCCTGTAATTTTTGATCGTTACACACTATTATGATGTGATAATTTAAACATTGCTAGATAGATAATCGTTGCACCTTTCCAACGGTCTGTAAGTTTTTCGCCTCCTCCTCCTCCTGTTTTGAAGTTATGGCTCAACAAAATTAAAATTTCGGAATTTTAGATCAGTTTTTTTAGTTAACTACTATTTTTATCAAAAAACACGTCATCAACACCATATCGGACTCATATCGAATTTAAAAAGCCCAAACCTTAGCTTTAAAACCAGCCATCACACTCTGTGCCCAAAATGTAACCCTTTCTGTATTATTCACGCTTTTTATTGAACATATCCAGAGAAAAAGCTCAGTAAGTGCCCGAAAGTAGGCAATTATTTTTGGAAATGAGCTTTTTCAGCAAATTTGCTGGATACCTATGCTTAAGAAAGAGTGCAAATAACGCAGAAAAGGTAACTCTTTGGATACAGAGTGTGATGTCTCATTTTAAAGCTAAGCTTTTGGGCGTTTTAAATCCAATAAGAAAAATTGGTGTTGATAACGTGTTTTCTGATAAAAATAGTAGCTAAATAAAAAAAAACTGATCTAAAATTCCAAAATTATAATTTTGTTGAGCCATAACTTCAAAACAGAGAGGAGGGTACGAAAAACTTACATACCGTTGGAAAGGTCCAACGATTATATATCTACCAAATTTAATCGTCATCATAGGGTGTAACGTTCAGGAATCACAGGCTGATCAATGAAAACATGCACAAATATCTTTATCTGTTTAAAAAGAGGTGAAGGAAGGATTTAACCGAAAAATTGCTCATCGTGAACGCTGATCACAACACGATAAGGAATCGATTCATACATGTTGGAACACTTCTTTACGAACACCCTGTAGTTTGTAACATAACAGAATAGAATATTTATTTATGATGAGCGTATACTACACAAGACATTAAAATCGTTTTTTAATCTTCTGAAGATACATTTATAAGTTGAAATAAATTCAACTGAATAATATAGTAGAATAAAATAAAACTACTTAAAATAAAAAAATACAAAATTCAGTAGCGGAGATAAAGAACTGACAAAATTAATCCGAAAGTGTCACCAGAAACACAATATCAAAGTTCAAATAGATCCAATTGCAAAATTATTTTCAAGTAATGTCTTGAAAGCGTCAAAAGAACCAGCATTTTGAAGTTTCACAGGAAATATATTCCACAAGTGTATGATATGAACAAACTAAGATTTCTCATAGACTGTTTTGAGAAAACGTGGTATAATTAATTTTAATTTGGTGCAGAACGCGAAAAGTGCAATTGATAAAATCAATATTTTACGGACTTTGTGTGAAGTAAAGTATACAGATATAGTAGAAGTGCTCTCTGAACAATGTACAGCCAATCAATCTAAAAAGAGGAAACATGATCAAATCTCCGGAGGCCAAAGAAAACCTGACATAATCATTTAAAGCCACATTGAGTATACGCAGACAAATACCTTTGAGCTGAGAATATCCAAAAAAGAGTTTATTGGTTTATTTGAGACGAATATTCATATATAGTATTTCAGTGGATAATCATAGCTGCCGAGGCCCATCATAAATTTTACATAAAGCTCCGCACACATGGTTATAACACGTCATCTTAGAATTTATCATTACTCCAAGATTCCTCCCAGTATTTATCAGAGACAGACTGGTTCCGTTCAAGTCGACACTGAGTATCTCATTTGAATTCAATTGTGTATTAGATAATATTATATATATTGTTATTTTAATGGATTCAGCTTTAGTTCGCTGGCGAACACAAATTGTGTTTGTTTTCAAGATCAATATTCACACGAATAAGGTTAACTTCTAATTGGCCTGCTGAAATGAATCGACATACATATGCAGTCTTACCTCACGAACAACTTTTGGCAAATCATTTATATATATGCTAAATAATAAAGGTCCGGGAATTGATCCTTGCGGAACCCCACAAGATAGATAGATAGATACGCAATTTTCAACCCTAAACTGCTGCAATCTATCTATTCACAGGAAATATATTCCACAAGTGTATGATATGAACAAACTAAGATCTCTCAAGAGTCTGTTCTGAGAAAACGTGGTATAATTAAATTCTAACTTAGTGCAGAAGGCGAAAAGTGTAATTGATAAAACAAATATTTTGGGGTATTTGTGTGAAGTAAAGTATACAGGTAAAGTGCTCTCAGGTTAAGGTAGATGAACAATGTACAGCCAATCAATCTAACTTTGTAAGAGGCAACATTATCAAATCTCCGGAGGCCAAAAAAACCTGACACAATCATTTAAAGCCACATCGAGTATACGCACACAAATACCTTTGAGCTGAGAATATCCAAAAAAGAGTGTATTGGTTTATCTGAGACGAATATTCATATACAGTATTTCAGTGGATAACCAGAGCTGCCCGAAGCCCATCATAAATTTTACATAAAGCTCCGCACATATGGTTATAACACGTCATTTTAGAATTCATCATTACTCCAAGATTCCTCCCAGTATTTATCAGAGACAGGCTGGCTCCGTTCAAGTCAACACTGAGTATCTCATTTGAATTCAATTGTGTATTAGATAATATTATATATATTGTTATTTTAATGGATTCAGCTTTAGTTTGCTGGCGAACACAAATTGTGTTTGTTTTCAAGATCAATATTCACACGAATAAAATTAACTTCTAATTGGCCTGCTGAAATGAATCGACATACATATGCAGTCTTACATCACGAACAACTTTCGGCAAATCATTTATATATGTATATGCTAAATAATAAAGGTCCGGGAATTGATCCTTGCGGAACCCCACAAGATAGATAGATAGATACGCAATTTTCAACCCTGAACTGCTGCCATCTATATGTCAGGAAGCTCTGCATCAAAATAGTTGCAGAGGCAGAAAAATAAAATATAGAGAAGGTAGTTCTTACCAGAAGATAATAAATAGTCAACACTGTTGAAGGCCTTGGAAAAATCTAAAAGAGCGCTTACAATATTCATTCCAAGCATCTTACGCAAATCGGTTGCAATCCTCATTCACATTCAATCCTGATTCACAGCTCAGTTGTTACCGGAAGCCGGACTGCTCCGCTGTAAGAAGCTTTTTCTGTTCGAAGTATACTTCGATATGTCTATATATTAGTGTTTCCGGCGCGCCTTGAAAGGAATTACAGAACAGAACTAAGATCATTCATGTCTACAGGAGAGTCCTTTTTCGGTAAAGCTAGCACAATTGCTATTTTCAAAATGCGTGGAAACATGGGAAAAGTAATGTAGTAATTGAAAAGATGTGTTACATCTGTAACAACGAAAGGAAGGGTATTTTTTAAGAAACGATAGGAAATATCATCAAATCCGATTGAATTCGATCGTATGTTATAGATGGCTTTTGTAACTTCGCCTCCATTAACGCAATGGTAGAAAAATTCGGATGCTTTAACTGAAGAAATCGAAAGAAAAAGGTGAAAGAATTTCATATACGACTTAAAAGTATATTTCAATCTACAATCTACACTAACTGGGTGTAGTCGGCCTGAACTAAGTTGGTTCTCTACCATTTTAGTAGACTAGGATGGTGATTCTGATCTTTTGTCGTACTGTAATGTCAAAATACACGACAAAATTAAATGAAGTTTTCTTCTGGTTCTTTTGTGCTTTTATTCAGCACAGTAAGTTTGGCATGACGTAGAATGAATTGAATATGACAATTTAAATTACAAAAAAAAATATTATTTCAAGTTTGAGCACTTGGTTGCTGTAAATATTTGCTCAATATTTATTTGCCATAGTTTAAAATTGTTGTCACAACCTCAGAAGAATTTGACTAGTTAGTCGTGCTTTTAGGCGTCTATTCTGAGGTTTATTACCGCAAAATCGAAATGAACTATGATGAAAACCAAAGAACAACAAATTTGTGGTATCCTATAAAAAAAACTGCGCAAAGGATCAGAATCAGTATCCACTTTTCAGTCGAACTATATACATTTTTCTTGAGGATATAACTAACTTCAGTATGATTAACCAATTTGGTCACAAGTCTAAGATAATTTTTTTTAAATTTTCACACCCAATAAAATTTCCAGTTTTTATGCATACTACTTGAAGTATGTAAGCTTCATTTCTCTTGAGATTGATTCCCTATTTATCCCCTTTTTTATCTTCTTAGTTAAGTTTATAAAAATTTCTTGTTTTTTTTTTATTTTTTATATTATTTCTAACCTTTAATTTGATTACCATTGCCTGTTTTATACTTCTTATAATTCATTGAAAATTTTGGCAAGAAGAGTGTTTATGAAATAATTCTGATCAATATTCAACTTATAGAATCGCATACATAGCTACATAGATAGCATAAAAATCAAGGCATTTAAAAGCATCCTATCTCCAATGAAATATTTTAGATGAACGTCATTTCCAGAACATTAAATCCATTCAAGATTAATTTATTCTTACAATTCAACGATTAATTCGAAACATTTAATTTCCTTTTCTTTTTTTTTCTTTTTTTCTTTTTTAGCTCCAGATCCACCCTCAAATTTATCAGTAGCTGTGCGAAGTGGAAAGACAGCTATTATCACATGGAGCCCACCCACTCAGGGCAATTATACTTCATTTAAGATAAAAATTCTCGGCATTTCCGATGCCTACCAGACAAATCGAACAATTCTCATCGAGGATAATTCACTACAGTATCACATCAGGGAGCTAACGCCAGGAGCAACATATCAGGTGCAAGCCTATACAATATACGATGGCAAAGAGTCTGTCGCATTTACCAGCAGGAATTTCACTACGAGTAAGTAGTTCAGCGAAAATATATAAGTGTTCGGTGGAAGTTGTCCTTACTAACAAGAACTATTTGGAAACAATTTTCCAATTTTTTTTTTTATTTTTAATACTCTTTAATGCTTAACACTATAACCTGGGGCTTTAACAGTGAAACGAGTTAGACACAAGGATTTATTGGATATAAAGATTTTACGAGGTAATTAACAAACACACTTCTACAGGTAATATGTGGTGATAGAATAATGTGAAGTAGATGTATGTAGTTTGCATGTTAAATTTTAGAGGATTTTTTTGTGTTTTGTTTTATACTATATGAACTTGAAAGTAGTATTTTTTTTTCTTTTCTAATTTTTCTAGAAAATAAATATTGTAGAAATATAAAAATATCTATGCACGGTTTTGTTACCCATATGAGAAGGTACATTCTATATATTTTTTTAAGGACCTTCGATTAGATGAAATCATAGACTGACTATAGGTAGGTGTAAGGATTGTGCATGCAAATAAATGAAAAGGCTACATTTATGGCTTAGATGTATGAAAAAAAAAATATTTTGATAGCGCTCCACAGCGCTAAAGCCAGTTAAAGTCTAGTATAACATGTCGAAAAGATAAATCCCCATACAAATTAGACCAAACTAAATATGTAGCGAGCAAACATTTTCATAACTAGTACTTTGCAACCTATAGCTAAAACCGTTAAGGCTGAATAAATTTGTAAGCATTTTGTTCCCCCTTTTTATTTTCCACAGTTTTTATGTTATTGATTTGAAACCTTCGGCAAAATATTAGAAACTCTTCAGTTCAAATGTTACCAGGCTTAGATTTTTAAAAAAGATGTCGCGTTTTTTAAAAAAATATCAAAAACCTCAAAAAACAGTGTTATTTTCCTCTCCCCCCGAATAACTTTTTCATGTACACACCAATTTTCATTATTTTTCGTACATAGGTTTTCCAAACATATTTGTAAATGCTAGCGGACCTGTTTTTTCAAATTTGTTAATATTTTATTTTGTTTTTTTTTGTTACTTTCATAACATTAAGATTGAGACTCTTGTAACTTGAATAAAATTTGTTGCTACACGATTATATTTTAACACGATAATGAAGATTGAGGTAGCCCAAAAACTGGATTAATCCCGAAAGTAGTTTATTTTATAAAAATCATTTTGTAAACCTCTATCGTGATAAAAAGTGCATGATAAAATTGGTTTTTATTGATTTTAATTCTCAAAAGCTTTCCGAGATGGCGATAGGCTCCAGTAAAAAAAGGCCAAACAATCCTGTACATAATGTATATTAACGGCGCGTCATAGCACAAGCACAGCTCGTCTGCCAGCTGTGTGTGCAACTTTGTGGTTGGAGCGGATTAGGAATGCACTGAGAGAAGAGGGAGAATATTTGTTAATAGTTTTCGTTTATGGTTTAGTTAAAAAGAGACTAAAGATATTTATTTAGAATATAAGCCGAGGGAAAATTATTTGGAATTTTTTTTCTCTTTTCACTTTTTTATTGCATATTTGTTTGAGATTGGGAATTTGTTTTGTAATCCATGCAAATACGCGGTTTTTTCGCTCTAGGTGTATGGATATATGTATGTGCATCATTTTGAATAGTGATTAAGTCATTAAGAAGGAGTTAACCGATTCGGCCCATTTGTTGCGAACTCCAATGCCTCCGATGCCTCCAATTTAATCCAACTTGTTTGAACCATTGTGCATATACATTACATACATAAGACAAGGGCTGTTAGATAAAAATCCCAAAGGCTATATGGAAGCAATAATAAAATTACAAAAACAGTTCAATTAAATTCCGAACAACAACAAAACATTACGCTTCGGTTTGAATATAGCAGACATGTTTCCTAGAGAAAATAAAGAAGAAAAAATGTTTGTCATGTCATGTGCTACTAGGTCAAGATACTTATATACAGCGAGTACTGCTTCTGTGTGTGGCACTAAATCGAAAGCTTTGTACGAAAGCTCACGCTACTACTGCATAGTTAAATGGAAGCTCGGAATCGAGAGCTTTATTTTCTGCCATTCAGCCTTAAGAGGAGCTCAGCAAAAGTTTCAATTTAGATTGCAGCAAGCCTGTAGGCAATAAAATTTTCTATACGTAGGTTTGTGTCCTGAAAGTAAGAAAATTCATATAAAGTTAGCCTAGACCTAGACCAAAAACACATTAGAGACATCTAGCGTAAAACACAGAAACCCCACATACGATAATTTAAGACGAAAAATGAAAATTTGTAGTTCAAAGAAATTGAAATTTTTTAACGAGAGTTAACTCTCCTAAATTTTTTTTGCACATAATTGTTAAATACACTATTTTGCTTTGTATTTCAACCATTTTCAACGTAATATTGCAATTTCTAGTCGGTGAAATGTCGGGAGAAAAAACAAGTACTATTAGAGTCAAATAATTAAAAAAAACGCCACTAAAAATGAAAAAAGCTCGACGTTATTTGCTAGATCTAGGCTTTATCTTTCTAAAATAGTCACTATCTAAAGAAATTAGAATACCTACTAACAGGAATTTGATTTGAAAAAAATCAATTTTTACCATTTTTTACAAGTTTCCGAGCTAATATCTCCATTCCAATACATTTTTTTTTATTTTTCTCGACGTTATTTACTAGACCTCTTCGTTACCTTTAATTTAAGATATAAGTCATTATAATGGTACAAATAGTTGCCGGAAATTCGCATTGAAAAATGTATGAAACTTGCAAATGTTGGTATTGACTCCTTACGCTTTTATTTAGCTCCACTTTTTTTATTTTTCCTTTATATACTTATTATTATACCATCAGTGGATTGAATTCGATGCGATATATTTGTATGTACGAGAGTTGTCTGAAAAGTTTCCGACCTAAAAAAGATACAAGCCGTTTTTTCTTCAAATTAATTTCTATTTTTCTACGTAAGTAAGTCTATCTATACACTTCTCCCAACGATGCTCCCATCTCTTCAACCCGTCCAAATAGTGCTCGACGTCTTTCTCGGCAAAATAGATGTTAACGAAGGTGATAGCCTCCTCATTCGACAAATATCTCTGTCCTCCAAGAGCAACTTTTAGCTTAAGGAAGCTTGCGGCTAGATCTGGCGAGTAAGAAAGGGTGGTCAAGCAGTTCAAACCGTAATTTGTGGATTTTCGACATGGCAACCGCTGAGGTTTCAGACGGCGTTTATGGTCCAAAATGAACAAGAGCAGCACCTAATACACGGACAGCTTTCTCATGCCTAAATCTTGATGAGATATGTGACAAATACGTTCTTTGGACATGTTCCTAGCTTATCCTATCTATCTCTCTTATAATGTACTAGGTTAAGATCTCAGATCTTTTGTACTTTACCGTAAAAAAATAAATTGAATTGAATAGAATTCTACGGTTGTCTAGCACCAATTGGTGAACATGAGCGATGTTTTCGTCAGTGGTTGCAGTTTTTGCGTCCAAAATGGCTGAAATTTTTATGTGTATACCTTTCAAAGCATGCGCAAACAAATTCCCAACTTTTATATACGAGTGCTGCCATCTTCATGTTGAGGTCGGAAACTTTTCAAACATCTACTTTCAAATATTCAAACTAAAAATCCGCATTCATTATTATGGTTATCAAGACAATTACTTTAACACTTAAATATATAATAAAAATTCAAGATGACGGACGAATTTTGTTATTTAAGTATCACGAATAAATAAGTGAGTTCATCGAAATAAAAATTTTTTATGTAGGATTATTACTGATTACCAAAGCCAATATATTCATTAGATACGCAGCAAAAATTTGAACAGTTTTATTAAAAGCACCTTTCGATCTGCGCGCTTACTTTTTCAACTTCCCGTCAATGATAAATGTAAGAACTCTTTTTAACAACCTTATGCTCAAAAATTAGAAGTTAATAGATGTTTATATGTATTTTAAACGAAACACGCAACAGCAGGGAGGGCCGTTTATCACCGATATTCTAAACGCCTCGAGAGTCGGGGAACTTAGATTTGAATATCTTGCATTGCTAATCATGGAGAAGATCACCACTCAGGTTACCGAACAGTTCTCAATAGAGAAGCATTGAGATTCTGTCTAACGGTATCTAAGCACAACAAAATAGCTCTCAAGCTCTTTGAATGCAAAGCTACTGGGGTGTACACTATTAAAGCTCAAAAATTAGCTAGTTAGCAGTACAATGTCAGCTACAGCTATGAAACCGTCGAAAAACAATGTTGCGTTTGATTCTATGCTGGGCATCAAGAGTACCTACGCAAGATTCAAATCTTCACTGTAGATCTTTAGATAATACTCTCTCGTATCTAATAAATTGAATTGAAATACTGAGAAGTACAAATGTTTGGTTATTCATACACCAGAACATTTTGGACACGTCATGTTTCCCTCATATCAATTTAAGGAGCTCTACGTTACAATACGAAAAGACGGTGAAAAATCTTGGCGTTATATTCAACCAAACTCTGACATGGAATAACCACATAAAAGATTCTTCTGGGCGAGTGTATGGTACGCTGCAGCGATAATATTACTCCATCCGCTTTAAGATCCTTGATCATTCCTATAATAAATAATGGCGATGTTGTTTACTGCAAACTGGACTTTTCATCGGCAGATCGTCTGAATGCTGCATTATCGATTCTGTAAAATTTGCATATAACGTGCAACACTTTGAGCACGTTTCACATGTAGTTAGCAATGTGCTGGGATGCTCTCTCGCGAATAATCTAAAGATACGAAACTGTTTATTTCTTTTTAATCTAATTCGGACCGGAGTACCTCATTATTTAATTAATAGTGAAATCTTTTCTGCGACTTGGTGTTAACACTGCTACCAAATCTGCAATTCGCTGCCATTTCTTCCCTAGTGGTGTGGTGGGAAGAAAAAGGCCAGGAAATTACAGATTCGGTAGCGGTGGTTAGTTACACCTAGTCGCAAAAAAGAATTCACTATAGCAAGGTACATTTCCTAACATCGAGTCGCACCAACACGCTATCAGGCTTTGAAATTCTTTACCTTACGAAATAAAACGTCTTGTCTCGGTGAGTAGGCGAGTTCTCAAGAAAAAAAAAACTTATGGAATTATTATAAAATATTTATCCTCAGCAGAAAATGTACGTAATCAAATTTCCTCTCCTTAAATCCTCCCCACTCTTATCAACCCCTCCTCCTACCATTTTGTGCATAATTATAATTTTTTGCTGTTTAAGAATTTGTTTTTTTTTCTCACTGAATTATATTTTTTTTTTTACATTTTTCCTTTTTCTTTGAATTATTGTTAATAACTCTGAATTTTTTTTATTTATATGTTTACATATAAATTAATATGTTAGTTATCTAGTTATTTATGTTTTTTCTACTCTTGATATTGTTGATATTTTTATTATCACTATTCCTGTATTATATTGCTAAAATTAAGTCATACCTACTACGTACCTACATAATAAAGTTCATACTTCTTTGTACAATTAACTGTAATAATAAATTGAATTGAATTGAATTGAATTGAATCACACAATGGTATACTTAGGATCACAACTCGTCGACAATGAACGACTTACAGCACTGAAATTTGTCTCACAAAAATAATAAAAACAAAATCAAAAATTAAATAAATCGGTTGCCGATTTAGTGGTCCATTTTTTAACTCTTATTTTCAATTTTTATAAAAACGCCGTGTGCAAAATTTCAGCCTTATACGTCGCGTCGGCGTGTTCTCAGGCAGTGCTCAAATATATAGTAAAAAAAAAGTTTTGTATGGCAGCACCAAGATGGAGTTGGCCCATTTAGTCTATTTTTTGAATATGTATTTACCATTACTAGAAAACACTTCGTACCAAATTTCAGCTCTGTACGTCTATGCGTTCTTAGCCAGTGCCCTAATATATAGTGTATGGCAACCCTACGAAAAAGTTGCCCCCGATTGGTCCCATTTTCGAAACTACTTTTCTTTTATCTACAAAAGCCTGTGTGCAAAATTTCAGTACTCTAAGTGAAAGCATTCTCGAGTTATCGTGGTATGACGTTAGTTATATATATATTTTCCGCGTCTTTGTTGCCATCTGCGGCCACTTTCCCATCATCCAATGTGTCTGCCATTTCTATCATTGATCATGAAATATAATTCTGTGATGCCACACCATGCCTTTATGAAATCACCTAACTTAACGGGTTTATTTTAGGCCTTCGAGGCCATCCTGTAGCGCCCTCCACCACTGGAAACCAGGCAGACTTCCGAATTAGATATCAACGATGTTATGATGTTTATGAAATAACGTAAGTATTTTGATCGCCAGCTCTCCGTCTATACATATAGACAAGTGAAATTTCGTACACGGCACTTTGATGAAAATAGTAAATAAACACAATTTTAACAAGACATAAAGTTATAATTGGTTTAAAACCATTACCATCACGACCCCCTCCCCCTAAAAAATTAAAGTAAAAAATATTTAATTAATTGAGTTATTTGAAAAAATATATTTTTTATTTTATATTTTTTTTATTTATATAATTCAACTTAAAAAAAAAATTTAATTCCAAAACTTAAAAAAAATCAAAATTTATTTCAATGAATATTATTGTATGCATGCGATGTATGTGTATAGGTTTTTCTCAGAATTTGAGTTTGGGACCCCAACTTTGGGTGATCCAAAATCCTCGAGAAACACTTCCCAAGCCACGAAACAGACTCTGTTACTGTCACATCAGAGCCCTAACTCAGTCTTAACTCCTAACATTCTAAAATATTTGCAGCGTCCTTATGTAAAACCACTGACATGTATAATATGGACTGACTACGTCTACAGAAATACACTGCAGAAAGTGGGCTCAGTTCTATTTAGCGTTCTTTTTCTGTCTAAGCACCAAGTACCAACTGAGAGAGAACTGTAAACAACAAATAAGTAGGTGGGTTCACCGAAATAAATGTTTTTAAATTAATTACTTGGGTTAATTAGTGATAAAAAGTGTTTTACCAAAGGCAATATGTTCATAGATATTCAACAGAAATTCGAAAGATTTTATTAAAATCACTTTTCAACTTCCCGCCAATGGTTTTTTCAATGTTGGCACCGGCGACGTAAGAACTATTTTTGACACAAAAAATTGTACCCGCACGAAATAGCATAGCGGGCAGTCCGTATTATATATGCCAGTGTGTAAAACTGAGAAAAGTTAGGTTTGCACCCTAAACTACTATTCTATTAAAAAATGACTTTTTGTAAAACAATGACACATCATCCACACCTCTTAATGTTGAAACTTTCCTAGTACCTCACTGCAGTACTACGGTGGCTAAACTAAGAGACTTACTCCGTTTTTTTTTTGTAAGATAACCCCCCCCCCCCATAATTTAATTGCTCGATCCGCCACTGCATGTATGTGCAATTTCTAAACTCTGGACAAGAGTCAAATTCGTTGAAAGCTGTAAAATATGAACAAATTTGATAGTTTTTGATATTTTATTGAAGATATGTTAGCATATGTTGGTGTTGGTACTAGATACTCAGGTTTAATCAGTAGTTCTGTCCCTGAGGATACACATTTAATTTCTCTTTGAAAAATTGATAAATTTTTCTTAAATTTTTAACCTGTTTCATTAAAAACTTATTTTTGAACTAATTAGGAAATTCTTTGGAAAATAATTTAATGGCTTGCTCTTACTAATTTTTATATACATATACTCGTAGTATTTGATGCATGACTCAACGCGCTAATAGTGGTCATATTTATATACCAAAGCATATAGTATGGCTTGCTTTTCTTATTTACATTATTATGTGCATTATTTCTATGAGAATGAGAACTGAAATACTATTTAAATAAAATATTAATCTTAATTTTATTTTTTCCACAGAGCCTAATACACCGGGAAAATTCATCGTGTGGTTCCGGAATGAAACAACACTTTTAGTATTATGGCAGCCTCCTTATCCAGCTGGAATATACACTCATTACAAAGTATCCATTGAACCACCAGATGCTTTGGAAAGTGTATTATATGTTGAAAAGGAGGGTGAACCGCCCGGGCCAGCTCAAGCTGCATTTAAGGGCCTTGTACCAGGGCGTGCCTACAACATATCAGTTCAGACAATGTCTGAAGATGAAATATCTCTGCCTACCACTGCCCAATACCGAACTGTGCCTCTACGTCCATTAAATGTAACATTTGATAAAGACTCTATAACATCAAATTCATTTAAAGTAATGTGGGAATCACCGAAAGGGGTCAGTGAATTTGATAAATATCAAGTGTCCCTATCAACATCGCGACGGCAACAAACAGTTCCTCGAACCAGTGATCCAATAGCTTGGCTTGAGTTTAAAGAAAATCTTGAGCCAGGCAAAACATATCAAGTAATTGTAAAAACAGTTTCCGGAAAAGTAACATCATGGCCGGCAACGGGGGATGTCACCCTAAAACCATTACCTGTGCTTAATATTAGATCATTCACCGATGATAAGACTGGAATAGTAACAATAAATTGGGAGCCAGATCCGTCCAGTACCCAAGAAGAGTACAAAATTAGTTACCATGAGGTGGAGACGTTCAACGGTGATGCAAGTGTAATGAATACTGACAAAACTAAATATAATTTAGAGAGTTTGCTACCTGGACGAAATTACTCATTATCGATTCAGGCTATTTCCAAGAAGATGGAATCAAATGAAACTACTATTAATGTTGTAACAAGACCCTCATCTCCAATTATTGAAGATCTTAAGTCCATAAAAGAAGGCCTAAATATCAGTTGGAAAAGTGATGTAAATTCCCGACAGGAAAAATATGAAATTCTCTATTCAAGAAATGGAACTTCTGAAATTCGAACAATATTAACAACAGAATCTAGATTGGTCATTAAAAATCTCTTTCCTGGAGCAGGATATGAAGTTAAAGTGTTCGCAGTAAGTCATGGCCTAAGAAGTGAACCACATGCCTATTTTCAAGCAGTTTGTAAGTATTTCATAGAAAAATTATTAAAAAAAAAATTATATTCATAATATTGAACACTTCTCAATATCAGATCCGAATCCTTCACAAAATATGACAATAGAAAAAGTCACCAGCAACTCCGTGTTAGTACGTTGGATGCCACCCGATAGAAGTGAATTTTCGGAATATTCTATTCGATATCGTACTGAAACTGAGAAACAATGGGTACGTTTACCATCGGTTCGGGCAACCGAAACAGATGTCACAGACATGACTCCCGGAGAGAAATATACAATTCAAGTTAATACTGTAAGTTATGGAGTCGAAAGTCCTAGTCCCCAGCAAGTTAATCAAACCGTACGACCAAATCCTGTGTCGAATATAATCTTATTAGTTGATTCGACAAATATAACACTTGAATGGCCACGACCAGAAGGACGAGTTGAAACTTATGTTCTACGATGGTGGCCAACTGATAATCCACATAAGATTTACATGAAAAATGTATCCGAGTCTCATGTTGGTAAGTTAAAATTGTTTTCTATTATATAGATTCAAATTTATTTAACAAATATGTTATACAATTAAGACTTAAGGATCTTTATAGTTTGTACAAGCTAAAAATAAGAAAAATTAACAATAAAATAAAAATATAATTCATTTATATATGTAGATATAACAAACGAGAAATAAACGGTAAAGCAAAATAAAATAAAATGATCATCCCAAGTAAAATTGCTGTTAAATATGGCACCAAGACTCTTAACGGAGTCGATGCGAGAAATAATAGCATTATTAATAGTCACAGATGAATATTCATCCGTATCCAATTTTGAACTATATATTATAATGCTCTTAATATTTAATTGGGTTAGGTTTCAATTTGTTCGATATAAACTACAAGTGAATTGATTGAAGATCTTCATTAACACGATATATGTTATCCGCAATAAGACCAATCCGATTGGAGATGTACAGTTGAACATCATCTGCATAGAGATTTAAGTCATAAAATTTAACTTGAAGAAATATATCATTAATATAAACATAAAGAATAATAGGGGACCAAGAATCGATCCTGGAGATATTCCACAGGACGTCGGTACAAAGGAAGAGTAAGTTTCGTTCAAGTAAACTGGCTGTGATCTGCAATTCAAGTAGATTAAAATCAAATCACATCAGATCTCTTCCAATAAAGAAGCAAATGATCCACTGTATCAAAAGCCTTCGAAAAATCTGAGAAGAAGACTAATACAGTGAATTCATCCCAGCCTATGATACTTCATATACATTGCAACTTTACATCCTTAGGAACAGGAACAATCATTAAAGATTTCTAAATTCTATTTAAGGTGGAGCTTGTAACGGGAATTGTGTAATGTTGTAATGTTGTAAAGATAGAATAGATTGTAGGTGAGCACATTTTTACAAATCTAAGAATTTTTCAGTTCATCCACAGATAGGAACCTAAATGTGTCCTGCCTGCTCCGGGCAAAGGCCGATAAAGCACACAGAAAGTGTTCAGTTGTCTCAGGCTCTCGTTCCAGGTAGGACAAACGCTCAGGGCTGTCAACAACTCCCATCTTTGTTAGATGAACGTGAAGCGAGCAGTGGCCGATGCCAACCACAATTCTATATTGTTTCTCTCCGAACCCCAAAAGAAAATCAGAAAAATCAAGAAAATTGTTTGTGCACTTGCAAGTGCTCAGGTATGTTTCATGCGAACATCCGTTTTGATGAGTGACCCAATAACCGAGATAGCAATGCCTACGGCGAGTTATGGTCCAAGGAACAGAGAACCAGACCTAGCTAGAAGGTCAGCCCTTTTATTCCCCATGATACTTATGTGACCAGGAACCCAATGAAGGGACACCTTGTTGTGGATACACTGCTTATCCACGGACGACCTGCAGTCCCCCAGTAGCTTATATGTTATTCGAGGCCCACTCAGAGCCATCAAGGCTGACTGACTATCCGAAATGATAGCAATATCATTACCCTTGATCTCCATATCAAGGGCTATCCTCGCTGCCATTGCGAAGACTTCAGCCTGGAAGACAGTGATGTTCCTTCCAAGTGAGTACTCCAACCCAGTGTCAGGTTCAAGAAAGTAAACACCCTCACCCGTGGGTGAACATTTTTAGAGTGGACCGGGGAAGGCTCGATAAGGCACTACCTCAGCCCACGATTCCCTTTCAGGAAAACCCACAGAGAAGCGGATCATTAATATTAGTCCTTAGGAACCTAAACTGAGACTCATCTGGAGAAGCATTCTCTGTTTCCTCACCATCTAAATTGACGTGAAACTGCTTGCGGGAGTTGTTAGGGAACAGATATGTAATTCAATTCATTTAAATTTACTTTCCAATGCGAATCAGTATTGACTAAATAAATTTTTAATTTCCTAACATTTTTTTATTATGAATTTGAAGTGGTATAAGTGATTAATACCTATGTAATAGCGGAATGAGAATCAACATAAAAATGAAAATGAAAAAATAATAACAGAACCTATATAATTACTGTCAAAAGATAAAACATAAAATTAATTAAAGAGAGGAGAATAGAACTTAACTAAAGTCCATGCAATCAAACAGTATCATCACAGCTATATAAGACTGGTGTCCAAAATATTAAACCTTCATTAATAAAAGCAGGAAAACGAAGGCATTTTATATTAACATACGTTTCTAAGCCAGGCACCTACTGAGATAAAAAACACAATCAAACAAACAAACAAAAATCAAATTTTTCCATCAACCATGTACATACCTGGTTCTTGAATGCAAGACCAATTCTCTTTTCAATCAATCTTTTCAAACAGTTGCAGATATTATACCTCTAAAACCATAATTTATACCTCAAAATCTAAGGACTAAGTTCACCAAACATTTTATTTCAAAAGATGCTCCACTGTAGAAACCATGCGGAGACATTTTTGTTTACTTGCAGAAGTAACTTGTAGGGTTTGCTGTTACCTAGAAGTTTTTAAATAACTTGCAGAAATTACAGAAGTTCAATTGTGCTGTGAGGAAGTTTAACTTTAATTTAACTTTATTTATTTAAATTAATTTTTTCTTGATTATAAGAAACTGTAGTTTTTCGTAGCATTTCTATGATCCATTTAAACAAAACCATTTGTTTACTGTAGTCCTTGGATACATGGATAGTACTATACGCTACCTTAGAACTTAGGCTCCACACTTAGGCCACCTTTCAAATTTATATACTATTACTCATAGATCCCAACCGGATGTTCCGATAAAGTTAAGAATTGGTCCGCAACGCAGCCCTCCCGCTTCATGTAGTTCATCCAGGAGGTGTGAGCCAAGCAATGTATATCGCCTACAGGAGAGATTCGAACAGTTACAGAGAAAGTGTGTCGCCGGTTCTGTTTCCTCTCCGTATTTTCTAAATACAGGGTTGACAACAAATCCTATCCTATGTCCAATAAGAATTGACATGAAGATTCTCACGGTTGGCTTGTTAAGTGTCATTAGCTTTTTCGTTGAACTTGGATAGGTTTCTTTTGTAGTTCGACCCGTGGATTAATTTAACCAAAGACGTATGTATTGGCAGTTGGCCCAAGTCATTTTATTTTAGATAAAATGTTTTGGTGTACGCCTCTGAAACCTCTGCAAGACAAGTTAGTTCATGCGCCTTTTCGTTTCCGCTTATATTTCTGTGACCTGGTTTCCATTAGTAAGACTACCTCATTTTAGACGTCCTTCTTCTGAGTCCTTACAATACAAAGATTAATAGACAATATCAAATTTGTAGTCTTTTGAATTGTTTCCCTTCTAAGACATTTTAAAATAAAATGAAAAGTGTATACAACACTAAATTTACTACGAATAAAATCCTTATGTTCTGCCAATAAAAATATGAAAAGAATTTTTTTGAGTCTTAATTTTCATTTTAAAATATTTAAATACAGAATTTAAGGCAATTTTTATTTAATAAATTTGTTAAAAACTTCTGGTAGTCGATCTCTTGGTGATATCACAGGCCTTATTTTAATATCATTTTTTCAAATACTTGGCCCAATGACCAAGAGAAGAAATTCAAAATCCGAATAAGATATTTTGAGGAAATTTTTGATTTGAGCTAGATCCTCTATTAGCAATTCCTTTAACAATGTCTCCTAGAACAGGAGTTGCTGCCAGAATTACAATGGTCGCGGATGCTTGGATATTTTCATACATCTTAACTTTTGACCGCGACAATGCGACCATTATAACTTAGACTTTACTTTCGCGTAAATTTCTGAATTAATTAGCAAAAGTGAAAACATTTCTGGAAGTAGTTCCGGTGTCTCAAACCAACTTCTAGAAGTTACTTCTTGAAGTTTTTGTTATACAGAAAGCGCTTCTGCAAGTCTCCCAGAAGTACTGTTAATGGACAAATGACATAAGATCAACTCACAACAAATTTTAGTAAATTTAATTTAATCTTTTAAAATGATCAAGTGATTCATGATAATATCATGGCTCAAGCAGTTATTCATACAATGCTGAAGTGAAGCACAAGCTCATCAGATTACACCAATTTATTAATGTAACCTTATGCTGTCCATGGTATTTTACAATATAATCCTTAGTTCAAATTAATCCTATATTATAAAATTTTGTGTACTCTACTGGACTAAGTCTGATAATTCTATTGTAAATTAAACAAATAATGAAAAAAAGACAAAATTAATAAATAATCACAAAGAAAAAATTAAAAACTATATAAAATCAAAATAACAATAGCCCCGAAAGCAAGAGAAAATACAATTGTTTTGAAAATATAGTAGTCATAGAATGTTCACAAAATTCTATTATCTTAAGTAATAGGCTCCTTTTCTTTCAGCACCTATTGCCCTACCGGATACACCAACACCAAACAAAACTGAAGATCATCCTGCTGTTCGCGTTCTAATTGGAGAACTAATGCCTGGTGTACAGTACAAATTTGACATTCATACGATATCTTATCGCCTTACAAGCGATACAACACATTTATCCACCCGGACAATGCCATTAATTCAATCAGAAGTTTTAGTTGTTAATAATTTACATGAACGTGATACTGTTACGCTTAGCTATACTCCAACACCACAATCAGTTTCCAAATTTGATTTATATCGTTTTTCTTTGGGCGACCAAGATATTTCGGATAAAGAAAAACTTGCCAACGACACTGATAGAAAAGTAACTTTTACCGGACTTGTACCCGGACGTTTGTATAATATAACCGTATGGACTATAAGTGGAGGTGTTGCCAGCCTTCCAATACAACGTCAAGATCGATTATATCCAGAACCGATTACTCAAATTAATGCAACACGTATTACAGATACTGAGATTAGTCTTAAATGGGACATTCCAAAGGGCGAATATAATGCATTCGAAGTTCAATATCTTAAAACCGATTCGTATTATGTACAAAATTTAACTGTTCATGATACTATAACAATAACAGATCTTAAACCTCATCGCAACTATACTTTTACTGTAGTAGTTCGATCTGGAACTGAATCCAGTGTACTTCGAAGCAGTTCTCCAGTTTCAGCAAGTTTTACAACTAAAGAATCAGTTCCAGGTAGAGTAGATCACTTCGAACCGATCGATATTCAACCTAGCGAAATCAATTTCGAATGGTCGCTACCATCAAGTGAACAAAATGGAATAATAAGGCAATTTTCAATTACTTATGGACTAGAAGGTTCACCACATACACAAGTTCGAGATTTTAAAGCTTCAGAATCGCGTGGAATAATAAGAAATCTACTCCCCGGAAAAACATATGTATTTAGAATACAAGCAAAA
Source organism: Dioctria linearis (assembly GCA_963930735.1). NCBI lineage: Eukaryota > Metazoa > Arthropoda > Insecta > Diptera > Asilidae > Dioctria > Dioctria linearis. The sequence goes on along the minus strand of OZ005742.1, from coordinate 37,659,877 downwards.
ACTGTGATTGGTTTTGGACCAGAAACAATTTGGAAACAAAAAATGCCTATTCTAGCTCCACCAAAGCCAGCTACACAAGTCGTTCCAACTGAAGTATACCGAAGTTCAGCGACGATACAAATTCGTTTTAGAAAAAATTATTTTTCGGATCAAAATGGAGCCGTATGCGATTATATCTAAAAAAATGTTCTTAGATCAATATTATTGAAATCGTTTCTTTTTTAGGTTATTATGTACACTATCATCGTTGCTGAAGATGACACAAAGAATGCTTCAGGTTTAGAAATGCCTAGTTGGAGAGATGTTCAGTCGTATAGCATATGGCCACCATATCAAGTTATCGAGCCATACTATCCATTCAAAAATAGCTCCATTGAAGACTTTACTATAGGAGCAGAAAATTGTGATGCTAGACAAACTGGATATTGCAATGGACCACTTAAATCGGGTACAATATATCGCGTTAAAGTCAGAGCTTTTACTGCTCCAGACAAGTTTACAGATACGGCCTACAGTTTTCCAATACAAACTGGTGAGTTTATGATGCAAATTTGTTCTTTCTTTACAGTTTTCTTTTCCCTAAAACTATCTGAAAATTTTAAGATAAATGGTATTTCTATGTATGTAATTTAATTAGACTAGGCTAAATCGTTTTGTTGGTAAGTAATATGCTGGACCCCTTTTTGCTTTTCGCATACATTTACTACCTATATATGTACGTAGATAGTTTTGAAAATTCATCAATAGCATGAACAAAGTTTTTATTTTTCTCTATTTTTATTATCAAATTACCTAGTATCGAATAATATTTGAAAAGATATGTAATTACCATTACGGCTGGTCTTTGTCCACAAAATTAATTCTCAGCATATTTAATGTTATCTGTCTATATCAGATCTTTTGATCTGACTAAAAATAATATTTATATCTTAAATGTAATTAAATTAACACTTCTATTACGATGATGATAAATTATAAACAGGAGAAAAACTCCGTATGACCCAAATGATGTGGTGCTTTCGTTTTTTATTCTGTTTATAATTTAGATTCATCATAACACAAGTGATAATTTCTTTCCATTGAAAAATTGGGTTAATTTGTTAAGAACAATATTTGTTCACTCATATATCTTATCTTTGCGTATTTGGCTGGGTATTGTACTGGGCATCTTAAACTTATCTTCTGATCATTTCAAAATACTTTTTGTTGAAAATAAACTTTCGATCTTGTTGGCACTAATCTTTCATAGAGCATCAGACAAGACAATAATTGTCCTTTTCACCTATTTAACTGAAGCCTTATTTTTGAATACGAAAACGAAAACTTGTATAACCTTGCAAATTTTAATACTATTGTTATGTGTGGCTTCAGTCCATTAATTATAATTATACATTTAGATACATTTTCATACTCTCGGTTAGTTACACTTAACAAAATCTATAGATTCATCCAATCATTAAATTATGACTTTGAATTCTTGGTCACATTTACAACATTTACAATGCACTTTTTCTGTTAAAATGCCACACTGCCCTTGCTTATTGTAGTAAAATCCGAAAAATTCTATTCTACAGCCATCTTGCTTAGTCTACTGAGCTATTCTAAAATTATCATTCTCCTTTTAACTATTCTACACATTTCGATCTTTGCGCCATCTGTATATAACCAGATGTCACTGTACTTATCGTATAATGTAACGATATCTACATAAAATAAGATGGTTCGTTTTCGTGTTCAATATTTGATCTCCTGAATTGTATTCTATGGCTTTAGTTGTATTTATTTATTGATTTAGGAAAATAACACGGCCAGTGATTTACTGATACCAACACTCCATACATAATCGTTGGCACTCCAACTCGAAAATGGTTTGCTCAGAATCTCATCTTGAATATGCTCTGATGTCACAGATCAACAAGTTGTAAAATCGTTTGATGTATTGAAGGTTATTGTTGTTGTGGATCGACACAGAAGATAAGTAAAATATACGAAGAATTAGGTTCGATGAGGAGTATTAACTAAATTATATTTCAACCTACATATATAAGTAGATCTTATAATAGTTGAGCTAATATGGTACAGGGTGTATCGTAATTTATCTCTTTATTTTTTCTCTCTTTTCTTTTTAAGCAACTTCAACTTTTGAAATATAAAATTATTTCAGTTATAGTCATATTCAAACCTTATGTAATCAAAAATTTTAATATTTCTGTGCTATTCATCGTAGCCATTTTATGTTTATTTTTTTTTTATTCCAAGTGAAATGAAAATTTTACTTCAGCTATGCAAAGTTATCGCACAAAATTTTCTAAAAAAAAACATTAAAATTTGAGCAACTAATAATATCCGCTCAACGTAGCAATACCAGCTTTTAAAGAATGTAATTGTCTTGATGAAGCTTAAATAAGTACTTACATTGGGTGTTTTATTTTTTGTTTCCGAATCATGGCTCCAAACACATCGAAGCTTATTAGCGCCAACACTAACAATGACTCCGACAACAAAAACAAAAGTTTGCTTCTTCGGTTCGGGACTTGGGTTGAGAGTTAACTTCATAGCCGAAAAGAAACACTCATTCCGTGTTTTCATAAATGCTACACACAATTTCAAAATGACAATTCAATAACAATTCAGAGATTCATATATTTGACAATAAATACATTGTATTAGTAGGGCTACAGTTGCCCCACATCAGAACGCATAGCACCAAAGTTCAAATGTGTCATAACTCCAGGACTGGCACCCCTAACTTTGCTTCTTCAAAGAGCAAAAGTTAGCCTTGAAAAAAAGAAAACTCGCATTATGATAGTAAACATTTTATTTTTTCCAGAAATTCTGAGGGATATAGTACCACGTAAATGAAAATTTATTTATGAGTGATGAGAGAACCAAACGCCTTCTGCATACTCTGCAGACCGCTCTCCTACAACGTTAATTGGATCAGTTTTATGGCAGGTTCATTAGTTAGTTATCCAGTTCACTAGACATTCAAATATTATAAGTTGCAAAACCACAATCAACAGCTTCATTGCAAGCCACTTAAGATCTGCAGTTTGTCGCCAATCAGTCACGGAATATAGACTTAGTTTGGACGTTGCATGACACCCCAGTACCAGTACTAATCTGGTTATATCCATTTTGAAAGGTAGGCTTATTAGTTTATACGGGGCTTCAAATATCACTCCTACTCGGACGTGCTGCTCTGAAAATATAGCTTCTTCTGGAGCGTTATAAACTCTTTATTGAACAAAATTCCATCTGATTTGATTTGGCGCGAGATACCACTTCACGTATTCCTGACTTGCTTTATATTTTTGCTTCGTATCTGGAGTATCTTACGGGAGCTAAAAAATATTGTTCTCTTCAGAAAAGCTCCTAGACTTCAGAAAAGCTCCTACTGGGGCAAAATACTTTTTTTTTTTAAATAGGTCCCGAAATTCATCAACTCTCTCGAAAAGCATCCGGAGCTACGGTCATCAGTGGAATTATTCAAACAAGAAAAGTCAATCCGGAGGTTCTGACTTATACAGGAAAACAATTCCTCTTGGCGGTAATAAGTAGGAAAAATCTATAAATGTTTTACGATTCCACCGCATGCTTAGGAATGGTGTGAGCTCTCTCCGCCATCTTGAAAAAAGGAGTAAATTTTGTTTTTTTTTCGGCTCCGTCATGAATTTCAATTTCAAGTTAAGCTTTTTTTTAAATAGTCGAGCTTTTGTAAACGCTCTTCTTTTTTTTCAATATTAATGTTATAACGTTTGCTCTTAAATGATGTTTTTTAACTTTTTTTTAGCTTGAGAGTTCGTGTAGTGTATATTTAAAACCACATGTCACCCAACATATTTATTTAGTTGTTTAATTTTTGAATTTTGTGAAATTAACAGGAGCTTATCCCTCAACTGAGTTTGCTCTGTTCTGTTACATGTCAAGTACGACCACTTATGGCCTAAGTATATGAATAATATTTTTGTTAATAGAAGCGCAGATTTTCATTAATAAAATATTTGAATATTGCCTGTACTGAACTCCAAACCACAAACAAGGCAGTTAGTTAACTTCCTAAGCACGAGCACAGACAATATAAGAAAATCTTCATATAAACCCCGATCACTTTTTCAAAGCTCTTTAACTACATATTCAACCAAAGAAAGCTATCAGCAGAGAAAGACAGAATGTATATTTCTATTAGAGAGAAATTAGCTCGTTTTAATTCGACCGCATTTTTGTGAGAGTTTTCACAACTAGATGTAAGTTGTCTCAGGTACCTTGCGAAAAGAAATGCGTGTATCAAGAAATAGTTATTTGAAATTGAAACTAATGGACACCAGAAAACAATTAATAATTCCATAAAGAGACTTCAACTAACGAATAATTATTTGAAAATCGTATAAAAAATCATTCTTTGAAATTCAAATTAATGAGCATCACAATAATGAGCAATCACAAATAATTATTTGCCAATTATTAATTAAATAACGATTGTAGTTATTTGATTATCAAATAACGCACGATCGAATAAGATATAATTATTTGAAATTCAAATAATTAGCACCAAATAACAAATAATTATTCGCGAATAACTTGTTTGAATATGACTATAAATGAATTTCTTAGTAGGTAGTATTAGCACGTATATTACTGATTAAAAATTTATTACTAGGTTTCAATGTGATGGTTTAATATTCATAATTAAATAAAGAAACAAACATAAAATTATTTGATTTGAGATTCAGACAACAATCAATCGTTGAACTACTGAAAATCAACAGCAATGAGCCGGATGCGTGCTGATTACAAACTGGACGTTTTAAACTCTGTATGTACTTTAAGAATTAAGCTGCACTGAATGAATAAGATGCTTCATGTGCTATAAATTTGTGTTAACACAATCGACATATTTTTTCGACGACACCTTTTCAACGTGTATCTTATATAGTAAAGTTCCCAAAGTCTTAATTAAAATTAATTTAAATATGACAGTTGTATCGCAATCTTACTGTTACTTTTTTCTCCAAAGAGTATAAGGTTGAAACTGTAGCTCAATAGTTTTTGGAATTTGGGCTGGCTCCATGATGTAGATTCTGTTAAAACGTTTCTCCTCTACATGAATGTGCAGGGCGTCCCAGATATGTTCTTTGCGAATTCCAGTCAAATGTCTGCGTTCTTCATAGGAGTAGTACCTACCTATTGATTTTATATTATTATATATAAATAACAAAATACAGAGCTTACTTTATAACATCCTTTTAAGGTCCTGGTAGCAAGCATCGGTTATGTGTATTACTAGTGAAATAATACATGCTTGACGAGCTCCGAAAATTACATATATTGAATTTATCGGACATTGTATATTATTGTGAGCACTCTCCACTTCTAGCTTGTGCAATTCTGATATCTTTGTGATGATTCTGCATCGATGTAGCATGTTAGGTATTGGAGCCAGAGAATACTATAATAGAGCTATCCAGGACTCCTCAACCCCATGGTATCAGGTTAGCAATGTAGCTATCCAGTTGGTATGGCTTCGCAATGCATGACCTTATATTATAAGGCCATACTTACTACCAGTGGATTCTCCATGCAGAATCCTTATATAAGACTGTTATCTCCGTTCGGGCTTTATCATATTAGCACATAAGGACTGGAGTGGACCACGTGAGGGTTATCTTATAGCTTACCAAAGTACTAGTTCCAAGACAAAACTACTATGTTGTATAAGTGCAGGCTTCTCTCTGAATACGCACAATCATCATGGATCAGTATAGCTGCGTTCTTTCAGCACGAAGCATATATACAGCCTTTCCCTTGCTTGTACCCTCCCTTGGTAGCATTGCTCATCACTTTTGCAGCTGCCTGATGTAGTGTTTCTGCAAGGCTGAGTGCTTGATGGACGCTGCATCGTCTGGGATTGACTACGCGTACCGGCTCAAGAGTCACCGTACTACGGTCCGGAACCTACGAGATAAAATCCTAGATATTGCGTCAGCTGTGAGATGGTGTGGCTTATTGTCCGTATGACAATATGACTGCTTGTGCTGTTTGGGTGTCCTATGGATTTGCAGTTGCTTGTAGACTGGATGTCGGTCTTATTATCCCTATGACAATACGACTAAGGTAGTGGCTTGGAGGGTTTCTTGGTACTTGATAATAACCCGATTGTAAGTATCTGGGCTTGGGACAGAACTGCAAATTAATTGTTATTTGACATTAACAATCACTGGCACCTGGTGATGACGGGCGTTTATAAACTGTGCCCCACTGTATCGTGCTGTTCTTATGACAGTGCGATTGCGAAATAGCTGGCTTACAGCGCTTAAAAGTCGAAGTTGGAGGGCGTAGAATCTGGTTCAGCGTCTAGAACGTCGACAAGCCTTAACTACGGTTTGAGCGTCAAAAAGCTGTCGAGTACACTGCAGTTGTAATCAGAGGACGAAGAGTCCGTACTGTGCCCAGGACGGTAGTAAGGATGTATCTTTCCGTTGTCGTTATGGTATCGTTGAATGCATTATAACTTAATCTACTGCCATGCAACAACTAGTTCACTTTTGACAATAGACTTTCCCATCCATCCCTGTTCAAGTTAAAATGTTTTCTGCAAAAGTTGTCAAAAGGATTTTAAGGATTTCTTAAAATTTATTTTAATGTATAAAAAATTAAAATTCTGATAAATTTATAATTTATAATTTTGACTATGTCCTTGTTATTATCACACTTGGCTTTAATTGTTAATTATGTTTCTAATTTATGTCTTGCGAAAATTATTAAATTAAGGCCTATTATCTGTCGGTAAGTATACAAATACAGATTTTCGTACTTATAAGCATCCATTTCATACATTTCCTAGCGCATTCCTAGGAATTTTTCATATTTTATAAACGACATTTACAATATTTTCAAATGTAATTTTCAGATCAAGACAACACCTCCCTAATTGTGGCGATAACAGTGCCGCTAACATTAATTTTAATACTGTTGCTGACAATAATTCTATTACGACGACGCCGCAACAGTGGCCGAAAGACTGCCAAAGAATCACGCACAAATGACAATATGTCACTGCCAGATAGTGTAATAGAACCGAATCGTCCAATTTTGATAAAAAATTTCGCTGAACATTATCGAATGATGTCCGCAGATTCGGACTTTCGATTTAGTGAAGAATTTGAAGAGTTAAAACATGTTGGTCGTGATCAACCCTGCACTTTTGCAGATTTGCCATGTAATCGACCTAAAAATAGATTCACCAATATTTTGCCATATGACCATTCACGTTTCAAACTGCAACCGGTCGATGATGATGAAGGCTCTGACTATATAAATGCCAATTATGTTCCTGGGCATAATTCACCACGAGAATTTATTGTCACCCAAGGACCTTTACATTCCACCCGGGATGATTTCTGGCGGATGTGCTGGGAAAGCAATTCTCGGGCTATTGTTATGTTGACACGTTGCTTTGAAAAGGGACGAGAAAAATGTGATCATTACTGGCCGCATGATACTGTACCAGTATTTTATGGTGATATTAAAGTGCAAATACTCAATGATAGCCACTACCCTGATTGGGTTATTACAGAATTCATGATGTGCAGGGTAATTTGAAAGTAATCTTTTTTTCACTATTCACTTGATATACTAATATATAATATTTCAGGGAAATGAACAAAGAATTCTTCGTCATTTTCATTTCACTACATGGCCTGATTTCGGAGTGCCAAATCCGCCACAAACCTTGGCTAGGTTTGTTCGGGCCTTTAGAGAGCGTGTAGGCGCAGATCAAAGACCTATTGTAGTACATTGCAGTGCCGGTGTTGGAAGATCTGGCACTTTTATAACACTTGATCGTATTCTTCAGCAAATTCAAGTGTCTGACTATGTAGACATCTTTGGAATAGTATGGGCCATGCGAAAAGGTATTTAGAAAGTCTCAGAACAAAAAAAAAACTTAGTGTTTGCTTAATATAATAAAAGGTTATTTTCAATTAATAACTTTTTTCCTTTTTTTAAATAGAACGTGTCTGGATGGTTCAAACTGAACAACAATACATTTGTATACATCAATGTCTACTAGCAGTTCTCGAAGGTAGGGAAAATGTTGTAAGCCCTCCACGAGAAATTCATGATAATCAAGGCTATGAAGGTAAGTTGTCTGCATTTCTAATTTCAATTTCTGTTTGGGGTTAGCGGTGATAACATCAACTATATTACATAATTTTGGAGCGCTTCGCCAAATTGAACGAATAAATTAGGCTTAAATTGCACGTGTGCACACTTTCATATTTTTTATGCACGTAAATTTCATAAGTCTGTAAGTTCTTCTCTTGTACATCAAATTACTTTCATATTTCTAAAAATCTTTATTTAAGAAATAATACACTTTTAGACGTTTATGTTCTGATCGACGGGAATGTATAATATATACAAATATGGTTTTTTGAAATCCTTTCCTCAATTTTTATTTTCTAGGCATTCCATCTGCTCGTTATATATAAATTGCTTTCAATAATAATTTTATAAACAAGTGCTTTATCATTTTTATGTTCTATAATGCTTTTATAATCACGCTCCCATTGTTATAGCATAGACTAATAAATAATATATTGTAGATTAGTGCAATGCTTATGATTATGCTCGAAATTTAAGTCTCAGAAAGCTGTACAAAACTGATTATGATTATTATTATGACAATAGACAAAATACACCAACGAACACAAGAGTTCTATATGATATACAATCAGACAACAAGAATCATGAAACGAAAGAAATAAGATTTGGTGTACCAATCAAAAGAGTTGGACTACTCAAATTTGCTATACCCACTATTTCAATGCAAATAACAGCATTAGAGGCATTAAATCTATTAAATGCTCGCACCAACAGTTTTAAAAGCAAATCTATCGTTCTTTAAGGCATTTCGAGTTAGATTAGGTTAGAGTGGAGGCTATCGAAATACCTACGATTAATTTAGGTGGTGCGTTAAAACCAGCCACAAGAGTTAATGAGCCTCAAAAGGTCCCCCAACTCATTGTCTAATATTTCCCCCAAGTAGCTGCTAAGCGTATTCTTTCTATGTTTGGCACGGTTGGAGCATTCACATATCAGGTGTTGAACGTTCTCAACCTTTTTTCCTCGTTCATACAGCTTCTGTATTAATCATTGTATGGAGCTTACATGGTTTCGCTTGTTTACGCAAGAGGCTGTATCTCGTGGTAACTGCAATAAGATACCGCACGTCTTTGCCGCTCCTACTTAGCAGAATTTCTCTGTTCCTAGGACATATCTTGAATCATAAATGTGTTGAAATCGCGCATGTGGTTCGTTCTCCCCATCTACAATTAGCCTTCCTACGGTTTTGTAGGTTAGGTAAGAGGGGTGCCGCTGGAAGTGCCTAGCCTGCTTCACTTAAACCACCAGTGGATCCATTGTGCCCCATGTCCTCATCCGATAACCTTAAGAAATCATCCTAGATCCATCCTGCTTCCCTTAGGAAACTCAAGATGAATATGAACTCTTTTCTTTGTAGCTCCTCCAGACTAGAAAAGGATAGCCACTTAATAGCCTATCTCTTTTTTCATCAAAGCGGGGCACTCACAAAGTACGTATTGGACGGATCCGATTTCCTCCGGATCCTTACAGTTCCTGCAGAAATCGTTCGCCGCTATACCCGTAAATACCCCTACTACATACCTGGTAAATCTTCTGCTGCCATTTAGCAGTTCTCTTGTCCACTTCCTGTCATATGCAGGCCACATTTGGCTTGCGATACGGCAGGTTTCTCTGTTAATACATTGGAGTCTTGCTTTTGATAGGCGCCCCTGAAGATCTCCTCTTTTAGGATTCCTATCGGGATCGTCACATAAGCTATCGCTGCGGAGCTATCCACTTCAGATCCCTTTTTGGCCAATTCATCAGCCATCCCTTTGCTCGGGATATCCCTGTAGTCTGGTACCCAGCACCTTACGCCATGTAGTCAATTTCTCAAGGCTGGTCTTGCAAAACTGAACCAATTTTGATTTTAACAGCACAGCATCCAGCGCCTTAACGGCTCCCTGGCTATCAGTATATATGCAGATACGTCGTGCGGACTGTTTGTACATAGATGCCAATATTGCCGCCTGGTAAACCGCCACAAGCTCTGCCTGAAAACACTACATCTGTCAGGCAGTCTGTTAGATACAGTCCTGTAAATCTAGAATACGCTTTGCTAAGCATAAGTTCATAGCTAAATCCTTCCAGAGTAGAGCTCTAGCTGCCTTATTTCTTGATATATGACTGTGACCAGGCATTCAGCAGAGAATAACTCAGTGGTTAGCATCAAGGCATTTTTGGTTATAAAGGGACGATAGATTATTACATGCCATCGACTAAATATTAATGTACAGTTTACTTAGTCTGGCCTGAAAGGTTAACCATACCACCATGAGAATCCAGAAAATGTAGAATCCATGCCATTCCTTTCGACCAACACGGTTCTATTTTTTTTTTAAATGGTCAACAAGTGATGAGCCAAACAATGAAAATGATTTTAGATAGATATTCGTAGACTTGTCGACTTGAGCCTATTTAAGTTATGTAATATCATAGAGAAAACAGAAGGTTTGGTTAGGTTCTTAGAACATATATCAAACAGGAATGCTTATAAACCAAATTAGTTAGTGCAGGAACTCAGTGCAGGTATATACAGCTAGCAGAACTCATGAAGGTGCAGTTAAGTTATTCTAATAATAGTGCAAATTTGTTGCCATTTCTATGCTCTGTCATTGCTTTATCGTTGTTGGTCCCACTTGTTACTTGTCATTTTTGTGCTTGTATCTCATTTGCTCTGCATTTTCTGTCCTTCGTTAATGTCGTCCGCTTCCAGATATTATGAGGGGAAGAAAGCTTCATTCATGTATACGAATTTTTTACGATATCCGAATTCCTGTTTGATAATGTTCTAAGGTTAAGTTAGAGGGGTGCTACTAAGATAAATCTTAGCCTGCTTCACTTAAACTACTGTTGGATTCATTATTTCTCATATAGATTCATGGGAATCTATCCTTCTTAGGACATTCCTAAATGCACCTTGATTCCATAAGCAATTTCAGAATACATACAGTTTTTACCTTGCAATTTTTCCAGCTCCGAGAAGAAATGGCTACCAAGTTGTAGCTATCGTTAGTGATGTCGTCTTTCAGAGTTCCGCTTGCCCTTGATATTTTTGCCAGGCATTCAGCGTAGGCATAAGCTCATCTTGTGCCATATGAAAGAGCTGAAAATTTATATTATATATTATATAAGTAATAGTATCATCGCGACCATTTTTTTACTCTGCTAGTGATTCCTCTATGATAATAAAGAGTGGCTCAGAATGTTTTTCGTTTTTGAGACTTAAAAATAAAATGCCAGAATTAGTTCAAACGCGTTTTAATTACTGTAAAATTAAAGGGCATCTTTGAATTTTTATTTATGAAAAAGAACCATTTGTAAATGCGCATTCTCCAAGTCAAGTCAAGTGTTCTTCACACGCGATTAACGAAATAAAACGAATTATGGCGGAATTATAACCGAACCGATATCCCGAAATATTTGAAAATATTTACCTTCAGGCTTTAATTTTGGCCTAGAATTCACTTTTGTCTTTGATTCACTTTACACTTTATTTGTTCGAATATATATTAACTTAAGGCAACCTGTGTTCTTGTCTGTTGTTTGATAATTTTGGGATTTAGAGGAATAGGGAAGTTGGATGGTAGTGGGAAGTTGTGGAATTTTAGAGATTTCTCTAGCTTGTTGTGAGTTGAAGACCGGCGTTTCTTCCAACATGGTGAGAAATATCCCGAAAGTCCGGAATTGTCCAGCGTTGATAAATCCCACGATGATCGAGATGCCTGGATGTTGTCCTATCCACGATGGTGGCTTCCTGTACTAGAGAAGAAAGTAAATCTTTCGCCCAGGTAATAAACGTTTCTCGTTTCCGAGTTGATTAGGTGAAGAGGTGATAAGTAGTGGAAGTTTTCAACTTTAAGTTGCGTTGAAAGCTGGCTAATGAGGGGGTTAGGATGAGGGGTTAGATGAGAGATTTTCTCAAGTTGTTTGACCGCGAGAGAAAGGAGATAGTCCTCGATTGGAGTGATGTTTGCACTGCCATACAAAAAGGTGTTGGGAAAGTAGTGTCCGTCAGGTTTCCTGTACACTCCTGTACAGGCCCTTAGGATCTTTCTTTCGAGGACGCTAATTTGCTTCGTATAGGATGGCGAAATGGTGTGCCAGATGGGGAAGCAATAGCAGATGATTGGGCGGATGAGCTGTTTATATATAAGCAGTTTTGTATCTTTCGGGAGCCCGTTTCTCCTTCTGATAATAGGGTTGAGCAGGGAGTAAGCGTAGTTGGCTTTCCTCGTGGTTAGCTTGGCTTGATTGTTGAATTTTAACAAATTATTGAAAGAGACACCAAGGTATTTGGTGTTCTTTGACGGTTGAAGCTTTTCGTTATTAAATTCGATTTCGATGTTGTTGGCACGTGTGGCGAGGTTGGGTCTTCCGCTTGTGGAGGGATTTCGGATACAAATCATTTCAGATTTGTTAAGGTTTATTTTGATGCCCCACTTTCTGTAGAATTCGTCAAGTTTGTGGACATGCCGCTCCACTTTCGTAGCAGCGAAATTGGATGACATGGAGTGGGCGTACGTCAGGGAGTCATCAGCATAAAGTAGTGTGGTGGAATTTGAATCATTGGCAGGCTGATCATTGGTGAAGAGATTGAAGAGAGTTGGTCCGAGGACCGAGCCTTGTGGGACACCAGCACTGACTGATGTTGCCTGAGATTTGACACTCTCAATTTCTATGTAGAAATTCCGCATGCAGAAAGCTATATATAACCCGGGTGAGATAAGGCGGGAACTCGAGGTTTATGATTTTGGATATTAGCCCCTTTGTCCAGACTGAGTCAAACGCTTTCTCTACATCAAGGAAGCAGCCTACTGTCTGCTCCCTTTTGTTGAGGGCGTTTGTAGAATCAGAGAGGAATTTGAGTAAAGCGTGAAAAGTGGAGTGCTGGGGCTTCAAGCCGAATTGGGTATCTTGCCTGATATTTAGGTCGAGGCAGGTATTTTCTATGTGTTGGCGGACTTATTTTTCGAAAAGTTTGCCCAGGTTGGACAGAAGAGAAATTGGCCGGAATTCGTTAAGGTTTTTCGAGTTTCCTTTTTTGGGGATTGGAACTATGAATGCGCATCCTCCGCTTTTTCACACTCATTTAGCCTGTAACACAAATATTCAATCACTCGCTGGAGCATTAAGCGGCCCATACACGCTTCAATTAGTTGACCAGCTTTTCTTCAATTTAAAGTTGGTACGATAAATTGAAACGTGTATGTGGCAGTTGAAGAAGTAGAACTGCAAATTGATAGTTGATGGGCCGCACAAAAACTTGTAGTTGGCGTCAACTAATCACTGCGTGTGCGCGACGTTTGAACAACCGTTAATACAATTTCATTTCATTACGAAATTTAAAGTGGTAAGGTCGTAGATCTGAGTGATATTTTTTCTTATTACACTCTTTAGAAACAACTGAAAGAACTTAACAGTTGATGCCAAGTTGAGACGTGTATGTGCTATTTGATAAATTGATCAACTAATTGAACAATTTGAGGTTGATCAACTAATTGAAGCGTGTATGGGCCGCTTTACTCTTGGAATAGCGTTAATTTCGTCTCTGATTCTTTGCTTTAAAACATTAAAGATGGATGGTAATAAGCCCAAAACTTTATTTTTTCAGTAGCCCTATAGGAAAAAATCAGCAGGCGTCAAATCTGGACTCCTCGGTAGACAGTTGATGTCCCCTCGGCGACTAATTACTCGTGCAAGGAATAAATCCTGAAGAGCAGCTAGTGAATCATTTGTGACGCGGTTTCGATTATAGCCAATCTGATTATGCATTTCTGAAATCAAAAAAGTCCAGATCATATTGCAATATCGATTGGAATTAAAGGTCTGCGTAACGCTAAAAACAAGAACGAAAAACATTCTGAGACAGTAAAGTACTTTTAAGGTATAGAACTCGATCGAATTATAAAAATATACTGCATGTCGTATCGTAGTCAAATCATTATTCCTAACTTTCTTCTTAATCAGAATAAATTCATTTCTAGTAAATCTATGTATTTGTATCAGCTTGCTATTTTCTAATTCTATAGTTCATAGGTTTTGTAGATAGTCAGTATCTTCTATGCAGACTTTAGTTAAACTTTTGGTGAACTAACGCATTCTGTTTAAATTAATTGAAAATCGAATGTTAAATTTTCCGCCCACAAGATATTCAGCATGATTTGAAATATTTTCGCATTTCTTATAATATCAGTCAGCACGGACTAAAGTTTTAAATTGATTTGTTCTTAGTTGATTAACCTAAGAATCGTACTGTGCACTTAATTTGCTTTTTTCTTTAGAAATATCCACTTTGTTAGACAACTTAACAGAAACATGCATGTAGACCAAAAAAATCGCAAAACAATCAGTTATCTATCGTTAATGTTGATGAAATGCCGTGAAACATTGTCTGATTCTCTTAAATATAAAAACAGTTATACATAAATCTTAGCATCTCTTACCTAGTTTCTATTTGATTTTGCCTAGATATTATTATGACAGTTTGATAAGTCGAGGAAATACTTAGTTTAATATTATAATTTTGTAGAGCAGCAAACAACTGAAGTGTATGTCCATAAATACTATCTATGAAATTTCTGTAAACTTATAATGTATAAGCCTGAATTTATTCGTTCACAGTATTATTAACAAATTTATTAAGTGTAAATAACAATTTTCAACGATGCTTTTTATAAAATGTAAGAAATACAAGCCAAATCACCGCTTTTCCGCAATTCTTTTTAACTTGTATTTTTTTTTTTAAAAAAAAAAATACTTTTCTGACGCACATTTTTATACGAAAATTTTCAAATTCATCACTATTCGTCTGCGCACCACACAAACACATAATTTATTGTTTCGTTCGGTGATGGGCTAAAAAATTTAACGAACACTCTTCAGATCAGCAACTGATTAAGGCGAATGGTGACATCACATCAGAAGAAGAACAACCACCGATACTTGAAGAGGATCAGAGTAACCAATGGAAGACAGAAAGATGACAAGAACTCAACCAGAATGATAACAATAATGTTGTTATTGTTCTGGTTGATGACAAGCAAAATTTCAAGGATGCTGAAACAGATCAGCCTCATATCACTTATAGTTCTTCCTCTTGTGATATACCAAATAGTTGTAGTGGTGAAATAATGCAAGTAAATAGCCTTAATGAAGGTAGTTACGATGAACAAAACGACGATGAAGATTTTGATACCACATCAAATCTTGAAGCCATAAATGCTAATGATGATAGTGGTGGAGGCAGCTATGAAGACTCGAATCCAATGCAGGGTAGCAGTCATAGAAATAGTTTAGAGAAGGATGATTACGACGATGAAGAAGAAGTTGATGTAATCAGTACCGATGTCAGTTGCTATGATCAACTACTTAGTAATCGAAATGATGATGTGACGACGACCATAGTCGTAGGAGATGATTTTATCAAGGTTAATGGTGGTGATGGGATTTACACTAATCCGTTTATGGGTTGGTAACAAGTTTTTATTACTTATCTATACTTTTTTTTCTCATATTTACTTATTTACTAATTTCTTCTATTACTTAAGATATAATTTCGTGGCAGGGGTTTATAAATTTGGTGCTTTTTAATATCTTTCAGAACTATCTCTACAATTAGTTATCTATAAAAGCTTTGTTATAAACTAATCTTATTAAGAAATATACTTCTGACTTTAATTTAATTATGAGAGTTTTGAGAATATCCTTAATATAGTAGGAACCTCTGCATAAACCGCTATGATTTTCTTAATTTTAAAATTAACAAATCTCACAAGAAAAAAAATCCCAAAGACGGGAATTGATGTTTGTACATAAATTGCTTTCTACTCTGTGTCTATTTGTGTCTGGTTTTAATACTCTTTTGAAGGAAATTGCTGTGACAAAAATGATTTATTACTTTAGGTGCTTCAAATATTTTTCATACATTATAGTCGTACTACATGAAAATTAATGTACAAAGATGAAGAAAATTATTCTTCTTCTATTCTCTTAAATTTTAAATGGGCGTTGAACAAACGATTGAAATAACACCAGCACGTTACAGCATCGCAATGGATTTTAAGTGGAAATCATGTTATCAGCAGAAAACGTCGATCTTTGATGAGGGTCGGTTTTGCTTATACCCATAAAAATATGATCCAATTACCTTGTCCGTGTAACTTCCTAAGATTGACATAAAAAGTAAAAACTGAAGATTGTAAGAATTTCATTAGCTTTTGAAATATAGACAAAAACGACTGACCAGTTAAGGTCAATTTGAACCATCCCTATGGGAGCGTTCTTCAACATATCTCGAAATCCAATATTCTCTGAAAAAAATTTGCATCTCATCATTCCGCGTTCAAATCAGTAACAAAACTTTCTATCTAAATTTCAGCTCAAAAAATAAACCTTCTTCATTAAAATCACGAATCTTAGGATGCATGCGACGAGGAATGAGAGAGCATAGCAGAAAGAGTTTTCGTTCATGATAAGACCATGAGCAGTTCCCTTTAGAAACCGTTTTTTTTTTTTTACATATATATCGTGAGAGCCAGTGAGTATTTCTGAAAAAGAAAATGGTTATATTCCTCTCGTTATTCCGCGTCCAAATAATAAATCTCAGCAATGTATGAATATTAAACTGAGATACTCGTCCTCGTTTATTTGAAGCATTATTTATTGAAAACATTAAATGTGAAGTTAATAACCCTTACGGAATGTGATAAAAATTACAATTTTTCGTAATTAAACCTCAGTCTCGTTGAAATCCGTAACGCCTTTACGGCTATTGTAGTTGAGCCAACTGCAGTGAGATGGCATACGTCTATACAGTCCCTTGTTAGCAAAGGTTGTCACTTCCTATGACATATTTGACAGAGGCCTTTGTATAATGTTTTCGGCTAGATCTAGATCCATATCTGAATGGTTTCTGACAAGTGCATCTAATGTCTCGTTTCCTATTACATTTCATGCCCAGATACCCAGCAAAGAAAAATTTTATGAGAACGTCTTGCTCTCCAGAGCTTATAATGACATCACTTGACTTGGCCAATTTTATTGTGTTCAAATTGACTGCTCTGATTGCCGCTTGGCTGCCAATGCAAATTGTGATATCTTGATAATGAGGTACATTATGAATATTCTTTAACAGCCTTACTTCATTGTTTATAACTAGAAGCTTCGCTTAAAAACCATTACAATAGTTTAGTAAACAGTACAATTCTTGTACACTAAGGCAAACTGAATCTGCCCCGACTTCAACTCCCACACCCATTTTTAATCTGTCTGAGAGTACATATAGTTGAGAAGTGTTTTACGATGAATATCGAAGGGCAGATGAGAGAACATAATCATTTTGCAGTTTGGTGTTAAGCGAAAAGCCTAGACACTCGACTCTCTGTATTTTCGTAATACTTTTCAGATGGGGTCCTTCTCCGTGTGAAGATAACTAATTCGTTCTTTGAAGAGTTGTCACAACCCTTTTGTACAGTTGAAGAACTTTTGTAAATCTTTTTCTTCATTGCGAATTTTCCTTATTCAAGTACTCGGATTCCCTCTCTTTATAGGGAGATGAGGAGTCTATCTGTACACGATCCTGGTAATCTCACTTTTATCGAACTCGATTACGCAATTTGATCCATCTACCAATTCAGAGTTCAATTAGTATAGTCAGTCATCAGGATATCATGGATAGCCACTGTTTTGATATTACTGAAGGTTCCAGCTCCTTAGATATTAAGGAATGCACCCATGACATTCCCTGTTTTCGTTTCATTTTTAAATGGGTTCTTCTACATAAAGTAATGGCAGAAACACATCCAGGCTTCGGAGCTTTCTCGCGAAATTGCCAAAATTTCCAACACGGGTTTTTAAATTAAGCAACATAAAACCAAGCCGGCAGCTAGCCTCAAGGCGCGCTTTGCTCAATGTTGGAAGTTTTTCTCTGTCAGGTCTTCTTCTGTCAATAGATATACTATCAAAATTACAATGACAGCACCGAGCCCGGTGGTGTCATTTTGTTTTTAATTCATTGAGGCAAGCCTTGAAGCGAGCTGTGAGGAAGTCTGAGAGAGTCCGGGCAGATTCTTGCTTGGATGTGGTTCTGCTTTCAGTCGTGCACTCATTGCGACTAGACATTTCTCTCACTTATACCCTGAGCTTTGGCTTAAGCGGCCAAATTCGGTGGTCTAAGTTCAAGTCATAGCCTTGTTTACTACAGACCATGGCGTTATAAAATGCATAAGTATGAGAAACGTGTCATTTCCCAGCGAGCCAAATTCGGAACTTCGGAATGGTAAGAACAAAATCGGAAAGCATGCGAAAGAGCCAGATGGAAAAATAAATCCCCACTTTTTAGGGCTTTCTCAAACTTTCGGAATGGTATTCAGAAAACTATTAAAATTCAGAAAGCGTCTTAAAACAAGTGTGAATGCGGATTTTTCACTGATCCTTTTCTAAATTTTGAAGGCATTTCCGAAACATTTCCTAAGCTTGAGCTGCACTGTTATTTTGAGTTAGTTGAAAGTGAACGACGATTTTCTGAAGACTGGAAAAGGTGAAATTATTTTCAATAAATATTTTAGTGCTTTTGTTAATTGATAAACACTGCCGTACTTCACCAGTCTCAAATGAACCAAGTGTTTCGAGCCCAATATCTTTTTGTCCTCTTCGCTATTCAAAGGTTAGCGCGAGAAGTCTTCTATTTGAAAGAGGCAATGAAGGCTTTGAGCAAAGCTCAAAAGACATCCTTCAACTTAGGTGATATGATTCTTTCGTTTCATACAATTTCAAAAGAAGACTTCATAAGTCTCGAAAATAAGTGGAATAACGTAGAGGCTGCCAAAACACTGGTACGCATGGAATTTTTCTTAACAATGAAAAATGTTTTATTATTATAATTTTGCAGAAAGCATTTTTTCAACTCTTGGAGTGTCGGCTCTGACTATATCCATCAGCAAGCATGGACGACACAAAAAGGCGCCTGAAAGCAATATTTTATAATGTTGAAGGCAGATTAAGTTAACTAAAAACAAGTGCATTAAAAAATTCCATTCAAGAAAAACGTTCAAAATATAAATATTTATCGTTTTTATCTTTGAAATCAATTTATTTTCCGAACTGGCAAAACCCAAATTATAAAAATGATTTAACGCAATTATTATTTCCTGTTTCCAATTTGAATATAATATTTCTTATTTAAAACATTTTCAAAACATTTTTAAGTTTTTACCAGTTAAGATAAGAAGCTTGACAATTTTCTTTAGGAGATCATTAGGAATTTATAAGAATAGACAAACTCTTTTCGCGTCGATTTGAGGGGAAATATTCGGCACTTTTGGCGTTTTTGTAAAAATTTACGTATTCTGCTCGCAAAGAATTTGTTCGGAAAAATTTTAAGAATCCGAAATATTTCGGAATTTTCTTAATTTTTCTTTAATAATGCTTAGAAAAATTCCGAATTTGGCACACTGGGTTGAAAGCTTTTAGCATTGCGTATTATGGGGAAACAAACACATTTCATGTTTAAAAATGTATGTATAAAATAAACAACGCTTCTGAAGACGATTATTTATAGGTCAAAATGTTTACTTTTAAGAAAAAGAAAGTAATTGTGAGTATTTCAACAAAATTACGAAGTTTTACGCATCTTCATAAACTCTACTCAATTCGTAGCTGTACTGTCAGCTTTCACTCAAGACGAAACGACGTTTTAAAGCTTGAAGTCTCGTTCCCCGGCAAATCATGAATATCATTTTCTAATGAATGACAAATTTAAATGCATAATAATTAAATTTCTTTCAATTACATTATATTTGTTTGTTGGACTTCATAAAAACATTATTTTGAAAAGTTTTTTAGAAGCGAAAAGAAAAAGGGAAAAAGTTTTCGGTGCAATTCTATATTTCAAAATGAGAGACTGAAGAATTGGAAATAGGAAAAAATGAAAATGGTGGTGCGAGGTCATTGTGAAACGTAGATGTAGGCTTTTGGTGTACACTTTCTAAAGCCTGCCGATTTCGAGGAAATTTCATCCAAAAAGATTTGCTCTTTTAGAGAGTGTGCGATTACGGTGCATAAAAACCCAATAAATGGCTGCATTTTGTTTCCTATAAGACGCTTTATTACGTATGTATGTCGACATGTACGGTTTTTTCATCAATTTTGAAAATTACTGCATTTAATGAAAACATTTACAAAAGAAGTGATCGTTTTAGTGTTTCCGCGATATTTAGAGGGAATATTTTGTGGAATTCATTAAAATAGATACAGGCCTATGAAGCTCTTCTTCATTTTGAAGGTTGACATTATGTTAATAAGACGACTATTTTAACTCTGTTGCTGCAATCAGAATGAGTGGAGCAGAGTGAGCTTTGAGTCCAGAGCAAAGCTGTTCACAATACCGCGCAGAATAAAATTCGAACTATTAACTTTTAAAAGGTAACAAATCACTACGAACTTTGAAATTAATAAAACAAAATGCCAGTGACGCCAAATCAACATGCTTGTCGTTGTCAAAATAGTAAATTCGAAAAAGAAGACACCTGTTGCACCATTAGATTGCTTCAAAACTAGATAAAAATTAACATAGAGGATGTCAGTTGCCACACTACGCTACTCTACTCCACTCTGAACTGTATCACGTGAATAAACATCAGAGAGAATGGAAATGGGAAACAGCACTACTGCATACATACGCATAACTTCACTTCACGGCTTGTAATCACTGACATATATAATATGGACTACTTATCTTTCTATTTCACGTGGGCACAATTGCTTGGGTCAAAAAGAGCTCTTACGTCGGTGCCAACATTGAAAAAATCATTGGTGGGAAGTTGAAAAAATGAACACTCAGCTCGAAAGGTGATTTTAATAAAACTTTTGGAATTTCTTCTGCGTATCTAATGAATATATTGGCTTTGGTAAAACACCTTTTATCAGTAATAACCCTAAATAATTCATTTAAAAACATTTATTTCGACGAACCCACTTATTTATTTGTTGTTTCCAGTTCTCTCTCAGTTGGTACTTAGTGCTTAGACCGAAAGAGTCAGCAATATAGAAGTGAGCCTAATTTCTACAGTGTATTTCTATGGACGTAGTCAGTCCAATTTGTACATATCAGTGCTTGTAATATATAGAAGGTTGTGCTTTAATTCGAAAGTTACAAATCCACTTATCTATATATACCTACTTGAAAAATACCAACACAACCGCAGGAAGAAATTATTTGTTGGAAAATTCATAGAACAATAAATATGAAAGATCGTATACGTTTTTATATACGACACGGAAATTCAATTCACAGAGTTTGCACTCGCGAAATTTTTTTTTTTTTAATTGTTAATCATTCCTTATTCACTTTTCTCTGCTATATCGCCTTTCATTAAAAGTTTGATGATCTGAACATATTTTATTTGATTAATGCATTACTCTTAAAAAATTCGATTCTTTCCGGGACGTTTGTGTTATGCGTCTTAAATATGTAAAATCTGTTATTTTTATGCTTCAATAAAAAACTTTAATTTCAATCAACATCAAGATATTTGAAGCACCATAAAGAGTAAACGAATATTTCAATTTTAATAAAAAGTAAATTATTAATTAATTAATGTCATAAGTTTCTAATTTAGATTTTTTTTTTCAATAATATATCTCAAACAATTTCTAATAATTTCTTAATTTGTTTTTTATTATTTCCAGATGACGAAGGAATAGCCGAATCCGGAATGTAATAATTGCCACTGCGATATCTTTCTGTAAACTTTTTTTATAATTAATTAGCTTTCATACGATTTTGACAAAAAAAAAAATTGTCGACATTCCACAATTTTTACAACGTACTGCATTTGTACATATGTATGTGTTTAGCCAAAATCTGATGTCCTTTACACTTCAGTGTCGTTTAGTGTCCTCTGATGACAATTTAATTGATTTATAGAACTACTTTTTTCTTACACAAAATTGTATCGGCTTATCGAAATTTTTACCTCAAGTAAAAACCAGCGAATTTTGAAAGCTATAAAAAGAAGTAATCTGTGGAAAGATACGTGTATTTGATAATACTAGAAAAACAAATGAACAAAACTGAAAAATTCTCCACAATTTCGAATATTTTTGAAGCAGCTCATGCGATGTTTATATATTTAAATTTGTATTTTCTCCATCGTTCTCAATGTCTATTGCCCCTGCTTATATATAAATACCTATCCTCCCTCCGTTGTACATATTTCTATCCCACTCCATCCTCTTCCCATATCAGAATGATGTAGAATTAATGACTTTGTAGGAAATTATTTTTATTATTTTATTATTATTATTTTTTTATATATATATATATATATATATATATTATACATACATACTAGATTTATAGAGATATTTTACAAGAAAAATCATCAAATTGTATTCGACAATTTTTTATAGACCGAGAATCTCTTTCTGTAATTATGCAATTGTACAATAAATGTCCCCGTATTATTATTGTTTTATTTATTCGTTTTATTTTATTTTAAAGTTAAATTTTTTTAGAAAAAATAAAGTTATTATTAACGAAATCTTAACTGTCTTTTCTTCCTCGTACAATATTCCTTGTGTAATCATATAAACGAATAAATAGTCAATCATAGGCTTCCACTTTCAGTTATATGGAAGCCTTGAAGTAAGTATTTTTATGTTAGTTATATTACTAACTACTCAATATTTGGGCTACCAAAAAGCTTCTTTAGGGGCGAACTACAAAAATGGGAATATTATGTCCGTCGTGCCGTGATCCAGGGGAACACATTGGTTACGATCACTTCGAATCGATTAGTGTTTTGTTGATAACAAAAACACAAGCACTTCCTTGAATTTTACTATGTGTTTTATTTTTTTTTTTACTTTATTTAATTGTATTCCAAATTATCAGAAATATAGCAAAAATTAGCACCAAAATTATATTAACGTAACGGCAACTGTCCTACTCGGCGAAATAGAAACAAACTCCAAGAGGATCGGGCTCGCTGCCGCCACCAGGTACATATGAAAAATTATTTTAAATAACTTTTATCAACTCACTAACCGCTGACCAGTGTTTGGCGTAATCAACTACATTTGTAATCAGATTAATTATCATGATTATCCATCAATCATTAATCATGATTAATCGGGTAATCTTAGGAGAATGTAACCGTAATCATGATTACATGATTACACATGAAACTTTTCAAGATATTTTAAAATTTAGTTCTAAGGAAAACAAACAATCTGTGATCGTAAGAATTTTTATTGTAGAAAACTTCAAGACACTGTACACATAATGTAGGTGTTTCGATTGATAGAGAATCACAAATATCTGATCATCAACTTAAATTCGAGGATCTTGATTATGTGTGAAAAAAGATAGCGAAAAAGATTAGATTTCTGGGGCGTATAAGAAAGCCGTTGAGCACGGAAAATGCAATAATGCCTTTTAACGCTTTGATTTTGCCACACTATTGCTCCACATTGTTATATGCTATTTCCAATGAATCCAAGAACAGAATGAAACTCTTGTCGAATAAGGCAATGCGGGATAATCTGAAATTCAGCATATATACACCAGTTACAAGCATGCTCGAAATAAATATTACTGACATGACAACAAGAGTGAGGATGAAAGATTAAATTTACTAACTACTACCGAAAAAAACGGTACAGTATTTTTTTTTATATCATAAAGAAGATTCGTAACTCTACTGCAATATTCATAATGCAGAGTGGAGTAGAGTAGCGTAGAGTGGCAACTGGCATCCTTTTTCTTCGCACGCAGTAGTGCTTCTGGCTATCTTTGTTTAGCTCAGAGTAGGAGCTGCATGAAAATAGGATCTATTCTAATTTCACGCTGGAATTTTCGAAAGCTTACAAACTGGAATTTCGAACTACTAGCATGTAGATGGCGAGGAAAAAGCTCCATACTTCTTTTTATTATAACTAACATGTTTAAATGCTATTTTCTGATTAAATTATTTTATAAATACTAATAAAAAACAAATGTATTTTTTGCAAGCTTCATGATAAAAAAAACTACGTTTTTACCTAGTTTCGGAACAATAGATTATATAGCAAAAAGGATAGGCTATACATTGTAAATTGGTGTACGTGTGATAATAATTTTTTTTTTCGATCCCGTGGGGGGAGGGGGAATGACAAGAGTGCTAGGTGTTTAATTTTTGTCAGTTCGATATTTCTGACATTTCTCAATTTATTTGAATTTACGAATTTTCATCGGGTATCTATATGATATCAGCCATACAATGGTAACGCCAAGAAATATCGCAAAATAAATGGGCTACTAGGAAAATTCTTAAAAATGAAAAAAGTTATACAAAAATTATAAAATTATAGACTGAAAAGTGATTCGAATCAGGCAGTACGTTTACATCAATACTTGAGTACTTGACTTGAAATCCACTTGAAA
Organism: Dioctria linearis; assembly: GCA_963930735.1. NCBI lineage: Eukaryota > Metazoa > Arthropoda > Insecta > Diptera > Asilidae > Dioctria > Dioctria linearis. The sequence goes on along the minus strand of OZ005742.1, from coordinate 37,635,306 downwards.
CTCAAGTAGGGTTTTTGGTTGAATTAATTTCAATTACTTGACTTGAAGTTTACTTGAATACACAATTTTACCTTTGACAACTCTGCATGCATAAGTTCCATACATAATTGCGGATTTTTAGATAAATATCTTGAGAAAATTCCTAAAAATCACAGCCTGAATTATCAACAATAATCTTCTTCTTGTTCCCCTTTGCCGTTTTCATATCTCGCACAAATGAAGAATTTTCTTGCCTTTACATGATATTTTGATTACTTCATCTCTACTTGAAGTATACTTCAAGTATTCATGTAAACGTACTGACGGTGATAGGAAATTATTAAACTTGTTCAATACTTGATAAAGTTTCAGCCACTGCATTATGTGCCCGCTCAGAAAATATCGTAGTTTACGACTTCCATAACTAAACAAACATCGATGCGATTCTACTACATGGAGAAAAATGCTTACGTTTTTCTTCCGCATAGCCTCATTTGCTATATAATCTAAGGGTGCAACAGGTGTCTCCTTTTTCGAACGATCTGGTAAGAAATTACAGAATCTTTAATCCGTGCATTAATATTTTGTGTGTTAATATTTTGAGTGGAAAAAACTTTATGCAAACGAAATCTTTTTTTTTTTTTTTTTGAAAAAAGAAATTTCATTGCAAAAAGAGGGCATTTCATATAAGCAGAAACCGTATAATCGTCAGTACGGCTTGGTTCCTGCCTGCCGTATATGCCAAAGCAAACAGCCAAGCTGACCTCATAAATAGACTTAAAATAAATTTTAAGTGTGAATTATATGGAGCGAAATACTACGTATTTACTTGAATGCCTAGAAAGATTTAGCCCTATGCGGGACTAGCATTTCATAGAGAGTTTTGTTATGAAAATTCATAGCGAAATAAGTCAATTGAAATTGACTCAATTTGCTGCTAAGTCTGCAGCTCGAGAATTGAGTGGAAAAAACTCTTTATGCAAACGAAATCTTTTTTTTTTTTTAAAGAGATTTCATTGCAAAAAGAGGGCATTTCATATAAGCAGGAACTGTATAATCGTCAGTACGGCTTGGTTCCTGTCTGCCGTATATTCCAAAGCAAACAGCCAAGCTGACCTCATAAATAGACTTAAAATAAATTTTAAGTGTGAATTATATGAGGCGAAATACTACGTATCTTGCTAGGCATTCAAGTAAATATAATAAATATAATTAATATAATATAAAAAAATTAATTAATATGAAAGTCCTATAGTATAATGATATGACGCCGTGTGACGCTCAACATGGCCAGCCGTGGTTCATAGCAGTCATATACCTTGTTACTGTTAGTATACCGTGAACAAGGCCCATAGTCAAATGTGATTCCACCATTGTGTATGAAAGTATATACCTTCAAAAAATTTTGTTCCAATCTCAATACGCTATAAAAATAGAAACAAATACAAAATTACTAAATATCCACATAAAAAAATGTAAACATGACAGGGGGTTACCCTTTCAATTTTAGTTTCGCCCATGGCTTTTGTGCTAGAGTACATTTCATTACCGAAAATAAACAAAGTTTTAAAGTTTAAAGTAGAAGACTATCACTCACATAAATTGCATATATAACATTCGTACCCTGTTTAATTTATAATGGTCTTATTCGTGCTTATATTCCACCAGTGGCATTCGCACGCTGTTTTAAATAGAAAGCCATAACTCGCACCCTCTAAAATTTCTCCTGTAAAATTCGCACGCAGGTTAAGTTTCTCGAATATAATATGAAATTTAGATTCATTACGTATATTGTAAAAACGATCAAACGTAAACGTTTTTATTGTACTGAAGAGTTCTTTAGAATATGAAATCCTATGAAATTGATTATAATCATTTTTACTGTCCGACGAACCGTTCTAAAAATATCTGCGAAAAACCACTTCAACAATCAAACTTGCACAGATGTGAGACAATACGAAATTTCATACGGGCACTCATCTAGGATATCTAATATACCTAAGAATTACTCTAAGACCAATTCTAGCTTTTTTTTAATTTACAGAATAAAATAAAATATTGTCCAGCATCGGATCGGTACAGGAGAAGCCAAGTCCATTCAGCAGACATAATGAAGACTACCATTTACCAAAAAAGCAAAAGTTGCAGATAAGATGAACTCCATGAAGGAACAAGGCGTAACAGAGGAATCTAATAGGCCTTGTACATCGCCCGTTGCTCTGGTAAAAAAAAGGATGGCAGCACCTGATTCTGTGTAGACTCCCGCCAACTAAATAACGTAAAGAGAAAGAATAGATATCCGTTGAGGTGTGCAAAACCTCACAAAAACGTGGTCCAACTAAAACAAGCTAATGGCCGTCTAATGGAAAGCTCTACACATAAATTCTTCGCAATGATAGATTTCTTTGGTTGAAAAAAAGTTAAAGTGCTTTCAAAAAGTGATCCGGGTTTATATGGAGATTTTCATATCTAGTTGGTTGTCTCAGCCGTTACCAAGGAATGATGACACGTTGGATACTCTGTCCGGAGCGCAATGCTTTTCAAGAAGAGTGGTTAATGAAGACGGTGAATGAAACCTTTTTCAGTTAAAGGAAAACTGACCGAATTCAAATAAAATCTTTTCCAGTTTAAATGAAACGAAGGAAGTATATTTCGGAACGGATCGAGAAGCTGTTAAGCTACTGGGCTAAATTGAACTTTCTTCATGTTGAATGTGGTATATTAAAATGCAAGTGGGAAGTAACTAACAGGGTATTATTTCGAGTTCAAATATTCGTGCCAGCATCACAGGTCAACGATGTTCTAGAAGAAATATACAGTGGGACTTTTGAAGGACATTTTGGAATTAAACAATAACCAAAATACGAAAAGGGTTTATTAGCAACATATGCGAGAAGACGTGGAAGTGGTGCCGTAGATGCACTGTCTGTGCTTCTTGCCAACAAGGACCATCATACAGAAGCAAAGAGAAATACATAAAAACGGATAGCAGTAACCGTTATACAAATAATAACGAATTGGGTCAATAGATTTGGTGTGCCGCATGAACTTCATTAGTAACAATGACAGAACTGCGAATCATGGACTTTCCGGGTTTTGTGTTAAATGTCGGGAATAAGAAAACCAAAGCAACTCCTCTACATTCACAATCTCATTGTATGGTGGAGCGCTGCAACAGAACATTGGTCGAACATCTAAGGAAGCCGGGACAACACAAGATAATTTTGGAATGGAGATGCGTAACGACCTCAAATTTGATATATACCCAGATCGAGACACGAATTTAGCAGTAAATCAGGAGAAATTCGCACCCAATAGTCCAAATTCTCCTTGCAGGCTCAGTAAAAGAGAAATTCGCCCCGGGCGATACAGCGAAGAAATTGGCACCATAATTTTGTTAACTTAAAATGGACATTCAGTTTAAAAAAGTTGAGGTGCGAGTATAGGGGAAATTCCCACCGATATAAATTTTTTCACAAAAATCACAAATTTAACGTAAAGAAATATTACAAAATGGTTTTAGAGATCTGACAGGAAATCTGTACCTTAAGATACTTTCTTTTAAACAGAATGTTTTCTGCAAGTAGCAATAACTTCCAGTTGAGGCAGTTCAAGTTATAATCGAGAAACTTACGGTACGGCCACAGAAACAAGCGCGCGTTTTAGAAATCGACACAGTTCCGATGACTAAATAGAAAATAATCGCGCTCAATTGCAATGGCCATACTAGAATGCTTTTTAAGTGCATTCGAAAATTAATCGCTCGCGCGTCAATCGCGCGCTTGTTTCTGTGGCTGTACCCTTAACCTGTGTGCGAATTTTACAGGGGAAATTTTAATTGGTGCGAGTTAAGGCATTCCATTTAAAATAGGGTGCGAATGCCACAGGTGCAATTTTTGAAAGTTCGAGTGTAAAGCTAGAGTCAGATTGAAAATTTCTAACGCGTAGCTCGGGTAGCACGCGTTGACAGGTAACATCGAATATACGCTTATTGTATAAGGATAGTGTTAGATTACCACCGCGCGCGACGCTCGCGACGCAAACACCGGACGAACTGCTACTTTTCGTCGCGTACGCGTTCAATTTAACCTAACACTTGGGAGATTGTACTGCTGCCTGATTTATTTTAGATTTTTTTTTTATTTCTGAAGGCAAAAAAGGAATTTGAGAAATGTTTGTTATGTATTTTGTATAAATGCGAGCTAATTTATAACAAAAAATTCGAAATAAATTTGGCGAAACTGTCAACGCGTTCAATCTGATAACATATTTTTTTCAACTCGTCGCACGCGACGCTAGCCTCGCGTCCAAAATTCCAATCTAACTCGACCTTTACGCTTCTACTTTGGCAGGGTGCGAATCTTATACATACAATTTTTGGAAGTGCTAGCGATAACCTTGAAAAGGGTGTGAGTATTACAGGCACAATTTTTTGGAAGTTAGAGTGATAGTCTTCTACTTTAAACCAGGTGCGCATGTTACAGGTACAATGAATGGAAGTTCGAGTGATAACTTTCTATTTTAAACGGTGCGAATGTAGAAGACTATCACTCAAACATCCAAAAATTGTACCTGTAACATTCCCCCCTTTTTTAAAGTAGGAAGCTATCACTCGAACTCCAAAAATTGCATCAGTAACATTCGTACCCTGTTTAATTTATAATGTTATTCGTGCATCTATTCCAGCAGTGGCACTCGCACCCTATTTTAAATTTTTCCTGTAAATTTCGCACACAGGTTAAGTTTCTCAATTATAACTTGAACTACTTGAATCAAATCGGTTTTGATTTTTCTACGCTATACGACTATGATAAAAGTGTGCGTCATCGTTCGTCGTTAAACAGTGGTAGTTTGTAGTAGCAGTTGAGTAAAACAAATTGAAAGTAAAAAGCTCTAAATGCCTGATGGGTGACCTAACAAATTTATTAAGAGAATTAAGGCACTTTCACATCAAAACCGAAAAACTCAATTTATTCCACTTTAAAACAAGATTTTTGCTCCAATAATAGATTAATAAAATCATGGAAAATAGGATAAACTAATAATTTTACTAAAATAGAATATTTATCTCAGATTTTAAAGAAAAACACAAATTTCACCTTTTTCGGCCGAAAAAACAAATTTCGATTGCATCTGTCTAATTTCTTTTCGGTTTCCACATGTGGAACGTTTCGGGACCAAATTTTTTTCGGTCGTACTAAACCTTGCATTTGTGTTTACATTGAAAATTATATTATTTTAGTTTATTATTTATTATATTATTAAAATATGGATAGGGATTTCGAAGTAAAATTAAAATACGTTTTTTGTATGAGCTCTCACCAAAGCTTAAGCAACGAAAAGTTTTCGGTTTTTGATGTGAAAACAAAAGCGAATTTTCGGTGTAGAACTTATCGGTTGCGATGTGAAAGTGGCTTTAGTGTCGAATTTATTTATTGCTAGGGCCCACACGCTTCACTTTTTACCGGTGATAGAGACATTTCGAAAGAAAAATTTTTAGCGGAGGACGGGCAGCATATCAATACTACTGAAAGGAAATTGATTCGGCCATTTAAAATTGCGAAATTTCTAATCAGACGGCTGTACAGGTGTGCCTGCGATATTTGAGGTGATAATATAATTATTTAATTATCATTACGCGCTGTGAATTTGTGATATATATCAAAAACTGTAACTTAATAGAACATGCACGCAATTAACTTCGGTAATCATATAAGGGACTACCGCGCTACCGCGGAGCAACACTATTGTGCTGGTACGACTAAGCACAAGGGGAGCCAAATCCTCCCGCTTCAACATGAAGCTTGTAGGTTGACCTATTCATTTTACTGCGCGAGCTAAACGACTAGTAATGTGTACGCTACAGTGGCGTTATCTGAACGACGTTTAAACTACACGGACTAATACGCCGATAGTGTGTAGCGGGCATCTCTCTGTCATTTGAATACAAATATACATCCGCTATATGACGAAGGACGTTACAGTTCTAGTGTCAAAATGAGAATTCTTAAATTCTATATACCTTGGGCCAAACTATCGCCCAGGCGTACACAATGCACTTTTTACGGATGAATGCGGCATTCGGGGGGAGGAAAATTCCGGGATGACAAGCTTCGCACGGGCAGCAAACCAATACTACTGCAAGCCAAGAAAAAATGAAAATGAAGGTGTTGGTAAATGTTGTAATGCAAATGATCCCAGAATAAATTTATCAAATTCTCTCAAGCATTTCTTTTCCGTCATCTTGAAAACTGTACAATGTCAAATTACTATCACCTCAGCTGCCATGGTTTTTCATCATGCAAGTTCGCTGAAAGCTGAGCTACCAGCATGGCAGGAGAGGTTACACGTGCAAGAAGTGTGGCAGTGCAGCTTGCATGCTAGCTGTACTATTAAGGACGTTTGCCAAACGGGCTAAATCTATTACTTCTCCATTTAGTAAATTTTCGAGCTTGCTAATTCTTCTTCTTCACATTCGTCTAATTATTTGACAAGTGCGGTTTTTTTGAAAGATTTTTAGAAGTATTTATTTGTAAAATGAACAAATACAAGAAAATAATATTACGGCCTTAACTTCCTTGTTTATTTCCCGCAAATCCATCTTAAATGCCACACAATTGCTTTGCTTTTGAAATAAAAGTGACAACTGAGCAATTGGCTAAATTCCACTTTGGTTTGGCACAGCCCTGTAATTAGCTGGCTAAATTTCCAATGCAAACCGGATTTAGCCAGCATTTGGCCCGTTTGGCAAACGTCCTAAATGTAACCCCGGGGTTATATGAATTGGCTGAAACAGATTACACTTTAGTGCGCGGCGCGACATCGCGGCAAAATGAACGGTGAAATTGTTCCGCCGCGCTGTGTCACAGATTGCAATAAGAGCGCAGCATCCTATTAATGCCGGTGTCCCCCAGGGCTCTGTTATTTCTCCGACTCTATTTCTAATCTTCGTTAATGATCTGCTTTCCCTTACTTTTAATCCTATCCATAGCTTTGCTGATGACAGTACCCTTGATTTCGCATACTCCTTTGACACCCTTGCGGATTCCAGAGGGAACGCCACATGTGTTAAACGAGATTGCATGACTAGATCATTGAATAACGATCATAACAGTATCCTCGCTTGGGGCAAAGCGAATCGCGTCGAATTCAATGCATCTAAGACCCAAAGCTGTCTCATCTCATTAAAACAAGACCATCACTTAACCACTCCCGTTTCGTTTGATGGAGCACTAATTTCTGATTCACCGTCACTAAGAATTCTTGGCATTAATATTTCCAGTAAGTTAAGCTGGACAGATCACATCTTCTCGGTTGCCAAAGAAGCATCAAAATGTCTTGGTTTTTTGAAGAGGTGTAAGAAATATTTCAGCCCATCAAATATAGCGCTCCTCTACAAGTCCTACATCAGACCTAGAATGGAATACAATTCCCATATCTGGGCCGGGGCTGGTCGCACAGCCTTAGCTTCATTGGATATTGTCCAAAAGAGAGCCTGCAAGCTCATTGGCGATGTGGCAATTACTCGTCATATCGACTCGCTCGAGCACCGTCGCAATGTTGGATGCCTTTCGCTCCTTTATCGCTATATGCATGGTCAATGTTCTGATGAAATATCTAGTCTGATCCCTTGTAGAATAGTTCCTGCACGCAATACTCGCGCTGCATCCCGCGCTCATCCTTTTACCCTTCAAATTACCTTCGGCCGTACACTAAAAGTCCGTGATGCTTTCTTATCCCGAACTGTGCGAATGTGGAACAGTCTACCATCTTCTGTCTTTCCTCCGGCATACAACCTGCGAAAGCTTAAGGGCGACATACATCGGCACCTCCGCCGCTCTCCTCATATCCCTTAATCCTTGCCCTATCTCCTTCCTGCCACGCTGTGCTTTGCATCATAGGGTATCCCCTGAGCTTGGCTTAATAATATAAAAAAAAAAAAGCAGTGTAGATACAGCGCTCTTATATTGGTACTACAGATTTTCATGAGAAGTTGCCTACCCCAAACATAATTTTTCTGTTGGTACCACTGAAAGTGAGCAGCCAATTTAGGATTAGAAATAACTACGCGGGAAAAATTTTCGCCGCGCTGTCGCGCCGTGTTCAATGCGTGATGCACAATAGGAAACACATGTTCTCTAACATTTTGCCGCGCACTAAAGTGTAATCTGAAATTTAAATATCGTTTCATTTTGTCATGTTTTTTTATAATAGATTTAGATCTGGCATATTGGCAGCAATGGAGCGCCAGCGTGAAATTTAGGATTAGAGATGGGTCGACGACTACGCTGGCGTGAGTAATGTAATGCAATTCATACATTCAGTACTGTCTCTAAATATTTTTGACATAAAACGACGACCACGCCGACGACGGCGCTTTTAATGTAATCCAGCCTTTTCAGCCTTAAGTCCCTGTGTGAAAGTAGCCGAATTATTTCACTGAACTCTATTTTTCGAAAACGTAAGCAATTTTTCGAACTCGACTAGCAATGCCATATTGCAATTCTCGCCAAGCAAACTACGAAGGAAGGAAAGGTCGGCCATTCGGTTTGTAACCTTTCACCGAAATATTTGATTTGATAAAGGTAAGGTGGTTTTGTAATATATTTTTCACATTTTGTTTTAATTTAAAGAAAATTCGTGTGATGTTAACTAAAGGTAATCGGCGTATATTGTTGAAATTCATTTAACTAAAAGCCATTTGAGGCTTATCATGTTTTAATTAGAAATATTTACAACTACGCGTGCGGCCACGTGTAGGTTGTAATGTGATTCATACATATCTATATTTTCTGTGATGATAATTTTATTTTCCTTTTGCGGTTTCCACCAGAGAAGATTAATTCTTCAACAGTGATGGCTAAATGTGTCTGATTTAATCGATTACTATAAATCAAAAAAATTCATTAAATACGCCATTTTAATTTAATTTTCATTCTTTTACAGTATGGCGGACGCAGCTCCAGCCCGTGGTGGTTTTCGTGGAGGATTTGGTTCTCGTGGCGGTCGCAGAGGAGGTAAAGGTCGTGGACGTGGTCGAGGTCGTGGCCGTGGAAAGGAAGATCAAAAAGAATGGACACCAGTCACTAAATTGGGACGCCTCGTTCGAGACGGCAAAATCCGGAGTCTAGAGGAAATCTATTTGTATTCCCTACCCATCAAAGAATTTGAAATTATTGATTTCTTCCTTGGATCATCCTTGAAAGATGAAGTTTTAAAGATTATGCCTGTTCAGAAGCAAACTCGTGCTGGTCAACGTACACGTTTCAAGGCTTTTGTAGCAATTGGTGATAGTAATGGTCACATCGGGCTCGGTGTTAAATGTAGCAAAGAAGTAGCTACTGCGATTCGTGGGGCAATCATTTTGGCCAAGCTATCTGTTGTTCCAGTACGTCGTGGATATTGGGGTAACAAAATTGGAAAACCCCACACCGTGCCGTGCAAGGTAAGAAAGTGTTCATTATTTTATGTTTACAAGGCAATTAGGCTTTTATTCAACTAAAAAACAAAATTCCTTTACATGATGATAAATTTTATTACTCTTTTGCGGTTTCCACCAGAAGTTCGCTAATGATGGTTAAAGAAGTCTGATTAATTTCTTAAATTTTGTTAATAAATTCAATGAATTTGATTCGCCATTAAATTTTTTTTATTTCTTCTAGGTGACTGGAAAGTGCGGGTCAGTATCAGTACGTCTAATTCCGGCTCCACGTGGTACAGGCATTGTTTCAGCTTCAGTTCCTAAGAAACTTCTAATGATGGCCGGTATTGAGGACTGCTACACTTCAGCTCGTGGCTCCACTGGTACTCTGGGAAACTTTGCAAAGGCAACTTATGCTGCCATTGCAAAGACATACGCCTACCTTACTCCAGACTTGTGGAAAGAAATGCCACTTGGTAAAACACCTTACCAAATCATTTAATTTATTTTAAAATGCGTTATTCGTTTTAGAATAAATTGATTGAAAAAAATTGTGTTGTTTTATATAAATGTAGAAATGGGATGTTCACATTGAGATCTTTAAGCTCATTGAAAGCTGTGCTTAACAGACTCGTTAAAAAAACCTAGGCTTGTTATGTTAATTGTTCTATGTCGGTAAAGGGTATATGCTCTACATATGTATATACTTACTTTCCAATAGCATGTGCCAAATTTACATTTGGGGTACTATTCAGCCTAATACAATAAATAGAAAGACGAAATCAATGATATCTAATCTGGTACAACGACGGTTCTAAAACTGTGAAAGGAGCAGGAATATACGGTGTAAAGTCAACAAAAGCTTATATCTATCAAAACCTAGCAAAATACACCTTATTCCAGGCACAAGTCATACCATCACTAGATGGTACATACGAAAACCTCAGCCAATCCTACGCTAACAAGAAAATACATGTCTATACAGATAGTCAGCAGCATTGAAAGCAATCTCACCATCTGAGGTTAAAACGAAGTTAATGTGGGAATGTGTTCAAGCATTAACAAAACTTGGCACAAAGAACTACCCAACGCTTCATTGGCTGCTAGGACACTGGAATTGATGCGAATGATAACGCAGACGTACTGGCCAAAAAGCGAGCGTCCATGCCCTCAACCGAATGGACTTCAATGAGTCACCAGACAAGCAAAAAGGTTCATTAAAAGACCTTCACCAAAGAAGAGCCTAGAGCCTGGATGTTTTGAGAGTGTCTAGGAATCAACTCAGTCAGAATCATTACAAGAGTCCTAAACCGACACTGCAAGCTAAAATACATGTATCGAATAGATATATCACCCACTCTCGAAGAGTATGAAACGGGTACGTCTTATTCGAATGCAAGGCCATTGCACATTGTAGACTCCGGGCTTTTGGCTTATACTTAAGCTGTAATATCGGAGCCGGTCCTTTGTAATTTTGTTACAAACTTCATACGCTGTCTTTCTGCATCACTATTTTAATCACAAACTTCAATACATTATTGAAGTCTGTATTTAATCTAGTTTCAGTTCGACCAACGTAACGAAAATATACGCGAAATATCAAAAAAGTCTAAATTTTTGTAAAATTTACAGTCAAGAAATACTATATAAAGTTTGAATTTGCTCAGCATTACTTTAATTTCTTTGCATTTATATTTTTCACTTAGTCGTTTTTTAGTATGTTATTGACTATTAAGTAGTATTTCCGCGTATATTTATTTCCTCAAACAACGCTAAGAACACCATGTAATTTATATTTAACTAAAAGGGTATCACTCTAGAATCGATTTCTACTAATTTTTATTAGACTCTCATCTATTTTAGTTCTGAGACTTCCCGGATAAGTACAACTAAAGCCATTTAGGGCCGTAGACACCAACGAGGATAATCCTATTTCCTGTGTAAAGATTATTTCTATTCCAGAATAATCCTGCTTGCTTTGGTCGTAAACACCAACTCGTGTAAAACAATGAGTTTTTTGCTTATGTGGCATTACTTTCGGATACTTTCGGTATGTCGAAATAAAAGAGTATTATGTTTTAAAATAAGAAATGTTGAATAAGCAATATAATGAACAAAATTAATTTAATTTTCAGATTTTTTTTTTTACATAACATTAAAAAAAAATTTTAGTAGAGAAAGAACTTAAGCTCAGTGCATCTACCCGGAATATCGTTGCCACGGAAACGTTCTAGTCTTTGTTTGTTGTAATTGTCACTTAAATTCACATTTTGCTCATCTGTCATCTATTCGGAATAATCCTCGAATATAAATTTTACCCCCGGAAAATCTCGGATAAAATATTACATCGGTGTAATCCGACGGGTTAAATCGCGAGTAATCTTGGTTGGTGTTTGTGTATTACACATGAATATAGATTATTCTGGTTGGTGTTTACGGCCCTTAATCTCCGTTCTTCCATACCCCATACTTTTCCAGTTTCTTCAACAAGATATGTCTATCTAAAGTTTCAAATGCACACTTGGAGCCGTAAACACCAACGAGGATAATCCTATTTCCTGTGTAAAGATCATTCCTATCCGAGAATAATCCTGCTTGCTTTGGTAGTAAACACCAACTTGTGTAAAACAACGATTTTTTTGTTTATATGGCATTACTTTCGGATGTTTTCGGTATGTCGAAATAAAAGAGTATTATATTTTAAAATAAGAAATGTTGAATAAGCAATATAATGAACAAAATTAATTTAATTTTCAGTTTTCTTTTTTACATAATATTAAAAAAAAATTTAGTAGATAAGGAACTTAAGATCAGTGAAAAACAAAAACACCCTTTGTGATATCAATTTCGTTCTTCAAAAATTAACCAATTTAAAACGGTTTCATACGAATGCTTCCTCCTAAAGCCCAGTTTCAAGTTTCAAGGTATTCTTTAGTCGATCTGCTATGAATCATTCTATAAATTTCTCAAATGTTGAGAACATATTCACTGACCTGAAATGTTTAAAATTTGTTGCATTTAATACCTTTCCAACTGGAACAACCACTGATCCCTCCCAAGATTCGGAAAACACCAGATTGTAATGTTAAATTCAATATTTTCATAAACACCAGACCTATTTCACTCGATTTTACATCGTTGAAGGCAATTTGCCGTCGATAAACCATTCTGTAATATTTTGTCTCTTCCACCTCCTTAAATAAATAAAGAAAATTATGACTGTACTAGAAAACACAAACACCACAAAATATGTTTTTGTAGAAGACTAAAAACTCTTGTCAATTACCTTTACGCACTTAAATCATATACACCTCACTATTGGCGGCAGCTAATTTCAAACATTATTTACTGCTAAGCTAGTCTTCATCAAATTACACTTCACCACGATAATTTATAAAAAACAGCATCTATAACAATCGCTGTGACCAATTGGATATTTTGTGATATGGACCATAAATCATTGAGCTTAAGGATCCTTTAAGAATTCCCCAAGGATTTTTAAGTGCTAGCAAGGACATTTGCACTTCCCAGGGTTATTGATATTTGTTGTTGGAATCTACAATCATATACCTCGTTTATGGTGTACAAAACTTTCCTTTAGAGCACTCCCAGGGCTCTGGAAGTTTTTCTCGTCAGATCTTAATATGAGGTTTTCACACACATCTATATATATACATACTTAATACTTCCGCTTTTGAACTCCTGTGTCCCAACCAACTGGGCTAATAGCGTTTGTTCCAGTTCTTTGCTTAAATTTACTTTTCATAGCGAAACCTCGAATTTGTAACTCGCAAGTCCTCAAATCGCATATGCTTCCACATGTCCGTCCTTTACGTCTTTTAATAGCTGCTTTTTTTTTTTTATATTATTAAGCCAAGCTCAGGGGATACCCTATGATGCAAAGCACAGCATGGCAGGAAGGAGATAGGGAAAGGATTAGGGGATGTGAGGAGAGTGGCGGAGGTGCCGATGTGTGTCGCCCTTAAACTTCCGCAGATTGTATGCCGGAGGAAAAACAGAAGATGGTAAGCTGTTCCACATTCGCACTGTTCGGGATAAAAAAGCATCTCGGAATTTTACTGTACGGCCGAAAGTAATTTGAAGGGTTAAAGGATGTGCGCGGTTTACAGCGCGAGTATTGCGTGCAGGAATCATTCTACAAGGGATTAGACTAGATATTTCATCAGAACATTGACCATGCATATAGCGATAAAGGAGCGAAAGGCATCCAACATTGCGGCGGTGCTCGAGTGAGTCGATATGACAAGTTATTGCCAAATCGCCAATGAGCTTGAAGGCTCTCTTTTGGACAATATCCAATGAAGCTAAGGCTGTGCGACCAGCCCCGGCCCATATATGGGAGTTGTATTCCATTCTAGGTCTAATGTAGGACTTGTAGAGGAGCGCTAGATTTGACGGGCTGAAATATTTCTTACACCTTTTCAGAAATCCAAGACATTTCGATGCTTCTTTGGCAACAGAGAAGATGTGATCTGTCCAGTTTAACTTATTGGAAATATTAATGCCAAGAATGCTTAGTGACGGTGAATCAGAAATTAATGCTCCATCAAAAGAAACGGGTGTGGTTAAGTTATGATCTTGTTTTAATGAGATGAGACAGCTTTGAGTCTTAGATGCATTGAATTCAACGCGATTCGCTTTGCCCCAAGCGAGGATACTGTTAAGATCGTTATTCAATGATCTAGTCATGCAATCTCGTTTAACACATGCGGCATTCCCCCTGGATTCCGCAAGAGTGTCAAAGGAGTAAGCGAAATCAAGAGTACTGTCATCTGCGAAACTATGGATGGGATTGAAAGTAAGGGAAAGCAGATCATTAATGAAAACTAAAAAGATAGTTGGAGAGATAACAGAGCCTTGAGGCACACCGGCATTTATGGGATGCGGTTCAGATGTAACGCCATCTAATACAACACGTATTTGGCGACTAGATAGGAAACTTTCAATCCATAATAGAAGAGGAGGGGAGAGACCAAGTGCTTTAAGTTTGGCTAAAAGGGCTGGATGCCAGACTCTATCAAAGGCTTTTGAAATATCTAGAGCAACGATTTTAGACTCACCAAAATTGTGAAGACTACGGTTCCAACGTTCCGTAAGAAAGGTCAGCAAGTCTCCAGATGAGCGTCCAGCTCGGAAGCCATATTGGCGATCGTTGATGAGATGATTAGTTTCTAGATACTTCATTAATTTTGAGTTAATGATAGATTCAAAAACCTTTGAAAGAATCGAAGTGATCGCAATTGGTCGATTGGTCCTTTCTTGGGAATAGGCTGAACGTGAGCTAGCTTCCAAGCAGTTGGAAATTTTCCTGTCGAATAAGACAAGTAGAAGAGTTTGCGCAGAGGTTTAGCCAAGGATGAGGCGCAGCTTTTAATTAACAGGGGCGAAAAACCATCAGGACTGCGGCTTTGGAGACGTTGATATCCTTAAGGACCCTGAACACATCCCTCGCACGAACGTGTATTGGCTGTTGTACACATTCACACGGGCGATACAAAACAGGTGTTTGTGAAGTTGGTGGAAGACGAGAATTTGAAGTGAATCTAGCAGCTAAAATATTAGCTTTATCCAGGGAGTCAACAATCACTTCACCATTATTAAGTAGTGAAGGTATAGAGGAACTGGTGAAATTGTTCCTGATGGTTTTGACCAGGGACCAGAAACCTTTGCTACCTTTGCGGCTTGTCAAGATTCTTTGTCTAATATTCTGGTCAAAAAGAAATTTTTCTCTCTGGATAATGGACTTGCAGGTGTTCCGTGAAGTCTTGTAGACTTGTTTCATTTCCGGACATGGATGCAATTGATAGGCGCGAAAAGCAGACTCTTTCGCTTTTATAGCTTGGTTGCACTTATCGTTAAACCAGGAGCGATCATGCTGTTGTTGAGACCTGCTGCAAGAATACGGAATGTATTCACGCATGCCAAGATTTAGTATATTACTAAATTGTAATGTGCATTCATCAACATCCCTCGAAGCAAAACAGACCGACCAATCAATTTCTTTAAGATACTTATTGAGACTTTCCCAATCAGCATTCTTATAGTGCCAAAGAAGCCTACTTGTAGGTGGGGCAGTTGGGCGGCACAGGTTTGAGGTGGTAAATTGAGCCGTGATTAAACAATGGTCTGAATTTCCAAGAGGGGAACCGACTGAAATGGAATATTTGTCAGGATGAGATGTTAGAAACAAGTCGAGTAAATTAGCTTTATCTCCAGCTGCATCAGGAATTCGCGTTGGTGCATCTCCACTAGCTGTTGCAAATTAAATGATTCACAGAAGAGTTCAACGAAACGGCCCGCAGGACTTGTGGTAGAAGAATGTCTGAGCCACGGTATATTATGAACATTAAAATCGCCTGCCAGGACGATTTCAGAAGAGGGGGAAACAGAAAGCAAATGATCAATATTGTTGGAGATATTGTCAAATACGAATACCGTGTCGTCATCAGACATATTTCGGCTGCGATAAAGGAAACAGAAGTATATGATGTGCTTGTGAAGTTTGAACCTAATCCAGATATAATTAAACTCTGGATTAGCAGAAGGAAAATCTTGAAGAATAGTAAAGGCCACATCATTCCGAATATATACTGCGATCCCTCTATGCTGAGAAAAAAGAGGCACGAAGCTGTAACCAGGGACGTGATACTGATTAATATCAGCATCAGAAACGACCTTGGTTTCACTTAGCGCAAGAATTGCCGGATTTTTTGAGTTAAGGTGGCAGTACACCGAAAACCGATTTGCTCTTAATCCGCGAATGTTGCAGAAATCTAAAATAAAATTCTGCATGCTGAAGGCAAAAACAAAAAAGCAAAAACGAAAAAAAAGCGACACACAACAACACAAAAATTTGGGCGCCACCAGCCGCAGTCAACGACACAGCGAGGTAAAAAAAAAACAACAATAGTGTTATGCCTATTGCTGTTTCAATACCTCAGACTGTGCAGTTCAATGACCACAGCTGAGTGCACCCGGATTGCTGATCAGTGACAAGTGCTAATGCACTGATCACAGATGAAGAGAAGGAAAGGAAACGTTACCGTGCTGCTGGCTTATAGAATGTTGATAGGGCATAGAAGAGCCCTTCACTTGGCGGATAAAAATTATTTTGTTTATTTATTAATTTATCGGTCGCGTCGGAATTTAAATAATTATAGTAATTGATTATATTGAAAATGCTGTTGATAAGCGGCGTCATTTGAAGACTTCTCTGCGGTTGAGCTCACACTAGTGGGAATTACATATTGATTGCTGGCAGCAGTGCCTGTTCCAATTATCCATTCTAGTTTACTTTTGATGGAGAAACCACCACATACACGATCTCTCCTTTAAGATCTTTATGAAAGTACAAGGAATTTGAAAATGACTTGTAACTGAATCAATTAAATTGGTTAAAACAGAATTTTCCTAATCTCTGCTTTTATGATGACGAAAACCCTTCATTGCAAATTCTTCGTTCTTATTATTATTTATTATTAATAATAAAATTCAAAAATGAAAAACAATAATAAATTACAATAAAATTGTAAAGGATATAAATCACAATATCTACGAAGACATCAAAACATTTGGGACAACAGCGTGAAGAATATTAAATCCATTGTGAAGGACACTAACTTTACTTACACCGCAATCTACCAAAAATCTAGAGAACTGTAAAAGAGAAAGTATTAGTGCTCCTCTAAAAAGAATTCCGCCGAACACTTCTACCCACCAATATTGAATTTTCATGTACACTACTGATTATCACAATAATTTTGTCACTCAAAATCTCTTCTAGATTTGGGTAATTTAGAGATTCTAATCGTGTATCGCCCAATAATACCGATGTAAAGGGAATATTGATGCTTTTCATTACATGCACACGATTGTATTCAATTGTTCCTCGAAGATCAATTGCTGCAACTTTATTCGAAGAATTAATAAGCAAATTCACGAAATTTCTAGCACTAATTCGTGGACAGATTTCATGTTGAAGTTCAGAAAGTGTTATATCGCCAATATCCTGAAAATAATTTAATTTAATCATTTGACTTTTTTTTTTGTATGGTAGGCAATTACAAATTCTCCTGGCTCATTATCATGAATGACATGCTTCCTGTAACAAATACTCTTCGGTGTAGACAAGTACATTTTTTGAGATTCAACGACACAAGTCTCCATAACAATATCCGGCAGATCCGAGAAAAGAAGGATGCATTCATTAAATCCAGATGATAAAAGTGTTGTCTTCAATTGTTTCAGGACAGATATTCCAATAAATAGTGGATATGAATTATCCCCCAGCATAAGTTTATCCCAAAGATGGATAATTTTATGGAGAGGGAATACATCTACAATTTGACATCAAATTATTCCAGATATTTTAGAGAATTTATTATATTTAGAGCGATCAATTATTACAAGTAAAGATGGAATTGGATTTATCGTATTATTGGAAGATGGACGATTCAGTTTAAAACTAAGGTCAATGTGGGGAAAAGAATCTTAAATTGGTTTACCTGTCAACAAGTTTTTTTTTTTTATAAAATCTGCAAAAACTGTTAAATCTTTTTTGGAATGAGATAGATTAATGTTAACCCTGAAAATTTTGTATATTTTATTTACAAGAGACGTGTAGTGGATTCGCTATGCAGCTGCAGGTTTAAAGAAGTATTCTTTGAATAAAACAATCTAAGTTAGCAAAATGATCATCAAGATCTTACCAGCTTACAATGAAATAGCAACATCAGAGACACAATCGCCAACAAGAATTCCTGCCTTTATACAGGAAATTAATTAATTAAATTTAATTTCATGCAGACAAAAATCGTCTGGAACTGCCTAAATATGACTAAAAAACTTGAAGTAAATAACATATCCCAATATGAACACATGAAGGCATTGAAGGTGCCAACATTGCGTTGTAAAGCGAAAGGTGCGAAGTATTTTTTTGCAAGTCGTCATTCTGTGTAAATGCAAAATCTGACATAGAAAAGTTTATCTGATTATGAGACCATAAAGACTAAACTGAGACAATATTACAGAATAAATATTGGCACAAATATTTAATATAAACTCATGATTCTAATGTAATGATATAGTTTATCGAGGAACTATATGAAATTGCTCGCGGTGATTTGGAGGGCAAAATTGTGCAATGAATGAATATATTGGCCCCCGAAAAAAGTATACCTACTGTTCATTATATACTTTGGTAGATGTTGATTGCCTCTAAAAAGTAAGGCGTTGTTTTGCAGAATAAGAGGAAGTGCCTTCCACCCGATGTGCACCTACCGAGATTAGGGAATTCCAAAACAATACTGCAGGTATCTGTATTAAGCTCTACGCTTTCATTGCAGATTTATATAAAAAAAAACAAGTAAAAAAGCTAGTATTGGTCTAAGACCACTCCATGGGCTTGCCTACAACAATTTCGTTTTCCACACACACAAAAACAAACCGTTCTAGAAATATATGCGAAAACCACTTCACAAATCAAACTTGCACATAAGGGTGACAATACGAAATTTCATAAGGGCATTCATCTAACGGTTTGTCGGACAGAAAAAATTATTATAACCAATTTTATAGGATTTCGTATTCTGAAGAAGTTTTTAGTACAATAAAATTGTCTTGGACTGATCGTTTTCACAGTATAGGTAAAAAACCTAAATTTTTATATGGCAACACAAAGGAGTTGCCCGAATTAGTCCATTTTTAAAATTTTATTTGCTAGTACAATGAAAACACCATGTACCAAATTTCAGCTCTCTAGGTCGACGCGTTCTCAGGCAGTATCCAAATATATAGTGGAAAACGAAATTGTTGTATGGCAAGCGCATGGAGTGGCCCGATTTGTCTAATTTTCGAACTTAAATTTTCTTTTTTTTTAAAGTCCGTGTACAAAATTTTAGCTCTCTAAGTATACGCGTTCTCGAGTTATCGTGCGCACAGACGGACGGACATGCAAAAATCAAAATAACTTTTAATATTATGCGTGGCTGTCCAATGCATTTTGCTCTACCATCACTATTTCGAGATGTTACAAACGGAATGACAAACTTAGTATACCTTTTAGATTTCATCTAGGGTATAAAAACACACCAGATGCCTTATGTATAATAAATAATTGATCGCTTATTTATATTTAGAGAAAATCTTACGAGAAAACATGGTAAGAAACCATGGAATTGCAAAAAGCTCTGGAATAAAGTTGATTCCATTTAAATGTTTTGCGAGAATGGGTTCATGAAAGGCAGTCAGTTGTGAAAATTTGCTAAGATATTCCTTGATAACAGCTGAATTGTCTTTTAAGAAAAACCAGTGTAAATATTTCGGAATAAATTTGAAGAGGCTCAAAAATGCAATTTCTGTAAAGAAGTGGATTAATAGAGTTAAAAATGATAGAGTGTAAATTACATCCATACCTTCATTGTTAAAATTAAGATAAAGAAAGGGTGCAGTCAAGGAGTCTAGCCCTTGCCAATAAACATATTGCGGATGTGCTGAAACCCACGCTTTCAATAACCTTTTAAGTTTCCTGTGACCTTCCGGAGAAGATAGCAATTCATCGTACTGATGACATCGGGGTATATCAACTTCAATCTGTAAAATACTTTTACTTCTTTAGGAGAAAACAAACATATCTCTGTTCAAAAGCAGTTTTTATTGGTTATTATTTACCTGTCTATCTGTTGAGGTGGCAGTTACTTTATCAATTTTTTCATAACTTCCGTTGGGAATAACATTTAAAATGCAAGCCCATATCTGACCTCTTAGCAGAGGCGGAATATCAACTTCAGCTTCTTTGATAATTAGGTCTCGTGTGAAAGGATATCCCTAGAAATTCAGATTTATTCTCAACAGCTAAAAAAACATTTAAGAAAAATAATACTTTTAACAATCGAGAAAAGAGCATAACTCTATAAAACTGATATTCAGTGTCCCTCTCACGAATGATCAGTGGAAGTTGTTCCATTCCGGCTCCGTATTGCATTACAAATTTCGGTGAATGTATGAGGGGAAAGTATGCCATTGCTGGGATTTTTTTAAGCCTCTTAGTTAAATTGTTTAGACGTAACATAACAATTCTGTTATCAACCAGGTAGCTTTGACTCCTTTTTGGTCCTATTGCATGTCCATTCAAACATACAACTCGAGGCATAGCTAAAATCGGTGCTTCACTCCTTATAAGTCCTTCTCTTTTCAATTCTGTTTGAACATCTCCACCGGCCAATTGCCACAAGTAATAAATTTGTTTTAACGGACAACGTACAAGTAGTTCTTTTGATTTTTCTGGAGTTGTGTATGAATAGAGTGAGAGATTCTTTTGAAATACATTACTAGCGAGGATGTCACAAGGTAACGGACGAGAATTCAGTGACAAAGAAAGACATTTTTCAATCAATTCCCGAACATCTTTGTCAATGTGTTGGTACTTTTCAAAACAATTATGCTCCCGAGCAACTTTTTCGAATATATTTTTGGTACTGCAGAGAGAAAGAATCTTTCTTATGACAGCGGAAAGTTTTAATGACGCCCAAAACTGGCATTCAAGTATCAATTCCGCAATGATTATACCCAGGCTCCAAACATCACTTTTGATATTATTCTTAGAGCCCAGAAGTCTTTCTGGGGGCATATAACGAACGTTCCTTAAAATACAGAGATAGATATTTAGCAGCAAATCCCCATTGATGAGAAAACTCCTTACCCTATTGGAAAGGAAATATATTCACCAAATTTTGTCATGTAGAAGAGACCATAATTGAAGAGCTTTACATTATCAAACTCATCCAATAAAATACTGCTGGGATCGATATTGTGGCTAACGAATCCATTTTTATGGATTTCTCTTAAGCCTTCAGCAGTTTGGTAAAATATTCTTAAGACCTTGGTCAAATCTCCACCGGTATATTTATCTTCAAGCGGAGCTCCAGAGTATTCTGATACAATTATCGTGCGCTCTGAAGAAATTAAATTGAAATTATTCTAGAATCATTACAAATGTTTATTTATAGCATTGTTACCATGCTTTCCTCTTATTACATCCAAATATTCACACAAATTCGGGTGCTGGATATTTTTCAATAACTGAGCCCGCCCCAAAATAGCAATCGAATTGGGTGTGAGAGGTAAGCCATTGCTTCCGCAGACATCTCCTGGGTGGCTTTTAGCGAAAAATGTTATACCGGCCAAATTAGAATTCACTTTTGAAATGCATGGTGACATTTTTTGAGTTCTTAATTTATGACTTTATTTTTTCCTCATCTAAGGAAATTGCTATCAACATCAACAAATGGGAGGAACCATCTGTGCCGTGGAGATAGTAAACAAAAACTCGAACAAACTTCAAATTTGATAGTTTGACACCATGACGCAATGACAACATAAATGACAACGGCTATGTTTGTGCAGAGCAATTTTGTACACTATTTACAATTTTTTACTTAGCGTTTTAGGCATTTGGAAAGTTGAAATCTACAAATACAGAACAATGGGTACAACAACAGGTGTTCAACTTTTGGCTGTAGCCAAATTGATCTGTGCTCTGTAGATGAACCCAAAGTACACGTACACAAAATGCAAGATCTCTGATCAACTTTTAGCTATAGCCGGCTATAGCCAAATTGGCAAGTGCTCTGCCGTGCGTTCAGGTCGTGAGCCCCGGAATATACAAGCCCATACAAGCCATGAACAAAGTCGGAAAAAGAGAGCAGTGGGCCGGTCAGCACGCGACATCCACAGTCTTCTTGCCTTGTCTTACTGCAGGAGTTTTTCATATAATAATTGCTTGTATTTTGTTCAAACGCTATAATTTACATAAATTTGTTTTACATGCTATTTATTATTTTAAACTATTAGAAAGAAAACATATTTGGCTCCAATTTGTTTAACTTCATTTTGCTGTGGGAGCGACAGTTTTGGGCTTTAGGACCTGTTTAAGATGAAATTTTAGTTTTTCCTCCATGACGAGCATACAAAAAGCAGAGAGTGTGCTCTTACTTCATGCTGTACCCGGCACGTAAGGGCTTTTAATGTGTCGGTTCGGTGCCATCGGCGACTTTATGGCTTGTATCTTCCGGGGGTTACGGTTCAGGTTCAGGGGTACACACCGATGCGCTTTTTAGCACAACGGTGTGCACATAACATGATTGAAAATGTAGGGATAGCAACTGAACGTTTGGTGTGCACTTCGATTCGAAATGTCATTTTTGAAAGTTCTTGAAGAATAAAACTACGCTAAACGTCAAAACTACTAAGGGTACCGAGACACTACTCTAACAGGCCGTACCGTACAAAAGTACACACCGATGTGCTGGGGAAATGACAACGCTTCGATCACCTGGACGACATGGTGTGTAAAAATGTGACATCCTGCGTGCGGCTGAACGCACGACTGGAGGTGAAGCCAGAGTAGTTTGATGTTTGTTTGAACTGAACTGGCTATTACCGGCTATAGCTAAATTGGTATGTGATCTGGAAGTGAATTACAGCCTGAAGGTGTTTTCGATAGAGTTCCCAGTTAGTTAGTTTAGGGATTCGGTACTCTTGACATGTGTTAAGTGTGACGTCTATATCGAACCTGATATGCCTGTGATTTGACATGGAAATCTCGTTCGATACATGCCACCTGCTTATTTTTGTACTTATGAACATACTGGCAAGTTTTAGGTCCAGGACCTCCTGTCTAATAGAGTTCATAAGGTGTTGGCTTGTTACCTCAATTTAGTATGTCTACCCCTGGCGCTGGTATCCGTGCTTCCCCATAGCGTGTGATGTGCGTTTGCATCACATCCAACGATGAATTGCTTTCCTCTACATTTGCAGCAGTTAATGAGCCGTTTTCACTTCTGGGTTTTTTCCTTGTTATATATTGACATTTGTGTCATTTATTTGCCGAAACGATCTTACTTTTAGTTTGAAATAAACTTTCCAGCTGAAATAATGCTAACGGATTAGATTCGTGCACCACCTTGAA
This sequence comes from Dioctria linearis, assembly GCA_963930735.1. Lineage (NCBI taxonomy): Eukaryota > Metazoa > Arthropoda > Insecta > Diptera > Asilidae > Dioctria > Dioctria linearis. Next base: position 37,611,919 of record OZ005742.1, on the reverse strand, counting down.
ACCAGGTTAATTTCGCTCAGTAAATTAATCTTGACAATTGCTTTTGCTTATCTTACTTTCCAGCTCCTCTTATTATTCAGCAGGACCAGAATACATACACACACAGAAATCAACATTCACGGTCCATTCACTTATTAAGGATTAAAATACAAAAGGAATAAAAAAATCAGATTGCTCATTCTGCGACATTCAAAGATAACGGACAAATCCATTATCCCTGAAAACAATTTTTAGAAAAAGGACCGCAATCAATTTTTCTCAAGACCTTCAAAGCTGTGTCAAATAAATATCGTTTGTTTCATGGGTTTGCAATGCGTACATTGTGAGTGTGTGCATCTTTTTCAAATTTCAAAATACCATATCTCCGTCAAAAATGGAGGAAAGATAAAATAAAAAACCCACCTGTAAAAGTTCATCAAAATTGGTGATGGTCCATTCAGAACATTTGCCGAATCATATGTACAACGACCGGATTTTAAAACTGCGGCAGCGAATTTCGCTCGCTGCTAAAGTCGGTGGTCGTTATTGTGTTTATACCTTAAAGCGAGTAAACTGATTGAAGAGCTTCTTAATATAATCTATAATAATATTTATAGAATTTACAAACGTAAGACAAACTTGTACCTACATACTTTCAGTCCAAAGTTTAATATAAACCTTTTTGAGTTTCAAAAATATATGTTCAAATTCCAAAATCAAATGAAAATACTACTTTAAAATAAAATTATAATATTAAATAAAGAATAATGAAATTTATAAAAAATATCTTTTACAGATAGAAAAAGGAGTCAAATATGTGTTTAAAGAAATATTCAAGAAATTGTGTTTGGCTAAGACAGTTCGATAATGTATAGTGACGCAATTTATTACGTTCTTTTATGCAAAATCTAAGAATTGATTTTGTGATGAATTCATTTTAATTTACATTGTAAGAAATGAAAATGAAAATAAAATTATAACAAGTATTAAAAATTATAATATTAAATAAAATATATAAAGCATTACATTTTGGAATTATATTCATTTTCTTTTATCTGTACTCTGTAGTCGAAATTTACTAGCATTATTTGGCAGGGAAGTCCCATCACTGATTGTATGGGGCAATCTTAACGGTTTTACAGGTATAGAGTTATTTATAACTAAATGTATTAAGATTGACTTGTTAATATAACGGTATATTTCACATAAAATGGCGCGAAATTTGAATTTAGAAAAGAAAAAAAAATATTCAGTTTTCTTACCTAAGTCTATTGCACCGTAAATGTGAAAGGTATCGGAACTGGATATGCACGTGAGGAAGAGGCATTTATTTTACTTATTACAAAAAATTTGTTTCAAGTCGAAAGGCTACGAATCAATGGAGATCTACAAATAAAAACGATATTTTAGGTATCTGGAAATTCTTCAGTTAAGATTGCCCACCTCCTATACAGTTTTTTGTATGTAACACTCAGTAGGTTTACAGGAGATTGAAGTATAATTGAAGTATGCTTTAAGTAATCAAAATATCATGAAAACGCTCATTCAATGCGTAAATATCAACTTAAGTAATTGGAAAATTAAATTCAAGTCAAGTAATTGGAATTAATTCAATCAACCCCCTACCTGAGCTTCAAGTGGATTTCAAGTCAAGTATTCATGTAAACGTTCTGACTGTTTCATTTATGACCACCAATTACAAACCGCCCTGTATAAACGAATTAATTCTGGTGGATTCGATTTCTGAATACGAATTCATAATATACAAATTTATAAATGTATAAGTTCATAGGTAAGCCTTGGAAACTATATGAAAGAAAAGGATGAATGTAAAAATAAAAAATAAAAAAGGAAATAGTAAAAAGAAAAGAATAAAGTTGAGAGGGTAAAGAAAAAATATAATTAGAAAAAACACTTTAAAAGTTATATTTTAGTAAATTGTGATTTTTTGCACATTTTCATTTATTTATTCAGAAAAACGAAGTAAACAGAAGCAAATTTGAAGCCTGCCATGAAGATATAATTATTGACGTAGATGAAGATGAATTGAAAAATCTGTGGTGAAAGTACTGCACATAGTAATCCTTTCTACCTTTAAAATTAAGGCAGTAGATCAATGCTCAGACAATCTACTATCATGCTGCATGTGATAGGTATTAGACAGTAATAATGCCTTTAATTCTAAGGGTAATCCAATCTGTTCTAATTGGATTTCGATAATTTGAAGTAGTTAGCGATAATTAAATTTGAGTTGATTGGTAATTGTTTGTGAATTTTATAAAACTAAACAGTACCTAGAGTGAATGAAAAGAACTTGCGAATTATATCAGAAATATTGAGCTTTGAATAACGAACCAAAGCTACGAACGCTATATTATCTATTATAAAAAGGAAAAAATTAATATTGTTACGAGCGTGGCCTTAGTTCGTTATTTAAAATGGATAAAACCGAAATTCCAAAAAGTTATGTATTTAGAAAATCTTATATTGAATATTTATAGGATGATAAAATTCAGGCAATTATATAAGGATAGGTAGCAGTCAATTGTAATCTTACTTAATCGGTGCTAAAATAATCACGTACATAGCTCTGACATATAACTATTTTAATAATTCATGAACAAATATTGTTGTAGATAAAGCGAATTTTACTAGCTATTCATAAAGTTCCAACTATGCTTTGAAAATTTTACTGCCTCTTTACTCTTTTGAATTAGCGTAATTTGAAAATACGAATGCTCAGAACGAGTACATAATTGAGAATTAATTGTAAGTTAAGAATAATGTGAACAAACGAGTTTACAATTTTTATGTATTTATTTATAAAAAAATAGGTAATCGTTACACAAATTTTGAATTTAATTGATTCGTAAGAAATTTTTAATTTTTCTAATGTCGGTAATACAAATTCCTTAGTAATATCGCATCCGCATTCATTGATGTTTTGAATTTCTTTTGAACAGAAGACAGCAAAAAGTTGTTAGCCTTTCTTTATAAAATACTTTACATTAATGAATCCAGCATTTCTCTTTTGCTGAATCATTATTCTCTTGGATTTTAAATTCCTTCTGGTTCAATATTAAAACCTAAATGAAGAAAGAAAATCGGATATACCTAGACGCACAAAACGATATAATGAATCATTAGATCATAAGAGAATGAAGAATGTTACTACTTTAATTCACAATTTCTCAACCTTGCACTTTCCACCTTTTATACCTATCTTAATAGATGATAAGGAATTGTAGGGTATTAAGCAGGGATGTAAAGGACTCAAATTTTGATTCAACTCATCGCTCAACTCAAGCAGTGAGTCCGCTCAGTCCGCTCAACAGTTGAGCGGTGGTCCTTCGCTCGAAATTTGAGCGGACTCATTGGTTGAGCGGACTCAATGGTGAGCGGACTCAGTCTTGAGCGGACTCACTGCTTGAATGGACTTGAACGGGCTCACTGCCTGAGCGGACTCAAATCATATTTTAAATAACATAAAGAGAATCTGATTTAATTAAAATTGAAACTGAAATTTCAATAAAATAAAAAAAGCTTATAAAAAAGCAAAAGCTAAATTAATAAAATATAAGTGTTGAGCGGACTCAATGATTGAGCGGACTCAAATCCTGAGTTGAGCGATGAGTTGATATGATAAATGGGTTCGCTCATTTACAACCCTGGTATTAAGTTTGTCATTCCCATGGCCGTCTTTAACTTAGATATGGGAATCCTCTAACAGAAATTATTAACTACTTGGGTTATGAACAGCAATACTAACCTAAATTACAATCGCAACACGTGGAAGACACTGATTGCAAGTTCAAAGGCTCGTATTCTAATTTCCAGTCCCTAGAAGAAAAACATCGTAAATTGGCGTCAAGGGGAATTCTCGTCTGAATGTCGTATTTAAAGTAAAAGGAGTAAAGGGAGTACGAGGTGGGTTAGTCGTTTTGTAATCACATGATTTAGGGCAATAACCGTAGCCAGACAAAGCTGCTAGTATTATGTCAACATAATCCAGCAGTGTAAAAATTTTCTCTGATTACCAAATAGAGTTTGGCTACTGAAAGTGTGGCATAAAAAAAATCGGGAAATTAAAAAAATACGGGAGCTGCGAGCATTGTCACTATTAACTGACAATGAGTGTTTTTAGTAGCCAAAATCTAACAGCTACATTAACTTGTAATAGGTTGTTTTACTGGTTGAAAGATTGGTCATTAGTTGGTCTACTATGGTAAGGACTAGGGGTCTATGGATCTCGGGGTCCTGAACCCAGGCTCAGTGGTCCCATGCGAAAGGATGGCACTGGTCATTCCGTTTGTAACGCATAGAAATAATGCTTGCAGAGCAAAAGGAATTCGAAAACCACGCATAATATTAAAACTTGTTTTGATTTTGGCATGTCCGTCTGTCCGTTCTTCCAGCCGTCCGCCTTTCCGTCCGTCTGTCTTTAAAATAACTCGTGAAGCCGTTTACATAGCTGAAATTTTGTACACGGGATTTTTAAAAAAAATTAAATTTATGTTCGAAAATAGGACAAATCGGGTAACTCCTTCGTAGGGTTGCCATACAAAAATGTCGTTTTTCACCATATATTTGGGCACTGCCTGAAAACGCGTTGACGTAGAGGAGTGAACTTTTGTATGCAGCGTTTTCATAAAAATTGTAAATACAATTTTAAAAGTGGACTAAATCAGGCAACCCCTTCTTGTTGTTTCTATACAAAAATAAATTGAGATTTTTAACGTATAATGTGAAAACGATCAGTCCTAGACGTTTTATTATACTGACAGCTTGTTCAGAATATGAAATCCTATGAAATTACTTATAATCATTTTTACTGTCCGACGAACTGTTCTAGAAATAAATGTGAAAAACCATTTTAACAGTCAAACTTGAATGGGATGACTATACGAAATTACATACGGGCGTTCATCTAAGGTATCGGTAAGAATTGGTCTACTAATTCTAGCTTTGATCCTTGTTTAAAATAGACTTTCTCTAAATGAACATATTTTTCAAATGAATGCTTTTTCCAACTAAATATATTCTACTGAAAACGATGCTGGCTATACAGAACGCATCTTTAAGAATTCTTTCAAAATTCGTCATTACATTTCCGCAGAAATATATGGAATTTTCGAATCTGGCAGTTACGTGCTATTCCTTCAGTAGGTGTTCTTTGAAGTTCGCCAAGACATTTTCGAACAAACTTGGGAAATTTTCATATCTGCCAGTTCGGCGGGATTTTCATTAGAATTCACCATGACATTTGTCAACAGAGATTTTTACCACTTCAAACAAATTGAAACAGAAGAAATTATTTTAATTCTGGTTTGCTGGATATTTACTATTATTTGCAATAAATATAAAGAGGAGAGCAAAATATCGTCGGCTTTCGGCAAAAACAAGATAACTTTATTTTTGTATTTTTGTGTCATATGTCACATGTTATATTATATACTGCCAAAACGAGACAACTGTTCTACGCATATAGAGGGCAGATTTGTGTGTGCCAAAAATAGGCAAAGTCCAAAAATTTCCAAAAAACTTCAATCTACAGTTTCTCAAAACTAGAAAAATGAAGTTAACTTGTTTTTGCAGTAAGGCGATAGGACGATATGAACATAGCTTTATAACGCGTTACAGGTCACCAAGTTATCTGTATTCGCCTTAGTGGATGTTTTCAGGAGATTGTTTAGGCTTCTGTTCGAATTATACAACTATGTTGCCAAAACAGCACATTTCCATATCCACGAGAACGACCAAGTCCATCATATAAATCTTAGGTCCCGATCGAAGTCTTCTTGTTATAATAGTTAAGTAGGGACGAAAGTACGATTGCGATTATGAAACTTAGAAAAACCAGATGACACGATCTAGGAGAATACATTTCGGTAGGTGAAAATAGTTCAAATTGTTTGGAAGAAACTAGGTCCTAACTGATCAACATAAAGTTTGCCTAAAAGTGTTTAGTAAGTGACTGGACGGTGTGTTCGAATTTATTGTTAGAAGACATCGGCTACGGCCTTAAAACCGTTATCAGATAACAAAGTATATATATTATGGTCTCTCCATACGGAATTTCACAATTTTATGTATACACTCAACCAATTTTTATATCCTAGATGAAATCTGTAGCGTTTTGTCATCCTGTTTGTAACGCACAGAAATAATGATGGTAGAGCAAAATGGATTGGACACCCACGCATAATATTAAAAGTTATTTTGATTTGTGCATGTCTGTCCGTCCGTCCGTCTGTCCGTCTGTATGTCTGTGCGCACGATAACTCGAGAGCGCGCTCACTTAGAAAGCTGAAATTTTGTACACAGACTTTGAAAAAAAAGTAGAATTAAGTTCGAAAATGAGACAAATTCTTCGTGGGGTTACCATATAAGAATTTCGTTTTCCACTATATATTTGGACACAGCGCATCGACATAGAGAGCTGAAATTTGGTACATGGTGTTTTCAAAAATGGACTAAATCGGGCAATCCCTTCTTGGTGTTGCCATATAAAAATTTATGTTTTTTACGAATACTGTGGAAACGATTATTCCGTGCTAGACATTTTTATTGTACTAAAAACTTCTTTAGAATACGAAATCCTATAAAATTGGTTATAATCATTTTTTCTGTTCGACGAACCGTTTTAGAAATATATTCGAAAAACCACTTCAAAAATCAATCTTGCATACATAGATCGGTCTTAGACCTATTCTAGCTTTTTTACTTGTTTTTTTATATTATTAAGCCAATCTCAGGGAATAGGAATAGGGATTAGGGGACATTAGGAGAGTGGCGGAGATGCTGATGTATTTCACCCTTAAACTTTCGCAGATTGTATGCCGCAGGGAAGACAGAGGATGGTAGATTCTATTCTGTGTCTGATGTAGGACTTGTAGAGGAGTGCTAAATTCGATGGACTGAAGAATTTCTTACACCATTTCAGAAATCCAAGAGATTTCGATGCTTTTTTTTGGCAACAGAGAAGATGTGGTCTTTCCATCTTAACTTATTGGAAATATTGATGCCACAAATGATTAGTAGCGTTGAATCGGAAATTAATGCTCCATCAAAAGAAACTGGAGTGGTTAGGTGATGCTCTTATTTGAAAGAGATGAGACAGCTTTGGGTCTTAGATGCATTGAATGCGACGCGATTCGCTTTGCCCCAAGCGAGAATATTGTTCAAGATCGTTATTCAATGAACTAATTATGCAATCTCGTTTAATACATGCTTGGGCTCCGCAAGAGTGTCAAAGGAGTAAGTGAAATTAAGGTTATTGTCATCAGCGAAACTATGGATGGGATTGAAAGTAAGCATCTCAAGGGAAAGATTTCAATATATAAGTGCCAGAAAGTAGGCAATTATCTTTTAGAAATGATCTTATTCAGCCATTTTCGTAGGATATGCTTAAGACTGAATTACAATTACGACTGATCTGTCGACTGCGACTTGATCTTAAGGCGAAGTCGACGCTGAAGTGAAATTTGTAATTAAATTAAAGCTTCAACTGCTTGAACAAACAGGAAGTCCCGACTTCTGTGATTGAACTGAAGTTGGCCGCAGCCAACACCAACTTTGCACTTTGACCAAAGTTTAGTTTCAGTCGCAGTCACAGCTGAAGACGAAGTTGCAATTGTAACTTACCACATGCATTTACCATTTGGGCAAAGTCGTAGTCGACTGTTCCGTCGGAATTGTAATTCACGCCTAAGAAAAAGTGCTAAAAACGCAGAAAGGGTTGTATTTTGAATACAGAGTGTGACAGGTTATTTTAAAGCCAAGCTTTTGGCCTTCTTAAATCTAATATGAAAAATTGGTGCTGATGACATGTTTTTTGATAAAAGTAGTAGTGAAATAGAAAATAACGAGTAAAAACTTAAAAAATTGAACTTTGTTGAGCCACAACTTCAAAATGTAGAGGAAGAGGTGAAAAATATATAGACTATTGGAAAGGTCCAACTACAATCATAGGGTGTAACATTCAGAAGTTACAGGGTGATCTATGAAAACATACCCAAATATCTTTAAGTCCCGTTATCCCGAAAAGCTTATTGGACCAGCAAAGTCTACACCGCTGTGTATAAAAGCTCTGCTTAGGTTAATTCTTGGCTCTGGAAAGCTGCCTATTAATTGGGTTTGAACGGTTGCATCAAGGTATATAGAAGACAAGGTATATAGAAGACAAGGTAGTCCCATTAAAATTTTAACACATTGCAGCTGATAGCCTGTGACGTAATTCTGTGAGTAATATATATACATTTTAATAGGAAAGACAGAGAGAGGAGAAAGAGTATTGTGTTCTATATATAATGGTGGAACATGGTTCGTAATGGGAATAGCTTGTATTCTATATACATTTGGTTGCATTATATCTTATGTAGGTGATGCATTTTCAAATTCGCAGCGCATGACAAGACTTCGTGCGTAAACTATCCAGTAATCTCTTCGAAAGTAGGCAAGAACTACTTGGGTACCTCCGTGTAAAGTAACAATAAAATACTTTAATTCTGTTTTAGCCGTTGGGTTTTTGTCTGACTAATTTAAGCCTACATTTACTTTTTGTTTACAGCACTCCAATGATTTTATTGTGAGTACCTATGTTGTCAACAAAATTGCCGTGCTCATTATTGACTTGCATCCAAACTACCGTGGTAGCCCAATCATCATCAGCGCACTGATGCGTTCATGATAATTGGTTGGATGAATGTAATGCTGATTTTTGTTCTAGCACCGGGACTAAACTCATTTATATACTTCGCAATTCTATGATTGTTCAACACCATTTGTTTCACTTTCACTCGTAGATTAGATGCACTAGACATACAGATCAGTATCAATATCAATTTATTGATGAGCTGATAAATGAGTTGGCGAAGAAACTCATCGAGGCGCATAGTATAAAAACTTGACTAAACAGTTATGTTAGTGAACATAAAAGCCGGGTAGGCCGAAGCGGTACTAAAATTTTGTAAACTGATGAGCGTTGGCTACTAGAGTAATAGTTTATCCATTATCCCGCTGATGGGTTACGAGTATTAAAATAGCATTAGATTAACTTACGCAGTTCTGGTAATCTGTTGTTAAAAAGAGTGTACTTATACAGCCAACGATTTTATAACACATTTGCTGACGTCTTTTTCTTACACAATGGATGCGTTAGCAACAACAATAATGGCAAACATTTTTTGTTTGTTTGATTTGAAAATGTATTTACGGACCCCCCTGAGCTCTTCTTTTTATTGACTTTTTCGTATATATAACGGTTAAATCGTTCCTCTTATCTCGGGACGAGATTACAATGCGGCAAACATTTTTTTAAATCTCCTCAAATATTCACATCTACTTAGCCACTTAGGCTAGTATAATATTTATTGGTGGATAATGTTTAGGGGTTTCAGGGTTGCACTCCTTCCTCAAACTTTATAAATTTTTTGTTGTTTCGTAGAATTGTTGAGGCTAATTCCAGTTAGATCTTTTATGGGAATTTTGCTGTCAACAATTTTCTCTTAAATCAAGACTATCTTGACAGCACATCTTGTTTATCTAGATGGAGTGGTGCTAGTGATATTATTCTAACATAAAAATGTTCTTACTTTTATATTTAAATGTGTTAACTTTATAATGCTAGGCGTTTTTTCTTTCTCTTTAAGGGACTTACGTAATTGCTTTGTTATGACCTAATTATTTGAAATTGCAGAATGGATGATTGTAATGACTTTAATTATAATTTTTCCGTGTTTTAAACAATTCTCCTGTTGATTATTATTTAAGACAACCTAGAAATTAACTATTGAGAAAATCCCATTCAACAAAGCAAAAAGTCTCTATGTTTTTTTATGCTGGTAACTAGAAAAATTCTGCTTTATGTTTTGTAAATCGATGAAACATAAATGCATCTTACAGACTTTGTGAAACAATATTAGTTATTTAGTTTCTGTAAGGTTTTTTTTTAAATTTAGTTATATTTGGGAATAAAGCTGGCCTTTTTTCTCTGTGGTGGTTCGGCCAGAGGTTCGGTAGTTTTACACTAAAAATGTCAAGATTTAAATTATTGTGTGTAGATTTTTCAAATGTAAAATTATAAGACTTTATATGAATATCAGAACCAGCTGCTGATGCACAAAAGTTAGATCGGCAATCATGCAACGTTTTTCAAGCGAGTGCATATTTAAAAGCTTCAAGTGATCCTCATAGGGTGGAAGAATTAATGAATTATTCCAGGGTAGGTGCCTGAGAGCAAAGCGGAGGAAGTTTCGCTGAACAGATTCGATGTGTGGCTAGCGGATTCAAGAAGTGGTCTCATAAAGCAAGTGTAGAAACGCAATGTTTTGGTGGGATTCAGCTCTGGGGACCAAAGTTTTATAAATCCCAGCATAGAACTACTCTTTGATACCATGTAGCTTATATGGGAGATAATATCCAATTTTGGTCACATTTGACACATAAGTGATTGGTTTGTGTACTCTGTGGAAAGTCATAAACTCACATTTGTCGATATTGAGTACAAAATTTCTGCTTTTGCATCAATCGTAAAATTTGTGAAGCTCATCCTGTACCTGTTCACAATTGTTAAAAGGTTTAATCTGAGCGAAAAGCTTAATGTCGTCAGCATAAGTCAAGAGTTTGCAGTGCCTCACAACAGAAACAATGACATCAATAGATAGAATAAAGATGAGTGAGCCCAAGTAACTCCCTTGAGGTACACCGGAATAAGATTTGATATGTTCTTTTATCTTCTAAATAATATTCCGTTCATTTAAGAAATGTTAGAGAAAACCCATACTTTTCTATTTTGAAGAGTATCGCAGAGTGAGATAGCTTGTCGAAGGCTTTACTAAAGTCTGTATAAATGCAATCGATCTCGTAGCCTTTTGCAATCCGAGATAAATTCTAACAAGTTAGTGGTTTTAGAACCTGCTCGGAATAAACCTATGCTGGTTTTAAAAGAGCAAATTTTTGCAGGAAATTGATAGCTGAGAGTAAATGATAAATTCAAATAATTTTGGCATGCAAGATAATTTTTCAATAAGCTTATAGTTAGAAATTTCACTTCCACTACTTTTTTTTGTGGATAATGAAAAAAGAATTTTTCCCTAGCTGCGGAAAACAACTATACTATCGAGCGATATTTTAAAATTAATTCTCAGCGGAGCTACCAGAGAGAGTAATAGTGAATGACATGTTATGGGAGTGGTTCATATGATTGAAGTTGTTATTTCGAGGTAAGAAATTTGACGAGGCAAACGCATTGTCAAAAAATGAGGCAAGCATATGTACCTATACAAATTTCAGATGAATCATCACTAGCAAAATCTTTGTACCACATGGTGTTGGGGTAGTTGTCCATTCTATTATAAAGATGTTTGAAATCCAAAAAATTAATAAAGTAGTAAGAACGTTTTGTTAAGCATCTTCATATAATATTGTATTGATACATGCATTAAAAAACGTCATTCATCTTCGTAACTTATTATTATTATTCTTTTCCAATTTTAACTATCCTCTTTCTTTAGTGGTTAGTTAGACAAACTCATTATTTTCAAATTCTACTGTACAAAATGGAACAAAGAAAATTATCAACAACTAAAAAAAATGTATAAATAACAATTATGCTAAGAAATTTTTTTTTAAATTACCAGCTTCCTCAATAAGGCTATGCACCATCTCCTCAATTCTTATTGATAACAATCATTTCTGCCGAACATCAGCATCTTTTGGGACTTGCTCTAATTTTCTAAGGGACAAAATTCTGCAGTGAATTTGCAAACATCAACGTGACTTAAGTTACATAGTTAAGGCAAATAGAAAAAAAAGTTAAATAAAATTGTTCACTGTAAAAGATAAATTTTGATGTTTAATTATGCCACTTGGATTATTCTAAAGATCTCCTACGTCAATGTGCCAGTGCCAAAACAAATCTGGATGCAAAACAGACATGAAAAATGTGACAAAGGAATAGCTCCCTAGAAATATATCCATGTACAGGGTGTCCCGTATATGGTCTGGCACCCGAAGGCTACGGACAAGTCATAGGTCATGTTTAGATGAGAAAAAATTTGTATGGGTGTACGGTTTTCGAGATAACAGGACTTTAAGATATTTGGGTATGTTTTTATAGATCATCATGTAACTTCTGAACGTTAAACCCTATGTAATTTATACTTTGGTAGATAGATAATAGTTGGACCTTTCCAATGGTTTTACCTTATCCTCTCCATTTTGTTTTGAAGTTACGGCTCAACAAAGTTAAAATTTCGGAATTCTTACACGTTTGTTTTTTATTTAACTACTATTTTTATCAAAAAATACGTCCTCAATACTAATTTTTCATATTGGATTTAAGAGGCCCAAAACCTGAGCTTTAAAATGACCTACTACACTCTGTATCGAAAATGTAAATCCTTTCTGCGTTTTTTGAACTTCTTCTTAAGCATATCCAGCGAAGATGGCGAATTATGGCGATCCAGGACCAGATTTAAAAATTGGAGTAATGCCGATTGAATGAAGATGGGTAAACTCTGTGGGTCAATGACAAGTTGAATAGTATGCTTATAGGAGGGCTTAAGACAGAGGAGCAGTTCTTTAGGTATGGTGTCAGGCCCAGATTTTTTATTTAAGTCAAGACCTTGAATGAGAGCTTGAACCTGAAATCATAGACAAGAAATACCCAGATATCGAAGCTAGTACTAAAAAAGCGATGTATGGTAGAGCTCATAGCAAACCTCAATATAACTCACTGATCTCGGCTAAATATATCATGGGTTGGGTACGAACCAACATTTTTTTCTATAGGTATAGGCAAAAATTCATTTCTTTCTTAGTATTTAAATCGACCAAATTTCTTCAGAATTCGTGTGGTTTATTGGTTGTTATAGACGGTCCGAACAAATTCTGTCTACCGTCTTGCTGGATGAGGTGATTGTGAAGGGTGGGACGGTGGAGGTAAACAATGAAAGATTTACTTCTTTTAATAGTTGGATAAGCATACAAAATTACATACTTTAACGAAATTTATTTGCATGGGTATAAATCGCACATCTAGGGAAATAACGCCAAAGCGGCACAACCAAATTAGATTTTGCATTTTCTCAAGAATTTTTGGGTTAAAAAGTGGCTAAGAAAAGTTTGTACCTATAACGAATAATTTCACAGCTACAGCTACTTGTACTTCAGAAACAAAACTTTTTAAGTAAATTAAATAAAGTTGATTTGTTGGGTCCTTGTAAAATATAACAATTCTCTTTTTCATGAATATTGACCACTTTTATGCTTCTTGATTTATTTCAATAATTACGATACCGATTTCACACATTTTGTGCTACACACAGTAAGCATGGAATTTTTTCCTCAGTACAGAAATCAAATAAAGCTTCGCTCTAGTTTGAAGCTTACGGTTTCGCTACTTTTCCCATGTATAATAATAATAAATAATAATAATAAATTTATTAACGGCCAATGTACAAAGATTATAATATCTTATACGTACTTCTAATTTTATGCAATGGTTCCTGGTTCAAAATAAAAACTAACTAAAACACATTAAGGTAACGAAAGAAGTATTAATGAAAAGTAAGAAAAAGTCATAAACAAATAAATAAAATAATAAAATAATGTAAAACAAGTTGTAAAAGAAAAGAAAACAAAATATACGAATATCTATAAAAAACAAACCAAAACATACCACCATAAAAGAAAAAAAAAATAAATAAAAGCGAAACAAAAAATTAAATTAAACGTTAATGGAAATAAAAAATGAATAAAAAATTAAACCTAACCTGACAAGAAATAAATAATAAAATAAATAAGTAAAACAAAAAAACTAATTAACTATAAAAAGTAAAAAGTACGTGCCATTTACACTCCTAAAAATTTAAATCTTTCAACAATGACGAAAAATGCTTGATAGTATACGTATATTTAACAACAATAGTACCTTCTAATCCCGTCCATCCATAGCATATAAATACTTGAATATATTACCCGTATATATTGTTTGAATTTTTCTAAAAACCGTAAGCCTTGGGTAGAAAGTTGAACAAGTTCTTAAAAATGCCCGTAATGAAAAAAACAGCTTTGGAAAGAAAAAGTGGCTAAAACAGTGGGTAATAGCTAAAAGTAAAAAAATGTGGCCAAATGCAAAGTGGCTAAATTGGCTACACTGTATGCAATCATCTAGAATAGAGATTGAAAGCCAGATGCTCATTGATATTATTATAAATCGCTGTATGAAAAAAAAATAATTTCGTGTTGTCCTCATTGGTAAGAAATCATGCCGATTTAATGATACATCAATGTCAATACATTGATAAAGCTGTGAACTCGTTTTATGACATACTAATTCTTTGTTTTACTCACTGTGTGCCACTTGTTAGTTCGAATCGTACTTCGAATTGTCAACCGTGGTTCAATGGCTCTTTGAAGCATCTTAAAAATTTGAAAAATAAGGCTTGGAGACGGTTCTGTTCCTCAAGGAGTGATGCAGATTACGTAACTTATTCTAATTTACGTACACAGTACACTTCGTGTTTAACTGAATCATACAACGAATATGTATATAGAATGAGGTCGTCCTTGCGTACTGAGCCTAAACAGTTTTGGAAGTTTATGAACTCTGCGCAACTGTGATGGATACCCTTCATCGTTGCGACTCGGAAACATAGATAGTGTTGATTCCTTGGCAACTGCCAATCTTTCTGCTGACTTTTTTAAGACTGACTTCTGTGATAGCCACTGTGATATTAGTTATAACGATTTTACCCATTTGACGAAGCTTCGCGCAGTTCTTTCTGATGAAATAGATAATACTTCTGGGGCTCCACAAGGTATCCATCTTGGACCACTTCTTTTTATAATTTACATTAATGATGTTTCTCTGATTTTGGCCAATTCAAGAATACTTTGCTATGCTGACAATGCCAAAATCTTCCGCATTGTTTCTAATGAAAACGAGTGTGGAATTCTAAATTTGGACTTAGACACCTTTCATAAATGGTGTGCTATTAACTGTCATCCTCTCAACATCAACAAATGTACTGCCATGTCCTTTTCTCGTAAAAGGAGGCCATTGAACTTCAGTTATACCTTAGATGGATGCTTATTAACTAGACTTGACAAAACCAAAGATTTGGGTGTCTTTCTTAATACTCGTCTTTCTTTCGAGGATCATATTGACACAATCGTTGCCAGGGCTAATGCTACTCTGGGGTTTGTAAAGAGATTCTCAAAGGAGTTTAATGATCCATTCATAACGAAGGTCCTTTACTGCACATTCGTTAGTCCTATTTTGGAGTATGCCAGTCCGATCTGGTCTCCCTTCTATGCTGTATACATAAATCGCATCGAGGCTGTGCAGCGGAGATTCGTTCGTTTTGCGCTGTGTGGGCTTCACTGGGATAACCCTATTATTCTACCTCCATATGTCGACAGGCTTAAACTCTTTCCTTTGGATTCTCTCGAGAATAGACGAAAAACTTCCAGGGAGCGATAAATTCACCTGAGCTCTTAAAGACTCTTAAAATATCTGTTCCTATGCGCGTCGTAGTTCCTCAGACTTCTTCGATGTTCCCCAGCATAGTACAAACTATGGCATGCACGAGCCGATTTCATCAAAGTCTCGTCTCTTTAACCGTCAGTTTGATTGCATTGACTTTCATCTTTCAAAAAGTCAAATAAGAGATCAGCATAGTTAGAGTTATTTTTCTTTTTATTATTTTATTATGTATACCTTCTGTCATTACATTGTTATGTATACTTTTGTAAACTCAGTAATCAGATCTTTGATGAAATTCTTAATAAAAAAAAAGAGGTGGATGATGAAGGTCAATACGAGAAAGTACACCTTGAGATAAAGCTATGCTTATCTCATTTTCCGCCAGATTGGACAATATTAGATCAAATAATCTGTTGTTGTGGTTCTGAATAGAGTTATTATATTGTTTTAGATTACACATGTTTGCATTGCTAAGCAGCGAAGATCAGACCAGGTATGACTGTATAAGAAGCAACTATGGAATATACCTACTCGTCACCAAAGACCTAAAAACTCGTTCCCTGACTAAATGCAGAACAGACCTTTAACCACAAGCATAATTGACAACAAATTAATTGTGAATCACTTAATCACTTAAATAACGCATATTCAACATCTCAATTTAATTGAAGGCAAATGCTACTGCTGGCCTAGTTATCTCTGGCATATTCAATTGAATTATTTACAGGCATTGTGCTTAGAGCCAATACGACGCTAATAAATGGACAGTTTTTTCGATGAAATTTAATTAAGATTCCGTTTTTAAGTAAGACATTTACGATTTATCACATCACAGCACATGACCTGATGTAACATATTGGACACTTTTTACTAAGTTCTGTCATCATCTGTTTAATAGAAAATAAAAATTAAAGTTTTTAGTGCGATAAGATCTGTGATAATGTCTTTAACAGTAAGTTAGCTTCAGCATACAAACATACGAGTATATGACTTATTCCGTATAGATAACCTAAAATTGCAAATTAGCTCTTCTATATTTGTTTATACACAGCCTATTAGAAATAGCATCTATCGCTGTCGGTGCTGTATGGAATCTAGACAGCATTCTATGCTTACTGAATTATGAAAAGTGTAATTATTTAATTTCAAGGTAATTTCCTTCCGTAATTATAAGATTAGCAAAAAATGGTAAATATGCGCACTCCCGCGAAGATATCTAAAATTGGTTAGATAATTTTATACGCTGGAATTTCCCCGAAATTATTATCTAACTGCAAACAATTTTATAAACATAAATCATAAGAAAGGTGGCGACAGATAAAAATAAAGCTTATATTATGCATTTGGAGTTACAGAGCGCTAGTAAATAATAAAAGTCGAAGTGATTCTAAGATCGTGACATTTTTGGAAACAATGTTCAGAACCTAATTAATTGATAGAATTTAAATTGCGACTAACCTCTCATTCCCAGTACTATGAGAATATCAACAAAGGACTCGTTTCTTATGCTTAGGCTTTAGCAGACATGAAAGAGAGAAAATGTTGAATGACAATAACAAGACAACTCTTCAAATGAGGTATAAATTGGCATTTACTCAGGATTTACAAGAATTAATTTTTCGTAGGCATATTTTTATTATAATTTATAACTTAGATAGCACTTACGTTGACTTAACTTAGCTGACATCACTTGATTTAAATGACAGAAATAATGTTCTGCTGTTGTTGGTTATGGTAAATATGAGCAAAATAAACAAATTGGATTCTATCTTCTGTAGTTGGCTCATGAGAGAGGAGTGGCGAATAAGGATGGACGATCTTATTCGTTTAGTTTGGTTTTTTGAATTTTGATTTCTCTTAAGCCGGTCCCACACAATGTGTGCATTTGTCAAATATTTAGCAATGCCTCTCATTTGGACAAGTTGTTTTCTGTGCCTCTCTATTTGGCGAGGTATGTAGGAGCTAAATTCAGGAAATATTTATTATGTATGCACTTCTCATTGTATCAGGCTTTTAGAAGCAGGACGATAACCACAATTCTAGGGAACTGTTCAGTCACGATAACCGCAGCAAAAGGCTGCCCACAAGGAGGAGTTCGCTCTCCACTCCTGTGGTCGATCGTGATTGATGATCTGCTAGAGAAACTGATCAGTTCGGGTTTTAATGTACAAGGCTACGCGGATGACCTAGTAGTCACAATACGGAACAAGCATGATCAAGTCATATCCGACCTCATGCAAAATGCCCTCTCGAGAGTCCACACGTCGTATTTAAACAAAGGCCTTAGCATAAACCCAAACAAGACGGTTATCGTTCTTTCACTAACGGCTTCTCTTCTTGATAGCACGGAATTGATATTTTCAGACAAAGTCTAGATAAGAAACTTACCTGGAATTCGCATCTGTCCAGAGTGATAAATGGCTCAACCATCCATATCCTGTCTTATAGTCAAGCTGCCCTCAAGACCTTATAGTCCTACACTATTAAGTCAGGAATAGTATGGCAATGTCTACAAAGCCTCAAAAGCTTATCAAGGAAAAATAAAGT
Source organism: Dioctria linearis (assembly GCA_963930735.1). Taxonomy (NCBI): domain Eukaryota; kingdom Metazoa; phylum Arthropoda; class Insecta; order Diptera; family Asilidae; genus Dioctria; species Dioctria linearis. Next base: position 37,593,903 of record OZ005742.1, on the reverse strand, counting down.
TATCCTCATGTGGGTGGCTGGATATGAGGGCCACAAAGGCAATGAAATTGCTGATGGACTAGACAAAGGAGTAGCGGAAACTCAGTTTGTCGGACCAGAGTCATTTTATAGCACTTCAAGGTGTTATCTCTGAGCTGCCTCAAACGAATGGGAGCATAAACAAAAATCCCTGTATTGGAAAAGGATACAAGGACTTCGTCAGGCAAAAAAGTTTATCGACACCTCAAGAAAAGAACTCCTACTTTTTAGAAGAATAGAGCTCAAAATGATTACTGAGCTCTTCTCAGGTCATTGCCCCTTAGGTATCACCTGAATAAGCTGGGCTTGGGTGAGACTTAATCCTACCGTTTCCGTGAGGATGCTCACCAAACCTCGGCATGCTTTTCCTCCACCAACCTACGTGTGGAACCTCAATCCCAGAATGTTTCGAGACTTTATTAACAGTCTGAACCTAGAAAAGGAGTAAGTGCAACGGGGACTCACAATAGATTTTTCAGATCGCAGTGATAGCGAGGCTAACGCATACACACCCCTTCACAAGTCTAATCTAATCTAATCAGGCAGAATAATTTATACTGTGCGCAAGCAAATGGAAGAAGCAAAGAAATATCTCTACACTTTGGAGAGATATCTCTTTACTTCTTCTCACCTCTTCCCCAGAAAATCTGTTTGCACACTGCATCAAGAATACTCATGTGGGATGGTCTATTGTGTGGAGCTGGTTTTACAACAATCTCGGAGACTCTCCTCGTTATCATCAGAATTGCACCAAAACACCTTCCTTACCCGGGGTTACACGAGATAGTACAGCTTGTATGCAAGCCTCCATTACAACATGATTTTAAACTTGACGACAGAAGGCAGCTCGGTTGATGTCTTATCTTCTTGCATGTAAGTTCATTTAAAAAATGGCATTGAGACGTAAAGTCCTGCGTATATGGGAAAATTATAGCAATTAGAAGAATATAGAAGCAGAATAATAAAAACCCAAGAAAAAATTAAGAGGAAGGTGTTGGTAAATGATGTAATGCAAATGATCCCAGAAAATCTAATTTTCCCAGTATAAATTTATCAATTTCTCACAAGCATTTTTTTTCCGCCATCTTGAAAATTGTGTAATGTCAAATTATTATCACCTCAGCTGCCATGGTTTTTCATCAGGCAAGTTCGCTGAAAGCTGAGCTGCCAGCATGGTAGTAGAGGTTACACGTGCAAGAAGTATGGCAGTGCAGCTTGCATGCAAGCTGTACTATTACGTGTAACCCACGGGTTACTTCAAATATTGTGGGTTATTGCTGCCCGCGCACAATCGATCATCAATGGATAAATTACTGCATGACCAGACCAACGAAAGATATGTAAGATGAGCACTAAATTACTGTGATTCGATAACATAGTTTTCACGACTATATTCACTTCCATACCAAGGTCAAAGTTAACTTAAGGACAAGTTAGGAAATAGAAGAGATTGCCGACTGTTTTCCATTTAAATTTAACAACCAGAAAAGGAAAGAAAGAACAAAAACAATATAACAAAAAATTAAACTCTCGCAAATGATTAATTCTCGAAAATAAATGAAAAGGGAAGTTTTTAGAGTTTACTCTCATCATCTTGTTTTTCGTTATTTGTACAGTCGAGTAGTTTTATATAGGTAAAGCCTCGTTTCCACTTATACAAATTTTCTTACCCGACAAGTTTTGAAACAAGTTGGCAACATTCTGTCTAAGTGGAAACGCTATATGAAAATTCAGACACGTGTTGGCAACTTGTTTGATGTCGGCTGTAAAAACTCGCAGAAAAGAACTCAAAACTACAGAGTCCAAACATCGGGCCAACTCTATAATAAAACAAAAAAAAAAATAACTCACATATTGTAGTTTTTTCTTACGATCGGAGATTCCAAAAAATAAAAATAAGTAAGAAAGCTAGAATTGGTCTAAGAAGAAATTCTTATGATACGCTACATGAAAGCAAGTCAAAATGCTTATAACCAATTTCATAGGATTTCACCTTGTGAAGAACTTTTCAGTAGATTAAAACCGTCTAGGAGTGATCGTTTTCACGGTATACCTATATAAGAAACCAAATTTTTTATATGGCAACACCAAAAAGGGGTTACCCGATTTAGTCAATTTTTGAAACTTTATTTACTATTACTATAAAAACACCATGTACTTTCAGCTCTCTACGTCGACGTTGACTTTACTTATTTAAATTATTATTTTACTTTATAATTATTTTTAACAAGTGGTGGCCCGATCTACTCCATTTTTTAAAATTATATTTACTATCTTAATAAAACGCCTTGTACAATATTTCAGCTCTATGCATAGACGCGGTTTCAGGCAGTGTCCAAATATATAGTCTAAAACGAAATTTTTGTATGGCAACCCTACGAAGGAATTACACGATTCAGCCCATTTAGGGACTTAAATTTACATTTTTTTAAAAAGCCCGTGTGCAAAATTTCAGCCCTATAAGTGAACGCGCTCTCGAGTTATCGTGCAGACGGACGAAAGGACAAGCAAAAATCAAAATAACTTCTAATATTATATATGGGTGTCCAATCCATTTTGTTCTACCATCATTATTTCTAAGTGTTACAAATGGAATGACAAACTTAGTATAACCCTATAGATTACATCTGGAGTATAAAAAAAAAACAAAAGGCAGCATTGTTTCTCATATTCTCATCTAATATTCCTGGGATTTAGTGAAATATTGAGAGAAGCCATCAAAAGGGTGAACCACAATGGACGTATAAGTAAGTAAAGTTACTTACGTAAAGCGAACGCGCCTTTAAATTAAACAGAAGTACCCAAAATAACCTTAAGCGTCGATAAAGAAGCTTTCGTTAAGTTTAAATGTCAAATTTCCTTCAACTCGATTTTTTAACGAAATCAAATTAAGCTATTTTTTTTGCTTACCCCTAAAAGTAGGTATAGGGAGAGAAAAGATTACAAATATTGTACATATTGTGATCTATTTATATTCTAAATATTTATTTGAAGTATCCACTAAACTATGGTTGATTTCGCATAAAACTTGTTACCTGATGTTCAGCGGAATACAATACTGAAATTAAAAAGAAAAGCCATAGAAAAGTGATCCTATGTTAATGTAACCAATTTCACTAGTGTCAACGGGCCATTTTATACAAGGTATTAATGGACTCTTAGACTAATACTGAATGTGTTTTTAATTTTATTATCTTCATACATTTATATGTTTTTATACAGGGTGTTTCCTCCATGGTGGTCAATAGAGTAGGAAGTACTCACCTAGTCAAACAAAAAAAATGTATGCAAGGGGGGGGGGGGCATATCAACCGTTTCCGAGTTACAGGGTGACAAAAAGCGAATAAATGTAAGAAAATCCGAAATATTTTGAGAGGAGCACCGGAAGGGTTTAGCAGTCGTTGGAAAGGCCATGAAGTTCTCAATACATTGAGCTGTGACCGTATGCCCTGTATTTTGCGAAAAACTATCTTTTTTTCTTAATCACCATGTAACTCCGAAACGGTTTATATGCCCCCCCCCCCCCCGCCAAACAATTTTTGTTTGTCTAGGTGAGTACTATCACCTCCTGCGCTATTAGCCACCATGGAGGAAGCACCCTGTATATGATTTTGTTTTTTGTAAATGTGGGAAATTTTTTTTGCATAAGCTACTGAAATCAACCCTAGGCTAAGACAACCGCATAAATTTTCCTCAAATTATGTGAAGATCAGCATACTCTCAACTTCTTTGTAAGTAATATTAACTTCCTTGGACCGGAACCCGGCGTAGTTGTTGCCCCTCTAGTCTCGGGTCTCTCATCAAAGCGGATGTTCATAGGAAGCATCAGCAGAGAGAATCTGAGTATACTTGTAGGTGCACAAAACTGTTTCTTGATGGGCCCGACTTTGTTATGGGGCTCGGAAGGAAACAATGTAGAACTGTGGTTGGCATCATCACCAGCCACAGCTCACTTCACCACGCTCATCTAACAAGGAGGGGAGTTGTCGATAGCCCTAAGTCTCTGTCCTGCCTAGAAGGAGAGGCTGAGACAACCGAACACTTTTTGTGTGCGTGTCTAGCCTTTGCCCGGAGCAGGCTGGATACTCTAGGGTCTGACCTTCTATTTACAGATGAGCTGAAAAATCTTCATCATCAAGACCTGATGCGTTTTATTAAGAGGACAGAAAAGTTTTGGTGAAAGGGCTACTAGCAGGATAGCACAATGGGCCGCTCTGGCCTCCGTTCTTCGGATGGGATTTCCGGACCTACTGCTTAAAAAAAATAGCTTCTTCTTAAATACTTACTATAATAAAATTAAGTAAATTCTTAGAGTAGGTATAGTATTATAATCTGCAAAGTCAAACTGGATGTGTTATGTTTTAAAATTTCCTGGAAATAATTCAACGAAACAAGAAAAAAATAACACCAAATGAGGAGATTTTTATTCTCAGATGAACTGTTCTAGAAATATGTATATGTATGTAAAAGACCACTTCAACAAACAAATTTGCATAGATGGGTGACCATAAGAAATTACATACGCCATTCATTTAACTAAGGTATCATAAGAATTGCTCTTAGATCACTTGCCTTATCTAGGAAAATATTTATTGGGGAAAAACCTAATTGAAACTGTTCATTGATATCAAATATCAATTAGACTTACTTTTATTATAAAGGAGTTCTTGCTAAGAAGAAATGGTGATTTATAATATTAAATCCAGACTTTGAATAATTCATTTTTTTTATATTTCTTTCGATATTTACGAGATCCAGTCAAGCCTGATATAAAATTTTATGCAAATTCATATGAAGATCAATTCTTTATTAGTTTATATAAGATTTAATTGAATTAATCGACTCATGCAAATTTATGATTTCAAAGAAGATCTTATGATGAAATAAGAAAACCAAGAAAGAGAAAAATTATCGCAATTTAATAACATATTTCTCCCCCGCCCCCAACAACGTTAAGCCGGAATATCACTAACAGTTTCGATTGAAAGTTTTTCCATGAAAAACTGCATATTATTGGCTAACGTTTTCTGACACCTTAACATAAATTAAATGAATTTCTTAAAATTAAAATTCTCACTAAGAAAATGTGAATACATAAAGATTGCATCACCCCTCGATTATCATGTAGATGAAGTCAGTATAAACAACAATAGTTCTAATATGAAAATAAAAGTTTAATAACGTGAAAAGTCAAGAATGGGTTGCCTGATTTAGTTCATTTTCCACATTATATTTAATATTTTAGATTGATGCGTTCTCAGGAAATGTTCAAATATATAGTGAAAAACAAAATTTTTGTATGTCAGCCCCACGAATGAGTTACCCGATTTGTCCTATTTTCGAACTTAAATTTACTTTTTTTTTTAAAACTCATTTGCAAAATTTCAGCTCTCTAAGTAACTACACGCGTTTTCGAGTTATCGTGAGGACAGAAGGGGACGGACAAACGGACGGACAGACGGACATGGAAAAATCAAGATAACTTTAAATATTCTGCTTAGGTGTCCAACTCATTTTGCTCTACCTTCATTATTTCTATGTGTTACAAACAGAATGACAAACTTAAATAGTATACCCTATGATTCCTTAATCATCTAGGGCAGTGTGTCCCAAGGTATGGTACGCGTACCCCTGGGGGGACGGGAAAGGCTTGGATGGGGTACGCGCTGTACCGTGCTTTAGCTGCATCAGGTACAACAAGTAGCTTACTTTCAATCCGATTACAAACATAGAAAAATAATCAATATGAAAAAAGGCATATGGAGTGCAAATGCAACATGTGTATCCAGTTTTAACAGAGAAAGTCCTGAAATACATCTTGCCTTTTCCAACCTCATACATACATACATATATATATATATGTGAAATTGCCTTTTCAAAAAAGGAACATGCTTTTGGATGTGAAACCGCATCTCAGATAAAAACAAACAACCAGGGAACCAAATTGTGATTGTGATCTGTCATCTCAGCGTAAACAATTTCATCCTTCTCATTGATTATAATGAATGTTATTTATAATATAACTTTTATTTATTTTATTTATATTTTATTATGAATGAATTTTATTTTTGGTTTATTATTATTTTATTTTATGTACTAAAAAAATTAGTATATTTTTATTGTTATTAACCCTTAAGTAGGCGCATGGGGTCAGAGCAATTGTAACCGCGAAAAAATGTAGAACGCATTCTCTCTCGACCTTGTGTCTTCCAGTAGCTTTTCATCTTAAAGCACTATTTTGAAAATCGTCCTACTCGAGCCACTGCAATGTACAAATTCGTTTGCTCTATAGTGAAGTGTGACCCCATGTGGCCACTTAAATAATTTTTTTCATGAGGTAAGTTTTGTTAGGTATTATAGCTTTTGAAATTTCGACATTATATAATATTTTCGGATGAGCACTAGTGAAAATAAATAAAAACGTTGAGATTGTAGTTTTGAGTGAATAGTGTAGCTTTTCTACTCTACTCCGAATAGTGGTTCTTTTTTTTCACTTTTCTATAAAGACTGGGAAGAAGATCCGCAGTACGTAATATAAAATAATTGTTATGTTATTTTTGTGTTGACTTAAAGAGAAATTATTTGTTTTACAAGTTTTGTTAAAGCAATAAGATTTAGTTATTGAACTGCATTGTTTTTGAATATTTTGTAGTTTACTTAAATTTCTAGAAAGAAATCGGGGTCACTGCAGACCCCATGTGCCCACTTGTGTGATTTTGCTAGTGCGCGTACTTAAGGGTTAATGTATTTGTATTTATTTTTTTACGACGGGTATTTAGTGTTACGAAAATTATAGAAGGGATACACAGATCTCTAGAGTTTGGGAAACACTGTTCTAGGGTATAAAAAATGGCAAGATCGGGGCATACTTTCGTAAGGTTGCCGTTTCCATAAACAAATTTCGTTTTATGTAACTAACTTATACCTAAGGCCGTTCGCACATGAAACTGCTCAGTTGTGACGGACTGGTTGGTGATCGAAATCGCAAACTGGTTAGTAACTCGAGACAAGGTTTAAATAGAGTACCAAAACAATACTTTAGTTTCACAAAAAATTGTTTTATTAAAATAAAAACTCTAACACGTACGAGTTTCGGTCTATTCGACCATCTTCAGAGAGATCTCTGTTGCTACTAAATGCCAACGTCTGGATTTGACAATTAATAGATTATCAAATAGGTTTGACTTTGATATTTATAGGAAGCCATCTTTTTCGGATTCTATTATCCCAGCTAGTCCCAATCACCCGGTTAGCGTTAAACTTTCGGCTTTCCACTCAATGATTCATAGATTATTCAATATACCACTGTCCACAATATCATTTCATAAAGAACAAGACACTATCAAATTAATTGCTGTTAAGAATGGTACAGTGGTACAGTGTTGATTGATAAACTTATAAGGAACAAAAATAAGAAAATTATGTTAAAAAGCATCACAGCTTTAACGCCCTTAAGTAGCGACAATAGTGACAGATATGTTAAGTTACCATTTATAGGCAAAATTTCTAGCCAAAATTATAAAACTAAACAGGGAAGTGAATATAACCTTTTATAATAAGAATATTGTGAAAAATAAATTAATGAATGCGAAAGAAAAAATCAATACTTTAGAAAAATCAGGCGTATATGAGATAAAATGTAATAATTGTGATTCCATTTATATTGGACAAACTGGGAGGAATTTCAGTACTAGGTTTCAAGAACATATTCCTACATGTAAGAATCAAAAAACACATTCAACTAAGGCAAGATATTTAACAGAAAATAGACACAATTGTACTATAGATAATTTAAACATTCTACACATTGAAAATAAGGTAAAAGAAAACTTTGAAATTGTAAAAGCTAAAGCAGTAGGCAAAAATATTCTTAATGAGCAGATAGATTTTTCAGTAACTCCAGTTTTAAGGTCATTGTATTAGCTTTGTCCAGCTTAGATCATTTAAAGCTAGGTTCGATCATATGACGTTGGCATTTAGTAGCAACAGAGATCTCTCTGAAGATGGTCGAATAGACCGAAACTCGTACGTGTTAGAGTTTTTATTTTTATTTTAATAAAACAGTTTTTTGTGAAACTAAAGTATTGCTTTGCTACTCTTTTAAACCTTGTCTCGAATTAAAATGTTTCACAAACCGATAACGGTGCACAGCATTAATATGGTTAGTAACTGATGATTCGCACATGGAGCTAATAAAGTGACGAAGAGCATTTCCTCCGCTATCATTATTATCAAGACAGAGGGACATGAGCAAAGAATATGTTGGATTCATTCCTTCATAGGAATAGAAACTGTAGACTATTCGTCGCCATAAATGAGTTGCATCAAACAGACGCAAAGTATTTAGAATTCTATAGAATGTCTAAGTCCCGTGACACACGATGATACACACTCTAGACTAGACCCGACGTAAAACCGATTTTTGTATCGAGCGTGTATCAGTCCATGGTACACGTAGTTTATACACGGTTGATACACGTTCTTGAGGCAGGAAAGAAAATTCATCATTTCCATATGTTCTGTACGCACACAAACCGAGCACATGCAAAAATATGTAATAAAACATTCGTGTATCAACCGAGTCTAACCCTCTGCTCTAAATTGAGGTATACACGATGAGGCGTGTGTATCATCGTGTGTCACTGGACTTAGCACTTTCGTGTATACCCCAATTTAGAGCAGAGGGTTAGACTCGGATTATAAACGAGTATTTTATTACATATGTTTGCTGTGTCAAGAGCGTGTATCAACTGTGTATAAACTACGTGTACCAAGGGCTGATACACGCTCGATACAAAAACCGGTTTTACGTCGTGTCTAGTCTAGAATGTGTATCATCGTGTGTCACGGGACTAACTAGTAGCACCATGAACGTCCTTTCCATTGAAATGCATAGGCAGTGATGCACAAGTTACTAATGTGAAACTTGAAAGATATTTTTGATCACTGTATAGTATTTTTTCAGTAGCTCCGTGTGCGGAATGCCTAAGTATCACCTTCTTACTACAAACCAGAAATTACTAAGAACCTTTACATTATTTCAATTGTTATCGGGGAATACCCGATATAACCAATTCGGGGGAAACCCGATGCATTAGGAAAATAATCAATTCAGCTTGTAAAATGCAGTACAAGTACCAAAGAGAATTAACAAACTTTTTTTTTATATAAAATACGTAACAATTTTATTGGTAATATAATTCAAATTTTTGAAATTTTTATTACTTCTTACTAAAAATTTGAGTTCTTTTTAGTATGACTAAATGGTAATTTTTTTTTTTACGAGGAGTATATATACGTGTCAGTACCGAAATAAGATTTTTGATTAACGTGTATATGTCGTAGACACGCGGGGTGTGTGGCTGCGTGTTCGAGTCGCGTGTGGCTGTGGGTCTTGTGCGCAATCTGTCCCTTCACCGCTCATCTACTTCTCCTAGTATTCGGTTATATTGGTTGGATTACACTATCAGCGTAAAGGTTTGAAACACTTCATGAAGAGACTACAAATTTTAGCCACTCTGTGTAAAAAGTCGTTAAGCCCAGACTATGTATTACAAAATCGGAATTTACTTCAGGGGTGGCCAACATGTCGATCGCAATCTACCGGTCGATCGCGAAGGGATTTTTGGTCGATCACGATGTTATTTTTGGTTGAACAAGAAACAACTGATGACGAATTTTGGTCCATCATAGTAGACATGAAAAAATTTCAGCAAACAATGGTAACTCTATATACAAACAGTATGTTTACATTAAGGTCACAGTTTAATTTTTCAGTTTACCTATAATCGACCAAATAATTCTTTCCTTGTGCAACAAACCACTTAGTCTCTACCAAATTCTGGTAGATTTATCGACACGCCGCCGTCTTTTTGTGGTTAAAGTGGTAACATTTATTAGCTTTCATAAAAAAGAGTCATCCTTTTTATTAACATTACTGTTGTAAAGTGTGAATGAATGTAAGCAGGCACTTTTTTTTATATTTTAGCTAAGAAGACTTATCATTTTCATGATGATGGGGACCTGAAGTACTTTGTTGTGATGAATGATAAATGTTTTTGTTTAATATGCGATGCCTATATGCCTCTATAGCTGTTTCTAAAAGGAGGTAATCTTGAAATAAGTTATCTATCTCGGCATAGCGCAAACAACAAACAGATTACCCACTAAATAGTGAATTGAGAAAAAATTAACTTAGGAATTTAAAGGCGCCAATAAGAGCTCAGCAAAGTATTTTTTAAATCACGAGCAGTGACCAACAAATTATTGCAAATCATTTATGGATGGGAATTTATAATAGAGACATTTTTGAAAATATCAGATTCAAATTTCAATAATTTTAAGAACAAGAGTGAAATTATTACTGGCATTAGAAATCTTTAATTTTCCTGAAATTCTATGATTAGCCGGATTGAGAAAATAAGTGAAAATGTAAGGGAACAGTATTAATGACATTATAGATTTTCTTGTTTTTTCTTCTTCAATTTGCTATGATTATATTGCTTATTTTTATTTGTATAGGTTTTAACGATTATGCATTATTAAGCTATCACTGCATAATTAATTATGTTAGCCTGCAAAAGATTAAATACAAAAGAAATAATGTATTTAGCGTTTAAAATTGTAAACTATGTATATTCGCAACAGCTGTCTCAAGAGGCATCTGTTCCAATTACAACATGTTGAAGAACAGCCAGTATTATTACTAGTATTACTATATATTGATATGAACTGGCAAAGATTTCGAAATTACTAGCCCAGATAACTTGTTTTCTTAAAGCACAAGATAAAGAATGTACGAATTTAAATGATATAACTTGGTTGAGGCTTTTAGGACTTCTAAAAGATTTCACATAAAAATTGAGTGATTTGAATTTAGAAATCCAAGAAAAGAATAAAACATTGGGGAGATGATAGACATTAGTGCATAGAAAACAAAATTTATAATACCAATAGGTGATACTAACAAAAAACAATTTAGAGCATTTGTCAAATATATCAAAATACTTAAAAAAGCATCGTAATTGTAATAACAACATTTAAAAATACGTTTTTGAAATCAAAAAGTTAGTGAAAGCTTTTACGTGAAATTTCCTGACTTTAAAAGAGTTCAAATAATGTGAAATATGTGTCGTTTTCCTTTAAAAGTATTTTTAAATGTAAAACTTATTCCTGTCCAAATATCTGAAACATTTAACCTTGACAAAAACATATTAGAAAATGAAATTACAGTGGAAATTGGTTAACGCGAAATCGTGGGGACTAGCAGAAAGTTTTCGTAGTATCCGAATTTCTTATTAAGCGTTGTCTTATATACATACGCAAAAAATTGATATTATTGAAAAATTTGGGTATAGGCATTGCATCCTATTTTTCTTCGTCGTTATCTGAATCTTCAGCTTCAGATGCATACGCTGATGATCTCATTATTTCCACAATTTCATGCTCGACAAACTTGGAAACAGTCTCAATATGGTCGTCCAGGTTCAAATAATCTTCGAGTGTAATATCTATGGCTAAAAAAAAATTTCGCCAGGCTGTAGATGTAAGGAGTCCAAAATTGTCATTCCATTAGTATCTTCCTTCGATTCGTCATGAATTGCCTGAACTGAAACTTCCTGTGGGAGGTTTGCTAGTGCTTAATGAAGACACAAAATGGTGTTAGATGGTACAACAACCATTATTTTGTGGTAATAGAATTTTTTTTTAACAAAATAAGTAAGTAGGAATTTCAAATGTTTTCTTAATAAGCGATATTTCGTGTTATTCATTTCGCATATCAAAATTAATTCACATGAAAATCATTTTACGGAATTGGTGGTACACTGGGCGTTTGTTCGTGTTATGCAATATTTCGTGTAATCAGTTTTCGTGTTAAGTGAACTCTAAGCACAGATTTGAAATTGCAATACAGAGACCTTGTGGATAATTTTATAAATATCTTAATCGAGAAAAGCTTCCAAATATTACTCAATATAGCAAATATATCTTGATTCGGAACTACATACTTATGTGAACCTTATCTTTAAATTTAACAAGGAGTAAACAACGATCTCATACTGAAGATTAAAATTATAAACGTCTGGTTGGATAAATACAGACACAGACTTTTTATTAATGATAAGTTAAAAGAGTTTTATCAGTATTTTTCATCACGTAATTTTAAATTAAATAAAAAAATTTGTGTGTGTATAAACTCCTTGTTATTACTTGTTAGTGCACAAGAAATATATTTGAATTAGTAAATCTCACGTAGGTAGATCCCGAGACATTTTCAAAAAAATTCGATCACACGTATAATCAAGTTGGCCACCCCTGGTCTTGGCTATTCATGAAGTGCTAAGTTACATCAAGTGTCTACGACATATACACGTTAACTGGTTAATGAATAAATAACAAGTGGTAATGTCCTAGCTAGGCCTAATGTGAAATTACGTCAATTATGATTTCAAACTTGAAAACCTGGAAAATGAGTGCCTTAGACCAATGAGTAAAACCAGCTCGAAGCTGGGAACAATTTACGTAGGTTCGAGTGAAACTGTTGATCTTCACTTTAAGTTATGCATAAAAAATGTCATAACGCTATCAATACAATTGTAAAAGTTGTTTTTCTGTTCAAATGTTTTTTTTAAATACATAGATATGACACAAAACAGTTGAGAGGAATTTAATAAAGCATAAATTGCTTTTTAAATACAATCTCATATTTCTTGTAGTTAATAATAAAGAAGCTAATTTTATAAGCTTTGAAAATATGTTTCTACCCTTTCTGTAATTAGAGTACATATTATATCTCATTTCAAACACCTGTTTTACTCATTCCTCGAGCCAATTAAATTATTTTATAATAATGATAGTTATACATATTAATATTAGTTAATTATTCAATCAAATAAATATTTAAAAAAAAACTTTGAAATCTATTAAAGTTTAAAGTTTAACGCAAGAATTCGAGTAAAACGTGTCTGTTGCAGAAAAATTTTATCGCTCGTAAAGTCATAAGCAAAAATTTTACCAATAACTTTACCTGTTTACTGGTAAAAATCACGTTTAAAGGAACATTAAAATGAGTAGTAAAATTTTAAGATTTCATCATAATCTTTTTGAAGAAAATGTGTGAAAAAAAATTAATTAAATGATATATGTTAAAATTTTATCAACGATTGAAACATTAATATTAGTTGAATTTTACTTTACCCGAACTCAATACTAGACAACAATTATGTATAATTGTCAGAGCAAATTGCATTACCATGTTGGTGCGAACCGCTTCTAGTTTAATTTAAATTGAGCTTAAAGGGGTATGCCAAGTTTAGGTCCGACATGAACAGACATGACGGATGCTTTAAACGAACATATTTTATTATTAATTAAGCGGGGAAAGGTTTGGGAGTGTCCAAGTTTGATCTAGTAAATTTGGGAAAATCTAATACAGAATCGAGTTCCTTAGGTCTTGAGACAAAGTTTGAGTACCCACATTCGTATAATCGGGGGCTTAAATAGCCATACCCATAATCACTCTTATAGTATTTTCCTCTTTTTTCTAACTGAGGTATTAGATTTTATGCAGCTTAGATTGGCTCTGACTCAGTATGGTTATGCCCGATTGGAAAACGGTTTTCACTCTTCGCCGCAGCTCATTACCAGCTACAGTTCGTAGAAGAGCTTTTCTCTCCATAGCTTTAGGGTTAGGGTAGGAACGCCCGGTGGGGGATGCGGTGGTTCCAATACGGCATATTGCACATTAAATTAAAGGTATCGTCGAATACTATCGGGTGGTGTACTTTTTCCCGATTCAGAAAACTTTCTCGGGACGTTTTGTCGCCGGAAAATTTTCATGCATTTAGTTCGCATACACCCCAGTTACTACATTTCGCATATATTCTTGCAGTTCTTTCTTCCATGGTCATAAACGCTCTGTTGTGAAAATTTTTTTCATCGGATGCCATTTTCCACGATGCACCAATTCTACGCAATCACGAGAAGTTGAAAACCCCACTTTTTCACCCAAGAAAGTCGCTCAACCTACATCCGATCGCCAAAGCACCCCCCCCCCCCTTTATTCAAAAAAACATTTTTAATCAAATATTTTCAGAGTATCATAATGCATCGTTTAAAAAATCCCTCATGTCGGGCCTAAGTTGTATGAAAAGTGGGCATTCCCCTTTTGTGTTTTTGTGGTTTAAAGGCGGCATCCGAAATCCCACGGCCCTTAATTTGACCGGCCGCACCACACGTGGGGGAAGGATCTACTCCGAATGGTGTGAGCTTGCCTGTGATGCCACATTTTATCCACTTCGAGTCGGTCTCAGTTACTTCATTGTGCTACACTTGTCCCTAGGCGTGTCATCACAATAATTTAATTTTTTTAACTACGCTGAAGATCCTTTAAGTATAATTACCAAGGTTAATTGTCTATACGTCTTTAATAAGTTACAATTATTGATGTAAATAATAATTGTATTGCAAATTCACAGCACGTAATGAGAATTAAATTATTATATTCTATTACCTCAAATCGCAGGTAAAGAACTGCACAGCCGTCCGATCAGTAATTTCACAATTTCAAAGTGGTCGAAACTTCCAGTAGTATTGATATACTTCTCGTGCTGCATCTTAGAAAAGTGCAGCACAGAGGTTTTCCTCCCCCGAATGCCTATCATTTACGTATAGTTAAGCTTGCTGCAGGGTGAAAGCCATGGGACAACTTCTGTTGGCAGAGTTGTCACAATTATTTTAATTTTAATTTAATTTTCGCCTTAATAGTCATATTACAAGTTCTACAAATTCCAAATACATTCGAAATTATTTCTTTTATTTGAAGCTTATCTCCTGTAGCATAACATTTTTCTTAAAAGTGATTTTTAAGGAAATAAAATGAAGCAATTTTTGTTTGCGCATCCCTAAAAGTAGGTATGGGGGACAGAGAAAAGATTACAAATGTTTTATTGCCATCTATTTCTAATTTATACATTTATTCGGAGTATCCACTGAACTATGGCCATGTTCATAATTATTAAGAATTTATTAAGTTGAAGTTCAGCGGAATACGGTACTTGAACCAAAAATAGAAAACTATAGAAAAGTGATCCCATGTTAATGTAAGTAATTTCAGTAGTGCCAGCGGTCTATGTTATACATACATTTAGTGGGCCTAGCCCGTGAGTCCAGGGGCAAGCTTAAGTTATAAGGTTATTTTCGGCTTAGTTTCTCTATATATATATTTTTTGTTTTTATGGCAATATAAGAATCACATTATAAAGAAAATTCACACTATCATAGATCATATTTTCATCAAAATCCATTACCAGTCTTTTGTTGTTATTCATTAAGAATCCAAACTGAATTTCTGTTACTATACATCCAAAGGGCCTAATTATTTTTCGAAAGAAAGTTCGAGTATCTGCTCAAAATGAGAAATAAAGAAATTTTGTGTTCACTGCCCTTAGATTAGTTAAGTGGGGTGAATGGCCTTTGAGCTGTCGTCATTTATTAGCTTATTATTCGAAAATGATTAGACTAGACAAGTTCTTATGTGTTCGTTCATAGTAAAGCCAATCCAGAAATGCTGATGAACTCCATTTCTGTATTTGTTTTACTATCTCAGATAAAATTAAAAAAAAAATACAACAAAAAATTAAAAAGAACATAATTCAGCCAGCCATTTGAAGTCATTTTTAATTCAAAGATAACGAATATTCATATGAGTTTCATTTTTATTTTATTTTTATTTTTCAGATTCATGATTATGGTACCTACCACAAACCTTTTGATAAGATTCTCAACTGTTAAACCTTATATTAAATGTATACAAGTATATGATTGAATTTCATTTCGCCAAGTCAAAATGAACTCACAGTGAAATCAAATAACGATTGCCATAAATCAATTCAATTGTGACAGAGATAATGAAAAATGAACTGAGCATTCTTGATTCTAGAATATTATCACAACTTTTACGTATCTTGCTAAAACTCATCCTTTGTTTACATAATTTAACAATAACATAAAAGATATCATTTATTTCTCTAAATTAGGATTATTTCTGGAAATTAGTTTGTAAGAAAATATATTTTTAAACATAAGACTTCTCGAATTAACACCAAAATGCAATTTTAAGAACTGCTGAAAAATATTTTATCCGCCGCATTAAATGGCAAGCAATAATTTAGTAGTATGTTTTTACTGCAGACTTAAGTTCACAGCGGACGTTTTAATCATGCTTTAATGATTTATCAGAGCTGCTGATTAAAACATTTTGTTTTGCCGGTCTGAATGCAAAGAGGGATGGCGTATAAATTTATTTGGCGCTTTGTCCGAATCAAGCAAGACTGAAGCATGATTAAAACGTCTGGTGTAAAGGCAGCCTTAATGTATAATTTCAGCTGGAGAGACACAAACATAATTTTGTTAAAATTAGTGTAATTTTTATCCATTAGATAAAATGTGATAAATAAGGCTAAATTAACACTGGACGCTTTAATAATGCTTCAGTCTTACTTGATACAAACAAAACGCCACATAAATTTATACGCTATCCCTCTTTACATTCAGACCGGCAAAACAAAATGTTTTAATCAGCAGATGTGACAAATTATTAAAGCATGATTAAAACGTCCGCTCAGGACCGGATGTGGTGCTTGGTTTGTTGTAGGCACGGAGTGAGCTATCAGCGCTCATGCTTACAGACTGGACTTAAAGTCCAAAGCACTCATTCACCTGCTACCATAACAAATATCCTTTTTCATTTTGCTCTTAGCATTTTTGTAAAATATTTTGATTTGTCTCGTGGTTCGTTTGAATTCACTGTTACAATTAAACTCTCACTCAATTTTTGACCCAGCCTTCATTGTTTTCTTTAAGTGGAACGCTGTCAGTACGGTTTACTTTCAATTACTTTTTTGTATTTGACCGAAATATTTATTATAGTTTCCATTTGTAACGCATATAATGATTGTAGAGCATAATATTGAAAGTTATTTTGATGTATCCATATCCGTCCGTCCATCCACATCATAACTCGAGAACGCGTATACGTAGCGGACTGAAATTTTGCACACAGGCTTTTTTTAAATAAAAAAAGTAAATTTAAGTAGAAATGGGACAAATTGGGTAACTCCTTCTTAGGGTTGCCATACAGATACACAAATTTCATTTTTCACTATTTATTTGGACACTGCCTGAGAACGCGTCAATGTACAGAGCTGAAATATACAAAAGCTGAAATGTACAAGGCATTTTTATAAAATAGTAAACATAATATCAAAAATGGACTAGATCAGGCAACCCGTTGTTAAAAATTATTATGAAGTAAAAGAATAATTTAAATAAGTAAAGTCAAGAATTTAAAATGCAATACCTATAAAAGATATTCAAAATAATAAAAGAGGAATAAAATATTAAAAATAGAAAAGTAAAAAAAGTTTTTTGAAAAAAATAAATGCAAATTTAAAGAGTTACGTTACAATAAATTTTCCCTAAAATGATAAAAAATATCTGGTGATAAAAACTGAAAATTTAAATTTTATTGTAAATAAGGACAACTAATTATGATATTATAAAAAAAATAGTGATCACTGACGTGCAGTTGAAGCATAGAATGCAAAAAAATTATAGTGTAAATTGTCTAAGGCTTCCTTTGCGACTCTATAGCTTTCATCAAAACCTAGAATTATGACAGGTGTTCCTCGAAGAATGTTTGAAAAATCGAATTGTTCGGTTTTTTTTTTAATATCATTAAGCCAAGCTCAGGGGATACCCTATGATGTTAGGAACAGCATAGCAGGAAGTAAAAAGGAATTAGAGAACATGAGGAGAATGGCGGAAATACCGATGTATGTCACTCTTAAACCTTCTCAGATTGTATGCCGGAAGAAAGCCAAAAGATGGTAGACTATTCCACATTCGCAAAGTTTGAGCTAAAAAAGCATCACGAATTTCACTGTACGGCCGAAAGTAATTTGAAGGGTAAATACATACATAAATACCTGTAGGTCAATTTTGAAAAAAAAAACGCTTTTTTAATACTTTGGCTGCTGATGAATTCCATTCATCATTCCAACCAAAACACCAATAGCAAGCTTATTAGTAATTTAAATTTAGTTTAATATTTTATTCTATTTTGTTTTCAATAATCTGATATTATTAGGTGAAATTTATTTGCTTATTTCTATGAATTGACTTCCTTTATATATCAATTCACTTTGCGTGCTAATAATATTCCGTACAGGAAAAAGAAACAAAGATGCGGATGAAGTACTTACAAACTATCTCGTTGGTAAATCTTTTCTTTGCTTTTTTTTTAATTTACCGTAAATGCTGGTAATTAGTGTTTTATCTCTTAACGAGCGAACACTTTGCGTATATTAGCGGAAATGAGATTTTCGATGGTGTAATTAAGTCATTACTTATGTACTTAACTTACTGTTTTTGCTTCCATATCGGAAATAGCAACGAAATCTATGAATTTTGTAAAATCACCTTCAAAAGTGAGGATGTATTTATTCCCGTTGGTGATTTCAGCCAACGGTCCTACAATATCCATGTATGTTTTATCAGTCGACTTTGACTTGATTTTTTAACTCGACGCTGAGGTGATATTTGTAATTAAATTTTTTACTTCGACTTTGCCACTTTCCTTCCACATTTTTTCCTTAACATGGACATTTCTGAACTGAAGTTAGCCGCAGCCGACACCAACTTTGCACTTTGAGGCAAAGTTCAGTTTCAGTCGAAGTCGAAGCTGTAATTTAATCTTGCCACATGCATTTACCATTTGGGCAAGTTCGAAGTCAACTGAGAAGACGTAATTGTAATTCGGGCCTATATTCAATTGTATCACAAATAAGTAAATATACAGATAACGAATTAAATAGGAAAATTGAAAACCAGAAGTCAGATACTTGTTGCGAGTTAAAAAAATTGACAACGTCTCGCTCGAATATAAAATTGACGATGCTCGAACTGAAGTAGGAAGGCCTCAATCCTTTTTTAGAAATTTACTGGAAATTTTTTCTTAGAAATTTACTGAAAAATTGTTCCTTAGAAGTTTTATATATTATTGGAGGCGGACAACGGCAGAAGAAATGAATGCTTATTGGCAATTGGAAGCCAATAAGGCACACATGAAACTAATGTATCTGAAAATAATTCTAATCGGCCACCAAATTGAAGAAAAATTCTACCGAAACATTTTCTGTAAAAATTAAAAAAAAAATCTTATTGCATATTTACGCGTATACGCCACTGACTTATATAATATGGACTGATAAACTTTCTATTTCATGTGGGCTCAACTCCTAATGTCAAAAAAGTTCTTACGCCGGTGCCAACATTGAAAAAAATTGAAGTTAAAAAAATGAGCGTGCAGCTGGATAAGCGATTATAATAAAACCTTTCGAATATATTGCGTTTGGTAAAACAATTTTATCAGTAACAACCCTAAATAATTAATTTAAAAACATTTATTTCGGCAGACCCAGTTATTTATTTGTTGTTTAGAGTTCTCTCAGTTGGTACTTGATGCTTAGACCGAAAGAGTCAGCAATATAGAAGTGAGCCCCTTTTTGCAGTACATTTCTATAAACGTAGTCAGTCCATATTATATATTTCAGTGGTCTACGCTAATAAAAAATATTGTCTCCAAAAATGCGTTTAAATTCTAAGAAAAAATTTCATTCAGGCATCGTTGATTTTATATTGGAGCGAAGTATTGCTGTCGGTCTCGATCAATACATAAAAATTCAAAAGAAAGAATTTAATTTCTAAGAAAACATTTTGACCTTCCGTTCATCGGCTCGAGGCATCGTCGGCTTTATATTCGAGAAAAACGTTGTTGATTTAGGCCTACCTCTACATACTTGCCCTGTCTTTGTATGCCATGATTAAAGCATTTCTGTGCTCTGGTGAAAGATAGAAATGGGTATGTGCCTGAACATTAGGAACCTTTTTCTGTTAATAACAACATTTCTGAGCTACAATTTTCGTCGCAGCTAACTAACTTGGTTACCAGAAATGTTGGTAAGGTTTTCATTTTTCTGATATGCGTTCTTCATCTGCATATTTACTTATTTGTGGTTATAGCTTACGACGAAATTGTAGCTAAGAAATTTTTTTATTAACAGAAAATGCTCTAAGGTTCATACGCATTTTTGGAGGCCGGCAACAATTTTGATGAGCGTAGACGCGTAAATATGCAATAAGAAAATTTTTGTTTTTTTAGCAACTTACAGAAAATGTTTCGGTAGAATTTTAATTCACTTTGGTGGCCGATTGGAGTTATTTTCAGATACAATACATTCATTTGTGCCTTTGCCGACATCCAAATGCCAATAAGCGTTCATTTCTCCTGCCGTTGTCAGCTTCCAATAATACATAAAAATTGTAAGGAACAAATTTCCAGTAAATATCTAATTAAGAATCGAGGCCTTCCTACATCAAGTCGAGGCATCGTTTATATTCGAGAGAGACGTTGTAAATTTTTTTAATTAATTTATAAATTTGATTTAGAATCATTAAAAATAAAAAGTTCTTAAAATTCTTCTTTCTCCATCATTGAGCCCGTCCATTTGAAAAATAAATAAAATTGAATTTACAATATATTTGTGCGATTTCATCGTTACTGGTTAATGCCAGCTGAAAGCAAACGTGGCTCAGTAGGCTAGTTACAAATTTGATAAATGGAAGAGGGAAAATCATCTGTCTCGTTAGCTCAGTGGTAAGAGCAGTCGCCCGGTAAGCGGAAGGTCCCGGTTTCAAATCCCGGACGAGGCTTGTTTTTTGGTGTCTTAAGGTACCCGTTAAAATTTTTAAATCATGATGACCACTTGAACATGGTCGATTTGGTCGTCTGCTATAAAATTTTTAAATATGCACATTAAAGCTTGTATGTAGGATGAAATCGCATCTACATTTTGTTCTCTATGCAGATATGTAATTAGATTTTGAGTCCGATAAATCAATCCCTCTTAAGATGAAAAAATGGCCGTTTTTTGGTACAAAAATGAACATATTTTCAACTCATCATTATGAAGAACTGGTAAGTCGTGGAAATTCACTTTCTATAGAGATCTGAAACAAAGAACGGAAGAAATATATGCAAAATTAAGGAACTGGGGTGTATATGACCCAAATGCAAAAATTCTGTCTTTCGGCGGAAAAGTCAGTTATGACATAAGATGATCAAAAGCAAACTACACCTTTCGATTACCCGCTCCTCCCTCTTTAATTCGATCCCAAACATGACGTATTTTGGACAACCCCCAATGAGGGGTGGACGACCCCCCATACCCAAAAGTCCCTCTCAAGAAATGCTTCATCTATATTTTTGCATTCTAGACTGTAAATCCGTACGAAAAGGCCCCAATGCTCTACGACTCTCCCACACAGAGTAAGTCGTCCTTCAATATTGCGACACTTCTCACTTTTTCCCTAACTGCCCAAGTATGTTATAGATTCGCGAATGGAAAGTTAGAGAGTTTCAATCGAGGAAAGCGAAAATTCTCATCTTCCAAACTGCGTGTTACAGAATCCAGCCGCTGGTCCCGGCCTTATCGGGATTACTAGAAGTGACGAATTCCCGGGACTTTTACTTGGTTCAACTATTCTCTCGTTTAACATTTTATTCACTCGGCAGTTTTTTAGTTCGCGTTGTGTTTGCGGAAGACGATACATTCTCTGATTTATAGGTACTTGATTTGATTGAATCGGAATATCATGTTTGATACTTTTAGTATAATGTATTCAATCGAGGAGTATTTGGGCACTTGGTGGAACATGATCGTATTATTTTTTTTTTTTATTTAGCAAAACACTTGTATGCAAATATTATAAGTAAGTGAATCTCCCGGTAAATAAAAGAGGTCTCCATAAAGAAAGTTGTAAATAGATTATTCTTCCACAAGATTTATATTTTCTCCTAACTGACCCATATTCATTATTTTATTATTATTCTTTATAACTTTTTAACTTAGAGTTTCTTCGTTGCTATTTTCAATATTTTCATGATGTTTAAAGGATTTCAACTGTGGTGAGTAATCTTTTATTTTCATAATATAGTCGTTTACATTAAAAACACTTAATAGCTTTATTAAACAATTGCCAATGTACACACACACACATCTTAGCGGGCAAACAAAGCAGTTCTGTCTTCTCTTTAATTGGCATAAATACTTCGGATCTAAAAGGTAATTCAAAATTAATTTTTCCTTTTTGAATGTTATCAATTGCTTGGGGTCTGTGCTCTCTTCTGTATCACTTTTCAGCGCATCAACTTTCTTAGCTTGCGAATTAAGATTGGTTACATCATTGGGCATCAAATCAACTTCCTTAGATGTTGAGATGAACCATCAACAACGCAGTGTGAAGAAAAAAACTTTTTGCCTAAAATTCCACCACTTAAAATTTTATCATTTTCAGTGATTACGTCAAATTTGCAAGTATAATTTGAGCCGACCAAAAAATTATCGTCACAAACTTCCACAGTTGAATTTTGACCATTTATCGTTTTAAGCTTAGCTTTTCATCTTTGTTGATTTCTATTATCTTGTTTAAATTGTTTTCTTTTATCAAAATCACTTCTGAACAGCAAGGCACCCTTTTACGGTGTTTTTAATTAGAGACGTTGAGAAGTTGCGTAGAACAGAAGCTTGTTCACTATAACCGGAATAATCGACGTGATTCATATTTACTTTTTTTATATGAGTTTCCCTGCTCATTTTTAATTAATTTATTGTTATTATTTCTAAAATTGGTTTGCCTTCGTTGGCAATTTTGATAAGCATGAGCATACGCCTTACAAAAAGTTCAATACGAGTTCGACATTCGTAATATGTATGGCCTGGGCGATTACAAAAGCCACACTTGGCCTGATTTTGTTTCTTCTGTTCAGGTGTTAAACTTGAGCTATTTTCTGTAAATTAATTCATGTTAATGTTTTTATTCGAATTAAAATTATTATTTGTATTTATGGGATTCGAGTTTGTTAAAAGGTGTTAAGCTGTTGTAGAATTTATTGTAGGTAACAAAATTTAGATAGAACATACATTCTCTGCTCGTTCGGGACGTTTAACTTTTGAAGTCAATGCTTCTACGGTTTTTTCTGGATTTTTCCAAAGATAGAACTTTTGAGTTGAGTTAAGTATTCCCATTTTTAAAACTGTTAACCGCGGGTTCCTCCAACTCGGTATTAAGAATATGCGCGCCCGCAGGGTATTATTTCTTTGGTTTCAGTTCACATTTTTCTAATAGTGTTTGTACAGACAATTCTAATGCCCGACCATGAAAATGAGTGGGAATCAATTTCAATAATAAAATCTTTTCTTTTTGGGGTTTCTAAAGACAAATTTGAGTTATCTTGTCCAACAAAATCTTCCTATTTATGAAATTTTACAGGGTTCTAAATCTACACACTGGATGGGCAGAGTCAAAACACTTCCCAAGCCATGAAACAGACTCCCTCACTACTACATGAGAGTCCCAACTTAGTCCTAACATTCTAAAATATTTGCAGTGTTGTTATGTAAAACTGACAAAAGTTTGATTTGAATAGCTCCTGCGGCCTAAACTACTATTCATATAGAAAAATTATCTTGTGATAATCTTAAGCTTACTTTCTTATCTTCTCAACCGCAATCAAATTTTTTTATTTTTCCTAATAAAATGATTTAAAAAAAATTATTTTAACCAAGTGCTTACGATTCCCCAAACAAAAACTTTCAGTTGAGTAATAATTGCTTATATGAATGTGCAGTGGCCTGATATAATCGAATCAGTCTGCCTACAGATTCGGACTACAGCCGCACATACACTATTGCAACTATTATTCATTATTAAGCGTAAAATGGTAAGGTTACATTTTAATCAAAACTATTGTATTATTTTGTTAAGTAAGATATATAGTAAGTGTAGCCTTTGGGAAGGTAAGGAGCCAAGCTTAAAATTACTGGAAGACTATTTTTCTGTGTGGATAGTAGTTTAGGCCTTATGGCATATATAAAATCAATTTCTAGTCACTTTTCCATAAGAATCAATATAAAACATTTTAGGAAATCAGACTAGCATACACACATATGAATTTCTGTTTCATGGCTTGCGAGGTTTTTCTCGAGGGTTTTGGCAGAGTTGAACTTTGGTTTTATCAAAGAGCATATAACTGTTAGACGTTCTTTTTTCTTTTATATATACCTTCCGGGCCATAGCTGTATAATAGTCACATCTCTCGTTTCAGTTACTTTCTCTGCTTTTGCCCAGCAAGCATTGCGAGGCCAATGCGAATCGTAAAAATATGACAAATTGGAAAATAAATTTCGCTAGTGAATTCAAATGACATATGAAATCGAAACCTCGAGCAGGAACAACTGTTGACAGAACATTGTATCACATTGTTGGTACCACTTCGGATTCACCCTGCCTTTCCTTTTCGACAAAATGTAATAAGTTTAAATGTATCCAAAGTTAATATTAATCTACTGTGGTAACGATAACTTTAGCGATTCGTAAATGAAACTATTTCTCAATCATTAGCGATAGCAGCGTGTCCCATCTACGTATGAATATAATTTATTAATCTATGCTTGTAGGTTCCTACCTATCTAATCCAGTCTCCTATAAATGTAGCCTCTCATTTTCCCCCTAATATTAATTAAATGTAATTTTAATTGCTCACCTTTTATAATTCATTGAAACACAAATACGACAAATTTCTGATCTGTTCACTCTGAAATGAAAAAAATAGAGCCGAAATTCTTGAAAGTGTAAAATTCTCAAAAGTTCGGGCACAAAAGAGCTCATAGGATTATGTAAGGTAAATAAAAGAGAATAGAATTTATATTCGCATTCGTTTCGCTTTTATATCGCTTCGGTAAAATAAATAATGTTTAGCTCTTGTATGGTCGTAGCGTACTGCATATAGCAGCATGCTACACTGAGAATTACTGAAACACGTTATGCCGGCCAACTGCAAACCGACCGCTCGCACGCACCCGAACTCGGAGAATTCATGCTTGTGGTTGAAAAGAAGAAGAAGACTAAACCTTGTATTGCAGGTTATTTCAATCAAGTGCGGCATGGAATTTTATAAACGTAATAATTAATAATCTCAATTGTGTATCAAGAAATTTTATTATATAACAAAAGTAAGTAGTGTCTATATCTGACGTGCACGCCACATTGCAAGTGCTAATTGATAAAGATTTCTCTCAGTAATGAAATAAGATCCGGAAAAATCTAGAAGAACGCAAACAAATCGAAAAGGGACTCTGAAAATATCTGCCCTCAGAGTTAGTTGGGTGGTTGGGGCGTGCAATGAAGGTATACCCTCTGCGCCTTCGATTTGGATGTAGGTAAGTGACGTAAAGGTCCCTTCAGGACTGAATATGTGCCGGCGTTTTGGTTAAAGGCACGAGATTTTTTTTGATTATGGCCCTGCAGTCAACGCTGTCCGCCGAGTGATCTGTCACGTCATGCTGGCAGTCTGGACTTCACGTTCGATGTCAAGTCACTCCAACATACTACCATAACACTCTGTCGCATTTACTCTCATGTTTCGCATCTATTGTCGCTTAAGTTTCTCGATTCCGTACGTTCGCCAAATTATTTGCTGGGTGGTTGCTGTTCGGATATTTCTCGTATAGCTGCATCGTTAATTTCCTCTATGTTGACAATTTTTGCCGTTGCGTGATCTTTAGCTATTTCTTCCCATGTTGTTGTTATTGCATCTCCAATATGCTGCCTCTCCTGCACGAACCTTTTAGGTAGGGTGATGGTTGGGGGCAGGAACAAACTGCAACTTAAAGGCTGGAACAGAATGTGGTCTGGCGCTAGCGCTGGCGCTGGCGCATAGTCTGCCGCTTACCTTGTAGCTAGGTATGAAAGCAATGGTGCACCTTAGTTCTGTCAAAATTAATTTGATATTTAATACTTCATTCCATATTTCAGCTTTTCTTTTTAAATTTTTATATAGGAGATCCCACAATTTATCTTTTCCTTTCATTATTTCGATGAACTTAACTGTATCAAAATTTTCCATGTTGATTTATTCCAACAAACCGCTTCGCAATTACAAATGTCAATCTTGGCGCGAGCCAAATGTTAAAATTTGGCAAAACTGCGCTACAGCGCCCGCCAGCGCCAGCTACGCATTGTGTTGCTATAATACGAAAGTCGTATTGTTATACTTTGACAGTTTGCGCTGCAGCGCCAGCGCCACATTCTGTCTCTCACTTAAAAGTCACAAGCAGCAGTGTCAGCTCTCGAGACAGCACGTATTTTTATTGAGTATAATGAGCCATATGATCATTCCAGTTTCAAGCATTGCAGTTTGTAGTTGTTACTTTACATAATTTGTCTATGTACAATTTTGTTCCACCGACTGAAAGGCAGCCAGGACAGCAAGTTGACTGATGTAATTATGAAGGGCACCTTAAGGTCCCTTAAGGTTAAGGCGCACCTTATACTGACCCGTCTAAATAGGGTCATTGAGTACGTTTAGACCGCAGCTATTTAGGACTAGTTTTACGTAAGTCGAATTACGTAGTACTAATCCTGCTGCTGTTTAGTCCGCTCGTATTAAAGCTTTGACAGTTGTCAAAATTGTCAGATCTGCCTGCTATTTCAGGAGAAAAATGAAAAATAATATATTGAGTTTGTTTGTACACCGCATGCACAAGAAAATGGAGCATAGAAGAAAATTTAAAATCAGAATGAGGAAATACTGCTATTTATATTACTAAATACCCAAGATAAAACATGCAAATTTTCAGGCTAATGGCAAAACATTATAAGATAATCTGCAACAATTATTTATTAATTATGTATAAGGGCGTCACTATTTACAAACAGCCTCGCATTTCCTTATTTGACGTAATGTCTCCATTTAATACTAATTTTTGTAGGTCAATACCGCATCAGAAACCGAATTAAAGTAGGACTAGTATTTCGTAATGCGGCATGTTTATACCACTTAATATTAGTACTACGTAAGTCGAACTACGTAATACTAGTCCTAAATGGCACGGTCTAAACGGACTCATTGTTGTTTTTAAGTTTAGAACTTGCAGTTTCTGAAATCTTATGTTGAAAAGCCAATGAACGCGACAGGCGTCGCGTCGCTTTGACAGTTCAATAGAATATACGTGTTTGAACTCGTTTTCTAAATGGCTGCCGCGCTTGCTGGATTCGACGTGAGAGTCGAGCAATGTTCTACTTTTAATGCACGGCAGACCCTTTGACAGTTCTTTTGATTGATTTTAAACTGTTTATATGATTCGTAAGCTGCAAATGCAAGAACTGCCACATCTAATAACTCTGATATATCCATTATTTCACTTTTAAATAATAACTCAAGCTTTTCTATCACTTTTCCTTTTTATAAATAAATCTTAAGAGTACCAACGCGACGCGTCCATTGGGCCTTGCTCAAATCCTACACGCCTCTGCCGCGGAGAACTGTCAAAGAGACGCGACGCCAGCCGCGTTCATTGGGTTTTCACCATTACTTTCGGATATTGACGTAGAAAATGTTGGGCTACTCTCCTCGAAACTAAAAGAATCTATTTTCCTTATAAATTTTTCCAACCTGTTGTTCAAAGGTAATTTCCGCGTTCTAGTCGACCCAGACAGGAAAAATAAAATCCACTTTTAAATTACTTGGTAGTTACATACAAACATATAACACATTTCTTTTTGTTTATTTATTTTTCTTTTTCCCATAAAATACTTCACACTGATTCACTTAACTTTTCTATTTTTCGCACGACAATTTTATTACATTTCAAATGAACTTAATTTCTCATTTTATTTTATTTTTTTCGATTAGTAAAAGACACCAGCTTCGCCAATTTATTTTGCGAGTTAAAATTAAAATAAATTTAAGTTGACGGCTTGAATATACCACAAATAAATAAATATACAGATAACGAATCGAATAGAAAAATTGAAAGCGAGAAGTTAGATACATGTTGCGAGGCAATTAAAAAAATTTGCAGCGTTTCGCTCGAATATAAAATCGACGATGCCTCGACCTGATGTAGGAAGGCCTAAATTTTTTTTTAGAAATTTACTGGAAATTTTTCTTAAAAATTTTCTGGAAATTTGTTCCTTTGAAGTTTTATCTTAGAATATATAGTAAAGTATAATTAATTTATATAAATCTTTGCTTCTATTAACAAAAAAGATAATTTAAATAGTGCGGTTGCCTGAAACATGCACTTCATTATTGTTTTTTTAATTGATATGAAGATTTTAACAGGCACTAGTGGCACTATAAAACTTTGCACTACATAAACTTCAAAGATAATTAGTTTTGAAAAGAATTGATTTGGTACTTTTGTTAAATTTCACAAAAGAATTAATTTTAAATTGACTAAATCTGCTCACAAAACAAGAGCACATTTGACAACTTGTCGCTCAGCTTTGACAAATTCTCATTCCTTCATCTCACTTACTCCTATGTATAATGTCCTGCTCTTAACAAATTACTCTCATGTAAGTACACGAATTTTACACGATTCAACCATTCCTGTTTGCTATTGTATTATTGAAGGCTGACAGACAACGACAGAAGAAATGAATGCTTATTGGAAATTGTAGGGCGACAAAGGCACAAATGAAGCTATTGTATATCTGAAAATAACTCCAAAGTGAATAAAATTCTACCGAAACATTAAACATTTTCTGTAAATTTCTAAAAGAACAAAATTTCTGATTGCATATTTACGCGTCTACGCTCATGAAAATTGTTCTCGGCCTCCAAAAATGCGTATAAATTCTAAGAAAAAATTGAGGGCTTCCCTGCATCAGGTCGAGACATCGTTGAAGTTATATTGATTTACATTGCTCTGGTAAAGGATATGTAGGGTGTGTGCCTGAAGTTTAGGAACATTTTCTGTTAATAAAATTTCTTAGCTACAATTTTCGACGTAGCTAACTAACTTGGTTACCAGAAATGTTGATAGGGTTTTTCATTTTTCTGATATTTACTTCTTTGTGATATTACTCTGTTATTTTCTTTCTTTCTTAGATTTAATTACATTTTTTCTTAAGAAACTTTTTCATAATGGGGTCATTCTTGCATTATTAAATACTTCTTGTTATTCATTAAAATGATCGACAAATATTCATTAAGAGCTTTATTGTCTTATTGGAAACTTGATATGATTAACGCAATAAAGTCAAAGTAAATTTATTACGTTTGTACCCTAGTTGCGCTTTCATAATAACAAATAACTTCTGTCTAGTCACTTTGATGAATAACAATTTCTTATTTCCTAACAAAAAGCAAGGCCAAAGAACATTGCAGATTAACTACTTTCAAAGAAAATGAAATCATATGTACTTAATATTATTTCTTAAAATATATGTACTGCAATTTTTTAATGAATTTAACGGCGTTTTTCAAGGAAGAAAGATTTTAGTCCACATTCTAAGTTATCAGTCAGAAAGAATTTTGAAAACATTAGCACAAAATTTTATCTAATCTGACAAAATTGAAGATCGTAATTTTTTTTAAATCAGCAGTACCTGAATTACTGTACGCCTACGGAAGAAACTTATTTCGGTTCAGAGTGTTCTGAATTTAACCAATAAAGGGGATCATCTTGAAGTAACTGAAAACATGGAGGAAATAGTAAAAAGATATCCTCTTACAGATCCATTTCTTAAAAAAAAAAACAGTTACTAAATCCCATGTGTGCCTTGGATATTGCGAAAAAGCTAAATTCTGATAATTTAAAGCCAATAATGAGCAAAGTTCCGAATTGTAGCATCTTGAAGTAGAAACTGAATAGCGATGCTTGCCCGTTACCTTATCACCCGCGGAAAAGAAAAATTTAAGAATTATTGACGTAGAAGAATTTTGTAAAAAAAATTATGGAATTTAAAAAATTTGATAGCTCCACATAGTTTTCGAATTTATTGAGAGTGGCAAAATACTCTTTGACTTTCCCACATTCAAATGGTGAGGCGGAAAGAATATTTTCTTGAGTGACGGATATAAGAACCAATAAAATAAATCAATTGGGTGAAGAATGAAAATTTGTACAAGTAGTAATGGCACAGATTACTAATTTACAAATATGTCAATGAATTACTTTTAAATTTTTATTTATATAATTAAGTAATGCATTTTTCATTATGTTAATTCTGTTTTATTGCATACCTATATAAATATATAAGAGTAAATTTTTTAATTGTCAAGTAGATATGTAAAATGCAAAAAGTAATACTAATATAAATGTAAAATATATGAAAATACATACAATTAAAATGTTTAATATTTTATTTAGATTTAAAATTAATAATAGTGTGGGATTTTGTGGTAATTTACCCTTTTGAACTATAGGAAATATGGGAAAAATTGACTCAATATTTGGAATTTTAGAGATTGAGAGCTTTTCAACACCGGTCCTTCACAATTATTTATTTATGCGAATGAATCATTTGCCATTCTGTTTCGTTACATATAATCTGCGCTTTCATATTTTGTCTTTATTCGTAAAGGGGAATGCCCACTTTTAATACAACTTTAGGCCCGACACCTCCAGATATGAGAGATGTCTTAAACGATGCATTATGATACTCTGAACATATTTTATTAAAAATGTTTATTTCAATTCAGCGGGGAAAAGCTTTGGCGCTCGGATATAGATTGAGCGTCTTTCTTGGGTGAAAAAGTGGACTTTTCTACTTTACGTGATTACGTGGAATTGGTGAGTCGAGGAAAATCACTTTTTATGAGAAAATTTTTTACAATAGAGCACTAATGGTTATGGAAGAAAGAGCTGCAAAAATATATGCGAAATGTAGTAACTGGGGTGTATGTGATTCAAGTGCATGAAAATGGGGATTCCGGCAGCAAAAACATCCCAAGAAAGTCTTCTGAATCGGGAAAAATGTACACCACCCGACAGTACTCGGCGAGACCTTTAATTTTTTAATGCAACTTGCGGTATTGGAACCACTGCTCCTCCGGAGGCTCCTACCCTCACCCTAAAAGTATACAGAGAAAACTTTTGCTCTGCGAATTTTTGCTGGTAATTAGCTGAGCCGAGCAATGAAACCTGTTTTCCGATCGGACATAACCCTACCGAGTTAGAGCCGATCTAAGGTGCAAGAAATCTAGTACCTTAGTTCGAATAAAAAAAGAGGGAAATACTAAAAAGTAAGTATGGTAATGGCTATAAAAAGCTATTTGAGCCTCCGAGTATAGAAGTGTGGATAATCAAACTTCTTCTCAGGACACAAGGAACTCGATTCTGTACTAGATTTTCCAAAATATACTAGATCAAACTTTGCCCATCCTCCCCCAAGCCCAAGCCTTCCGCCACTTAATTGAAATAAATATTGCTATCTTATGAAGTATTGGGCGTAAGCAACTACATTTTTTAGTAAAAATGAAACTTTTGACAAGATTTAAAAAAATGTAGTGCTAAGAAATCAAACAATCGGTGATCGTAAGAATTTTTATTGTAGAAAACTCCAAGGCACTCTTGAATTATGTATAAATTGGAGTCAGTATAAGGAATGTAAGTGCTTCGATTGATAGAGACTCGCACATATCTGATCATCAGCTTAAATTCGAGGATATTGATTATGTGTGAAAAAGATAGCGAACAAGATTAGATTACGAAACTCGTTGAGCACGGAAAATGCAATAATGCCTTTTAACGCTTTGATTTTGCCACACTTTTCATATTGCACAACATTGTTATAGAATAAGGCAATGCGAGTAATTTTGAAATGCAGCATATATACACCAATTAGAAGCATGCTCGAAGCGCTGCAATGATTAAATATTACTGATATGAGAACAAGAGTGGGGACGAAAGATTAGATTTACTAACTACTACCTAACAAAACGGTACAGTATTGTTTTTGATATCATAAAGAAGATTTTACCTCAAACAACGAAATAATTAAATTTTCCCATTATTAATTGCTAATAATATCGTTTACCAAACACAGATATCAGATATTCAATTACCATCCCACTAAAGATATGTGCTTATAAACATTAGTTTATGTGCCACTACCGATTTCGGAATAGAGATACAACAATAAATACAATTTTAAAACTCTTGCAAATTTGTATTAAAAAAATGTAATCATGATTACGGTTACGATTGATCAATCATTAATCCCCAAAAATGATTACTTTTCTGATTAATTTTATCAATCTGTAATCATGATTACAAATTACTACAGATTGTAATCGTAATCATTAATCAGCAATCAGATTGCATTTTTCCCAACACTGATCTTATGTGTCTGTAGGTGTCGGGCCAAAAATGCGCGTTCCCCTTTTCAAAGAGTTTGTTTTTTGTTGTTATTTTTTTCCTTCTTTCTTTCCTTTTCTAATTGTTAACATATAATTGAAAAACAATCGAAAATCACTTTCTGTTTCCTAACTTGTTCTTAACTTGGTACCGACCTGTCGAAGCCTACCGCGCGTTGATTTCGGTCAGCTGAAACTGGTTGTTCCTTGCATTTGCCTTACAAGTAATTCATATAACAAAAAAAAAGGATTCAAAGTTTCTACAAATATGGCTTTTATCTTGCAGATCCTGGGAAAAGTTTTTGAATATTAAAAGGTGTGCTTGTACATAAATGCCACAATAACAGTACAGATTGCAGAGTATACAGTGTAGTACCTGAGACAACTTACAACTATGAAAATCTCCATAAAAACCCGGATCACTTTTTGAAAGCTCTTTAACTTTTTTTCAACCAAAGAAAGCTATCATTGCGAATAATTTATGTGGCATAATACAGCAAGAGAGAGAGAGAATGTGTAAAGCTTTCTATAAGAGGGTCATCAGCTCGTTTTAGTTGGCCGGCGTTTTTGTGAGGTTTTGCACATCTAGATGTAAATTGTCTCAGGTAGTACATTCTGACATAGACAACACACAAGTAGATAAGAAAATCTCGATATACTATACCCAGATCACTTTTCCAAGGCTCTTTAGCTTTATATGGAACCAAAGTAAAAGAAAGCTATCAGTAATAAATGCTGTGAAAAATTTATGTGGCATAATATAGCAGAGCGAGAGAGAGAATGTGTAAAGCTTTCTTTCTTTCTTTCTTTTCTCTTTAGTTGATTTTAATTTGGACAGCTTCTTTTTGAGGTTTTCATATCTAGATATAAGTTGTCTAAGATTGTGGTATAGACTACAATATTTGAAATAGTGGGATACGCCGAGCGATTCATATTGATTGAATTCTCATATCTACTGTGTTGAGAAGGTCGATAATATGTATATAAAATGCTGTTAAAGCAGTATTTTGCTCTCCACAGGCTCTAAAACATATTGTGGACCATTCCGCAATGCACCATCCATTTCTGTATACTACTCTGCTCTTGTATACCATACAATATCTAGTTCTTGTGCCATCTATGGTGTTTGCTGAGAGTATTTTTGTGAGACTAGTAAATTCATCACGAATTGTGAATTAAAAATATGAACTTCAGCTTTTAGCCAAAAATTACGCATATTACTAATATTTTTCCCAAGTTCATGAAAATAAATAAAATCGTTCACTAAAATACAATAAAAGACAATATACATATATTTCTTGTTTTTTTTTTTTTTGTAAACATAGTTCAATGAAATGGAAAAGTATTGAAGTGTGTACGCAGGTGAATTCAAGCAGATTTTATTTAAAACAATATACATATGCCATCAGACCAGTGATTCTATTTTTAAAAGAAAAATAAAATATAATTTTGAGGAATGAAATTTATTTAATTCCATTTCAATAGAAAGGTTTCGACCACACCATAAACTTTCCTGTTAATAACTGCTGGGATAGGTATATTAAGGATGTTTGATAATTTTGATAATTCGATTACAATTTTAGTAAAACCTGTAAATGATAACATACAAAAAAAAAACAGAGGAAACTAAATCTGAAAAACTGAACATTTCAGTCTATTCTACTATGAGAGGATGTTGAATGATACTGAAAAACTGAGTTCAATTATAAAAGCTGAGTTTTTTCAGTAAAAATCGAGCTGTTGGCGACAATGTTTTAAAGTCATATTAATCACTCTACATTGAAATTCAGTCCACTTGAAACTTTTGAATTCAATAATATTCAGTATGCAATATTCACTAGACGAATACACAACTAGTATTAACGCGCACAACTCGTCGGCACTTCGGCTTTGCACATTTTTATTGTATAAATGCATACCAAGTGATTAGTGATCAGATCTCGTGACCTTGACATTCATCTTCGTAGTTATATTTTTAGACTCATCTAATTAAATTGAAAAAGATCTGCACGTGCAACTAACTTTGCGTTGTTTTTTTTTCTACTCACTTTGTGTGCGCACATTATTTACATTAAAAACAACTACCTATACATTTTAATTGAAGAATCAAACAGGTCCCCAGCTGCTCGCAGGAATCTGATCAGAGTTTTTATATAAAATCAAAGTGTAATGATTTTGCTTCCAGTTTGTTGCTTGTAGTCGGGAGAGACAAATAGGCTGTCCGTTATAATTCTGTTTATTTATCTATAACACTTAATCGAATTGAATTCGGAATTAATATTTCGGCTAATCAATATGTGATAATACCGGTTCCAATCACATTGTATCGAATTCTACAATTTCAGACAAACGATAAGCTTCCGGGGTTAAATTGTATTCTGTACAAATTATATTCAAAAATGATTCCAGGCAATCTTTGAATTTAAATGAAACTACTCATGATCCGTTAAATTCTATTATTATAAAACAGTTTCATAAAATATATCGTCAAAATTCGTGTATTCTATGTATGTATATTCAATGACAGGATTCAAAAGTGTATACAAAGTTTTTAAGTGTTGTGCAATTTCGTTTTGTTTGAAATAATTTTAGTGTTGTTAACAAACGATTGATTGTCGTATGTGCGTGTATGTGAAATAAAAGCTAAATTAAAACAGTTAAAATGGGTGAATCTAAAGAAAAAAATCATCAGAATGGTATAAGCCATGGTGAGTTTATTACAATTAATTAAAAAGACAAATAAATACTTCATGGTCGCCATAAATCAGTGAATTCTTAATCTTCTTAATTTCGATTTCTTTGGGAATAAGTTATTGAATTGTTTTCAATTGAAAACACGTGTGCATTTCTAAAACTGCGTTAACATAATTTTTGCATTTGTTTTTGAAAAATTGCATTGCTTTCCCACTCAAGGTTCTATCAAACAAAGATTTTATAGAAAATTAATGTGACATGAGCAGTGCTATAATTGTAGTTGTTTCTTTTTAAAAAAATTATAATATTGTAACGAAGTTGGAAAAATTCACAACAAAAATAACGCAAAAGTAAAACAAACCAGCAGAATTTTTGGCAGTAGCGTAAAAGTACAAATTCCCGTCCGTCCATTTAAGGAAATATCCTCCCTAATAGAAGGGTTTTTAGTAGAATTTACTTAATGTCGGTATTTAAAATTTTTTTTTTGTACAATAATAAGCTGTAAATTTATCGTTTAGTTTAAATTAAAAACTCAAAACTTTCATCTTTTCTGCATAATAATTTTAAATATCAGTGATGGTCCAGTTAGTAGGGGTTTTTGCCCTACAAAAGGTGGGGTAGTTGTGATTATTATACAAATATGTTATTCAGTTTCGGGCATCGATGAAAAATCCAAATTCAGACCATTGGGAAGGGAAGGGGGGGGGGGGGTCCGCGCGTCTGCCATCTTGGATTAAAGGTACCAAATTTTTTTTTTTTCAAAATAATTCCTCAACGGTTGATCGTATGACAAAAATGTGAAATATAAATTTGAAGAAGACTGCATCTCCTAAATTTTTTGTATAAACACTTTTTTTGTAAGTCTAATGTGTAACGAGTTACAGTGGCGGAGACGTGAACATTCTTCCAAAAAGATGTATACATATAGCACATTTATACAGGGTGTTTCGTCCATGTGATAGTAGTCACCTATAGTCAAACAAAAAATTGTAATGCAAAAGGGGGGAGCGCTATATGAACCGCTTCGGAGTTACAGGGTGATTAATAAAATATGCAAGTCTTTCACAAAATACTCTGTATCTTAAAAAGGTCAAGGTGTACAGTGACTTACAAAGCTCATTGCAGGCAGATCTATATGGCCTTTCCAACGATTGCTCGGTCTGCCCCGTACTCCTCTCCACTCAGGAGTTATGGTGATCTAAACTAAAGACGATTTATTCCCTTAGTGACTGTAAACACGTCATTTAAAAAAAAAATCGACTAATTTCGGTATGACCTGAATATATTATGAGCTACATAATAACTGTTTAATGGCTGCAAAATGAAAGAGAAGAGTCCACAGTTTCCAGTTTTTATAAAAAAAAAAATTACGTTAAGGACCTTTTTGTAAAAACCAGAGGTCAAAGTCAATAAAAAGGTAAGAAAATACGAAATTCTTAGTTTATACCTCCATAACTCCTGGGAGGAGAGGAGTTCGGGGCTGGTCGAGCAGTCGTTCCAAAGGGCATGAGGCTTTGCAGATATTGAGCTAAGTAAGTGATCGTACACTATGTACTTATTAAAATACAGGGTATTTTGCAAAAGACTACCAAATTTTCTTAATCACCCTGTAACTCCGAAACGGTTGAGATGCCGCTCCCCCTTGCCTTACAATTTTCTGCTTGACTAGGTGACTACTATCACTTCTTATCCTATGGACCACCATGGACGAAACACCCTGTATAAATAGTACTATGTATATGTATACATTTTTTTGGAGAATGTCACATCTCCGCCGCTGTAACTCGTTACACATTAGACTTACAAAAAAAGTGTTTATACAAAAAAATTAGTGTTCTTCAAATTTATATTTTTACATTTTTGTCATAGGATCAACCGTTGAGGAATTATTTTGAAAAAAATTCAAATTTTTTTGGTATCTTTAATCCAAGATGACGGACCCCCCCC
This sequence comes from Dioctria linearis, assembly GCA_963930735.1. Classification (NCBI taxonomy): domain Eukaryota; kingdom Metazoa; phylum Arthropoda; class Insecta; order Diptera; family Asilidae; genus Dioctria; species Dioctria linearis. The sequence goes on along the minus strand of OZ005742.1, from coordinate 37,556,975 downwards.
CCCCCCGGGCTAAACTTGGATTTGTTATCGGGGCCCGGAACTGAATAACATATATAAAAATCACACCTTTTGTAGGGCAAAGACCTTATTTAGTCCCTATTGACTGGACTATGCGTCCAGTCTTAGCCAGTTTGCGTACATCAAGTTGACAATTTGCGTCCATGGCAAAAAAAAAGTTATAGAAACTGCTTTTAAATGGGGGTATTGAATAAATGTCGTATTTTGAAAGATGTGACTGTATCAATTTTTTCGTTATTTAAAAAGCCATTAAAAAATTAAAAGTTGTATTTTAAAATTCCCAGTACCTAATATAAGATTCTTCAGATTAAAACTAATTCACAACAACAAATCAACAATCAAGAAGGAATTATATAGCAATGGAATTTGATGTTTTATTAATTAAAATAATAAAGCAAACTTTTGCCTTACGGATTGAAAGTTTTTATCCGGTCGCCTAATATGGTTTGTATTAGATGCTTTTATATCTGACCCATCACTCTATAAAAATGTCGATGTACCCCAGGGCTCTGTTATCTGTCCGTCTCTCTTCTTAATTTTCTGTACTGATCTGCTCTCTGTTACTTTAAATCGCATCCATAACTTTGCTAATGACCGACGCATGTTTAGATAATTAAAAATAAAAAAATAAATAAATGATTAGATAATTGATAATATCCTTGTTTTGGGGAAAAGTGAATCGCGTCGAATTCATTGGGCCTAAAATCCAAATGTGTCTCAGCTCTTTAAAACAAAATCATCACTTAACTTGTTGCTTTTGTTAGAGCATTATTTGAAAAATTAGCTACGTTGAGGCCATTATTTTAGTTTAGTTCTGTATCAGTTCGGCTTACTATGTGAATGGACTTTATACCGAAAATGCACTTGTAGTACCAAACTTGTGCTGCACTTGTAGTACCAAACTTGTACTGCACTTGTAGTACCAAACTTGTGCTGCACTCGTAGTAAAATTTGACATCATTATTTCTCTGGTCATATTGTGAACAGGAAAACAATTTTTATTTGTCAGCCAACAGGTTCTGTATTTCTAAAAAAAATATATATGTATGATATTTCTTACGTATTTAAACCTTTATATATTCTTTTAATTACAAACATTTATTTAAATCTTTTAGAGGAAAAATCTAATCGTTCAACTAATTGAGGTTATAAATTGACATAGCATTTGAAAGGTGTTTAGATCGCTTTCAAATGTGGTTATACAGAATAGAAAGAGATCGCTATAAATATTGTAGCAGAACTTGAAGTTCTTCATGAGTATAAACCGAAGAACTTAGGCAACTGCCACACCAGACTATTGATGTGGTGATGCTGAACTTTTTAAATAATCAACAATTGATATGATATCAGTAGGTAATGAATGCTACACTTAAAGTGATCTGATATGTGGTGGGTTATACATTAATATACACGGGTTTTTTTTATGGTATTTACATCTCAAGTAAAACTAACTACCCCATTCATGAAGAATGATAAAGGACAATATCTAACTATCAGCATAGATGGAACAATAACTAGATGTCGCATGCAGTACCAAAAAAGTATACAAAATTTATATGGCTGGGTGGTCCATTCCGGAATGGACCACAACATTTGAAATGATGTATACGTCAAGTGATTCATATGTTTTCTTATCTGAAGTGTTAGAAAGTCGATCAAATGTATACAAAACTGTTATTATACAAACATTTGCTTGCGGCACGCTCTAAAACATGTTATGGTCCATTCCCGAATGTACTACCCATTTCGCAATCTGTATACTCTTCTCTAGTATGCCATGCGATGTCTAGTTCTTGTGCTATCTATGCTATCAGTCATGATCAACAATGGGTTATATTCCGTGTATGGAGGAAAGAAACCATGCTAATGACGATTGTCAATCGCAAATTCGAACTTCAAAAATTGATTGGAAAAGCGCTTTGTATTCGCAGAAACCCTAAAACATACTTTTCAATATGGAGTATAATTTCATAAAAAAAATCTACAAAAAAACACATCATCTTTTCCAATTTCCGACGAAATTACCCTCCAAGCTTTTTCAAATTTATCCCTATCCCACACATTGCTTTCCACAGGCACCATCGTTTTCAACACTAATTTTAAAACAAAATTACGTTCACTCATTTTTAATATTTTAAACTAACCCCGAGACTAAATTAGTTTGAAAATAAAATATTGACTGATGTCAGTAAAAATCAGCATATCACTTGCTGATTATTAGCAGATCAGTATCACATCAGTACATCCGTACCTCTTACAATGTAGCATGCCTCATTAAGATAATAGTACTGCTGATAATCAGCGCATCAGCATATCAGAGGCCTGGTGTGACACTTGCCTTATGTTGTATAAGTCACTTATGCAGCATAAGTTCCTCCGACCTAAACGTGGCTATTAGCATTTGCTGGTGGTAACATATATGTTGTGCTCGGAGGAAGTATGTATAAAATTATCCGGCCATTTACACTGAACCAAATCCAATACTGAATATGATATGGTGTATCAGACAGAATGGTAGTTAAATATAACCTCCGTGTGCCATTCAAGATTAAGATACCATCCAAACAGATACAAATCTAGAAAACGAAGCTCTAATCTGGTACACCGACGGTTCTACAACCGAGAAAGGAGTAAGAGCAGGAATATATGGTGTAAAGGCAAAAGCTAATACTTATCAAAGCCTAGAAAAATACGTCTCAATATTCTTGGCCATACCATCACCAAATGTGCATATGAAAACCTCAGCCGCTTCTACACTAACAACAAAATATATATCTATACAATAGCCAAGCGGTACTGAAAGCCACCTCATCACCTCAGATTGAAAGAAGTTAATGTCGAAATGCATCCAAGCATTAACAAACCTTCATACAAAGAACCCAATAGCATGAGACTTTAATACCATTTTTTATAAGTCTCTTGTATTTCTCATACCAAGCTAGCAAGATTTTATACTCTTCCTTATATTATCACTTCAATGTATCATCAATATATACAGTTACACTTCAATGGTTGCCAGGGCATACAAAACTGGATCCACAACTAGATGGACAAAAAATGGACATCAATGATAGTTTCTGGAGAAGCAAAAAGATTCATCAAAGGACCTCTTCCACCAAAGAAGAGACTGGAATCTTAACCGGACACTGCAAACTTTAACAAACATCATCGAATAGGCATAACACCCACTGATGTATGTATGTAGGTTATGTATCGAAGGGAATGGCACGTCTTATGGGAATGCGAGGTCAATGCACGATGTAGATTCCAGACTTTTGGATCATACTTTGTAAGGCCTGTCGACTTTCATCCAAAAAGATACTGCTCTTCTTAGGAAGAGTGGGCTTATTGGATAAACTAGAAAGGAATGCGGTGTACAATAAGCCAATGAATGGTTGCAGTGCAAAAGCCCGTCGCCCCGCTATAGACTTAAATCTAAATCTAAAATCCTTTTAAGCCAGTAAGGATTTAAAAATATTATGGCTATATCCAATTTTAGCCAGTTCACAAGCAGAAGGATTAGATTGTGCTCAGTGCAGAATTCTGCTAGAAACAATAAACAATAATAAACCATCAACAAATTGAACCAAACCAGTTTGATATTTTCAGAGGCAGGCTACCTCGTGGAGGAAACTGGTGTCTCTAATGGCCGGTTTCACAGTCAAGGCTTAAGCCACAGCAATGACTTAAGCCAAGACTTAGCAAATATAAGAGTGATATCTATCTTACCTGTTCAAGATATCCTCTCATTGCATTTTAGTGATGCATTTTTAAAATGCTAAAAATGGGTTGGATAGGAAGAAGAGGGAGCTATTTGAACTCAAAAAGATGGAGGTCAATGAACCACAGCAGCTATTGGTCTTAAGAATTTAAGAAATTCTAGCCATCACGGGATCATCACATCGCTGCCGCGTAAATCCAATGTAATTTCACTTACATATGTGTTCGGATTTTATATCCTGAACGCTATCACGTAACTTTTTTTTTTTACACTATATCTCTTGGTCCCATAGGAGCAAATTTACTATTCGATTGATAATGTTTTCATGCTTTTCAGCAGCTTAAGCTTTTGAGCAATTTTGCATTTGTTCCATTAAATATTTGCTTGAGGTTTTGTAGGAGGTAGAGATTGGAGGTTATTGCTAATCTCCAATTTATTGCAGCAGCACACTTTGTTTAAATTTTGTAATTACAAGCGACGTGAAGATAAGGTCCATGCCCACTATACACACGATCTCTTCACTTTTAAAACTGGGAATAAAAGTTCGGTCACCACTAAAGATGATGTTCAAATCACTCTTGAAGAGTATTTTTTCAAGATGACCGCCTTTTCCTAGGTCCCACATTCATTCTTTTGTATTAGGATCACCACAAATCAAGACTGAGTTGAAATTTGAGAGGAATATGAAGAGATCTTCAAAGTCAGCCACACTTAAAACTTTGCACATCGATGAAAGGAGCTTCAAATATATATGTAGAGGTAACAACGATGTTTCTTTTTACTTTAATGACCATGGAATATTACACAATCTAGAATAGTTTCAAAAGGTGTGCGTCTACAGTATAAATTGGAGTGCTAAGCTAGACTATCATTTCTAACCAAGTTGTAAACTTTTAAGGAGACTCATTTTCTATTCTTCAACCTGATTTCGTCTACGTGAGACATCAAAGTTTTCAGTGGATATACCTATTAACTTAACTTAACTTTTCATCATACAACGAAAGTTTCGCGTGCCTTCATCGTAGCTACTCGTACAGTTCATGCAGTGCAGTCCTTACTTCTTTCTTCAAATTCCTCACGATCAAAAGATGAACACAATAATTTTGATTTGTATTGTAGTGATACATGGTCCCACCTTTGACATTTATAACACTGCATTGAATAAGTTTTGCGAGGCTTTTGTGAACGGTGGGGAGCCAACTTTTTTCTTAGTTACCTTATGTAAATAGCACTTACTTATAGTTCGCGCCACGAAAACTGAGCTATCAAGGTTATCAGAGGAAAATTTTTAAATTTGTACCATTGTGTACATATATTCCAAATTCATTGAATTTCGATGATAGGCGAGCCGAGATAACTATGATAATACTGATGAGATCTCTCTGATCTCTGGGTCGAAACGTTCAATTTTTCTGCACTTTAATGTAATTTTAAAATTTATTAAAATTTTTGTGAATTTTGATTTTTTGAATTTCAATCTGTAAGACCAGAAATTTTTCATTTATTCCAAATAGTAAAGGAGCTTTCGAAACTGTAAAAAAAATTAAATTTGGATATGTTTGAATTTGTATTTTCTTCTAGTTTTAATAAATATTTATGACTTTACAATATTTTCCTTAATTCTTGGCAAAAAATTTATTATAAATAAATTTTGTCACAGTAAATTTAACAGTAATTTGTAATTCTAATTTACAACCGGAATTGATATGCATTACAACATAAAGAACTTGAGAATGGTTTGTGGACATGTTTGCCTTTTGTTTGAAATAAAATACCTTGAAATGGCTTGTGTCCAAACTAAAATGCTTTCTTTTTAATGGAAAGCTTGTTTAAAAAAAAATGAAAATATTTGTACATTTTTATATTTATCAAATCTAGAGAAGTATTTTAAAGGAAAATCTTTATGATTCTCTCGAAAAAAACATTTTTAAAATCAATAAACATCATAAATAAAATCCCAAGATATTTCAAGAGAGAACAGAAGATAAAATTTCTTCAAGGATTTTTTGTAAGCTTTCATTAGCATAGAATAGAACATGAAATTTCTGTAGCGTATTTCCAGATGTATACAGTTAGTTAGTTAAAATAAACAAATTTATTTGTAAATAAAACATGTTTGCGCTATGAAATTTAAATGTTTTTGTAGAAACTAAATAAAATAACTTAATTGAATCGGAAAAATTACAAAATTCTGCACAGCTTAAATTGGTAAAGTGAGAACCCCAAATTGAAATTTCTCTGACCTCCTTGATAACTCACTTTTCATGCAAAATTCTATCCCGCTATGGCTCAGATTGTAACGCCCTTTTCTTTTTCACAAATTCGGGAAGTTTAAGTGACTATTGACTCTCTACTAGTGATGTGCAAAATCAGTCGTTTTGGTGACTCAGGTCATACGAGTCTTTTGGTCATTTGGGTCATTTGAGTCAATTGGAAATAATCATCTAATACCCTAAAATTACCTATCTCACCGAATCATTCACGGCAGGGCTCAAAGCTAAAAGTGCGTTTAGTTTATCAATTTTACAACCGTTCGCGACTGATATATCACTGCGTATTAAGGTTGAAAATTGTGCCTTTGTAACTGCTCAACTGCCGAAATGGGGCATGGCAAGACAACCCGGTTGGCCTCAAAGCAAGCATTTAGCAAATGAAAAATATCTGCATTCTCTGAATGATTAAATCTGTCTTCAATGCTGCAGAAATTTATATTTGTTTCAATTTATTTCATTCTTTAGTCATAGAAATAACATTATCATAAGAAAAAACCTTCTAAGGATATGAAAATTACGAATCTATAACACAAATCCAAATTAGTTGGTTTTAAGTATGTGTGCGTGCATGATCGAATCCTTGGGAAAAAGACCGCTGTAAGAAACCTCCTGAAGAGCTTCTTTTGCATATCAAAGTCCATTGTTTTTTAACATAGGTATGTCCGCAAAGCTTTAATGAGCTTTTTGAATAGTCATCCTAGTGCTGTTGTCTTAAACTCATACGAGGCCTGCTTCCTGAGAACAGCATTGAAACGCTTGCACTTGCTTGTGATAATTTGTGATATCCCTGTAAACAATTGGACGAAATTTCACCGTAGCGAAATGAATTCGAAGCAGAGGAAACACTCGTAGATCGAAATCTCTTTGATTTTTTTTTTTTAACATAAACGAACTATTAGAAGCATGCCTTAATTTCGAAGAAATCGAAATAGATTCATCGCTCATAGCTCGAAATTTCTTCGATTTTTTTGGTATATCAATTTCCGACAAATTAGTTAAAGAAAATATTTTCTATTCATGAAATTGTTCTTCGCCGGCATTTTGAGTTGAGATTTTACTACGGTAAGTATTTATTATTTATTTATTCGATATCCTATTTACTTGCTCTTTCCAAAATGCTTTGCAAGAGAAGTCTATACCAGATCGTACTGTTAAAAAAAATCGAATCCAAAATGAACTCCAACACATATAAGAACTTCGAAAGAAAGTCGAGCTAGCGAACCACTGTCGGGTCGTCAATACGATTCTATATCGTTTTCCGTTTTTGCTCCTGCAATTCGCAAGCACGTCGCAATCGAATTCGATTTCGAAGCTTAACTTCACATAATCGAATTGATTTACTTCGAATTCGATTCGATTTTGAACCGCAATGTTTACAGGAATATAATTAAATTTAATTTAAATTGTGCTCCTTTCAGATGTGCTGGTTTTTCGTCCCAAGTCGATCGTTGCAAGTAGAGTAAGAAAATATATAATAATATTGTAAACTATAAAAATTATGCCATGGCAAAGGCTTGACACCCATTTGCAATTTGTGCATGTGCAGAGGGCAGGTAAGAAACCTCGAATCAGCGACAGAGTTCGCAGTCGAGGGACTAGAAGCAATAAAAATTAATCCAGAAAGGATACCGTTTTGGATGCGTAGTAGTAACATTTTGTTGATTTTTACGCTAGCGAAGCAGAGTTCTGGGAGGAATATAAAATGCGAACTAGATGCAAAAGTTTTATTTCCATGTGAAAAAATATTAGCTAAAGATCTAGCTGGATGCATAGCCCTGTAAATAAAAAGTTTAAGATCAGTTGAAAATATGGCATTAATAAATAAGTCCAGAAAAGGAGGAAACTTGAGTCTAAGTGATCGATTGACCGATATGATTTTGAAATGGTAACTCAGATCTTTTGAGTCAGTATACCGACCCGGTCAAAACGACCGAATAGCTCGCGCCCGACACATCACTGCTCTCTACGACTCATAAGGCAGAAGTAATGGAAATGCAAATATCGCAAACGAACTTAGATTATATCGTACACAAAAATAAATCAATAGAAGCCAAATAATAAACATAGTAGCAAAAGGTGCTGTACATTGGTATTTTTTTCGAAACAGACTTTTTTTGGCAAAACTAATAAGACAAATCTTGAGCTAGTGATAATTATAGACTGTCTAATCCATAACCTTTCCAATTCAGTTAATAATTTATATTTCAGGATATATGAACGGAAATATGAAGGTCCTGCTTTCGGTCCAAGGTACAACATGCTGCTGTACCATGGACAGTGGGGTATGTACCTTGGATATTTGTAATTTACTAAGTAGAAATGGCCCCCTTCTGTGGGTTCCTGGTCACATGGTGATCATGGGAAATGAAAGGGCTGACCTTTTAGCTAGGACTGGCTTTTATTCTCCGTTCCGCGGACCGGAACCCGCTATAGACGTTTCTACCTCGAGTATCGGGTCGCTCATCAAAGCGGATGTCCATAAGAAGCATCAGCAGAGATGGGCGAACCTGAGTGCCTGCAGGTGCACAAAACTGTTTCTTAATGGGCCCAATGGGAATATCTCCGATTTTCTCATGGGGCTCGGAAGAAAACAATGTAGAGCTATGGTTGGCATCATCACTGGTCACAGCTCACTTCACGCTCATCTAACAAAGATGTTAGTTTTGACAGCCCTGAGTGTCTGTTCTGCCTGGAGGGAGAGCCTGAGACAACCGAACACTTTTTGTGTGCTTGTCTGGCATTCGCCTGGTGCAGACTGGCTACTCTAGGGTCTGCCCTTCTATCTGTGGATGAGCTGAAAAACCTTCCTCACCAAAACCTAATGCGCTTCATTAACAGGACAGGAAGGTTTTGGTAAATGTATTTCCAGTAGGACAGCACTATGGGCCGCTATAGCCTCCGTGCTTGGGAAGACATTTCCTGTCCGCTGCCTCTAATTAAAAAAAAAAAAAAAAAAAAGTAGAAATGATGGTATATCAACAGAGTTAAATTGAATAACACTCTTTATTCCACCAAGAATAACAATATTCGCAAAGCAGGTTACTAAACAAAAAATTGATATAGCTATACATGTTTAATTTATTATTCATGTAAATGCCGGGCTATGGCTTTTTTGAACATGTCCGTGGTACAAATGTATGAAGTGTCCAAGGTGTTTTGAGGCACACAATTCAGCACATGATGCACGATTTATAATAGTAAATATAAACAAGTTTTAGCTGAACTGGAATCCAAAAATATAGGAAGAATAAAACTCCAATACTTTCAATTCTTATCATTGGAAAATATTTACATTTTTCACGACTTTTCTTTAAAGCGCTTGCACATTTGTCCAACAAAGTAATTCCCTGAATAACTTAAGTGTCATCTGTTGATTAGTAAAATCGGATAAAAGTTTATGTATGTATAGTACCGACAGTCCGTGTGGAAAATGAAATGACCAGGTAAACATATGTCCAAGGTCCAGCATTTTCCCCTACTATTACTAGAAAATGAAATTAAAATTAGTTGATGGCTAGCTAAATTTCAAAATTTTATGATTTTTAAATCTCTGTAAAAAAGAAAAAACTTTCTCAAAATTGTGAATTAATTTACTGAAAAAATTCGCTTTATTGTTTTATTTGAACAAGGCAGATTACTTCTTCGGTAAGCTAAAAATTAAATAACTGACGACGCGACAGTTTAATGTGACTTCATCAAGATTTGTAACATTTCACACATACATAATATTTTTTCCATAAAACTTTTATGACATGTGAAAATAAAAAAGGGGCTTATGCCGCCAAGATTGGACGCTTAAGCTAATATTGTACAATAACACTGTAAAAGTGTGCAGAAGAGCTAAAATATAAGATAAATGTTGAAAGCTTAAGCTAAAACTGTAAAATAGACCCTTTGTATGTTAGGCAGCTTGTTAAAAATAATTGAAGCAATAGTGACAAAGAATTGTAGCCCTATATGTTTGCATACTCTTACTCTTCTGCTTACGATTTGAGAAAGCATTGAACGAGAATAAATATTGACATTCCTATAGCAAACAATTACTTCAAGATTTTGAACATATATTTACATAAATGTCGCAAAAAAAGTAAAGCATATACTGAAAGATGAGTGATAAGGAATTTGTGATATAAATTTTTTCTATTAAACACAATTTTTGGATCATACGATTCTGAGTCATAACATCTTATGTCAGATTAATTCGATAAGCACTTCAACAAAACTATAACCCATACTATATGGATGAAAGCCACATCCAATCAGAGTAGGAATTTATTGCCTACACACTTCAAACAATTTTGATGAAGTAATGTAAAGCTGCTTCTTGTTATTGTCAAAATATGATCATTCAAAGGAAGCCGGTAATCCAAAGTTAGATTAAAATATTTTTACTTTCTAACGCATTCAATGTATATCTTTAGTGTAGTTTAGGTACCACAAAGTTATAGCTGACTCCAGTATTCACTAGTAGCCTTGACTTGACTCAGAGAGAAGTGTGTCGTGATTAGTTGTAGCGGAAGTCTTCGTTATTTCATAATTATCTGGAGGTAACGAGCTAATGTTGAAGTAGGGTTGTAGAGTAATTGGACTACACTGTGATATCTTGAGGTAGTTGCCCAAACGTGCGTAAGTACAAAAGTGGGGTTCAAGAAGTCTTGCTTATGATGGTACTGCGAGTATCGTTACCCGCTGTATAACAGCTAAGAGGATCTTGATGGAGTGAGTATGACGAGTGTCGTACTGATGTCTTGTTCAAAATGATACGCCTAAAAGAAAAACTTTGATATTTACAAAAAGGTGTAAATGACCAGTCGACCCTATGTCAAACTGGTCAAGCCAAAACACTGCTACCGTGGCGGTAGATCTAATCAACCTCGATAGCCAGGTACAAGGTATCGTGGACTTGGCCAATATTCCTCGCTAGCAAGCGGTTAAGAGACGCTTGAGAACAGCTACCACAATGGGAAGGATGAAAAGGAACATCGATACTGACGTCGGCTGGTCCAGCTAGATCATCAAACTCTACCGTCGTGGTAGGTTGACGCAATCCTGTTACGACGTTGTCGGGTATTTCTGGCTTCTTTAGATAATCTTCACGCAGCGTTGTAGGTTTGGCCCGGGCGACCAGTCTGTAACACTGTTAGCTGCGATATTGAAGAAGCACACCAGGAATCCAGTCTGTCCTAAAAGGAAGAATCTATAAAGAATAAAATGCGAGGGGCCTCTATTGGAGCGTGCATAAGCATAGTTCTCCAGTCTTGTAGAGTAAATTTGAAAGTCTCTTTTTGCTGGGTTTGAAATTTTATGCTTTTTTTTTAGTTTATTAATTCAGCAAAAATTAGATATTACGTTATAATATTTAAACTTATTAATAACAACTTTATCGCGTTAAGTCTGACATCAGAATGAATTTTCTTATATTTTATTAATTTTCATTGTCAATAAACGCCTACCTAACTACAACTTTCCACGCTTAGCAAAGTATTAATAGCTGACAATATAGAAAAAGAATTGCCCGATTTACTGGTGTCTGGTCACGTGTTCAGAAAGAAAATGATGAAGACACACAGACGCGTCGCCACATATCGACGGTCTAATAAATCAAAATTAATACTCTAATCAAATGAAATGGAAAATACAAAAAAAAAAATCTTTTCAAATCTGCTAAATCCCTTCACTTAATGAATATATCACAAAAGTCTTTTAGAGTTTCCCTTCATTTTGATTTTAATTAAATATTCAAATTATACAAAGAAAGCAAAAACTGGCGCCGGATCCCGCATCTATTAGTTTACTCGTGCACACAAAATTTTGTGTACACCATTTTGTTTCGATTCCGCAAAAATGGAAATGAGTTTTTCTGTCAAAATTTTGTACACATTAATTGATATTTTCACCCTACCATTTTGGTCGTGAGTTTTGAAGAGGTACCTGTGAGTTTTTGTGAAGCGTTATTTTCAAAATTATTTGTTATATTATTAATTTTACCTATTTCTTAGCCGTAGTCACCTTAATTCTATAGCGAACTCATGTAACTCGTTTCTTACAACTGAACTTAACTTCTTCTCACTCCAACAACATTCAGCACAGTAAAATTTTCATTCAGCATTCAAGTGTACACTTTCTCTCACGGTGAGTTTTTTAAATCGTGTTCACTGGCAAATTTTTCACAGTTTCGGAATCTAGCCCCTGGGTAGTTTTAGTTTTAACACCACAATTAAAAACAAATAAATTTGGAACTCCTAATGTTTATCAAAATATTTATTTAAATTACTTTGCTTTGACTTTGCTTTCTTTGTGTACCATGAAAATTTTAAACTTTATGCACAAATGTAATATAATTTTAATATTTAATTAAATGGAAAACTCTAGATAGTTTTTTTAAAAAAGTTATATTTATTATTTTTTCTTTTTTAATCAAAAAAGTTAAAATTATACCACTAAGGAATTTTCAGTACAAACAACATTTTTGCACTTTTTTGTGATCGAAACCTCACAAAAGCCGGGTATTTTTATGAAAAGTAGTATGTTGGGAAAATTATCATAGACGGGGTAATTAATCTCAGATTCATTTTCCTGCAAATATTTAATTTAATTTTATACATATATTAACCCTACCTAATTAGCATTCCCCGAAAATTTTAGACATAAAATTGTCAAAAAAAGGTTGTAGTTAGTTTCTTAGCTATGTATGTATCATTCACTTCGAAATTAGATTTTGCTACTCTCTTCAATTATGCGGTTATGATATTGCTAATCTCACGGCTATGCAGTATATGTATATGTATATATCTTATTCCATTAATGCCAATTGAGAATTTAAATACCCAAAAATATTAGTGCATTTAAAAAAATATATCTCGCGACGCGAAAAGAGATATCCCGTTCATTCCTTTTTCATTGCAGTTCTAAATAATTAATCTTGGAAAGAAATCGAATTTTTTTATGTTTACTTGCCTACTTTTCCGTAGGCAAATATTCTGAATTTTTCTCAAATAAGAAATTGCTATAAATTGTGCTGGGAAAATTTTCATTATAGGAAAATCGCGAAAGCCTTCCAGGGTTAGTTAGATTTTAATGTCTTCCAACCGGCCAAAGTGTAAACAAAATGTACATGAAAATTTTGAAAAACAAACTCTAGAACTAGCATTTGGGATTCTTAGGCGGAACAAGTATCATACAATTATATGTCTAGTTTATAAACATTGAATTTTAACATATACAGTTGGAATTTATTTTTTATTCTATTTTTTTGTTTTTTTATTTTTATTTTTTGTTTTATTGTTTACATTTCTTTTTTGCTTTTGATTTGTCAGCAGTGTGTTGTATTGAATTCAGTAATTCCTACCTTTGAATGCCTATCATAGACTCAATTGCTTGTTAAATTTTTATTGAGCGTATGCTGCATGTGGACCTTTTTGTGTATTATGTTTCGTAAACCTGAATTAGTATAGATTTGTCTCTTATTTCGTACTGTTTGTGTCCTGTGTTTCATGAATATTAGATAACTTCGATCCTCTTGACAAGGTAGGAGCCTCACTGAAGTTATTTTGTAATCACTCTAAAGGTTTTAATGCTCGTAGTATAGTTTTACATAAGAACACTGCAAATATTTTAGAATGTAAGGACTCCGTTGGGCCTCGTATGTGGTAAAGAGGGAGTCTGTTTTATGGCTTGTGAAGTATTCTCGAAGGTTTTGTACGAATACGTCTGGATCTGTCTATGATATCCCGACACCACTGCATCTCTGTTGCAAGCATGAAGCCGCCGAAAGCACAGATACATTAAAAGGCCTTAACGTGCTGGGTACAGCATTCAGTAGGAGCTCACTCTCACTGCTTTTTGTATACTCGTCATGGAGGAAAAACTAAAATTTCATCTTAAACAGGTCTTAAATCCCAAAACTGTCGCTCCCACAGAAAAATGAAGTTAAAATAAATTGCAGCCAAATATGTTTTCTTTAAAATTGTTTAAAAAAATAGCATGTAGAACAAATTTATGGAAATTATAGCGTTTGAACAAAATACAAGCAACTTTTATATAATAAACTCCTGCAGTAAGACAAAGCAAGAAGAGTGTGGATGTCGCCTGCTGACCGGCCCGCTGCTCTCTTTTTTCGACTTTGTTCATGGCTTGTATATTCCGGGTGTACTGCCCGTAATCAGAGCATACATGCAAAAATGAATAATGTGGTGAGAATTGATGCCGCTGGTATAAAGTTAGTGTTTTAATTGTTTGTCTACAAATTATATAGTTCACTGTTAAACTAGAGCTTTAATACTCGATAAATTTAAAATACTAATAGCTCACTTTATCAAATTTCAATAAACGGAAAATATAAGATATATAATAAATATAATAATGTTGTTGCAATAAACTTTGTACTCACTTGATCTATGTTTGGCAGTTGATTGAGTTGATTTCAATAACTTTAATTGAGGTTGGGATTGGGATATTCTATATTCTGGTCGATACCCAGAATAAAGTGAGGTGAGTAGTTCTTACTACAGTCGAAACCCACAGAATCTTTATTGCAGTCGTTACCCACAACAAAGCGTTTTATTAGTAGTTTTCTTATTACAGTCGTTACCCGTAATAAGAATCTTTATTGTAGTCGTTACCCACAATAAAGTGTTTTGTTAGTAATTTTCTTATTACAGTCGTTACCCGTAATAAGAATCTTTATTGTAGTCGTTACCCACAATAAAGTGTTTAATGTTAGTAGTTTTCTTATTACAATCGTTACCCGTAATAAGAATCTTTATTGTAGTCGTTACCCACAATAAAGTGTTTAATGTTAGTAGTTTTCTTATTACAGTCGTTACCCGTAATAAGAATCTTTATTGTAGTCGTTACCCACAATAAAGTGTATAGTATTAGTAAAATTTCTTATTACAGTCGTTATTGTAGTCGTTACCCACAATAAAGTGTTTAATGTTAGTAAAATTTCTTGTTACAGTCGTTACCCGTAATACGAATCTTTATTTAGGTGCTATCCAAATAAATCTCCTAATCTAGTCGCAACCCAGAATAAGAAAAATTTATTTCAATTGTCAACCAAACAAAGTGTTAGACTGTTAATAAAAATTCACAACACTAGGAAATATCACTAAGAAAAAATTATCAAGTCACTCACTCCACTGCCAAACTGAAAAAGAGATCGAGTCAAGTTAAATTGCTGTTTATATAGCCCTTGCTTGCACACGACACCAATGATGGAGTAGCAGAGGCGCATGATCACAAGAATTGGCCGTGCATCTGTAATTTTACGGTACTAGAGAAAAATATGCATAGCAACGAACAAAAATGCATAGCAACAAGAAATTTAAAGCAACCCATGCTGCTGTGTTAAATTGAATTCTGTATATTTGCAAAAAATGTTATCTCTATCACGTAGAGAAGAAGCTCCCGTTCGATAGTACTTATAATGATGATAGAGTTGCAAATTGATCTGCTTGATCTGATTGTATTTGTGCCATGCATTATATGCTACATGACAATGCTAAGGGGATCAATTAAAAAAATACATCTACAGTACCTACAAATACTGCTATACCGATAGCATGTATTAAATTAGGTTCATTCATATGAATAATATTTGATAGATCAACACTGTATTTGTTTCAACTGGAGGTGATTTTATTTGTGTTTCCATCAATATCATGTCAGTAGGTCGAGTAGGTAGCATTTCGGTTGTGGGCTGGAAAATATGTTAAAGTCGAGCGAAGAAAATTGTAAATTGTTCAAGTTGGATAATGTACTTTAGAGCAAAGACGGCTTGAAATATGATATTGATGACATAAAGGTACAGTCGGAGGCAAATAAGCAAGTGAGTAATTATTGATATTTTAATTTAGCTTATTTAGAATTTATTTGTCGCTATAATCACGAATATGCTTTTTTGGTTATTTCGATCTGTCGTATACTCATATGTAATATTATAATAATATTATATTATATAATATTATTCTTTAGAAACCTTATCGTAGTACGTACACTTTACCAATGTATAATATATTTCCCATTTTCGTTTTCAAGAATGAGCTGAAATATCTACTAGAAAAACGTTTACTCCTAAAATTGCTACATCTCAAAAGATTAATCTCTCAGTGTCATGAAGGCGACGAATAATACTCTCTCTTTCGAAATACAACCTGTAATAAACGAATTTGTAATTTCCATTTTCGTATTTTGCAAATTCCTTGAAATTTCGTCTACAGATCTCAAATACCGTTATTACCCAGTTAAAACAGTCTGAGTATCTCTACATATTCTGATAACCATTTATCATTGCCTTCGTTTTCGAGAAAACGGAAAATTTCAAAATTTTTTACAGCTTTGATTGAAACAGAGTGTATAATATACAAGTACCGTTACCACCTGATTATGATCATTTCTTTAATTAGTTTTATTTTAATTTGAAAGCAGGGGATCAAAATATTGCCTACTCTCACATCTTTGATCGTGGGTGCTTAAGCTTAACGTTAAGAGTTGGGGCGACTAGACCACTAAGACTCTGCAGACACCACGACTAGAGTAGATCTATTGTGTCCTCCTCTAGGAGTAGTTAAGCTAAATCTCTCTTTTTTACGGGTTCGATTATAGCTTTGCGACATTCATCTATGATATGCTTCAAGGTTTCATTTTTCATTTCACACAGTCGACGAAGTTCACTGTTTTAGTTGCCTATTTTCTTCAAAAACTAATTCCTGGGATGCTTAAGGAGCAACTATCAAGAGGGGTAGGTATAGATAATTTATTAGAACCGCTGAAATAACTTTTGAGCGCATAGTTATTTAACATTTTTGTAAAATTATAATCTGATTGCTATCCTTCGCACCAAGTCCACGCCAGACCCCTAATACTACTACTTCTCTGGAATTTAATGCTTTTAATGATCATTCACAAAACAAATCTTGTGAATTTAAATTTGCCATTGAGCAGAACTGGAAGTCAAATACACTAAAGTCGCGCTAATTTGAATTAATTATTGCAGCAGAAAATTTGAATTAGCGAATTAGAGTTCAGTAAAGTTTCACTAATTCGAAATTCTGAATTATTGATTAATTTTAAATTATAGCAAAAACAAGAAAAGAGTTAAGTTTAAGCGCACTTATATTATACAACTCTGTTCTACTTTTTAATCGATTTGAAGAGAAATAGCAAGGTGCGTTAACGTTTTTATAAATATCTGACAAATTTCTTCAGCTCTTTTTTCGGCCTCCGCCATTTCTTTGGCCAAATACAATTCATCCGTTTTTATTATGTTGCCAACGTTTTTATAAATGCGTTTTTGTGCTGACAACTTTAAATTCGAATTAGCGAATACCGAACCTAAAATTCAATTTACAAAGTACCAAGGTACCAAAAAAATTGGAATTTGGGGAGATCAGAATTATTGCATATTTAAATTAGCGAAACCTTACGTAATTTAAAAAATATAGTCTCTGAATTTTTATTTATTTTGAACATTCCAGATTGTAACCAGAAATTTCCCATATAATAAATAACATCAGCTTTGAATTAATCTAACTAATAAATTTTTGACTGAGTCAATCAGAGCCATAAAAGAAATTATTTGTCATCCTGTTTATAAAAAAGATAATATCTACCTTATCACAGGGGTAAAAATAAAATGTAGGTATCAAGATATTATTATCTATTGATAAATAGTCCATAGGAGAGATTGACGCGTATTTCCATCCAAAATAATAAATTTAATAAACGTATCGTTAATTCGTAAATTATCAATTACAATTTCGTCATCTGTTTTCCTTTTAAAAGTTTTTTTTTTTTTTTTTTTTGTTAACTGTACATTTAGATTCTATCATATACATATTTACCTTATTAGACACCTTTTGGATTTTCAGGAACCTTATTGCATTTATTAAGGGTTACTGCCGCTTTGGCAAACACGCCGAAAGCATTCGAGCTCCATTCAATTACTACTTCAAAAGTTGTACGAATGATGAACAGGAGGTAGGGAGCGTTCAGCATCTGCTGTGTGATTATCTCAATCTTGCCAAATGTCAAAGAAAAAAAAATACTAGTTCGGTTCGGTAGATACTTCTTCCCCGAATTGGAGAAATAGCAGACAGTCCTTGTAAGGTTCACTATGTCTTAAGGCAGGTTGCAATGGTTGCAAGCGCCCTATTACTGTTTTCGGGAAGCAGTCTTGAAGGTCTCTTATGAAATTAAGGAAGAAGCACTGCGATGATTATTCAAAATTAAGCTTTTCAAAAGACATCTTCAAAAATCTTCGTCGCCCATCATAGCATACCTCCTGGAATGCTTGTTTAGAACAGTGAAATACTCACATCTGCGTCGTAAAGAAGTAATGAACTGGGATAGAGATTGGAAGCGCTGCGAGCTTCTAGGAAAGTGCTTAGAGCGCTCTTTTTCCCAAAGGGACTCTCCAGAATATGTACTATGTACATATAATTAATATAATGTAATGAAGAATACGAATAACGCGAACATACTTTTATAGATGAAGAAGGCTTTCTCATGAGTGAGCTTTTTGCTTGACTGTTAGATATGTAGTTTGTTTGAAATTGTTATCAGTAAAAATGAATTTGTTCTGAAATATTACTCTAGTTGTTCCTTCTAGTGTATTTCTATGACCTTTCGTTCAAAGGAAAAAATGTGGGAAATTACATCATAATCTGTGGGAAAATTGCCCAGAAATTCCCATTTTGGAGGAAATTTTCAACACAACCATCTACCAACACTGCTTATACATTTAATTTTGCAAGAACAATCGCGCAGCGGCAACTGAAAAATGCCGCGCCACGCCGCGCTGCTCCAGTTGTGACACCCACTTAACTCGTACACGAATTTGTCTGTCTATTTATTTATATATTTCTTTTTTACTATTTTCGACACTCTCGTAGACCCACTGTTCGTCATCACAGCGAGTTGAAATTTGGCACACAGGTTCCATGGAAAACTCGGAAAATCGGGAAAAATCATTTGAAAATTTGGTACAAATTTGATTAGTGATACATCCGTTTCAGGAAAAAGCCGGAGTTTTCCGATTTTTCCGGAAAATTTTCCGGTAAAAAGTTTTCTAAATTACGCAGGATCAAGTTTACTATCAACTGGCATCATTACAATGGTGAAAACTTCCAGAAAAAATCGAGGAAAAGTCATGTAAAACGCTTTTCCGGAGTTTTTCCGACCAAGGAAGCGTTTGAGCGTTTTGCAACCTAAGACAAAGTTGTAGAGCGAAATGATTTTTATAAAGTTGCTTTTGTGGAAAACCCCATGGAAAACCCGGAAAGCGAGTAAATCATCGGAAAAATTTTCATCGATATGAGTAGTGATAAATGTGTTTCAGGAAAAGGTCAGAAAATAAAATAAGTAAAAAACGAGTTTTCAAACAAAACTGAGGCCAAGCCGCATGAAAAAGTAGAAAATAAACTTTTCTTCACACACAGAGGTGGACTCAGATTTTATTCGCTGACAATCACCGATATATTTCAGTATGATCAATCAGAGGTAATAAGTGATTTGATTCATGAAGAGAAAGAATATTCAAGAGAAATGTCCTAATCAAAAAATCTGAGAAGTATTATCAAAACGTCGAATACAAAATTTTCTACTTCAATACCTTCTCAGCAGTGTACAAATATACAGGGTGTCCCGTAAGTCGACGTCAAGCCAGAATCGGGTGATAGACCAAATCATAACAGTTACCAGAAAAATATAAAAAAAATCTAAGTCATATTTTTCAAATTATAGACATTTCTTTTGTTTTCGAGAAAATGTACACCCTGTGATGGTTTTTTAGCTCCTGTTGCTACAAATCTTTACTTTTTTCAAATTTTATTTTTCTTATGTAATCCCGAATAGTGCTTATGTAACTTGTTGCTTTAAGTTCTAAGACAACTGCTCCAGCTTGGAAGAAAATGTCACATTTCCGCAAGCTTTTATCTTTAATCAAAAATCAAAAATCAAGAACTATGTGGATCCATTGCACAAAACATTGAAACCGCTTGTATCCTTTTTCTTGTTAATATAAATATTTCTTAAAATTTTGTTTTTGAATGCCTATTTTCACATTTTATTAAAAAAAAAAAAACCGAATGAATTACTGATAGAACTAGATTTTTCTGTGGTAAAAGAAGATTTCTTATTCCATTGATTATGGTATCGAAAAGATATCAAGAAACTTAATTAAATCGTAATTATCAACATACCACAATTTTATTCGAATAGGCGACAGTACTTACCAACACTTCGTTAAAATATTTAAAAGAAAAAACCCCCGTTTAAATATGCGGGGAATCATTGATGTTTATAATTCTAATGCCAATGTCATGCTCTTGATAACAACTTAAAAGTGGACAGGCCTCTAAGTGCCTCATATAAAGTTTACATAAAGTGTAATTTGTTACAAGAAAAAAGGCAGTGCTATAGCTCCGATGTTAATATATGGGCTTTAGTTATGTATAGCTTTGCTTATACTGCAACATTCATAGAGAGCAACGTAATAAAACGTTGAGCGATTAATATAAGAAGAAATTATATTTTTCTTTTAAATAATGCAAATATTATTCCGAAAACGTGAATTAACCTATTAGATAAGATCGTGGTTGACGATTTTCCGTATTCTCTTGCGTAGCTTGTGTGGATGATCTTCTTCAATAAAATCTGTTTGCAATTCCTTTAAAGTGTTTTGTTTATAGTTTAGCTTCTGACGAGAATTTCAAGTTATTTTCCTCATGACTCATGACTATTACACCTTCACCAGCACTATTTAATTAATTCATTTATTAATTAATATAGTGGACAGCTGTGATTTATACTATATATTACTTTGACGGGGTATAGTAATAAATAATAATAATTGATTAATACAAATATATATTTGAAACGTATAACTTATATAAGAAACTGAAATAAGTAATTATCAATGATAGTAAATTGTAATACTTAACCTGCATACATTTTTCCTAAGCATAACCAGTTAGTTGTGGTAGGGTATAAACATTCAAAGAATGTACTATATCCTTGAATGACATTGAAATATGTCTTTATGATTTCCGCGTGATTTTTCTCCTAAGATGAAATCATTTTCATGACGCCTGATAATTTTTCTATACTCATTGACAATTTTTCTATACACATATAAGGTCTAATATGCACCTCATGAGAAACGAGAAATTCAATTGAAATTAGATCGAATGATTTTTAAAGGGAAAGATACGAATTTTATAGGAGTGAACTATGTAGAAATGGCTCTTTAAAAACGGTCAAGTTTTATTTTCAATATACAAATTATTCAGGACTGAAGATGAAAAGTTGAAAAGTTGAGATCTAAAGACTAGACTGTTACCTTGAATTTAGTTTTCTTTATTATTTACGTAAATAAATTCCGTCAAATTCTGTAAACAATTTAACCGTGACAACTCTGAACAAAATTAACAAAATAGAGTATTTTTCTTTTCACTTTCCGGCGATATCCTGACAATGGCGATGACATCTATGGGTATATTTTTGAATTATGTTGACCGTATTATAGAGCGTGGCTGAAAGCTTCCTATAATGATAGGACATCCTCCCATTATATAGTTACATCCATATACATAAATTTAGTACTTAACCGTAATCATAGTGATTCAAGATAGAAAGGTAAAATATATAATAATTAATCGTATGAAAAAACTTAAATATACGATTGTAACACTGACTCTCAAAAGAAGATGGCACCTGTAATTTTTCGCGTGGAAACTCCTACCTATAAAGACTTAAAGTAGTTTTACTGGAGTTCGTAAGGCTGGAAGCCTCGGTACGTAAAAAATATAAACGAAAGCTAATAATATGAGCGAAGGAGACACGATATGAAATACACATCTGCTGATCGCGTGACCAAATAATCGGGCAATATTATTTTTCAAAATTCTCAGCTAGTAATGCCTTTCTGAGCGTAGAGATCTGTAGCTTGATAGGTGTTGATTGACAACGAAAATTTTTTGTTAAAGCGTAGTATCAAGTTCAAACTTAAATTTAACGCAGTCTCCAAATATTTCACATTAAAATCGATGGTAAAATTTTAACATATGTTAATTTGGAGAAAACAAAGTGACAGATGTTTAAAAATTTTATCACTGAAAAACTTTAAATTGTTTATAAAGTTTAGATAAACGTTTTTATAATTTACAATTAAAAATGGACTTAATTAATCTGAAAATTGTTAAGAGAAATTAAATCTTTCAAAAAATTCAAAAAAATAATCTGAAAATTTTCAATTAAAATTAAATCCTTCAATAAATTCCAAAAAACCAACTGAAAATTGTTATCGAAACAGGAAATGTCATAATTTTACCAGCATTAAAATGTTCAGTAAATAAGTGGAGACATACAACGCGCCATCTATCTTAAAATAGATAAATATTCACTTTGTACCAGTGAACTCCGTACTGTACTAGTAAAAGCATCAGAAAAATTGTTGCTTACGATTTTAATAGCGCTAAAATTTGTATGGAAATGTCACATTTTACTTGAACTCGATACTAGGCTTAACATAAGAAATTTAGTCTGATCGATGTCAGATCAAATCAGATGAAGTTTTGTTTGCTTATAGAGAAATAATATATAGTTGGAAATTATTGCTGAAAAGGATAATAATAAAAAGAATTGAGATTATAACACACAACAACAAGAGACTTTTAAATTGCCTCGATTTTACTGCAAGATTATGTTTATGCCCGCTCAAATAGCAGTTCAATTATTTTTCTTTGTGAGCACTTCCTTTGAGGACGTCTCGATTCGTGCTGTATTGCAACAACACCTCAGCCAGCTGTTGTCCAATCAAGAATATTGGCAGAGACCAGCAACTAATTCCGACAATAAATTCGGACTCTTAATGCCTATCCACCAAAGATAGTATGACTGGTTCAATAACGGTAGAAGTTGACAATCTGGCTTGGCCAGTTTGACATAGAGTCAACTGGTCATTTACGCCACTTACAACAGGTCTTACAGGTTCGTGGATGACAAGGCTAGGAGCGGCAATACCTCGATTGAGTCTATATTATTCTCCTACAACCAACATTCGTGTGCTGGCACATGTTTTCTTTCTCTTAAACATTCTTTAGACAACTTTCAGTAGTTATTACGTCCACAGCAAGCTCTAACACATGAATACTGTTGACACACCAAGGACGCCTTTGGTTGTCGCTGAAATTCAAACGGACAGTTGAAACAGACTAGCGAAGCTCGCAGCTCTTCCTCAATTCAAAATCTCATTGGTAGGCTGTTGTGCAACTGTGTTGCTAGCTTCAATCACCGTGTGTTGGCAACTGCCTCAAGATACCTAGTGTAGTCTAGCTACACTACAAGCCACAATCAACTAAGATCCTCTACATCAAAACAACTACCCAAGTAACAATTTTTCCAATTTTTGGTGACTGAAGGTGACGGGTAGTTTTATAAGGGGTATATAATGGTTACTCGGTTATATAAGAATTTCAGTGGTTATATAAGAGTTTTATAATGTTACCAATTGGTGGCGTAGTTATATTAGAGTTTTTTAAGGTTACTAATGGTTATCGTGGAAGTAAGCTCCTTAAGGTTTTATAAGTTGGTGATGAAAATGTTTCCATCACCGGTCTATTTAACTTAGAGTAACCATTACTAGAAGGTATATAAGAAAGTTTTATAACAGTTATACCACGTTATATAACTTATTGGTAATAAGTCTTTATTGCGGTATTCGTGGTTACCCTTACATAAATCGACAACATTCAGTAATTAAGAAGATGACTTTAATAAAAATTGGGAACTTTCGGTAATACATATACCCACTATAAAATATCGTAAAATTGTTGGTGCCCCTGTAGTGTCGAATGGAGCTATTATAAAACTGTTTTTATTTATATAACATAATATAACCAAAGGGTATATAAGAACACTAACATCTGTTTCTTGTGACTATAATTAAGATATATAACATTATCAAAGGTTACATATTATGACTAAAGGGTATATAAGTACCATTTTCGAAGCATGGTAGTGCCTTTAGTTTATATAATATTTCTAGAAGTTTTATAAAGCTCATTCAGTTTATATAAAACTACTTGAAGTTTTATAATGGTAATTTGTTCATTTAACTACAAGCCGCCATTTTTTCATCTGTCCATTGTACATTAAAAAGAAAATGTCGGTTAAGCCAATTTTTTAAATTGCAGATATTCCGTTTTATTTTTATATGAAGAAAATACATCTTTTTAGGTACATAACATTTCTAAAGTAAGTTATGTAATTTTTTTCAATTAATATCACCTAAGTGAAAATTTAAAATTTTGTCATATTTAATTAAAATTATTACAATTGCTTATTTTTGGAGGGGTCTCTATTTTTTAGAAGTATCTATGTTGATATTCACAGTAAAATTTTATTTGCAGCTGAATTTCATCACGTATACATGCCGAAAAATTGTAATTCTAAAATGTAAAAATATTAAACCCTTGCATTATAAAAATGCAATCCAAAAAAATATCGAAATTCTATGTCGTAAATATTTCCATTATATTGTTTTATAAAGGTAACGAAAATTAATTTCCCTAACATTTCAATCACTAAAAGTAATCAGTCTGATAAAATTTTAAGCGTTGTGGAAACGTTACCATCACCATTATAAACAAAGTTTATAAAGGTAACGGAAACATTACTGCAACCACGGCTATGACCAAATTAATTAATCGAGAGCACCATGGGTTATATAAGGGTTATATAATAAGTTATATTAAGGTAACCAGAATATTTTTGTTACTCATTTTATAAAACTTTTAGTTATATAAGGTTACCTAAAACAAGTCACGGTAACCTTTATATAATTCCGCATTTAAGCTCTATAAGGGGTTTATACTGGTTACAAAGAGGTTTCAAGTACTAGTCTATATAACTCAAGTTATATAATTTGGTAATGGAAACCTCACCGTTACAACTATATAAAAGAAATTGTTTCTTGGGTAGTGTGTAGCGAAGACTCAAGACTTCAACACATAGCTTACGACAGCTGGTGGGCCCCAAGGTCACAATACTTAGGGCACCCCCAAAGATTGATGATTTTTTATGTCAAATTCATAAGAATTATTTATTATCTTGACATTTTACGTTTTCTATTTTAGTCATACTTAAAAGTCCAAAAAGCAAAGGATATGATAACATGAAAGTTGATTTAATTGAAGATTACCTTTTATGGAAATTTCATACCAATTGCCTTCTTTCTTTTTTAAATTTCAGCTTTCAACAGACAAGTACGTACGTAAACAACGTCTAGTATGGCACTTTACTTACGATAATTTGACATTTCAATTGAAGGAAGTTGCCTTGCGGATGATTCAAGTTAATTTAATTTAAAGTGCGCGTTCACCTTAGTAAGTAATTTTACTTACGCATACGTACGTTTTGGACTAGTATTTACCCTTTCCGTAATATCTCGGTGATTTCTTAACTGGTTTCAATCAGTTAATAATATATTTGATATAGAAGACAATGGGCGGGTTTGAAGATATTTTGGTTGAATTCTCTCACCCCTACACCTTTATTAGGATGTTGAAGAGGGGCGTTATATATTATGCAGTTTTCTTAATTTTTCGTTACAAGGTATTAAATGGCATTAATCAAAATTTGTAGTGTTTTTTTTTGTCAGAGATGTGAAGCTTTGAAATACCTTTAAGTTACCCAACGCGAAATTAAAAAAAGAAACACATAAACTAATAACTAAATCGCTAACGAGCTATATGTGTCGATATTGAGCTTTTAGTATGAATCGCTTAGTTGTAGGTGATATGTGCGCTTATATCATAACCTACAATTACAATCAGAACTGTAAAGTACCTAACTACATTGGTACTTAAGTATCTACTAATACCAGAACCAGGACCTGGACTTAAAGTACAAGTACAAGTACTTGTGCTGGTACTTAAAAAAATTTCAATTGCAAGTCCCAATGATGGTACTTAAAAATTTCAGGTCGTGTAAATTATTTAAATACGCCTTTTAAAAATAGAGTTTTAGAAGCAGGGACACAGCTAAAGTACTTCCCGTTATGGTGGAGTTTGTAGTAAGTGCGCACTTTGATACTTATAGTGTACTGAAGCTTATATATGGGACTTATAAGTACCAGTACCAGTATCTGGACTTGTACACTCGAAATTTTTTAAGTACCAGTATCGGGACTTGTAATGATTACAATATAAATTCAGTGTTACTCACCAATAATGCTCACAATTATATTTTGCTTAACGAAGAAACTGTGTAGTTCAAATTGTTTTCGAATTCTGATATCGTGACGAATTCATTTACAACAACCTTATTTCCAGCACTTATAAGAAAAATAGTTCGGTTATAAAGAACAAATACTCGAAAATTAGGAATGCTGTTATTTTCAAAAATCTTTATTTCCTATTTTGTTAAATTACCAGTGTATGAATTATGAAGGTTTTCAATCGGCCTTAGTCAAGAATATATCTACCAAATTGCGGAAAGGAAAAAATAAAATGCAACACTTGATATAAAAATTTAAAAGCACTGAATTATATAATTATAATACCGAAAACTAAATATATTTAACGAAAAAACAAACAGCTAAACAAAACAACAATTTTCAATTACAAAATAACAATATAAAATATAAAAAAGTTAATTATTATTAAAATCTTCTTCTCGGAGGATGATGATTGATTTTTATTTTGATATAATATATTATTCTTATATACATATAACGCAATCATTTTTGGTTATGTTTTCTATGGATAGTGCAGAGCTGGGCAAGTACCAAAGAAAAAGTACTTAAGTACAAGTACCGAAGGCCGGAGTACTTCGGCGTAAGTACAAGTAGCGCATGTATGAAACTAAGTACTAAGTCTATAAAAAGTACTGAGTACTTTTTGAAGTACTTTCTAAAGTACTTTTTTAGAATCATTGTACCTTACAGTAATATAATGAAGTTTATCGAGTTCAGTTAATTAATATTAATAAATAAATACCTTTTGAAAACTATAATATGTATACTAACCAGTGGCTACTATTTATAGTTTTTTATAGTTTTCGGCGCTGCATGTACAGTAAAACTTTCACCTTTCATTGCTACACTCATAAAAACTATTAGATTTCCGCCAAAACAGCCATTGTCGCCTCCAATAATGCATAAAAATTCTAAGGTAAAAATTTCCAGTAAATTTCTAAGAAAAACTTTAGGCCTTCCGTACATCTGGTCAATGCATCGCTTATTTTATATTGGAGCGAGGCATTGCTTGCTTGCTGGCTTGGTTATGTCATCAAGTCGAGGCATCGTCGATTTTATATTCGAGCGAGATGTTACTGGTTTTTGTTCTACTTGCCCAGTCTTGTTTGTGTGTTATTAGTTTGTCTAAGGTTCTGCCTTGACGCGTGTGTGCGGCACATGCTTTGACAGTGCTTTGCGTACTTTAAAACTCAACAAAACAGGAGTTGCGCTAGAGATTGTGTATGCTTTTCTACGAAGAGTTAGATATATGTAGGTACTTAATAGGCTCAGAAATACTTTAGTAAAAATCTTGGTACTTAAGTACAAAACTAAGTCTTAAGTACAAATAAATATACGCCAGTACTTATGTTCAAGTACTAAGGAGGGGCATTTCAAAAGTATTGAGTAATAAGTCTTAAGTAACGAAAATGTACTTTAAGTAGTAGATTCTTAAGCCTTTTTTTACTTAAGTATTGCCCAGCTCTGAGTATTACTTTATAATATTTCCCTATAGATGGCACAAATTTACCGAAATCTTCCATACTGTTACGTGCAATAGAAAGAGACAACTGGTGACATCTACTGGCAATGGAGAGTAAACGACTTCAGGTTCGGAGAATTGATTATGGAATCTACAGGAAGATTCAGGAATAGAATGAATAGAGCAGTCAAGAAGCTGCTGGAATAGAACACTCCAGAATAATCTGGAGAGTTTCTAGGGTATAAATAGAACAGTTGTCACCGCCAGAAAAAGAGTCTTGTCTATTGCAACGGAAATTGGTCGATCTCCTACTGTTATTAACACTGTCGTCAATCTTGGACACGTCTAAGGAAAAAAAGGAATATGGGCGCTCCCAAGAAGGCCACTCTGAGGGATGAAAGGTTCATTTTTCGAGCAGCTTCTACAGAAAATGTGTCTACATCACAAATAAAATCAAGACTAAAGCTTCCGGTGACAGTTCGGGAAGACCAGCAAATTCTTTCGTCACCACCGTACCTGGAGTACACCAAAGGAATAGCAAGACCCTCGCTAACTTCAACTCAGGGGCAAAAGCGAATGAACTTTGCTCGACAACATATGACTTGGATCATTTAATGGCGAAAAGTGATCTTCAGTGACGAAAAAAAATCAATCTAGACTGGCTGCCACTAGTACTGGCATAATTTACGTCGAGATAAAGCAGTTAGGTGGAGTAAGATCCTCGGTGGTGGCAGTATCATTGTGGGCAACATTTGGGTACAGCGGAAAATCGCCTATATCATGGGTTCCTAAAAAAATGAATGCTTCTTATTATCGTGAGATGTTAGAATGGATCCTGGCTGGTTATGAGGAGCAAATAGCAGGGCAAAACTTTCATTTTCCAGCAAGATAACGCTTCCGTGTATACCGCTCACGTTGTCATAGATTGGTTATAGGCTGCAGATATCCTCGTATTGGATTGGTCGTTGATGCATTAAAAACAAAAATTCGTGAAGTGTGGTCCTAAATAGAATTAATAGAATTGAAAAACCTAATTGATTCAATGCGTAATCGGGTCTTCGAGGTTATACACTCGAAAGGCGTACCTACGAAGTAGTAACTAAAAGTATTATATTATAGTTTTTGAATAATCATGAAAATGTTAAGTTACTTATTTTATAAGTTTTGAGAAAAACAGTTCCTAAGATTGAATATTAAATGTATTTCTTTTTAAATCATATATTTAGTGATATATAATTTTTAATTATTAACAATATCGATAAAATAAAGATAATTATTTTCATAAAAATATAAAAAACGTGGGTCCTTTAAATTAATTTCGTACACTGTATGGTGTAAAGGATTGTATGCGATATACACACTGATGAGATTTGATCACTAACTTCTTTGAATAAAAAAATTAATTATACTAATGTCACGATATTTTGTATATTGTATTTTTTGCTCATTCAGTAAAATTAGAAATACTTACCTCTCCTAAAATCATCAATATTTGTCAAAACACTAAATTTATTATACTCCTCGCTAACTTTCGGCATTGAGAATGCATTCATATTATGGCTCGAATTTTCCATTGAGTTTTTCGTACGTTAAAAAAAAAAACAAAAAGATCTTGAGTATTTTTGACATATTTGAATTGAAATGCACTTAACTTTTCATTTATTATGATTAATGAAGTGGAATCTGGAGTTCAAGCTGATGTAATTATTGTTATCATATATTTATAAGATAATTTGATATGCATCTTCTGCATTTATTTAAGTAACACTTTTCTATTTTTAGACTAGGTTTAATCACTTTTCAATTGGAGTTAAATACAGATAATTAGACATGTCATATTCAATTAATTTTATTTATTTTTATCTTGTTCCATACGGCACTCGAACTCACAATAGAAGAATTGTTGAGAGCTTAAATTTTTAACGATTCTAAATTAAATTATAAATACATCGTTCCTGGTTAATGCCAGTTGATGAAAGCAACTGTGGCTTAAATAGGCTAGATAAATAAAAAAATTCAAGAAAAAAAGGCATTTCTGTCTCGTTAGCTGAGTGGTAAAAGCAGCGCACGAAAAGCAGAAGATTAGAAAACGTGTGGTAAACATAAAACAATTAATGTTGCTGATCTTAATAATAGTGTCCAATGAACAGTCGAGTAGCGTGAATTTAAGGTGGGATATATGATCGAATTTGCGAGTTCAAATATGAATCTAACATATCTGTATGTAGTCAGTTAAAAGCGTTATTTAGCTTTCTACTGCAGCAAGAAACAGATTTTTGGATCACCAGGAAGCCATATGTAAAGCGCAGTAATACTAGATACATTTTGGGCGAAAGTATACTAGACGACAACAATAGCCACCTATGATTGGCATAAATATTAGAAAGATTGGTTTAACGTACTAAATAGAGAACTTTGTTGTTGTTGTTGTATTAGATGGAGTTACATCTGAACCGCATCCCATAAATGCCGATGTGCCTCAAGGCTCTGTTATCTCTCCAACTCTCTTTTTAACTTTCATTAATGATCTGCTTTCCCTTACTTTCAATCCCATCCATAGTTTTGTAGATGACAGTACTCTTGATTTCGCTTACTCCTTTGACACTCTTGCGGACTCCAGGGGGAATGCCGCATGTGCTAAAGGAGATTGCATGGTTAGATCATTGAATAACGATCTTAACAATATCCTCGCTTGGGGCAAAGTGAATCGCGTCAAATTCAATGCATCAAGACCCAAAGCTGTCTCATCTCATTAAAACATGATCATAACTTAACCACACCCGTTTCTTTTGATGGAGCATTAATTTTTGATTCACCGTCACTAAGCATTCTTGGCATTAACATTTCCAGTAAGTTAAACTGGACAGATCACATCTTCTCTGTTGCCAAAGAAGCATCGAAATGTCTTGGATTTCTGAAAAGTTGTAAGAAATATTTCAGCCCGTCAAATCTAGCGCTCCTCTACAAGTCCTACATTAGACCTAGAATGGAATACAACTCCCATATATGGGCCGGGGCTGGTCGCACAGCCTTAGATTCATTGGATATTGTCCAAAAGAGAGCCTTCAAGCTCATTGGCGATTTGGCAATAACTTGTCATATCGACTCACTCGAGCACCGCCGCAATGTTGGCTGCCTTTCGCTCCTTTATCGCTATATGCATGGTCAATGTTCTGATGAAATATCTAGTCTAATCCATTGTAGAATGATTCCTGCACGCAATACTCGCGTTGCAAACCGCGCACGCACATCATTTAACCCTTCAAATTACTTTCGGCCGTACAGTAAAATTCCGTGATGCGAATGTGGAACAGCTTACCATCTTTGTTTTTCCTCCGGCATACAATCTGCGGAAGCTGAAGAGCGACAAACATCGGCACCTCCGCCACTCTCCTCATATCCCCTAATCCTTTCCCTATCTCTTTCCTGCCATGCTGTGCTTTGCATCATAGGGTATCCCCTGAGCTTGGCTTAATAATATAAAAAAAAACAATCATAAGAAAGCGGCATTCCATTCAACATTATTGCTAGCAAAGCCGGCGAGTCAATTACACTGTATTACAAAAAAATATAAACTCGATATATTTTGACGAGACATAATGTAGATTGTAGGTCGGTCTAGTCTGGAACTAAAAGTAGTGGTATAGAAGAAATTTCTGATACACCCCGAAATCTCATTTTAGACCAAAAAACCGATATTGGGCTGGTTCATGTATACAGGGTGTCCCATACGTACCGCATTTCCTTTATACCCCGGATTCCTCACTCAATTTCGAGAAATAAATTGTATGGGTGGAGAGCCGGAAAATGCACGGTTTGGGCGATAGATGGGTTTTGTGATTTTGAATGCTTTTTATCCTAATACTATGTAACTTTCTTGTTACACACCCTATGAAGGTGACTTGAATCTCAGGTGACAGTAATAAACCCTCTACGATTTCAAACAAATGCTCAACCACTTCTCTACCCGCTTTCCATCGGCAGGTATAGGACGTCAAAGTAAAAAAAATCGAAAATTTTGCAATTTCTTTTTCAATTTTAATGATTTTCCCGCTAAAAAGCAAGATAAGGATAGCATTTTCTTCCAAGATTTCGAGACTTCCGAATGTTACCTTTCATTTTATCCCGCCTATGTACCTACCTAAATGCTACCGTTTTTGAGATATTCCCGTTTTTATGATGCATAATTTCATTAATTTTGCTAATAACAATAGGAATCGCGCCTTATTTTATGCAATTCCACACAAATTAGCAAAATTCATGAGATTATGAATCATAGAAACGGGAATATCTAAAAAAACGGTTGCATTTAGGTAGGTACATGCGTATAGTCAAATTAAAGGTAACATTCCGGGGTCTCTAAATCTTGTAAATAAACTGTATAGTTATCATGCATTTTGGCGGAAAAATCGTTAAAATTTGAAAAAAAATAGGATCTATTTTTTAATTTTTGGAATTTGACGTACTACAACTTAAGATTGAAGATGACAGTAGGGCTGGTTCAGCATTCATTGCAAAGCTTAGATGGTTTGCTATCACCTGAGATAAATCTCGCCTTGATAGGGTGTATATAAAGAAATTGACAGGGTGTAAAGTGGAAATAGTACTAAAAATCGTAAACCCCCCTACCGCCCACACCGTGCATTTTCCCGCTCTCCGCCCATACAATTTATTTCTCGAAATTGAGAGAGGAATCCGGGGTTTAAAGGTAGTGCGGTGCGTATGGGACACCCTGTATAATAGTTTATAACCACGCCATTTTTTATTCGATGCCTATGAAATAAGAGAGATAGGATAAGAGAGATAAGTGTTCCTCAATTCGTTGCGATGAAAACTCACGAGGCTACAGTCTAAAACATTTCAAAGTTTACCAGTTTTTACAGATTTTTTAAACTTTGACAACAATTTCATGGCATGTTTTGATCTATAATATTTTTTTTTTCGTTATACCTTTAATAACAAATTCAAATTCAAATAATGAGCATTTACTAACTATAATCGGCTGAAGTGTGACTAAGTTATCGAATTTTTCTCATTAAGCAGCTACATTTTCCCGCAATATTAAGCTTCAGTGAAAGTCGAAGAATCATTGGATTTTAACCGTGGAAACTGTGAAAATGTGAACAACGTGACTTCTCATCGTAACGAATTGAGGAACACTTATTTCTCTCATCCTATCTCTCTCCTTTCATATACCACAAAAAAAATCGGACATCGAATAAAAAACAGGGGAATCATAAATTATTATATACAAGAACCAACCCAATAACAGTTTTTTTTTATTTAAAATGAGATTTCGGGGTGTATCAGAAATTTCTTCTATACCACTACTTTTATTTTCACTAGTCCTACAAGCTACACTATGTCTCTTCAAAAGTATATTTTCACTGTAACACAATGAAATAACAAAAAGGAAATGCATTTTGATTTGCTTAGGTTGTTACGCTTACCTAAGGTGTGGGAGGAGGCAGCTCTAGTGGAGATGAGTGAGGGTTTTAAATTCGAACAAGTTATTTGCGCCATATGATTTTGGGAGATACCACGAAACCTTAATTAAGTGAAAGCCCAAGAAGTAGAACATTCAATTTTAGCTATATTCCACCCACAAATTACAAACACAGCTTCTACACCAAATGTCTTTTTAACATCTAGTACTTAGCATTCGATTCTCTGCCCTTATGGAGAATCACCAACCGCTCACTAAGGCTCCCAAATCTTTTACAAAGAAAATTCGCAAACGGTCCAGAGCCTCAACTTCTCATTGCACTTCTTTTCCCTTTATTTTTTTTGTTTTTTATTTTTATTTAACAACGTTAATTTCTTCCACAATCAAATCTGAAATCTTTTCTTTTTCAGTTTCTAACTCGTGTTCTACGTTTTCCTCCTTTTTTTTTTGCCACCCGGAAGTGATCTTGCCATTCCACGGAGAGCACAAATGGCCGATATTTTCCGTGTACTAAATTAATGCCTCTTTTCAATTCGACCTTATGTTCAGTTATCATTTTGAAAATTAACATGTTTTATTTGCATTTTGCAGGGCTTATTGTGATTAATTTTGTACATCGATCATTATACACGTAAGTGGTGTAGATTTTATGTCTAACCATGTCTACTCCGGGTGGCTCACAACTCCCAAAAATTCAAAGCGGACTCTAAAAAATCGTAGTTTCATAAAAAGAGTCCGGACACGTCTCTTCCTGCTAGGCATTTACTACTCTAAATGTGATATCTCTACATGGTCCTAAAAGTAAGAACATTCAAGGGCATTACTAGTTCAGGGGAGAACGGAATATGTATTGAGCACACAATTATGACACATAACGAGGATAAAGCGGAATGACCATTTTAGGCTCGGCGATGCATTATAATACTCTGAACATATTTTATTAATAATAAATAAAAAGATTACTCTTTTGGACTTTTTACCGGGTTAAACTTAATTTTGTTCAAGAAAGAATTTTTTGAGATTCTCCGGTATATAGCAAAAGCTAAAAAATGCTCTAATTTGTTATTTCATCACACAACTCATTAATTTTTGGTGACAAGTTTCAAGTCTTGGTTTGACTCATCAACAGGTCCCAAATAGCGAAGTTGGGTGATTTGAAAAACAAATGAAAAAATGAAAAAAAAAAGAAGATAGAAGTTTGAGAAAAATAGAAAAACCATTTTTTTATTTATTAAAAAAAAAAATAAATAAAAAAATTGTTTTTTCTATTTTTCTCAAACTTTTCATTATTTCTGCCTTCTTTTTTTCATTTTTTCATTTGTTTTTCAAATCACCCAACTTGCCTATTTGGGACCTGTTGATGAGTCAAACCAAGACTTGAAACTTGTCACCAAAAATTAATGAGTTGTGTGATGAAATAACAAATTAGAACATTTTTTAGCTTTTGCTATATACCGGAGAATCCCAAAAAATTCTTTCTTGAACAAAATTTATTAATAATGTTTATTTCAATTAAGCGGGGGAAGGTTGGTGGGGGGGGGTCAAAGTTTCATCTGGTACATTTTGGAAAATCTTAGGTCCTTGGTCTGGAGAAGAACTTTAAGTACACACACTCCTATACTCGGAGGCTTAAATAGATCTTTATAGCCATCCCCATACTCACTTTTTAGTATTTCCCTCTTTTTTATTCGAATTGAGGTACTAGATTTTTCGCTTCTTAGGTCGGCTCTATTTCGGTAGGGTTATGTCCGATCGAAAAACGGGTTTCACTATTCGCCTCATCTCATTACACGCTACAATTCGCAGGAGAAATCTTTTTATATACACCATTTTACGGTGAGGGGTAGAAACCCCGGGGGGCGTAGCTCCAATACCATATGTTGCATCTAAAATTAAAGCCCTTGCCGAGTACTATCTGGTAGTGTACTTTTCTCCGGATTCAGAAAACTTTTCTGTGACGTATTTGCCGCCGGAAAACCCAATTTCATGCACTTGGATCACATACACCCCAGCTTAGTGGCGTAACTATGTCTCTGTGGGCCCGTGTGCAATTATTCAATCTGGGCCCCTGTACTATACCCACATTTTTAAATCTAATTACATTTTTAGCATCTAAACTGAGAATTTTAGTCAGCGCTGATACACGTAATATGAGAAGCAGAAATTCTAAATTCGCAGAAAAACACACGTCTCGAAAGACCTTTTTGTAAACACAGTCATTCATTTATTATCTAAATCAATCAAACAAAAATTCAATGCCATTGATTCAATCAAACTCATCATTTTCTCAGGAAAAATGATCATTCTTCTGTATTTATCTTTCATTAATTCATAAGCAAAGATGAATTTTTTTAAATGGCGAATGTACTTATTTGTTATATTCCTTCTTTATGCAGCATCTATCGAACAGTCAGTCAATCAACCATTATTTGTCTCTGCCGAACTCGGCATGTTCATTTTCTTGCATTAAATTGTCCGAAACCACGGACTTGCGTTTATCCGGCAGCCGCGATGCTTTTCAATCAGTTTGTTCTCGTATGGTGATTTAAACTATTTAGAGAGCTGGAAGGCGAAGTCTTAAATTGAAAATTTACGGTTTGAGTGACAACATCTAATTGCCTAGATATTGAAGTATGTAAAATATTAAAAATACTGTACCTAAAATATAAATTTTTATTTTCCACTAAAAAAATGCCTAAATACCAGAGCGAAGTTGTCAAAGGAAAGAAGAAGCAACTTCTAAATGATAGAATAAAAAATGTCCGAAAATTGGAAGTTTCTTCAAGGATAACTCTGTGTCTGACATTGATAGCACCAATTCCACGGAATTGTGAGAAAATAGCTGAATCACAGGACGAACAGTATTCACAAGCTGTTGGAGGGACTCCAATTCAAGAAAATGACTAATTCGTCAAATAAGTGTATAGATTCAGCTGTTGAGGTGGCCATCGCAGAGTCAAACGTCCAAAGTGAAGATATCTTAAGCCCAACTATAGCCGACGATACATTATTACGCTGTGCAAGTATACACCATTTCCTAATGACCAAGCAAATTTCCAAGATCCCTTAACTACAATCAATAAATAGTTTATCATTTCGCACGAACGTTGTCAACTGATTGGACTTATTCCAAGAGATCACAACAACAAAAAGTTTCAATGTGTCAAATTACACAAAACTATCAGATAATGGAGTCACTTATCCGAGAACTTAGCTATGATATTCGTTAAACTTAAATGTAGCTTACTGTGAGCCTTGTTGATTATTTGCAAATAAAGCAAAAGTCAATATTTCGAAATTTGTGTGGATAAACGTGGATGAATAATGATTGGCAACATCTAACTTAAGGTATTAAAAGACATGAACATTTATAGAATGAAATGAAATGAAACTCTCAAAAATAAGGACGCAAATTCAGGAAATTTCTTAAACATCGTCAAACTCCTAGCAAAATCCAGTTCTCAATGAACTTTTAGCAGACGGCACTAAAAAATAATATATTTCAATATTCAAAATGGTAATAATAGAACTTCTGAGAAACAAAGTGCAAAGTGGAGAATAATTTAATAAGTGAAATTAATGGATGTTTGGGATTCTCAATCATAATTCACAGTACACAAGACATATCTAAAATTGACCAGGTCAGCATACTGGTTCGATTCGTAAAGATCTCAAAAATGAAACTATTTCCGGAAATTGAAATTAAAGAAGGTTTGGTAACAACAGGCCATCAAATAGTAGAAACACTAGAAACTTTTAAATTTTAAAATTTCTAAAAAAAAATGATTTAAGTCTAAATAAACTTTACGGTCAGACATACGATGGTGCAGCTAATATGACGCTTACAACAGTTTATAAGCACGAATTCTTAAAAGTCAACCCAAAGCCGCATATATTCACTGTTCTGCCCACAGCCTGAATTTGGTAATTAATGATGCGCTAACTTTAGTTTTGGAAGTAAATAAGTTTTATGACTGAAACCGTTTACGTATTTTGAGATACAGCTTTAAGAACCTGGTCTAGGGGTTGATTCGGCTTACATTACATATATATATAAAAAAAATAATTAAGACGTAAATGGTGTATGTCAAATGGACATCTAGGCTGAAAATTGAATTTTACTGAGTAGTCGACAACTGTTTACGATTCGCATTATATATTTGTGTGAGGTTCTTGGATCTTGCTTTACATAGGTACAACCATTTCCAATTAAGCTAGTGCCTTATCTGCGACCGCCCTGCTACAAAATGATTTAGCTAATATGGGTTATGCCTTAGATACACAGCACTCTTAATGAAGAAATAACTAACGACTCATTAGTCTATAATGATTCATTATAAACTGCGGACACACAGCCATTTCTTTAATTAAGTTGTGCTGTCAAACTGGTTTTGATAAACTTATCACATTAAAGAAACAATATGGATCGAATTAACGCGATAAACTTTGTTTTCATTTATTTTATTTTCAATTTAACAATTTCAAAATGAGAAACACATTATATTTAAAAAAATATTAATAATATAATTTGTGATTTGCATTTCTTTGCACATCTTCTTCGTATTTTCAATCGACAGATGCACAGCGGAGCTCCACATTTACATTATATGCCAAATCTAGCACATTTTTCCTCATTATAGCTATAATGAAGGAGGAAAACATTTCATTAGTGTACTTCATTATCATCCGATTTTCGAGCTATAATGACATATACTATATGCCACACGGCATTTTAATGAATAGTTTGTACAAATGATTCATTAGATCGTGCTGTGTGTCTAGGGTATTACTAATTATAATTTCCAATTCAAATTAATGTTGTTCTAGCAACTACAGTTAGTGATAATTCTTTCTCTTTGTTAAATGTGGGTTAATACTAATTTTAATTTTCAATTTAATTCAGTTTTGTTATAGGAACTACAATTAGCGATAATTATCTTACGTGTTACCGGATTCGATTTGTTTTCTTGCGTGCTATGCGTTTTCGTAATGCTGTCTCCGCCGTGGTCGGTCTTGATATGCTATTTCGATGTTTCTATAAGAAATTACCAAGCCTTCAAATTTCTGTAAGATTTAAGGATGCACATTGATGCAATTTCCCCGAATGCTTCAATCCGATTTTTCACAAATCTGCCAAATGTGACCCCGTCTTGCCCAAACCAAGTATTTAGCTGGCTGGTGAACGCTGCTGGATCTTGCATCCAATTAGATTTTGGATGATAAACTGGTTGTTTTCGCAGCGCTTTTGCTGATTTCTTTTTTAATAAAAACTTTGGTCAGATTCTTATAGATTTTTTTTTTATTACTGCGCTCCGGACGTCAACTTGTTTCTCGTTGCTCGTGATCAGACGGAAGAAGAAGGAAATCAGCTGTTCGGTGTCATCCATTGAACTCGCAAAGATTATTTATACTGGGTTTAAGGAACGACCACAGGGACGGTGTAATGAATTAGTGCTGGGTAATTAATCGGTTTGACAATTCAAGTCCTGCTGCTCATTTAAATTAATTATTACGAATCCAAGTAATTCCATTTTTATTTCGTCAATTATTATTCTTTGTCAATAAAGGTTTATTTCATTGTTAGTTCTATTTTTATTTATTTTTACATAGGTGTATGTACATGAACATTAAATTCTGGACAAGCAAAAATCCTTGACCTTACGTTTTCGGGTCTTTCCTTAGCAGAATTAAGAATTGCTGGAATTTCACAGGGCTCTTCCTGGACCGGTGCCTTGAGACGTTTTTCGACGGAATTTGCGCTTAATATTCTAGATTTCTCGTAGATACGTTACACCATGGGCCTTATTAAAGTGTGTGGTCGAAAGTTAAAATCATACGAAGCGTTTGTGTTCTAATCGATGATCTTCGCGTAATAACGCGATATTTTCCTTGTGTTTTTATTTTAAAGCGCTGACTAAAATTATTCTAGTGTTAGAAATTAGTTTTGAAATTATCCTTCATATTGTGATACAATCCGAAATCTTCAATACCTTAGATGTCGTATCTCAATTGCCGAAACCCCGAAGTTTGACTTGCAAAAAGCATATGATCGTTTGAAAAATATGTACAATAAAATTTCAGCATTGCGAAGTGATTTTCACTCAGTTCGAATGACTGCTGCAGACCTGGCAGAGTCGTGGAAAATTTAAGTTAAATACGAAAATAAGAATGGTCAATGTCTAAACTGAAAATAATACAAAAATATTTAAGTAGCACGATGGCCCAAACAAGGCTAACAAGCCTAGCTATACTTTCCATTAAAAGTAAAGAAGCGCAAGAAATGGATATCGGAAATATAATTGAAACTTTTGCTTCCCTAAAGCGCGAAAGATAAATTTCCGTTGAACAAAAAAAATGTATCAATTAAATTTTAATTTTGATTCTGTTTAATTCTGTAGGATAATTAAAAAGTTGAAATAAATATTCAAGGAACATGAAACGTTTTTTCTTCATTCTATCCTTGGGTGTCTTTGCATGTAAATAATTTTTTTTCTCTGGATCGTGGGCCTCTTGGATTCCATGGGCCCGTGTTCTACGCACACTCAAAACCCCCGGTAGTTAGTTAGTTCTTTCATGGCCATTAGTAGGTACTCAGTTGTGAAAAAAAATTTTCATAGGATTTTCCACGACTCACCAATTTCGCGCAGTCACGAAAAGTAGAAAAGTCCACTTTTTTACACAAGAAAGTCATCCAAGCTACATCCGATCGACAAACTTTCCCGCGCTGAATAGAAATAAACATTGTTTAAGATATCTCTCCTGTCTGGAGGTATCGGGGTTAAAGTTGTAGGAAAAGTGGTTATTCTCCTTTCAGATTATTTGCCTACGACCAGTTATAAAGTTATATATAGAGATTGCGTAATAGAAAATACTACTGAATCCGAAACAACTAACATTTTCACTCATCTGTTCTAACTTACAACACTCCAACCAATTCCAACCATTTCCTATAGATATTATATATAACTTTTGATGTTATCTCAGGTTTCGGAAGAAGATACCCAAGATAATTGTAAACAACATAAACAATAGTAAAAACTTTTTTATCGCTTCGTAGCCTATCTGAGATTTTTGCTTAATTGCGATTTTTTTACTGAAATGTATTAAACAACTTAAAAGATAACCACAAAACACCTGAGATAATTTAAACATTAAAAAAAAAATTTGATATATTATTATCTTAGTACTTCGAAAACAAATCAGCAATATCCGACTATACTTACTTACTATAAATAGAAATTTTTCTTTATTTTTATTTTTAGATTCTACAGTAGCAACAATTGAAGGTACACTTAAAGAAGGACGGGAAATTGAGGAAAAAGGCTCAGTGATATTTGATGATGCTCTAGCAGAAACAAGTAAAGAAAATATAGCTAAAAATTTAATAAACTCAATACGAGTATATGTTAATATTTCAGAATTCGGAAAATTCAATTACTTCATCATTTCCATTTCGGGCTTACTCATTACTTATGCGCTAATAGAAACTGTTGGAATTAGTTATGTTCTGCCCGTGTCACAATGCGATTTGAATTTAACAACAAAACAAAAAGGTGTCTTAAGCGCTGTCGGTTTTATAGGTATTATAACCAGCTCACATTTATGGGGATTTCTGGCAGATACAATGGGAAGGCGAAAAGTGATAAGGCCAACTCTTTTCCTGTCGGCACTATTTGCAGCTCTATCAAGCTTATCGAAAAACTTTTGGATGCTTGTAGTTCTAAGATATATTACAGGCTTTTTGTAAGTAATATTTTATTTTTTATTATATGTAGGCATATATGAGATGCAAATCACTTTTTTTTTTTTTTTTGTAAATAGATAATATGTATTTACGCCATGACTCCATAATATGAAAGTCTTTACTAGAGGAGGGGGTACAAATATTCGATACCTATTATAGTTTTAATGATAAAAGGCCCCAAAATAGACATATTCAAAAAATAAATGATATAAAGATAGGAAATTTTGTTTACTTATCAGTGATATTAACATAAATAATGTAGATTACAACACACTCAAAATTTATTTATTTAAACAAAAAATATCACAATTAGAAATTTCCAAATTAGTGTAGTAATATGAGACAATATTAAAATATCAAAAACAAACGAAAAATTGTGGCAAAAGATGTGCAGTATCAGTGATTGGTTTTTTCAGTAAAATTAGTAATTTAGTGAGAAAAAGTCAAGCTTTTTTGTAATATTTAATTATATATATATTACATAGGTATTTTCTTAAATTTTCAAAAAAATTGTTTTATACTTTGCTTCGCTTAGTTTAATTAAAGTAGTAGTTTCTAATTCTTTCTGAATTTATTATACATATCTTAACATGAATTATCGTTATTATTTGTTTTTTTTTTCTTTTTGTCTTAAAATTATGAACCTTAATTTTTTAATATTTAATCTTATAGATTTGTATAACACTAAAATGCTGAAACCTTATTATATTTTGCACTGTTGGGCTAGGCTGAGATTACTGCTGTCCGAAAGGAATGACCTGGCGATTTGCCCCATACCACATACCTGTCCTTAATGGACGCCAACGTGAACTATGCAGTGAATTTTTATGTTCTAATAAATATATTATGTGATCAGGTAAATGGATTTCACATAAGCCATATAAATGCACGTAGCCTCTTCCCCAAAATTGATGAGTTTCGTTATATGTTACATGCAAGTAAGCTTCATGCTCTTTGTATTTCAGAAACCTGGCTATCTGAACACATCCCCGATTCATTGGTGAAAATTCAAGGGTATAATTTGTTTCGTCATGACAGAATGGGAAGACGTGGGGGTGGTACATGCATTTTTATTAGAGAAGAGTTAAAGGCTCGAACAGTAGTCGTCTCATCATTGGGTGATGTTGAGTTTATCTTTGTTGAAATAAATTTGGGTCTGGAGAAAGTTCTTGTAGCATCTGTTTATAAACCTCCAGGTGGCTCTTCAACCACTGAATTTTTCGATCTCTTGAACCAGTTGAGTGCTACTTATGTAAACCTCCAGGTGGCTCTTCAACCACTGAATTTTTCGATCTCTTGAACCAGTTGAGTGCTACTTATGTACACTTTTTATTAACGGGCGATTTGAATACGAATCTTCTTGTCGTCAATAGTCAATTCCTCACTCTGGTGGACAATCTATCCAGTGTTGGCCTGCAAGTTGTAATTAATATGCGCACCAGGTTTGGGGAAAATAGTAGTT
The DNA here is from genome assembly GCA_963930735.1 of Dioctria linearis. Classification (NCBI taxonomy): domain Eukaryota; kingdom Metazoa; phylum Arthropoda; class Insecta; order Diptera; family Asilidae; genus Dioctria; species Dioctria linearis. The sequence goes on along the minus strand of OZ005742.1, from coordinate 37,514,592 downwards.
CCTTACTTAATCTGTTCATTTCCAGCGATGTTTCCAAAGTTTTATTTCATGATCAGTTCTCCCTTCCTGGTATATCTGATCACGATTTAGTATTTCTTTCCTATGATATTCAACTCGACCTAGTTAATGAAAGAGCTTCTTTTTATAACCGGGATTGGAAAAATCTCAATTTACCGGCTTTACATGAGGACGCTTCTAACTGCCCTTGGCAGGAAATTGTCAATATTCCGTCGATTGAAGATCAGGTTTTGGCCTTTAATAAGTTAGTTCTAAATCTTTATGAGCAACATGTACCTTTAAAGCGTAACTATAAACATCGACTATCTTGTCCATGGTTCACAGGCTATATTAGAGGGTTAATTGCAGAGAGAAATATGCTTTACTGCAGATGGAAAATGGTACGGACAAGCGTTAATTGGGATGTGTATCGCAGATCACGTAACTTTGTTAAAGTGGAAATTAAGAATGCCAAGAGTGCTTACTTCCGCTCCAAACTAAATGCCGATCTCCCTCAAAAGATCCTGTGGAGTAATCTGCGTAACATGGGAATCACTGGTGTAGCCCGTGAGAACTGTTGTGTTGATCCTAATGACGTGAATTCCCACCTTATAAGTGGCGTTGGTCATAACTCTCGTTCCTCAAATTTACATGCTGATACTTATTTGCAGGAGGCATCAGTTGATTCTGGTTTTTCATTCCATCCTGTAACTTGGGATGAAGTAGTTTTGGCAGTGTCTTCAATCTCATCCAACGCTATCAGCATGGATGAAATTACGCTGAGGTTTATCAAGCTCATATTGTCATTGAGGCTCTTACTGCCTTTTACAATAAGTGTCTAAACCAGTCTATGTTTCCCAAGAGCTGGAAGATCGTAAAAGTTATTCCTATCCCTAAAACTTCTCGACCTTCCTCGGTTAATGACTACAGAGGAATTCATATACTCTCTCCATTATCGAAAAGTCTGGAGCGCATAATGTGTTTGCAAATTAATGATTATCTCACTTCCAAAAACCTGCTTTCCACATTTCAATCTGGGTTCAGGACAGGACATAGCTGCACCACAGCTCTGGTTAAAATTGTCGACGATCTTAGTAAGAATATAGATAATAATCTGGTTAATTTTCTTACTTTACTTGATTTCTCAAAGGCCTTCGACTCAGTTGACTTTGGCATATTAATAACGAAACTGATTCGTAGGTTTGATTTTTCTCGCTCTGCGGCTAAACTCATTTATAGTTATCTATACGGACGAACGCAAAGAGTGTTTGTTAATAATACATTATCGGACTCTCTCTTGATATTATCAGGGGTTCCTCAGGGCTCTATCCTAGGCCCACTTCTTTTCAGTTGCTTCATAAACGATTTGCCCTCTGGAGTAACTCACTCTCAGGTCCACCTCTATGCCGATGACGTCCAGGTATATCTCGGATCTTCCCTTGGTTTAATTGAAGATGCTGCAAGCAAAATTAACGAAGACCTTTGCAATATCAGTGATTGGGCAGTAAGTAATTTGATTCTCTTAAACCCCCGGAAGTCGAACTGTATTATAATAACAGACATGAGCTTAATACGTCCTATTTTGCCCCCATGCTCTTTGATTCCGTAGTGATATCTTACTGTAGCAAAGTTAGGAACTTAGGTCTGACTTTTAATAAAACACTTACCTGGGATGATCATATTAGTAATGTTGTGGGTAGGATATATGGTGTTCTGCGCAGATTATGGTTATCAGCTAAACTTTTTCCACTTGAAACTCGACTGCGGCTCGTCAAAACACTTGTATTACCCTTATTCTTTTTTTCCCATATTATATATTGCCAAGCAAACACACAGTCCAAGCGCAAACTCAATGTGGCATTTAATTCATGCGTACGTTTCCTCTATTCGTTGCGTAGATACGATCATGTCTCCCCCTACTTGAGTTGCTTAGTTGGGTGTCCTCTTATTAAATCTATTATAAGCTTAGAACACTTATCTTTATGTTTAAAGTCCTTCGTTATAAAGTTCCTGAGTACCTCTATCTGACAATTGAATTTAGTTCATCAACTCGTACCAATAACCTCAATATACCAGTTCATATTATTTCCCAAAGAAAAACGTCACTGCTAGTTCACGGAGCTCAAGCTTGGAATTCTTTACCTAATCATATAAAAAATATCACATCGCTCGGTTAATTGTTACAGCATTTTACTATACTTTACTCTCTTAAGTAGCTTTTTCTTTGGCTTTCTTTACTTAATTTGTGTTGCACATTAATATTAGGTACCTTAAGTACATTATTAAGTTTCTTACTTCATTAGTTCTTTACTTTGTTGCATTCTATACACTCTATATATTGTTATAAGTTTAATTGATACTGTTGGATTGTGCAAACTTAAAGGGACTTTGTCCTAATTGCACAGTATAAAAATAAATAAAATTGAAATTCAAATTGGAATTGAAAATATTCTAAAACTATAGTAAATATAATGTAACTTACCGTATTCTTGTTCGAAACTAGGAAAATATACAGATATAAACTAGAAAGCAAAACATGTAAAAGAAAACTTTTCACTTATGCCGTAGCTGTAATCGTTCAGCACGCGTCAAGACTAATAACGAAATGTCCGCCGACTGTTTCGAAACCTTCGCAGAACTAACAGCAATGCTAGCCTAGCTACGCTTTAGATATCAGTAGCGTAGGGATACCAAAACCCCGGTGTCTCAAGTTGCTGCCATATCTCATATTTCTACCCCCTCCTCTACTTAACCTAACTAGCTTCGTATTTATGTTCGGATAATTTTCACTTTCCCTATAATCTTTTTTTAGATTCCTTGGGCTGACTATTAAAAACCTTCTTCTTCTATTCTGACTTTAAGTCGATTTTCAGTAGTTTCTAGAATGGGTAAATAAAATGCAATCGATATATTCATCCATTTGAATACAGATGGACTTTCATCGGCACAGCTATAAATTTGTCCGGAATTTAAGTTATCACTCCAAAAACAAGCAATTTTCCGGGCACACTTATGCAGAATTTCAAGCAGTGCTGTTTTCGAAATGGAAATAATTTTGGAAAACCTATACCTAGCTAATGTATATATGGAAATGATTCATTTCAAACAAATTAGTCGACACACACTTAGTCGTAAATTTTTTATTCAAACCGGTTATTTGGTCGACTCTCTGCCGTTTTTTTTATCTTCACCATCACCTTTGCTCTAAAAGAGTAATAAGAAAACATGTGTTTAGTGTGAGCTCCACCCCCCCCCCCCCACAGGCAAAAAGTACGCTCGAAGCAACTTCCTGAAGCGCTTTCCTGGAAGCTCGCAGCGCTTCTTTTGTTAAGAAGCGCTCTAGGAGGTATTGGTGTAACTAGAATTTTTGTCTGAGGAAGGGTCGGGTCTCCCAATTTTCGTACATAGGCATTAACAAACATTTTGTTTGCGAAGTATGCCAGCTCATGAGTATTCCCAGGTATTGACCGACATTTTTTATCATTGTTCTGAGCACTTACAAGATAACATGTTGATATAATACCTAGAGCCAACGAAATTGCATAGATTAAAAAAACTATAGAGTTTCTGGGAGTCTATAAGATACAGAACTCGCAAGAAACATAATCTAAATTCTAAAACATAATTTCTGCTAAAGTAATTCTGCACGCAAGAACTTCATTAAATAATTCTCACATCGAATCTTCTTCTTTGCGAAGAGTTGACTAATTTACAAAAAAAATGTCCCCCTTTTTAGAAGTCTGATACTCGCGGTAAGCCCTGACGTACTAGGGACACATAATAATATTTATAAGTTTCATCAATAGTCTCTATTCTGCACTACTTCCTCTGTATGGATGAATGGATTGAGACGAAGATGGGACCCGAACGGAATCCCTGGAACGTAGGCCACAACAAGGCCTATTGTTCATCCTCCAGACCTATGAGCAATTGCTCGTAAGTCCCAACAGGACGCTTTAACAATGTTCAAAATTGGCTCCAACCCTCCTTGATTCAGTTCTTCCACATTCCACAAATGTTTGACGAATATTTGACAAATGTTTGACAAACTTTTAACAAATGTTTGACAAACGCTTGACTAATTTTTGAAAAATATTTGACAAATGTTTTTAAATAGTTCAAGTTGAAATCAAATTTATAAGATCATTTATTATTTATTTTATTCAGGATTACAAACATATTTCGAGCTCTACATCTCCATTGCTTTTGGATTATTCATAAAGAATCGTTGATGGTCTTCCAACACTGATCCCACTCTGAGTTCGAATTCCACTGAACGAAGTCTCACCAAATGACGTGAGCACCCAATTGACAGATGAATCGACCATACTTGTTAATTTTTGTATCATGGTCATGGATTCACTTTCAGAATCACTTTGATATATATGAATATATGACTTTCAGGAATGTGAGGAGGTTCCTACATATTTATCGAATTAAGTTTCGATTCATCAGGAAAGCAAACTGTTAACTAAATAAGATCAAGTTCCAGACTGCCACTGGCGTGTCCTTAATAATTTTTAGAATCATAATAAAAACTTTTAAGTTTAACTTGATTTCTGGTGAAATTTTGGAAAATACAAAGTAAAGGGAAAAATTTAATTAAAATAAAATTGCCTATGTTAAAATGTAGAATTAAAATAATTTAAATGTGATATCGCCACACAATCAAATCGATTTATTGATTGAATTCTAATACTAATTCTGGAACTTCGAAATTCTTTAAGGCACTGATTTTCACAGACGTTTGCTAAAAATATAACAAAGCTTCCTTCGCAGATATATATGTATACATCCATCCAGACATTATGTATCTCCTCCAGTGATTTGCACATCGATTTTAATTATTTATATACATTATATAATATTCATGTTAACTAATAACAAATTTCTAATTATAGTGCCTCAGGAGGATCCGCTACTGTATATGCTTACTTAGGCGAATTTCACACAACTAAAATAAGATCTCGTGCCATTATGGGAGCATCGTTTGTATATGGAATAACATTCGGCTCAATACCAGCTATAGCATGGCTAGTTATTAATCAGGACTGGTCCTTTTACATTCCATATTTAGATATTACATATAAGCCATGGAGACTTTTCTTAGTTGTTTGCGGATTACCTGGACTCTTTTGCGCTTTATGTCTACTTAAGATTCCCGAAAGTCCTAAATTTGTTTTATCGCAAGGCAAGGAGAAAGAAACAATTGACATTCTAAAAACAATTTACTCCATGAATACTGGAAAAAGCAAGGATCAATTTAAGGTAATTCAATGTAATAATTATTATTGTAGAAATAAAAAACATCCTTAGTTTCTAGATTGAGTCAGTTAAACCAGATCAGGATACAATATTTATTATTCCGAATGTCAATGTAAATAAATCGAATCCGGTTATGACACTCTTGAGATCAATGTGGGATCAAACAGCGCCACTTTTTATGAATGACTATTTACGGCAAAGTACTTTAATCTGTATTATTCAATTTGGTATCTTCGCAACTTCGAATGGATTGTACATGTGGTTTCCAGGTATACTAAATGAAGTAGTTAAATTTATAGAAGTTAATGGAAATAAGACAAATATCTGTGATGTTATCTACTCTAATTTTGGAAATATTGTCAGTAATGAAGAAGATGTAAGTACAAAAAGCTTTATGAATTATTTATAATTAATTTAAATTACTTGAAAGTCAAAATTACAAGAAAAAAATTTCCAGCTACTCATAAGCCACTCAAATATTGCACTTTTTGGTTACTTACTAGGAAGTTTTTATGTATTATAAATTTTAAGTAATACGACAATTTTACTTTCATGTATCACATTTTTTTCAACTTTGGTAAGCACCAGATTAGGTAATTCATTGGTATAATGGCTGGCCATATTCTGCGAATGCGTAGAGTTTGCTTACAAAAGACTCCAAGCCCCAATCCTCCAATAGCCCCATGAGAAGTTCCGGAAAACTGACTCAAAAAGGTAATACCAGAGCTGTAAAAAGTACTATTTACGGCTCTAGTAATACCATTCCTAAAAACGGCAAACGTGGACTGGACCTAACACGATAGGGACATAGCATAAGAAATCCTTTGAGTTACAGATCTCCAGCCCTCACCCTAAAACTTGTAGTAATACGTAATAGTAACTTATATCGAACAAGCTAGTTAAGCTAACTGGAATGCAGCTTAAAAGTTTGGAACAATTCAAGATTAAGAGTAGGTTAAGCATTTCGGCACGGACGCGCGCGCCACAGTGAACTATACGATTTCCACCGTGCTTGGGCAAGTCACTATCTAATATAAATAAAAATCAATTGCCGCATGTATGGTTACATCATTACTTGAGAACAGCTCGACCACTTTGGCCATTTGTTTTTAATTATGTTCGTAATTGTCAGTACAAGGTTTTTTGGAAAAGAAAAATTGGAATCGGCAACCCCTTCTTGGTACTACCATACCAAACTTTGGGATTTCACAATATATTTGGAAACTGCCTGAGAACATCCTAACACCTATACTGACGCGTTCTCAGACTCACCTACTCGCATCGACGTAGAGAGCTCAAACTTTGTACACGGGGTTTTTGAAAAAAAAAATCGAAATTTAAGTTTGAAAATGGGATCAATCGGCAACTCCTTCGTAAGGTTGCCATACAAAATTTGTATTTTACTACATCTCCATGCACTGCCTAAGAACGCGTCGATGTAGAGAACTACACTCTCCCACACATACACACACACACACACACACACACACTCCAACACACACACGCGCAGACAACTAACCACCCAACGCCATTCAACCCCACCCCCCTCCCATTTAGAGAATTATATTATCAACGGGCAATGCGGGCGGGCTCGCCTTGTTTGAAATAAAAGATATTCTGACTGAATGAATCATATCCAATTTTGATGAAATTTTACAGGTATGTTGGTTTTATTGTTAATAGCAAATTGCTGAATTATTTTTCGTTTTTGTCCATTTTTGATGGAGATACGGTATTTTGAAATTTGTAAAAAGTGGCAAATTTTGCTTGGTAAGTGTAACTTGGATCTCATAATAACGGATGAAAGGTCCTTTTTGTAACCAGTGGCCAAGTTAAAGTGACATTAAAGTGACCACACTTCCTTCGAAAAACGAAAATCTTTCAATCGTAAATATGAGAGGAAGGAGTGATTTTAGGGGTGGGGGATCTGAACTAAAGTATGATCAAGATACTCCATAAAATCCATTGGCATACTCAATTTTTCTTATTTGCTGAACAAACTGGGCATAATCCCACAACTCAGAACACGCCATCAAATTTCGTTCAAAGTTTTCTAAATGAATATGTATTTAAAAAATAACTCCATACAAACTTCAAGGAGTTCCATTTTCTCATTTCTACAGCTTCATCAAAACCCATTAAGGATTAAATTAAAAACAAAATAAAAGAAATCGAGAATGCGCTTTTTGACAAATTCAAGGATAACGGACATATACTTTATTCTTGAAAAAAAAATTTCAAAAAAAAAATACCTCCATTAATTTTTGAGGAAACTTCAAAGCTTCCTTAAATAAATAGCATTTATTTCATGGGCTTGGGATGTGTACGTCCTCGGATATAAATTTTTGAAGTTACCTACCAAGCAAAATTTGCCACTTTTTACAAATTTCAAAATACCGTCTCTCCGTCAAAAATGGACAAAAACGAAAAATATTTCAGCAATTTGCTATTACCAATAAAGCCAACCTACCTGTAAAATTTCATGGAAATTGGAGATAATCGACTTACACAATATTTATCTTTTAAAAACTGTTCAAAATGGTACAAGTGGAGCCATCTGATACTATAACAAGGAATCATTTTCGCAATCACTACATACATAGTTCTATACACAAGGGATAAAGTCAAAGTGGCAGATCTTCGTGACGGTCGTGCACCGACTTACTTTGAAGTGGGCGATCTCTTCGATCGGTCGACTAAGTGTTAAGATAACAAAAAACGACGAAAAATTATTGCAAATTGTTAGTTATCATTACAAACCACGGTAATAAATTAGTTGCCGACCAGAAAGTGCTAGATACACAACAAGAAAATCAACAGTGGTTCTTGAAGAATAGAAAAAACAGTAGCTTACTGACAGACCTACTGACATTGCTACCGAAAAATACATAAATACTACGTTCCTTTTCTCGTTCTGAATGAATCTGTATAAATCGACAGAACGATGTCATAATTTAATTCTGTCCTCATAAAAAAGGAACGAAACAGAACCATTACAAGTGTTTACCATTTCTTCCATTTGATGAAAGCAAGTATTAATTCGTAAAAATTGTTGTTTATGCAAATAAAGCTATTTTCCAACAAAGGCAACTTAAACTCAACTAATACCAATTCTTCCAAATTGTAAACAACACATTTACGAATACAAATTAAAATCGTTCAGCTTGAATCCGGGAAAAACTCAAGTGCATTCAGAACGATTCGGAGTCCGAAAAAAGCAATGACAGATTGAAACAAAATCGTTCTGTCCGAGAAAAAGAACGACATGGATTGAAAAAATTCATTCTGAACGGGAAAAGGAACGCAGCAAAAGATAGGATAACGTTATTAAAAACTTCAAGTGGAATTTAAATCTTTCCAACGGGCGACGGTGAATGTCGACAAAATGGGTTCACATCTTACGTGCTGGAAAAATTCTGTGCACAAAAGCACTCTATTCAGTTTTCTTCACCACTTTCCACTACTTTTTAGCTCATTTTTGCGTGATTATAAGCAGAAGCCTATGCTTTGTGCACGATATGTTTGCATAATGAATTAAAAAGAACAAAATCGATAAACGTCAAAACAATCATTTGCAAATTTTTAGTTGCATTTTAATTACATTTGAGGTAAATGTTTATTTTCGCACATTAAACAACTTTAATGGACCAATACATATTTTTTTGTATGCTGGTAATTAATTTACGCTTTTTCACATAGTATTGTAAAATAAAGCTTAAATAATACAGATAACCTTCTAGTAACAAATTATTTGCTTGGTTGTTACCTAGCTCAAGGCATATGTTAAATTAAGCATCTAAAAAATAAATGTATTTGAACAAGTTAAAAGGAGTCTTATAAGAGAACTAACAACTCTTTAGTTTGCAATTAAATTTTTGTCATTTTTACACATATACAAAAGGAAATTTTCATTCGACATGTGAAGAAATTTTTCCTGTATATGGGTACTACTCATTTGGCCGAAAATCATATGGCAAAATGAATTTCTTTCGAAACTCCTTTCGCTAAAAAGCCGTTTCACAAAAAATCGTTTTGCAAATTAATTTTTTGGCAAATGCAGATGTTTCACAGAAATACCTTAGCAAGGGGGTGTTTCGCAATGGAGCATTTAATGTTTTTGCGAGCATAGTTTCTTGTTTCTTATTTACTTGACTATAAAACGATTTTCCGCCGGATTTCGGCTATTGTTTCTGCAACAATGCACCGCAGAACGCATCACGTTAAATTAATAGCTTAACAGCTTTAATTTTACAAAAGACTGAACTCAATAAAACTACACATTTCAAGCATCCGAAATATTTTCAAATATATAATATTTATTAAAACCATTGCACTCCCGGAACTCTGAACTGTTTACTTTCAGAAACATCAAATCAAATTCAATCTGACTGTCAATGAATGACTTATTAACGTACACTATATTCGCACGATATACCGCTTCCTTGTTGGTTATTTATTCAAAGTCTACTATAACCTGGATATCCTTGCAGTTATCGTTTGATCTACATAGGAGCTCGGATTTAAAGGAGTTCTTCTTCTATTTTGAAAAATTTTCTTAAATGAACTGCTTCAATTTCTGAGGCCTCCTGCATTTATAGCTCCCGTCATATTGTAAGAAATGTAGGTAGTATTGTTATTGTTTATGTCGGCATTTAGGCCTATTACGTAAATCTGTTTTTATAATTTTTTCTTGCTCAAAATTCAAATTCGGTCTAGATTTCGTCACTGCCATATATGATATACGAGTACCTTAATTTCGAGGCGTTACTAGTTTTTCTTCTAAATGAATAGTCCTCGGAAGTTGTTAGTTTGCCTATGTTGTAATGCCCTCTATGCTTTCAATTAATAAACCTAATAGAGCATAAAGATCGGAGATATTTCACTCTCCTCCTCCTTGTATAAAAATGAGATAATTCTTACGTTTAAAATAGTTAAATTTAAAATTAGCGTCCTCGAAGCTTTACAATCCATAAAGTGATTAGTTAAAAATCATTACATATCTACTTATAATTTCTATATTTAATATTCCATTTTGAACACAAGAATATTTTATTCTACAGACAATGGTTTGCAATGAACAACTTGAAAGTTCCACATATCAACATGCCTTCTCGCTGGAAATTATGTACATCGTAGGTTTTTCTGTAATGGGTTTCATCATTAATGCTGTTGGCAAAATACCAATTTTGGGTAAGCCTTAAATTATTCCATTTATTTACACCTGTACATATATTTAAAGCAATTTTATCATTTCTATAGTTGTCGTTCTCGTGGGATGTGGAGCATGTGGAATTGCCATCAATCTAGTCAATATACCTTTACTGGCAGTCTATCTCTATGTTGTTACCCTCCTTTGTGGACTTGGAACCATGGTATTGAATGCAGCAACAGTTGATCTTTATCCAACTCATCTAAGGTAAATAAATTGTGTTATAACAAATTTTTAACAAGATCAGCTTCAAAAGTATTCTTTTAGGGCTATGTCAGTTTGTATTTCCCTGATGATGGGTCGAGTTGGTGGCGTTGTAGGAGCAAATATTGCTGGTGTTCTGCTGGATGGAAATTGTGAGATTGCATTCGTAATATTTGGAGCATTTTTAATAGCTTGTGGACTTTTGGGCTTTTTAATACCACTTCCAAAAAAGAAGAAAGAAAAAAAACGCCACGATAGTGTGACCATCATGAGTGGAAACTATTTGAAAAAATGTACGGAGGATTGAACTAAATTCATCAAGTTAGCTCGAAACAAGTCTGATATTTTTAATTTTAATGATAAATATTTTGTAAAATATGTATATATGCAATTTTTAGTAATGAAATATATTCTGATCTTATGCTCGGAAGGATTATTTCATTTGTCTAAGAGCTTTTCGCTATTTATTGAAATTTAAATAAGTTCTTGAGTATGTATAGACTATGAGGTACGCAAAGCTATTTAATATAGCCGAACATTTTACTCGCTTCAATAATAAAGAATTGATAACGTATCTGATGAGCTCAATTAAATCAAGTAGTGGTAAACGGAGACAAGGAATAGTAAGAAAAATTCTGGCGCTAAGATTTTCGATTTACGCGGTACTTTTTTCGCGAGTTTCTATTTATTTATTTATTCCGTCTATCGATATACAATCTTACAGACTAAGAAGGACAAATAATCCTTATATATATTAAGTGCAGAAAAAAAATATACAAAAATACAAAATACATGCATTACGTGAAAGATGAGTATAAAACAAAAATTAAACTTTAGTATATAGTATAGGATTAGAATTAATTTAAGGGCGATATAAAGCAAGAATGAAAGAAAGTACTAAACAAGTTACAGATGTCAATGATAATAAGACCAAAACAAATGACAGTTAGTGTCAAGAATTATATATAATATAATTTTCAGAACGTAGCCTGTCGAACTTTTTACTGTAACTTTCAGTAGATTTATTTATTTTGAATTGCTTCATTGAAAAAAGTGTCAAAGAAACAAATGCAATTCATCGCTAGGTAGAGACTTGAAAAGCAGTGAAATGTTTTGATGAATTTATAGCCTTTTTGTATTTATTTAATTAAATAAAATAGTTAATCCACAAAAACTAGTGGGGTTCAATTATTGATTTACCACAGTTAGAATACATCAAAGAATAGGACAAAGTATTTAAAATAGCCACAGTGCAATGTATAAACTAGAGCTAAGTATAAAAATTTTTACTTGCAATAGAATAATAATATAATAAAATTTGAACAAGATCAACAAGCTATAAACCGATGAGATGATCACAAGTTGAATTTATGACAATGAAACCATAAAGCGACTAATTGGACCATTAAGGCAGTAATTTGTTCTCGTGAAGCGATTCATACAGAATGGCGAAGATTCCCAAATTCCTATTTGGAATGTAAAAATGAATGAGCATGTGCTCTCCTATTTTACTTTTCATGAAGAACATTTCTTTCGCTGTGGCCATTATCATGTCCTTTTTCATCCTTTATGGTTGATTGCTTCCTGTTTTATGTCAAATTCAATAAGGGTTAGCAGGCTATCCATTTTCATCTCATAACTCCTGATGGGAGTTGATATGAGTGGTACGGAGCTGGTCGAGCAGCCGTTGGAAAGGTCATTAAGGTTTTCATATAATGAGTTCTGTATGTGACCGTACACTCTTTACTTTTTATAATACAGGGTATTTCGAAACGGTTGAGATGCCGCCCTCCCCTTTCCATACAATTTTTTGTTTGACTCGGTGACTACTATCACCTCCTGTCCTATGGACCACCATGGACGAAACACCCTGTATAAGGGGTACTTACTATACATGTAAATGTTTTTGGGAGAATATTCACATTACCGCCACTGTTTCGTTACATCAGACTTAAAAAAAATTGTTTATACAAAAAATGTAGGGAATTTGATCTTCTTCAAATTTGTATGAGCCATTTTTGTTATAGAATCCACCGTTGAAGATTTATTTCGAAAAAAACAATTTTTGCACTTTTAATCCAATATGGCGACCCATGTACACCCCTCCAAAGGTGAAAACGTGGATTTTTCATCGGGGCCCGGAACTAAGTAACATACATAACTATATAGAAATCGCAACTACCACACCGGTAGTGTGGTAGAATTTTGATCGTAGGTGTGAATAAAATTATATTCAAAAGCAAGACGTAACTGCTAAGGAGAAGAGAATCGTTCAAAAGCAATCCTTCAAACATCAACCTCGAAATTTTATTTCATTTTATTAACTAAATTTTGTATACGTCAGCCAGTTCAAATTGAATGGCTTTAGCTGGGACAAAAAGGAATAAAACTTTCTTTAAAAATATATACATAAATTTAAAGTTTTACTTAAAAAGAATATTATATTGGAATTATTAGATTCGTCTGGTTTATATTATAAATTAATATGTATATATAAATTTTTTCAGTACTTAAGATATTCTCACGATGATTGAAAGCAGATGTAGCTTTCAATTCCATCATTTTGGTGGAAATATCATTTTTGCTCAGGTGCCAGTTCTTCAAGCGAAACTCTAATGGACAGGATGATTTGTCGCTCCGCAGCTACAGCGAGGCGGAAACACTGGAGGACCTCAACATGACGAGATTAAGTTTTTCAAATTCATCTTCCGTTTCATTCTGCCTTTAGTTACCCGTCTTTTCAACAGGCTCGTCACTTACTCTCTCTTTCCGAAATGCTGGAAAACTGATATCATCACCCTCATTCCCAAAATTGGATCACCGACATGCCCCAACGACTGACTGGTGTCCCATCTCAATTCTTCCCTCCATCTCCAGTCTTCGAGTTGCTCGTTGCGAACCAGATACATTGAAGATAATAACTTAATAATATTACACAGCATTAGGCAAATTCAGATACCACCTGTATTGAGACGATCTCTGCCCTCCAATGCGTACATCGCGAATTCCTAACCGCGCATGGCAAGCTATAAATATAGACTTCCTTGGTTCCTACCCATGCTCCAAAGCTGGTAGCACGCATGTGTGTGTGTTCGCGGTCGAGTGTGCTTTTTGTAATTTTTTTTGTTTCAATTTTTATGGTTTTTTGCAACTTACAACAACAACAATCCATTAGTACCGGTGAGGGCCTTCTAGTAAAGGTACCATGCTCGCACATTGATAGATTCAAAGATAAATGATTTAGGCAGCACCATAGAGCATAACTAACAAGGTCATGTTTAAAGTTATCTACATCTTAACAATCTTCATGAAAATCTTTAAGTCATCAGCAAAACCAAGGCACGAAGCAAAACTAAATTTGTTAAAACATCGTTAATAAAAATTATAAAAAGAATAGGACCCAAATGACCGTCCTGAGGTACACCAGAGAGTATACGAATAGATCGCGATGTTATATAATATCATTAATAGTTAACAACCATTTGCCTCCCGTCCGATAGATAGGAAGAAATCCATTTTAGCAAAGGAGAATGAAAGCTAAAAACACAGCTTCGCAAGAAGCAGGCGGGTGTTTACCATATAGAAAGCTTTACTGAAATCAGTGTAAAGAGTGTCAACTTGACCAGAATCTTCCATAGCCTTCAGTGAGAAATTAGCAAAGGATATAAGATTAGTCTCACAAGATCTGCCTTTAATGAAGCCATGTTGATGGAGTGAAATGTGCTCCATAACAAGGAAAGAAATTTTATTAATTGCAATACTTTCGAACAGCTTAGGAATAACAGAGAGTTTACGGATTGGACGATAGTTAAAAACATCATTCTTAGCGCCAGATTTGTGGATAGGACGCAGCAGGGAAAGCTTTCACTGGTTGAGAACAACTCCTGAAGATAAAGCCTCACGACATGCAAAGATAAAGGCAACCGGAATACCATCAGGACCTGAAGAAGAGAATGTGCCAAGCTTGTTTAGGGCATCAGTAATATCATCAACCCATATATGCAATGATCCTAAATCAACGGAAGAGAGATGTTCTCAATAAATAGTTTCAAAGTAGTCCGGAAAGATATTACAAGTATCAGTGAAGTTATCTACTATCCTATCATTATAATGGACATATGAGGGGATTCCATAAACGTTCCTTTTTCCATTAAGTTAGGACAAGAACATTTTAGCATTATGCTTATTATCAGATTATATGGAATTCAGATATTGATTGTATAAGTATTTGTTTACGAAGCCTTTTGAAGAGAATACCATCATTAGTATCACCAGTGGCCTTATATTTCTTATGAGCTACATTGCGAGCATTCTTTAAGTTAGAGAATCTACGATTTCTCCATGGATGGCCAGAACTGCCCCCATCGATGCTACGGGTACATGAGCAACAATGATGTTACCGAGAGTTGCAACAAATTAGAGTAAGCAAGCATTAAGTCACATTCAGAAAACTAGCTCTGCCAATCAATTAAGTTAATCTCATCATTTATGGTAGCATAATTGGCTTTTTTTAAATTGTAAAAGCGTACAGAATCACGTAAATCAAGACTACTAATAGCATTAATATGTACAACAAATTCCATAATAATTTTAACTGCACAATGATTAAAAGTATTTTTAGAAAAGTTAAAAGAGGCTACATAGACAGTTCAAAATAAGTTATCACTAACAAACACTAAGACAAGAAATCTACCTATCGAAATAGCTACACTGTTGATTTGAGAAAGACCCAATGACAGCAATCCATTAATTAGACAGCGTTCAAAGTCCTTCAATACATTATGAGGAACAAATATCTTTTCTTCATCACTCCACAGCCAGTGAATATTGCCAGCATAAAAGTCTCCGCATACGCAAACCTGATCATTTTCGTGAACCATAGTCTCCAAAATCGAACCAATATTCGAGATATGCTTCTCATAGATGTCCACATGAGATTTAGGCGGAATGTACGAGACAAAGAAAAAAAACAGCGACATTTGCAGATGAGACATGAACACACAGTAAGTTTACATGAATACTTGAGTACTTGACTTGAAATCCACTTGAAGCTCAGGTAGGGCGGTTGATTGAATTGATTCCAATTTCTTAACTTGAATTCTTCTTGAATTTAATTTTCCAATTACTTTAGTTGAAATTTACGCGTTGATTCAGCATTTTCATGATATTTTGATTACTTCAAGCATACTTCAAGTATACTTCAAGTATTCATGTAAACGCACTGACAGATCTATTCAATTTCATGGGACGAATAAAGCAATGGAGTTTCGCGTGATTGAATTATTGAGTTTATTGCCAGCAAAACACCTCCACCGCGGTTAAGTCCAAATTCAGGAGCACGATCCTTACGCTATACCAGATATTGGGTTAAAAATTTCAGACGAATGAAAAGATGAGTTAAGCCAAGTTTCAACCATCGCAATTATATCATAATAATGTTGAGTAGAGCTCAGGTATATGTCATTGACTTTAGTCCTAAGACCGCTCACATTATGAAAATAGCATGATAAGGAGAAGTTTGTTTTTAGAGAAGCATTATCAGTCACATAGCAGCTAACAATCACAGAATCATCATATTAACATTGGAGCCGCACATTAGGTTTTTAAGTGCAGTGTTTGCTGGGCATTTAAGTTTTTTGGCATATTAACAAATTTCCGCACGATTATCCCACATGGCAGACATCAACCTTTAGGAGGTGAGGAAATGTGTATTCCGGGACTCCAAGCTTGAAAGTTAGAAATCTCAATGAAGACAAATCCACGTCTCTTTTAGATAAACGCTTGCAAACTAGAATATTGGGTTCAATATTAAATTTGGATGATATAAACTGGATAATCTTATCTTTAGTAGTATTGCATGGATCGAGACCAGATAAGTGAAGCCACTTGATCTTATTAACAGCTGAAATATTCTGGCAAGACGAAGCGCCAATTATTTTAAACTGTCCTCCTCTGGTGTTGCCAATTTTAGCTTTAGCCTGATCGAGATCACTGGTGTGTGGGACAATCATACTTCCATTAGCAGAAACCTCATCGGCGACAACAGGAGAAATTCCACCAGTGACTTCAACAATCTAGCCCATACCAGCATTAAGGACCATATCATTGATAACTTCCCTAGTGGGGTAAACTGAATTTTGAGTATCAATAAATGCACTTATAACTTTGGGATTTGTTTTCGTGGCTGTTGCAATAACTTTTCAGCATATGACTCCCCTAGTAACCGCAGTTCCGATATCATCATATTCTCCAAACTACACTACAAAAATATTGGACTGAATTCCAATATTTATCAAAAAAAAATTAAAACAAAACAATGTCCGAAGTTTTACTCGACCTATTTGGTCGTTCCTTGGAAAGTCTAGCGAATTTCTATAAAAATATTCAATGAGATAAGAATTGGCAAAGCAGTGGACAATTTCCGACAATATTTAAAACTGTTCCTTGATTTGTCCATTATTTTTCTCAGGAATTCTGTATATGAAAACATATGGAAAAAATTTGGACATACTGCAGAAAAAGTAGAAATTGAAATCTTCACTTTGTACAAAGAAATCTGGATACTCTTTTCTTTATTCGAAAATCAGTGGGCAACTACCGGACGAAATTTTTGGTAAATTTGTCGTTCGTTGTATTTTATCAACTTTTTCCTTTTTTTGTTGGAAAAAGTGTGAATTAGCAGTGGAACTGAAAAATCTGGACATGCCATGGATGTTCGTCCGAATAAATCTGCACTATAACCAGACGTTGTCGAATAAAATTCCAATATTTTTTTATGTTTCTTGGAAAAAGTGTTTAGGGTTTTGCTATGGAAGACTTAATGGTGTCATTTTTGAAGTGAAATCAGATTTATTTAGTATTGTGTTACTGTCAAGTGAGTTGGTAGTTATGAATACATTTTTCAAATAAAGATAAAAACAAAGGTAAGAAAATCGCTGTATGTTTTTTATATACAGGGTGTTTCATAATTGGTGCGCCAAACTCAAGGGTTTGATAGTGAATGCTCAATCAGCCTTCCTGTCACCTTCCGTTGGAAGTAGTAGGACGTCAAAGTCAAAAAATTGGAAAAAAAATCCTAGTTTTTTTTTTTTTAATTTTAACGATTTTCCCGCCAAAATGCATGATAACTATACAGTTTTATTACAAGATTTAGAGACCCCGGAATGTTACCTTTAATTTGACTAAGGACATGTACCTGCCTAAATGCAACCATTTTTGAGATATTCACGTTTCTATCATTCATAATTTCATTAATTTTGCTACTGACGATGATAATCGCGCCTACTATTATATGCAATTGCACGCAAAATTAGCAAAATTAATGAAATTATGATTGATAGAAACGTGAATATCTCGTAAACGGTTGCATTTAGGCAGGTACATGTTTAGTCAAATTAAAGTTAACATTCCGGGGTCTCTAAATCTTGTTATAAAACTGTATAGTTATCATGCATTTTGGCGGGAAAATCGTTAAAATTTGAAAAAATTAGGAATTTTTTGACTTTGACGTCCTACTACTTCCGACAGGAAGGCTGATTGGGCATTCACTGCAAAGCTTGGACGGTTTGCTATCATCTGAGATAAATCTCACCTTGATAGGGTGTATATCAAGAAAGTTACAGGGTGTAAAGTGGAAGAAGTACTAAAAATCTTAAACTCCCCTACCGCCGAAACGTCGCGTCTTACCCCCCCCCCCCCCCCCCTTCAACTTATAATTTTTTGCTTGTCTCCACCTCAGCTATCAAACTCTTGAGTTTGGTGCACCAATTATGAAACACCCTGTATAGTGATAAAATTTAATATTGTGGTTCATCTTTTCTATTAAATACATTTAGAAAGTGAAAAATTAAAATCTCCTACTTTGTCCAAAGAAATGTCCATACTCTTTCCTTTTTTAGAAAAATAGCGGAAAAATATTGGACAAAGTTATGTTGAAGCTATTTTTGTCATTTTTGTTTGGACTGGTAATTATAATTTTGTGCACAAAGGAATTACAAAAAAAAGGAAATCTAGAACTTTTAATTAAATTAGTCTTAATTTTAATGTATCCCTAAATATATAGGTTATGTTATGGATGCCAGCCAAACAAGGTACCGACGACTGCGTCGGCAGGGTGCATATTTTGTGAGGCAACATTTCCCTGATAAAACATCTTTGTTAGGAATTCAAACGACAGATATTCTTTTTCTCAATAAATAACTCTACTAATGTAAAACTTTTCTATTTACATTCAGAAATTTGTGTGGAGAGATTTGGAGTGCAACACGGAATAGACACCCAAGCTACATCATTTAAAAAATCTCTCTATAGGTTAAAAGACACCGTAAGGAAAGAAGTCAATGGAATATGAATAAAGTAAGATATCGATTTAGTTATTTTATTAGTTTTAAAACTATAAACGATTTCGTTCACAGAGAAACTGAAGGAGAAACACCCAGCTGCGAATAATTTTAAGTTTTTCTTTTTCTTTTTTTAATTGAATTGTTTTGTTGTAAGTAATTGCTTAAGTTTTTTTTTCTTTTTTTAATTGAATGGTTTTGTTGTAAGTAATTGCTTAAACATAAATTTCATTTTCGTTAACAAAAATGCTTTCTATTTATTGTGGTATGGAGAAATTTAATCAAAATGCTAAATTGCAAAACTTCCATAGATATTGATTTTATAATTTCCGAAGAAATTCCATGAATAATTCTGCAGAATATCTGAACAAACTTCCATAGAGTATCCGTGGAAGACATTCACTTAATTTCCGAAGACATTGTTCTTATGATTTTTAAAGAAATTCTTCGGAATACTTTCCTCGTACGGCGAAACTTTTGCCCCGTGACATTCCCATAAAATTCTTTTGACATTCTTTGGAATATTCCAAGGAACTCATTCCTTGGACAGGAAAATTTCCTAAGAATATCTTATGAACGTCCGTTGACTTGGTTACTAGTGTCCTTGGTATTTCTTGCTATATTACTCATTTCACTCACTCTTTAACCATTACTTTAAAATCAATACATTGATCACAAAGATAGAGCATGTTTCCCTTTATGAGAACACTCTTTTAACGTCATAATCGGTTAGGTTAGCATATTTCGCACAAAAAGTCTTGCAGCACACACCATCCACCATTTTACATTTAAACCGTTTCTAAATGATTGGTTACATTTAACACAGCTAGCTGACATTACGGCAAATATTGTATTATACAAAAATACAGTAATTTTTTAATAATTAGATTATAAGATTTGCGCGTACACAATTGACGGAAACAATTTTTACGAAATTATATATGATTAAATATGATCACATTGCACTATTTAAAAATTTAGAGAGCTTTGAGGCCGGGACAATAGGCAATAGAAATAATAGAATTGTTAAAAATTGCAGCGAGAACAGACGTGCAATATCGGATGGTAATAAAACAACAATTTATAGAGAAAAAAAATTAGTTAATTTTAAATGAATATGTGTATACCAGAGACCGTAACGGTTATGAATGTTTTAAAAAAACTCATTATGTAAAAAATTATTTTCTGATTTTCTTTCTAAAAATCAAAAATAAAAATGAAAAACTGATTTTTATTTAAAAATCAAAAATAAAAATCGGGAAATGATTTTTATTTAAAAAATCAAAAATAAAAATCGAGAAATGATTTTTATTTTAAAAATCAAAAATAAAAATGAAAAACTTAAAACTTAAAATATTAAATATGGGTTGAAATATGCCGAAGAATGTACAACAGATAGATGGGAGTGGATCGAAATTACATACAGGCTTTCATCTGAGGTATAATAAGAATTGGTCTACAAATTTTTGTTGATTTTTATATTTGATTTTATAAATAAAAATTAGCTTTGATTTTTTTTATGTCTGATTTTTAAAATAGAAATCCAAAAAGAAACTTAATTTTTATAATTTCGAATAAAAATCATAATTTTAAAAACTATATGAAAATTTGTGAAGATTCGCTAATAAGAATCATAATGCTACATTCTAATTAATCCTCCTAAACTTTTTCGTTAGAAAAACTGCAAATAATTGTTATTTTCAGTCCCTTTGCACAATACTCAATAAAATAATTTTTGGAAAGTTTAGGAGCTCAAATCAGCTGCGACTGCACTCGGCGGCAACTAGCGACTTTCCAGTAATGGAAAATTATAAATTATAAAATTGTAGTTGTAAGGAAAACATTGAATATTTTTCAGTTACAATAAGCAATGTAACTTAAATAAAAAATTCGGTCAAGTGTGAGTAGGGCTCGCGCAATGAGGATTCCAGAACTTTATATTCGTTGATAAATTTGATCAATTGAATTTAAGTACATACATATATTTAAACCTAATCCAGATTTGTTTGTAATAACTGAAAAAGGAATGAATGGCTTCACATTACTCTGGAATTCCCCTGTATTTCCCCCCTTTAGTTAGCTCTATTTTTTATATATCTTAAACACTATATTGTATTGTCAAATTTCAATAATATTCAAACAGATTCAATGTATGGAATAAATCCTAAAGATTACAAGATATCTATACAAATATAAGTATGTATGTAGTGCTGAATCGAGACTTAGTCAAAAGTTATTTTAAATACTAAACTATATTACAAATTTACAAAGTTTAAGCAGAAAAATTCAAAAATAATATTTTTAAATCCCTCTCTAGATAAATGAAAATCATATAATGAATCAACCAAGTTGAAATTAGCAATAGCGAGTGTGATAGGTTCACAATATCCAAAGTTCGATCTATGAAAGGCTACAACCAATCTAGGATGAATATTTCTTTGAGGTACATAGAAGGAAATTAAAAAAAATAGCAATTCTGAACATGAAATCCTACAACTAAGTACATCATTGTGGGACGCGCCAAGCAGTCAAACAATTTAGTTTTATTTTACTTAATTATTTTGGAATTATTTTAAGGGGAAAAACACATTTATTTAATATAGCGCCAAAATTCTCTATAGGAACATAGTATTTCTCTCAATATTGTATGCCTCCAAATAAGTGCAATGAAACGGTACACTTAGAGCAGATGCAAAAAATAATCGAAATAACATTGATTAGCGGTCAATGCGATGATATGAAACAATTGTTTTTTTCTTTTCATTTCTATTGCATTAAATCCTACATCATGAACCGAAATTATTGAACTCATGACTCTTCTAGACTGTAAGGAATGCAATCCCAATAAAATACAACGTTACTTATAGTCGAACGTAAGATCCCAATATAGTTTTGATACAGCAAAACGTGTAAATTTTCTTTGAATCCGCTCAACACGTCTCATATGAGTTATGTGTGTAGGCATCCATGCAACGGAACCATATTCTAAAACAGACCGTACTAGTGAAAAATGCAAGGATTTCAGTGTTAAAGAAACTTAAAAGTCATCACCCTCTTTAAAAATTACAGCATCTGAAACGCTTTAGATGTAACATAATCGATCATGCTCTTTAAAAGAGATCTTCCTGTCGAACGTTAGATCAAGATTTGAAAGTCTTTCAAGAATAACATTTGGTAACCATTGTAAAAAGACAAATGGCCCCTATTGCTCAATCCGACGGATTAATGATTCCCGCCGCAAGTAAGATTCACTTCCTCTTCACGATGTGATTTTTCAATCCGCCGGCGAAACTGCCACATTCAGTATCAGGACTTGATTCACTTGCTTTCAATAACCAAAGGAAACTTGAGTATTACACTGAGTACTATCGGCGGATTCAGCAATGGGGCCAATTTTTTTCTATTTTTAGGCATTTAGTTCGAATAAATTTGTCATTGTCAAATCCTTTTGAAGCTCCATGCAATTACTAAAAGTATTTATAATCATAAAAAGCTTTGAATCATCTGCAAAAAGAAGACAGTTAGCAAATGAGTTACAAAAGATAATATCATTGATGAAAAGAATGAATAGAATAGGACCAAAATGGCTTCTCTGCGGTATGCCAGACCTCACCTGAATGATCTGTGACTTACAGTTAACAATTTTCACCAACTGTACACGGCCACCTAAGTATGACCCAAGCCATCTCAACAAGAAAGAGTGAAAGACAAGTGATCTAAGTTAATTCATCAAAAGGCTTTTGTGAAATCCGTATAGATCACATTTACCTGTTTACCTGACTTAATAGCATTAAGCACGTTATTAGAAAAAGTTATCCCAAAAGACATTTTTTCTAGCAACTATCAGACTGACGAAAAAAGTTGCAGTTTTCCTGTTATCTATGACTCAATACAGTGGAGGACATAATTATAAGTTCACAAACAAATTCAAATAAAATTCACTTCTAATTCATTATATTTATTACGAATAGATGTTAAGAAAAACTTAATAATATATGTATCAAAATTAAAATTAAATTAAATTATTTCAACCGTAAACAAAATTTTAAAAATTTAAATTCTCTTATTTTTCTGTTAAATTAGGGGAAATAATTATAATTCATCACTGAAAAAAATTTAGACCGGCCCGGACGGATTTCAACACTACTGGCACGATCTAAGAAGAGATAAGGAATTGCCACTCTCCCGCAATTTCGGTGGCGGTTCGGTTACGGTTTGGGGATGCTTCTGTTACCATGTGAAGCTTCTTTTGGCCACAATATCCACAAGAATGAATTCGGAAAAGTATATTGAACTCCTCGAAGACTTGCTTATATTTCAACAAGACAATGCTGCCATACATGTATCCCGAGCGGCAAAAGCTTGGTTTAACTCAAAGGATATACCAGTTTTAGAATGGCCAGCTTGTAGTCCTGACTTGAACCCCATAGAGAATCTATGGGGAATAATATCGAGAAGGGTATATGAAAACGGAAGGCAATTTTCGAACACAAGACAGCTAAGGGAGCAAATAATAAGAACGTTGGACGCAATACCAGTTACAGTATTACAAACCTTGGTGAACTCCATGCCAAAACGTGTATTTGAAGTGATTAAATGTAAAGGAATCCACACGAAGTATTAACCTTATAATTTTATTAATAAATATGTGCCCCATTCCTTGTGAACTTATAATTATTTCCCCTAATTTAACAGAAAAAAAAGAGAATTTCAATTTTTAAAATTTTGTTTAGGTACGGTTGAAATAATTTAATTTAATTTTAATTTTGATACATATATTATTAAGTTTTTCTTAACATCAATTCGTAATAAATATAATGAATTAGAAGTGAATTTTATTTGAATTTGTTTGTGAACTTATTATTATGTCCTCCACTGTACCTACTAACTCTGACAAAATCAAAATTTTAACTTAGAAATCTAGAAGATAAGGAGAAGGGGGGTGGGACGGAATTTTTTTGCACATTTTAAACTTTTTTAGGTATATCTTTATGCAACCAATTCACAAAAATTTACTTTTTTTTTTTAAATCCTTGAATTGGTTTTAATAATGTTTGACTATTGAGATATGTGTGCGCCACAAAGACCTAACTTTCTGTCGTTTTTGAGTAAAACGCTTAGAATATAGAGACAACAGAAGTGTTGATACCTGGAAAATTCGTGTGCATGAGCGTGGTTTTTTTAAGGGTATCATGAAGTAGGTCAGAATTATATTGAAGAAAGAGACAAATGTATTTTCAGCTGTCAAACAAAGTTTGCCTAATTTAAAAGAATTTGAATCTTGTGAAAATAACGACGTGGGAAATCATTTTTTAGGCAAGTATAGTTATGAAACTACCTGTGTATCTTGGCGTAGTGGCAGAGAACAAGAGCACGACTAAGAGCATTTTCGGTAGAAGCAACTGCACTATTTTCAACCATCTATCTTGTTGTCTCGCTCTCTATATTGATTCTACTACACGGCTGTACTGAATTACAGTGGCAACCAGGATTTGACTACGCTAAATTTGGCTTATCACACTTCCTGTACTCTCTATATTCTAAGGTAAAACGCCTATGACAAACAGACTTACAGATAAGGGTTCCTTTGTTCTTTTTATTAAAAGGGCCCCTTAAAAATGACAGATTTAAATATGTACAAGGTGTCCAGAAATCATGTACTCCAATATATAACAATAAATTCTTTGGAGTGTCTCCTAATCAACGTTTGTTCTGGCTCTCTAGTCAAATCATCCTTGTTTTAAAGACTTGCTAAAATCGCTGTTAGTTCTATCAA
The DNA here is from genome assembly GCA_963930735.1 of Dioctria linearis. Classification (NCBI taxonomy): domain Eukaryota; kingdom Metazoa; phylum Arthropoda; class Insecta; order Diptera; family Asilidae; genus Dioctria; species Dioctria linearis. Next base: position 37,489,802 of record OZ005742.1, on the reverse strand, counting down.
GGACATCGCAGGTTCACAATGATATAATATCTTATTTAAAATTATTTATTTATTGAAATACAGTTGGCATTCCAACGGTACATTAATTTTTTACATCTGTTAATAAGTGTTGGAATTATGAATTATTATCACGACCTTAAATGGGTAAAAAAGTACCTTCTGCACATGAGGACGGCTAATTCGAACTAAAGACCGTCACACATTAAAAGCAGGAATCTGAACACATATACAACTGTTCGTTCGAGCACTCACAAATTGAAAGCAGAGGCAGCGGCAGCAGCAGAAGCAGAACTTGAAAGTTGATCAAATCGGAAAAATTCTGATTCTACTCAGTACTGCCAATATCAGGATAGCTAAAATTTTTATTTCATTGCTGGCGTTCTTTCTTTTAGAAGTGTCAAAGGGGTTTGATGCGACAAAAATAAAATGTCTCTGGAGGAAGAATTAATCAATTTTGTTAGAAATAATAAATTTATTCGGAATTAACATCAACTTTTTAAAAATTATAACACCTAACATGTAACTGTTTTCTGCGTCTGCTTTCAATGTGGTTGACAAAGCAGCAGAAATGTCAGATTTCTGCTGCTGCTTTCTGCTTTGTATGTATCACGACCTTAAGCATTCCAACTCCTCTCGTTCTCATAGTTCGATATTACCGGATTTTCCATTCCGGATAATAGAGTCTTCCCGGATAATGGTCAGAAATCAAAATATCGTCGGAAACATAATTCATCCCAGATAATAGAGTTTCCGGTTAATCGAATCACGGATAATAGAGTTTCGACAATTACATAAATCTGGCTTTTTTTGTTTTTTTTTCTTCTGATGAAAATGTTTAAAATTTATGACATAAGTGATAAAATTGTTTACTTCTCCTATATATATTCTTTCAAACGTTGTATATCTAATATTTATCGAGATTCTAGCCGATCTAATCGATAAAGTTAATATAAATACCCTAGAGAATACTAGCATTTTCTAGCTCAACACACAGAAAGTAACCAACTTTTTATATCAATGTTAATTACAATTCCCAACCCAGAAAAGTTAAACATAAATTCAATGATACGGCGGAAAAGCAAATTTATGTCTTTGGATATAAAAATAGAAATTATTAATTGGCTTGAAACAGCAGAAAAACCGTCAGCAATCGGTAAGTCATATGGAATAAACGAATCCATTGTCCGGACAGTAGAATTTATGAGGGAATGCATTGACAGCAGTATATCATCTTCATCTTTAGAAGCTCAGTGTTTTTATACAAGAATATAGGGTTGAAAAATGTAGAAGGCATTGATGATTTTGGTTGACGACAATACTCAAAAGAAATTCCCACGAGCAGTTTTATGATAAGATAAAAAGGTGTGAGTATTTGTAACAGTTTAATAAAGCAAGATTTAGTTTTAGCATCTGATAATATAAAAACGAAACGAATTTTTCTGTCAGTAAAGAAGGCTGGTTTGAGAAATTTAAAAAATATATTCAAAGGTGGGCTGCGTCTGCTGATAAAGTTGAAGGTGAAAAATTTCTACCAAAAATTGCTAAAACAAGTAGGGAGGATGAATTTATTCCGCATCATATTCAGTGTCGATGAGATTGCTTTTTTTTGGAAGAAGTTCACAGACAAAACTTGCAAAACATTTTTTTGCAAGTATTAGTAGCTTTAAGGTAAACAAAAAAAAAATACTTCCTTTTAAAATAGTTTTATTATTGGATCTCATTCAAAGTGTATTATATTGTTACCACCAAATACAACTTTCTTGATCCAGTTGAGATCATGCATTGCCTTCTTTATTACACGCCGCCGCGGCGCTAAAATTTATCTTTACTTGCATATGTATGAGAAACGTGCTGTTTGAAAGCTTTTAGCATTGCGCATTATGGAAAAACAAACACGTTTCATGTTTAAAAATTTATGTAAAATAAACAACGCTTTTAGTGACGATAATTCTAACGCCTATTTATAGGTCAAAATGTTTACTTTTAGGGAAAAAAACGTAATTGTAATTATTTCAACAAAATTACGAAGAGTTTCTGTATTTTATTAAACTCTACCCAATTCGCTGTGAAATGAGAGTACAGCTTTCGCTCAAAACGAGCGTTCTTTTTTAAGTTTGAGGTCGCTTTCCCCTGAAAATCACGAATATGATTTCTATTGAATGAAAAATTTAAATACATAATAATTAAACGTATGATTTTAATATAATAATTAAATTTCTTTCAATTGCATCACATTTGTTTGTTGGACTTCACAAAACAATAATTTTCACTTTTTTTACCTCCAATATGTCATTCTGTAATTTTGAAAAGTTGTTTAGAAGCGAAAAGACAAAGAAAAAAGCAGCTTTCCCTGCAATTCGAGGAGTAGGTACTCTGTTTTATTTTTCAAAATTAGAGAATATCATTCTGATGGTCAAAAACTTAAAATGAATGTTTTTATAAAGTCTAACAAACAAATGAAATGTAATTATTAATTACTATTTAATTATTACATTTAATTGAAAAGTTTAATTATTATGCATTTGATGTTGTCATTCATTAGAAAACTATATTCATGATTTGCAAGGCCAATAGACTTCAAGTTTAAAAAACTATTTATTTTTCCCGCGGACGGGAATCGAACCTACACTTGTTAGAATCGGTCAATGATGGAGAACGAAGAATTTTAAGAACTTTTATTTTTAATGATTCTAAATCAAATTTTATAAATACAAGAAGGAAAAAAACTAACTTTCGTCTTGAGTGAAAGATTTACTCTCATTTCACAGCGAATTGGGTAGAGTTTAGGAAAATGCAGAAACTCTTCGTAATTTTGTTGAAATAATTACAATTACGTTTTTTTTCCCTAAAAGTAAACATTTTGACCTATAAATAGGCGTTAGAATTATCGTCACCAGAAGCGTTGTTTATTTTACATAAATTTTTGAACATGAAACGTGTTTGTTTTTCCATAATGCGCAATGCTAAAAGCTTTCAAACAGCACGTTTCTCATACATGTGCATTTTATATCGCCACGGCCTGTAATAAAGAAGGCAAGATCATGGCATAATTGACAGCTTTAAATTAATATAATATAATATATAAGAATATATTAAATGGACATTCCGTGATATTTTTAATAATCTTAAAAACGTTGAATCAATTAGGATAGCAGAAACTTGAAAAAACTACATTATTTTAAATTGCATTAAGAACAGTCAATTTTAAATGCTTGCTGGAAACAAATATGGTCAAAAGTAGTGATGCCAGGGGGTGGAATATTTACAGTAGTGAGGAGCCTGGAACCTGGCTCCCTATTTTTATAATAATAAAAACGCACATAACATAAGTAGGTATATACAATAATTATTTCACTATTTAGTCGTAACGCATAAAAACAATAATAAGTATTATAATCAATGCCAAAGCCAGGGATATGTTTTTCATGTACTGATCTGACTATCAATTTGGCTATTTAGTATTAAACAGTGTCTCCCGTTTAGAAAAGTTCACATTTTAGTAGTTATTCCACATTTTATTATTTTTACCATTTAAGCATTGATTTTAAATTTAATAATTTAAGTTATATAAATCAATCTATTTCCTATACTATACATTGTTATGAATAATACAGGGTGTATCTTTGTGGGATCTGGCACCGCCATACCATGCAACTTTTGTTCCAAAAGCCTCAGGGCCAATTCGCAATCGGCGCAGTAAGCAATTTAGGAAACTATGTAATGCTAACCTTTTTTATAGTTCACATTTTTATTTACAAACATAACACCTTAATACCCAGTTTTTGTTTTATGCATAATTTTAATTTAGTCGTTTTTCTTTTAAAAAAAATAGATCCGAAGGAAATATTAGAGATAAATAATATGTGAAATTGTTTCTTTTTATATCTTAATATGTTGGCAGAACTGTTGCAGCATGCATCAAAATTTGAAATTTTCCAAACCATGCAGCATACATCAACCCATGGTATCAAACCTTGCATCACAGCTGCTGCATAGTGCGTTGTTGCATGCTGCGCCAATTGTAATTTGGCCCTAGGTATTCCGATATGTACTAGCTCACCTGAATAAGTAAAAGGAAAAAGACTGTCAAGTAAATTGTAATTGTCACTTGTAAGCGAAGAGTCATTGAGTTAAGTGATTAGAGAAACTGCTTTTTAAGAAAGGAGTTGTAAAAGAGTCATTAAACTCTTTTAGATGTATAAAAGTTGTACGAGACATGAAGTCTACTATTATATTGCTCATATTGGCAATTATTGAAAGAAGTCAATAAAAGCCACAGTAATAGATCGTGAAGAATCGTGTTTTATTTTACTTCTGTGTAATAGTGAAATCGCTATTAAATACGGCGACAGATAATTTTGTGGGATGTTCAAACCATACACACGTCTGCCTGATACATTTTATTAAAAATTGTTGTTCTATTTATACAGGGTGTCCCAGACTAATATGACTATATTTTGCCAAATGATTCCTCTCGTCCAAACAGTTAAGTCCAGTAAGAAATTGTATGGTACGTGGGGGGGGGGGGGGCAAAATGTCACCCTGTCGAGTTACAGCGTGATTAGTAAAAGATAGTCTTTTTTTCATTAAAAACCTATATCTTCAAAAGAACACCCTGTACGGTCTATTTTAAGACGACATTGTATGCAGAACTTTATGGCCTTTCGAACGACTGCTTCTCTTTAATTTAACCTATTACACTTATGTTGTATATGTGACGCTTAAGGAGTTATTAGCTCTTTACCTATTCAGGTCATACCGAAATGAGCCAATATTTCTTTAAAATTACGTGTTTTCTGTTAATAAGGGAACAAATTATCTGCGACCTGAATAGGTTAAAAGCTAATAACTCCTTAACCGTTACAGATAGAACATAAGTGTAAAATTAACAAGTAAAAAAGCTAGAATTGGTCTAAGACCAATTCTAATGATACCCTAGATGAATGCCCGTATGAAATTACGTATTGTCACCCTTCTGTGCAAGTTTGATTTTTGAAGTGGTTTTTCGCATATATTTCTAGAACGGTTTGTCGGACAGAAAAATAGATTATAACCAATTTTATAGGATTTCGTATTCTGAAGACGTTTTTGGTACAATAAAAATGTCTTGGACTGATCGTTTTCACAATATACGTAAAAAATCTAAATTTTTATATGGCAACACCGAGAAGGAGTTACCCGATTTAGTTCATTTTTGAAATTTAGTTTGCTAGTACAATGAAAACACCATGTACAAAATTTCAGATCTCTATATCGATGAGTTCTCAGGCAGTGTCCAAATATATAGTGGAAAACGAAATTTTTGAATGGCAACCCCACGAAGGAGTTGCCCGATTTGTCTCATTTTCGTACTTAATTTTACTTTTTTTTTTAAAGTTCGTGTACAAAATTTCAGCTCTCTATGTATACGCGTTCTCAAGTTATCGTGGGCACAGACGGACGGACGGACATACAAAAATCAAAATAACTTTTAATAATATGCGTGGGTGTCCAATCCATTATGCTCTTCCATCATTATTTCGAGGTGTTACAAACGGAATGACAAACTTTGTATACCCTATAGATTTCATCTAGGGTATAAAAAGGAAGCTCTGGGCTTTCGAAATTTTGTAACAAACATAGTATGAGTATTTTTAAACAAATAACGCCAAAGTAAAAAAAAAAAATTAAAAAACAGAAATTTTGAATTTGAAGCATCATAACTCTGGAGTGGGCAGGGGTACGGGAGTGGTTTGACATTCATAGGAAATACCCCAAGGTTCTGTATACAATACCGTCTTAAAATAGACCGTACACCCTGTACTTCTCAATATATAGGGTATTTAATAAAAACAGAGCATATTTTACTAATCACCCTGTAACTCAGAAGAGTGACATTTTGCTCTCCGCCTGCCATATAATTTTATACTTGCCTGTACAAGAGGAATCATTTGGTAAAATATAGTCATATTAGTCTGGGACAGCCCTCGAGGATATATAAGTTTCATCAGCAGCGCAAGGCCTGAATGAAAGTCACAAAATTTTTCTATAACTTCATATCTGACCGACAATTTTTCGTTGAATTAATGGAACTTGGCAGGAGTGCCGTGAGGCTCCGTTCTTGGTCCGCTCCTCTTCAACATATTTACCTCAGAGCAGCCATCTAAGAAGACAACATTAGGCCTTCCATCCTTACCTTCCTGAATAGCTGCCGTGATGTATGGCTTCAACTATGTTCCAATATAATTTTTTGGTTGTCATTTTTGTGGACAGTAGAGACTCCTATTTCATCAATATTATATATTTGAGACGCTTGGAGCTTGAGCTGTTCTTGAAGTCTCAACGCCAAATCTGTATTTCTCTTCTTGAAGTTACTGAAGAGAAATTTCCCACTTACCCGCTCTTCCTTATTAAACCTGTGAGGAATATTGATTTTTTCCATTAGAACATAGGCATGGCGTATAAACTAGTTAAAAGCTTGAGACGAGTGTCAAGATCAATAACATGCTCACACAGTTGCTTTTCAAATTCAGGGATAAATATTTGTTGAAAACGTCCAAGTTTTGGCTTGAGGATAATCGAATGACCTTGTTTTATGGTTATGCCTTTAAATTTAGGTATTTGAATACCCACCCACAACAAAAAAATGGTAGAAATATGAGTAAGGCTCTTTATCTGAAGCTTCAAGCTTTCAAGCTTTCATCTAGGATATAAGGCAGAAAGCGAAAAATTTCTGCCATACAAATAAAGGGGAATGCCCAGTTTGCATACAACTTTAAGCCCGACACCTCCAGGCATGAGAGAATATCTTAAATAATGCATTATGATATTCTGAACATATTTGTTTTTATTAACAATGTTTTTTCTTCAATTAAGCGGGGTAAAGCTTTGGCGATCGAATGTATAGCTTGAGCGACTTTCTTGGGTGAAAAAGTGGACTTTTCTACTTCTCGTGATTGCGTAAAATTGATGCGGCGTGGATAATGACTTTCTATGAGAAAAATTTTCACAACAGAGCACTAGCAGCCATGGAAGAAAAAACTGCAAAAATGTATGAGCAATGTAGTAACTGGGGTGTACGTGACAAGAGCATGAAAATGCGATTTCCGGCAGCAAAAACGTCCCGAGAAAGTTTTCTGAATCGAGAAAAAAGTACACTATCCGACAGCTCTTGGCGGTACCTTTCATTTGACATGCATAATGCCGTATTGGAACCATTCGTCCTCCGTGGGCTACCCCCCCCCCCTCCACCCTAACAGTATGCAGAACAAAATTGTCTTCTACGAATTGTAGCTCGGCTGAGACGAACAGTGAAACCCATTTTCCGATCGGACGTAACCCTACCGAGTTAGAGCCCATCTAAGGTGCAATAAATCTAGTACTTCAGTTCGATAAAAAAAAGGCAAATACTAAAAAAGTAGTATGGGGATGGCTAAATTGCTATTTAAGCCTCCGAGTGTAGGAATGTGGGTACTCAAACTTCCTCTCAGGACCTAAGGAATACGATTCTATACTAGACTTTCCAAAATGTACTAAATCAAACTTTAACCACCCCCAAGCCTTCTCCCGCTTAAGAGGAGTCAGTACTCAGCATAAATTTCAATTTAGATACCAGCGAGCCTGTAGGCAATAAAATTTACTATACGTAGGTTTATGTCCTGAAAGTGAAAAAATTCATATAAAATTAGCCTAGACAAAAGCACATTAGAGCCATCTAGCGTAAAAGACAGAAACCCAACATAATTTAAGACGAAAAGTGAAAATTTGTAGTTCAAAGAAATTGAATTTTTTTAACGAGAATAACCTCTCCTAATTTTTTTTTGCACATAATTTTTAAATATACTATTTTGCTTTGTATTTCAACCACTTTGAACGAAATATTGCAATTTCTAGTCGGTGAAATATCGGCAGAAAAAACAAGTACTATTAGATTCAAATAATTAAAAAAAAACGCCACTAAAAATGAAAAAAAACTCAACGTTATTTGCTAGATCTAGGCTTTATCTTCCCAAAATAGTCACAATCTAAAGAAATGGGAATACCTACTAACAGGAATTTGAATTAAAAAACTTCAGTTTTTACCATTTTTTACAAGTTTCCGAGCTAATATCTCCATTCCAATACACTTTTTTTTAATTTTTGCCGACGTTATTTACTAGACCTCTTCGTTACCTTTAATTTAAGATATAAATCATTATTGTGCCACAAATAGTTTGCCAGAAATTCGCATTGAAAAATGTATGAAACTTGCAAATCTGTCTGGCAGAAAATATAACCCAAAAACGGTGAAGGTTTTGCAACGTTGTGGTTTAGAGTTACGGTTATTTTTTTTTTTGTTCCTGTGGCATTTACAAATTTTTTGATTATTTGTGATCCAAAAGTGTTAGACCGGGAGATGATGACAGAAAAATCAAACTAATATGTTACAAGTATGGCAACCCTTAGAGGCTTGAATTAGGTGATTTAAGAAACGAAATCATAATTTTAGGTCTGACCGGCGTAGCGTAATTACATTTTAATTATTTAAACTTTTCGGAAAAATTACAGTATGCGACGGTTCCAAATAGCCGCCAAACCGCTGTAAATATGTAGATTTTTTAATTAAGCAAAAGGATTTGTACAATTATTGACATACCATAACAAATCGTTTTGCATAATTAAAAAATCTAGGTGTTTGCAGCGGTATGGGTGCTATTTGGAACCGTCGTAATGGTATGGCATTGTGAGTCTCGTGAATCGCATTGCGCTACCAGTAGTTGTCCTATGTTCATTCTGGCCCACTGTTTTAGCTTCCAGGATCTCTTCACAGTTGGTGCCACCATCGCTAGGTGGTTTGAGTACATACTAATGTGGGTTTGTGTCTTGGCTGAACTGATTTATGTCTTGGATGCAACATTGGGTCTTGGCTTACTGGTTAATGTCTTGGATGCACCATTGAGTTCTGACTAGTTTATGTCTTGGATACACCATTGCGTCTTGACTGGCTTATGTCTTGGCTTTGTCATTTGGTCTTGACTGCGCCGTAGAGGTATTAGCTGGTACTACCAGCATGCTCCGGTACTACGGTTTTCTTGTATAGATATGTGGTGCGCCTAAATGTAGGCTTTTTTATTATGATTTTTCTTGAGCGCCTAAATGTAGGCTTTTGGTTTTGAACTAATATTATTAATAATTCAAGCTACCTAGTATAGTTTTGTTCATGCCAATAAATTCTAGAAGGTTTAGTGTGGAAGGGGGTTAGGTGGAGAGACGAAATTTTTGTTAGAAATCCTCAACGGGCTATGTTTTTCGCGGTATTAGCGATTTGGTTTTGAATTAATATTAGTAATAATTAAAGTTGACACTAGGATATTTTTGTTCATACTAATGGATTCTATATGGTGGAGGTTGGGAGTATTGGTACTGTTGGGGGACAAAATTTTCATTAGAAGTCATCTACGGGCTATGATTTTCGAGATATTAGCGGTTTTACCTGGTACAGGCTGGGTTTGTATGTGCCTTGCTTGAAGATTTCTTAGCGAGGAAGTTGCAGATATCAGCATGATGTAATGATGTAAACAAATTCAGCCTTAGCGGAAGTTGGAGCTAAACATAACATCTGAAAAGTTTATTTTATAAACGCTCAAAAAATTAAGATAATTATTATTAATATATATTAATTTTTTCAGACTATTATTTACATTAAGATTAACATTTTTGTCTTAATTACTTCACTTATAAAATTTACTTTTCTTAATTACTTCACTTTAATTATTTGAAAAATTATCAAATTTTTTAATTACACTCATATTTTTCTTTAATTTTGACAGTTTAACTTCAATTGCACGAAGCTCTTCTTTTTTTCTTTGTTTCTCCTCCTTCAGCTTCATTTTATCATGCTTCATTATCCTCTTCACAGCAGCAAACGTCTGACCCAAGTTGTAATAGAAGCTATCCTGCGATTTAATAGACCGCGCATCATATTATTGTGGATGCTTACCGCCTCAGCTTGCTGAATACGCTGCTGATGTAGGTGCTGCTGCTCACCCTGCTGCTGTTATTGTTGTTGCTGCTGTAGTTAAAAAAAAAATTAAAAATAAATTATTTTCTAAATTTTAATAAAATTATACTATATCTTACCTCTGCCATCTTGCCCGTTTGGAAATCGTTTTCAAAATGAGCTAAACTCTTTGGATATGAACTTCTTCTATGCATATCTTACCAAAAACACATAACGTTTGCAAAATTTTGTAAATATTTCATTTTATAGAATATCAAGACAATCATATCACAAGCTTACCTATCCCTGCTCAGATACCGCAGATTTCTCCTATTAAGCATCAATATGTGATTTAATATCATCAAACTCTTTTATAAACACTACATTACATGTGGTAATATCAACATTTGAATTCTTCAATAAAATCTTTCAACATGTAATTTTGTAATTGTTACAATACAATCAAATCTTTCTAAAGATAAATTCAATATAACGGACCATATGTCGCTTACATTGTAATAAATGATATAGAAAAAATATCTGGATTTAAATTCCTAGTGAAACCTATGGTGGTATAACGAATTTCAGTCTTAGTAGTGAGCACTGTGCTTACTTGCATGTAGCAATTCAAAAACGTGCCAATAAATTCTTAAATTTATTTCGAGAAAAGTCCTAAGTACGGAAATGTATGTAGGTATTCGGTTCTGATATGCCGAATATTGGGATCAGCGTATCAACTTTAAGCTGTATGTTATAATTTATGTATAACAATGCAAAGCCCGGAGTCAATTTTTTTCAATTTTAGCCCAAAATTATTTTAGTTATTAACCTACTTCACCTATGCAGTTATTATGAATTTATTCTCAATCAGTATTCTTGTTTTAGCTGGGGTTGTGAGGATGGCAAATTTTCGAATTGAAAAAAAGATATTACATGAATTAATGGCATGACATATCAGGTAATTTGATATTACCTTTTGCCAAGATCGTGGCGGCACCCTGACCCTGACGTCACCTTGACCTTTGAGATCAGCCGGAAGTCTGGTCAAGTGGGTGGGGGTGGTGGGTAGAGGTGGTGGGTGGGGGGGTGTTGGGCTAGGTGGTTGAGAAAGGGTTAAGTTTATTGATGCTTGAAGTTTAGTAGTTTAGTAGGAAGCTTTAGTGAACATCATACTTTTCATGAAAAAGTCGAGTCAAAATTTGGGAGCACTATATAAGCTGCCCTTCGTCAAGGGATGATTCAACGGATGGACCAGATACATGTGGTGTTGCTAGATACCTAAAACAAGTTGTGAAGCTATATAAATTCTACCAAACATTGATACAAAGTAATTACAAGGCATGCCTTAAGAAGTGAGATTTAACTTAGCACTAAAAATTCTCATTTTGTGGATTTGGAGAGCTCATAAAGGCAGATGTTGATTTCAGCGACAGATTCATCAAACAGAGGAAATTCTGAATACATACAGATTACAAGAATTAATACTTTTTAATTTTTAATAAATGATATTTTATATATGGCCTTCTTTTCATTCAATTTCCCATACTAAGTCTGGAACTCTCGGATAATATTTGATCACTACAACGGGTGGCGGTGGTGGTGGGCGTGGGGCTGGTGGTGTTGGTGGTGGTATTGGGGTAGTGATGGGTGCCTGGTCTTGGATGGCGCTTTGAAACGGACATTTGGCGCGTGGCCTCGGAGGTTTCTATTTGACCCCTGACGTCACCCTGACCTTTGAGACCAACCAGAAGTGAGGTCAGATAACCGACAGCTTTTCAAACAGGTCTGATAACAGGTAAACAGCTTTTCAATTACAAAATTTGATAATTTTTCAAATAATTAAAGTGAAGTAATTAAGAAAAGTAAAATTTATAAGTGAAGTAATTAAGAAAAAAATGTTAATGTTAATGTAAATAATAGTCTTAAAAAATTAATATATATTAATAATAATTATCTTAATTTTTTGAGCGTTTATAAAATAAACTTTTCAGATGTTATGTTTAGCTCCAACTTCCGCTAAGGCTGAATTTGTTTACATTATTACACCATGCTGATATCTGCAACTTCCTCGCTAAGAAATCTTCAAGCAAGGCACATACAAACCCAGCCTGTACCAGGTAAAACCGCTAATATCTCGAAAATCATAGCCTGTAGATGACTTCTAATGAAAATTTTGTCCCCCAACAGTACCAATACTCCCACCCTCCACCATGTAGAATCCATTAGTATGATCAACAATATCCTAGTGTCAATTTTAATTATTACTAATATTAATTCAAAACCAAATCGCCAATCTCGAAAACAATAGTCCGTAGAGGATTTCTGATGAAAATTTGCTCCCCACCCCTCTAACCCACTTCCCCATTAACACCTTCTAGGATCTATTGGCGTGAACAAAACTATCTTAGGTAGCTTGAATTATTAATAATATTAACTATATCTGAAAAGGTAAAATCGCTAATATCTCGAAAACCACAGCACGTACATGATTTCTGATGAAAATTTTATCCCCCTAATACGCCCACCCCAACCATCTAGAATCCATTGGCATGAACACAAATTTCATACTATTAACTTTAATTATTACTAATATAAATTCAAAACCAACCTGAGAAAGCCTATATTTAGGCGCAGTACCCCCATGAGCAAAAAAACTTGAATTATTACTAATATTAACTATATACAAAAAGGTAAAATCGCTAACATCTCGCAAACCATAGCCCGTAGAGGATTTCTAACAAAAATTGTATCCCCCCCCCCTTTAACCCCCTTCCCCACTAACACCTTCTACAATCCATTGGCATGAATAAAACTATCCTAGGTAGCTTGAATTATTAATAATATTAGTTCAAATCCAAAAGCCTACATTTAGGCGATGAGGAAAAATCATAGTAAAAAGGCCTACATTTAGGCGCACCACATATCTATCCAAGAAAACCGTAGTACCGGAGCATGCTAGTACTAATGCTGCCAGGACGTAGTCAAGACCAAATGACACATCCAAGACATAAACCAGTCAAGACTCAATGGTGTATCCAAGACATAAGCCAGTCAGGACTCAATGGTGCATCCAAGACATTAACCAGTAAGCCAAGACCCAGTGTTGCACCCAAAACATAAACCAGCTCAGTCAAGACACAAACCCACATTTAGTATGTACTCAAACCACCTAGCGATGGTGGCACCAACTGTGAAGAAATCCTAGAAGCTAAAACAGTAGGCCAGAATGAACATAGAACAACTACTGCTACCGCCATGTTTATTTTCATGGACTACAAAAAATATATGAGTTTTTATGTAACAAATCGTTTGAATACCGTAATTTTTCTGACAAGTTAAATTAATTAGCCTGTAATTACGCCACGCCTAAGGGTTGCCATACTTGTAACAAATGACTTGGATTTTTCTGTCATCATCTCCCGGTCTATGTTTCTTGTTTTTATTAATTTTCGGGGTTTTTGATTTATTCATAACTCCATTTGGCAAATGTTAATTAAAGTGCTAGCATTGGAATAAAACTGATCACAAACCAAGTGTGAGCTAAGACATTCTCTGCAAACGATTCCCGAAACGAAAAAAAAGGAAACAAGATATAATAATTATGTACTAAATAAATATATATATTGTAGAGTTTTCATATTCCATTGCCGAAATTATTTTCGTCCACGAAAGCCCAAATTTGTCAACGTTGAATCAGTCCGATAGTCCCGAACTTTGGAAATTAAACAAAAACAAAAAGAGCTTATTTTAAAATAAATATGTATTAATTTTAATTTTAGCTTATTGTAAAGAAAGATTAAAAGATAAGCCCTGAGGACACTTTAGGCTGGCCTTCCACTGAACTGACACAATCGACTAAAATCCACAAGTTTGTAGTTTCAGCTTGCAAGTTAAAAGTTACAGATTTCTGTAAGAGCCATCCAGATCTTTCGTATTTGTTCAAATGTTCCAAAATTCTGTTGATACTTCTTTCTGCAAACATATCAAATAGAAACGGCTTACATCAGCACGTGGAGCACACAGATCTGAAAGTATGCCTTAAGCAACATATAATCTTTGACGTAAGTAAACAGCTTAAAGTAAAGAGAAGTAATCTCAATACGGGTAATTTTTTTTTTACTCAAATTACTGTGCCCAGCATAGAAAGGTGACAATTGAAGCCTTTTTATAATAAAACTAAGAAAAATGTAGTTACTCATACAGGATGTATATATGTATGTAGTTTGGATCGTCGAAGCCTTGTATGACAATACATATATAATATACCAATGCGTGAAAATATCCTCTAGTAAATAAAAATCCATTCTGTTGGTAGGGTAACTGCTGCCATATTTGAACAGGTTGAACACTACAGCGATGCAAATTATCAATAATGTAGTTGCCGACAACAGTATTTTCTCTACGAAAACATGTATGAGTGTTTTTTAGAAACAATGTAACAATGAATAATACTTTCCGCATAATAGAAGAGTGAGAAATTTTCAATCCGGTCTTGTATGATACGTAAAATTAGTTGCAAATATTCACTATTACAGGGCAGAATGGTGGGTTTTTCAGCACAGAGTTTTCGCTTTCGTCTTTCGATCTTTAAGTGGTCTAAGTAATAATTTCCAATATTCTTTGATTACCGCTTTTGATTGTAGCTAGCATGACGACCGCTGTAATATAATAGTATTAAAGTATTTTATGTACTAAAATAGGACGGAGAAAGAAAATTCAAATTTATCAATTTCGACCTTTTCAAAACAAAATTTTCCGATACTTAAGGAATTAATATTATATTTATATAATCTTTGGAGGCGAAATCAGAATTAGGAAAACTGGGAATGTTTTCATAGGTTACGGAACAATACTACAATGGCTGTTCGAACCTTCAAAGTGAACTATTATAAATCTAAGCGTCAATACAAGAATCCCACTTACAGACTTGTGGAAAAACCTTCGTGAAATTGGGGTTGGAAAATCTCGTATCAACGAATGTCTACTGGATCCTAACAATTTAAATAGATGTTTTGTTATAAATCCCAGTTCAACCTTTTCAAACACTCCATCATCAGCAGCAGCTCCGGTACCTTCGGCTAGAGTGAAAGATAGTAAAGTTGTATTCAACTTTAGACATGTCTCCTATGACAAGGTTCCTAAAGGCTACATATTCGATCAGTTCTAATGCTACGGGCATGGATGATATCCCACCACGTTTTCTCAAAGTTATACTGCCTCTCTTATATTACTCATATATTTAACACTTGTATTACTATATCCAGCTACCCTTCTCTGTGGAAATCAGCCTTAGTAGTTCCTAAATATAGGAGTGAGTGCTCTGTGTCCTGAGGATTTACACCCAATAAACCTCCTCTCATTCACTTCCAAAATATTCCTCAAAGTCACTGATGATGTAAGAATTGCTATGGGGTCTGACTTGGCTTCCATTTTTGTACTTCTTGATATCTCTAAGGCCTTTGATTCGGTTGATCATGCAAAATTATGTTATAAACTCCGTAATACTTTCAAGTTTAACTCACTCAGTACTAAACTCATCTGCAGTTATCTATCTAATCGAGATCAAAGTGAATGGGCTTCTCTCTAGCTCGATCAAGCGTGGATAGGGGGAAGAGACACCGGGGGTCATGACCCCCCAAGCAGCACCCCACCTTCGTGGCGAATTAAATGTGGCGCTGGACTGTAGAGTGAGTTGTAAAAGTTTAACAGGACAATTTTCGTATGGTACACAATGTGTAGCTGACGCCGGCGATTTATGCTGGTGCTGTCACGCACTTTTCCAATCTGCGGCGATAGCTAGCGCTGGATTGGGCGTTTCTTTGTCGTCTTTTGAGTAGTAATAGTAGAGTCTGGAGTGGCTATAATAGTCATTTTCTTGTGTTTTATATAGGGTAGAAAAGTTATCTATCATACCTATTACAGGGTGGTAAGTAATTTTACAATACATATTTATTTGAGTGTTCGACTGTTTAGAAAAAGGCATGTAATGCTTATAATGCTTAGCAATCCAGTTATTATGATGCTTTTATATTTTTATTGCGTCGATTACTCGTATAAATGAAAAATCGCACAATTTCGAGTTTTATAAGTGTTATTAGCTGTGTTTTTTCAAATATGGGTTCGGGTCGATACAGCGCTATGATTTAAAATATTTTTGGCAAAATGCAAAATTTGTTGTTAATAATTCTTATGTCAAACATTGATCCATAGGTAGATTGATCTAGGCTCAAAATTTAACACTTTTTTATATACATTGTTCATTATTCTAATGCAATGAAAATTTGTATTTTGCCAAAAATATTTTAAATCCATCTATCGAAATAATATAATGCGAAAATTACTTCTGATCCTGACCCGGACCCATAAATAATGCGAAAAAAACATAGCTATTGCTTCTAAGAAATTGGTCACCGATCATAATTTTTTTTTACTTATCTGATTTTCCGATATAAAATCGATGGCTGGACAACTTGGGGGAGAGCTCGCAACAGAAGCATATAAACTGACTTAACGAATTTTGATTTAGGGTTCTTCCAGTAGAACCCTAGTTTCATGCAATCATCAACGGATAGCCACCCGTTGATTTTTCATGACAACACTGATTCAAGTCTTAGAAATATATTTGCAGATTGTTCTTATAAGAATTTTAATGAATCACCGACAACGGTCCAAACGAATTGGTGAATTGATTCTGATGGTTCACTCTTTTGGCCACAAGGGCACAAGCATTCAGGGTTCTTAGTAAAATTTGACAATTATTGTTTAGATTTTTCATACACCACTGGTGATCGACCATGGTTCCAAAGAGTTATATTGATTCAGATGCCTTGTCTAGTCTTGGTCGCTAAAGATATTTATGAGCGTTGGCAAGCAGAGATTTTGTTCTTAGAAATTTACTTTTAATTTGTAGCAGAAGGACAAACTTGCTACACTAGTTAGCGATGGAGGTACAAATAATAGCGAAAGTGGAAAGCAGAGGACTGATAAGACCATTGACAACTTTTTTTTTCAGAATAAAGCAAGATCAGTTAAGTTTCCATCAAAAGAAATAGTCGGTAACATATTATGAATTTCTACTCCTATTCTTTTGAATGTGACTCAAGGTGCAAGCTCTCACTTTCAGTCAATTACTTCACTCGTGACAAAATCGCTTCCATCAGCATCTATTTCTACAATCTCTGCACGAGAAGGCGTATCTGGTTATGAGTCCTTAATGTCCACTCTGAGATCGACATTGATGTGGATAATATTATCGATATGTTTTCCAAATCAAACCGAAAATTTGATTTTGTGATTAACGTAAATATGATTAAAACAAAAATTTTAAAAGCTACTTCTTCCAACTTGTTTCTCTCCTCGAACAATTTAGTTGTGACCCACCTAGGCTGCAGATCTGGATGAGCACCTGAGCTCGATCAGTATTAGGTGTGTACCCCAGCATTCAAACATACAAAAGTAATAAGGTTTGCTGAAGTTTTTATATTAAATTAAAATAAAATACGGCATTACAAAAAAAGAATGGATTTGGGTGCAATTAGCACGATAAATAAAACATTTAATTTTCATTTTTTATATTATATTAGAATTCAAATAAGGCATAAAGAAAGAGACTGCAAAAATTTAATTTTGATAAAATTGTCAAGAAAATAGTAAAATAGCGATCTGTAACATTAAAAATATTTTTTTTTTTTTTATATATGGCATAAAGAAGGATGACCAAAATTTGATTTAGGTTCAGGTTAAAATGAAATTTTACACAAAAATAATAATTCGAATGTTTGTAATAAAAGTATACCTATATTTATTAAATACAGAGCCAAGTTTTTTTGTGAATCAAGAGATTATTTTTTGTCTCTTCTGTGTATACAAGGCTAGAGTTCGAGCTCTCGTACAGGATTTTTGTTTGTTTATAAATCCAGTGATAAATACGATGAACCAGTAAGTTGAAAAGAGGCGTGAAGTAGTGTCATTGGTCGCGAGATTATTTTTCTCCGTTCTCCCCTTCCTGTCCGATATGTGGCTGTATTGTGACTTTTTTTTTGTCCGTCCGTCTGTCAGAAGAAAGAAAAAAGGGTTGAAGTTATTCCAATTTTTTTAGAACATGCAAATGATAGTTCTTCTTCTATAACGCTACTGTCAAATTTAAGTCGAAGTGTGTCAATTTACCCCAGTGGCAAGCTAGGCTGTGCACCAAAAGTAAACCTGCTAAATTCGACACACTCGTAAGTTCAATCTCATTTTTCTTAATTTTCAGTACACCAAAATTTCTATAGATGGCAGCATGATCAGTATAATGGATTTTCAGTGCATTTCTTTGTAGATTTCAGTATTTATTTGATATCTGGGCTTGTCAGATTGGATGGTGTTTGGCATTGTTCAGGCGGACGGAAGTTATACAAACATTGCTTCCGACATTGGGCTTATGGGAGCATATTGTCGGACTTCGATGTTTGCCATATTAGACAGTTACAAATTGACGGCCTTCAATATACTTATGGGAGTATGGGGGTTGGCGGACGTCAAATTTGTTATCAGACAGTTAGAAAATTTGAAAGGAGTGAATTAAAAAAGAAGACTCGATGTACATATTAATCCATATAATTCGGTATAGACTCCAAAACCCCTTTACAAAGTATACATAACATTTTATTTTCTATAATTATACCCTATGCCTCAACTACAATACTAAAACATGTATTCCTAAATATTAACGAAGAAAAAGACTTGACCTGATAAAACTTAATACTTTAACTGTCGACTTTTACATCTTTATAATGTTAGCATAAGAAGATCAAAAACAAGAGCGTTAATTTTATACACTTGTGTATTATTTATACCCGAATGTATATGATGAAAATATCATACCGAGAAGATACCGCACATAAATCTCGATTTGGATCATTACATGCAATTAAATATAAATACAAAATTTATATTGGAGTTTCAATGTCAGATTAATGGAGAACTATTAGTGTTATCAATAAACTTTATTCCACATTTTTTGTAGAGAGTTTCCTGCTCTTTCTTTTCCATAGGTATACCTTATAGCCTTATAGACTGACAGGAATGAAGATATTCGCAAAAAATCAAAAAGAGGTTATTTTTTTTTTCATCGTTTCTTGGCTGTCATAAGTTATGCGTGCAACCAAATTCCAGGGACTTTTCACACCTTATTTGAAGAGCTAAAAGATAAGTGTATACCAATTTTTTGACTTTTTCTGAAGTGAAATTCTAATGTTTCTGCACTATTAGGCTATTATAGTTGAGGAAAACTATTATTTATTATTATATTTATTAAATCACACAACAAAAGAACTACTTTTTCTATTTTCACTTGACAGTAATATCATTCATTATCTAATCAGCGAAAATCTTCTCTATGCCATCACTAAAAATTTGCGATTTATCCCCTGGAAAATAAGAAAAAAAAGTGAGAGTAAAACATTCGTCGCCACTGCCTGTGTATGATCATCTTTTTATCTACATTCAACTCCATTTACTAAATGAGTAGATTTTCTCAGTGATAAATTCTGATATGAATTTTGAGCCTCAAAAAGATTCCTAAGTCATATATCCATATCTTGATGACTTCTGGAAGCTTGAAGAAAGTCTACTGAAAGTGCTTAGAGGGGTGACTCTGCCGCCGAAGTTATATTCTCTCTATGCTTCTATATCGCGAATTGATCGTCATACATCATTTACCGAGGGAAAGAAACGAAACTGAAAACTTAAAATTTTAAAGATTAAGGTCCATATGTCTTCAAGATCTGGTCTATATAAAATCAGATTTTAATCAATTTCAATCAGTTTGTTTCTAGTAGCCGAGATATACAAGCTCGGATTTCTCGGAATTCGGAGCTTTTCACGTTGAAGACTGATTGTTTTAAATATTTTTTTTTTCGTTTTTTTGGGTTTCTCTATACTACATACCTCGGTGGTTTAATAATGAAAGTGTCTGATAGCAATTGAATATTTAAAGAAAAAATTCTAATTCAAAAACAATATATAGATTTAACAATTTATAGTGGTCCTAAAAAACAAATAGCAAAGCTAAAAATGTGCGAATTTAAAGACAAGCCAGAAAATGATTCTAATAGAGGTGAGTAAAATGAAATTCAAGTTAAACAAAAGTGTTAAAAATCGTGTAAAATAAAATATGAAAGTGAAAACTAAAACAAAAAAAAGAATGAAATAAATTAATATTCGTCCTTTATGTGTTGTTTGGAATATTAAATAAATATACTATAGTGCGTGGTAGTGTGTTTCGTGCGCTGATAAATCCCTCGTAAAAGAAAGGTTCGTTATCACTATATAATACTGTATGTATAGCCAGTACCTTCAAACTTTCACTTTTAGTGATATTTCGGAATATTTTTAAGTTAAAATTAATTAAGTTGGTCACTTGCAATTTATATATGATATATATTTGTATGTATATATTTAGGAGTGCAATATACTTTTCTAATGAAGATTGCATGCATATTCCAAAGTTAATATTCACATATGGCTTTTTATCAAATTATTAATTTAAAGAGCATTCTTATATGTACGGAAATTCGTTAAATTGAGTGAATGAAAATTGGTAACAGTATTTTATTCAATTTTAAAACATCACCTATCGCTAATTGAACTTAAGTGTAAATATGTGATTAAATGTATTCTATATGAATAGCTGATAATAGTCCGTATAGAATTCTATTTGCAAGCAATTAAATGGTAGGGGTAAATGCTAACGACTTAGAAAATGGGAGTGATTATTAAAATTCCTTTCGTCAATACTATTCATAGTCAATACTATTGGTATTAAAAAAACCGCACTGTAATATTATGTACAATGATGATTTATTGGACAGAGTTTTTTTTTTTTAGAAAAATTACTGATTGGTGTTCTGGTGGAAATGATTCATATTTGGATATCGATAGAGCATTGCTTTCTGAGTAAAAAGGTGTTTTATACAATAAGGAAATACTCTCACTCCTTTAAGAGATATTCGAGCTTTCCTGTTTATTGCATTCTTCAAGCTAGACTTTTACTGAAGCTGTTGTAGTTGTATCTTTTGAAGTTGTTAGTCGATTGGATTTTTTTTTAACTTTCAATAGGTATTTAGCCTTCAAAATAAAATAAAATAAATACTTAGTGGGTTATGTTAATGCACAGAATTAAGAGCCTACAAAGTCAGAAATCTTTAATTGGAATACCGAAATTTCATGTATTCAATCATTTTTACGGAAACTAAGACTTTGATGTACCTACCATTTTTTTTTTCAATTATTTAGAAGGCCTGTGATTACCTTTATATAGAGCCGGATCCCAGCAATAGTTTTAAGGGGACGGCAATACGGCTGCTTCTGAACCCATTACTAAACGAGACAAAATCTAATTACAACAATTGGAAAAAATTTTCAGACCATATACTTAACATTTCAGTCTTCTTTCCGAAATCTAAAAGTTCCCTTGCTGATATCATACTTTCAATTGTGCTTATACTTATACAGTCAATCAGTTTACTGTCTATTAAATTTATGTCTGTAAGCCTCTGTAATCTCTGATCTCTAATTAAACTGGAAATTCCGCTAAATTCTCAAATTGTTCCTTTGAATCATATGAAATGAATTCAAAAATTGTACAAATGTGGCTGACAACGTTATCATCCATCAATCTTACCTCGAATGTAAACAGAATATAAGACAGTAGGCACAAGCACTAGAAAATTATTTTTATGCCAGCTAAATTTAGCCATTTTAGCCGGAGTGGCCTTTGAGTTCGAGCAAAAAAATCTGATAAATCCTTTCAACCTGAACGGCCAGAATTCCTACCCAGAGTTTTTCGAAACCGTCTCAAATTTTAGTAGTTTTAGCAGAGAATATTCATATTGAAAAGCGGCAAAAATAAAAAACTAATCTCTAACATAATTAATTGTGTTAATAATACCGGAGACAGACTTGCAATTTCAATATTGCATTTAGGCGCTTAACCGCAAGTCTGTCTCTATATACTGAGAAACAGCTCGGTGTACACTCAGTATGTAGTACATTGGAACTCAATATTGAAATTGCAAAAAAATGTACGCGGTATACGCGTTTATTGAAACATGACCCTAGTTATAAACCATAATCATTTAATACACGAACCTTTTAGAACCGAATTTAATACTGCAAAGTTGACTACAACTTTTTCTAACATTTAATATTTGATACTTGTCAAATTGAAGTCTCTATTTCGTGTTTATTTTTCATGTAGACAAGTAATTTCACAATATTTGCTCGCGTTTTGTTCGTGCGCGGAACTTTCTCAAGTCAAATGACAAATCAAGTGATAAATCAAATGTAAGTTATCTAATTACATTTTTAGTTTCGTAAACCGCAAGTGTATCTCTGAAATTTTATATTGCAATTTACATAATTGCATTATCAATATATCAATATTGAAATTGCAAGTCTGTCTCTGGTATAAAATAATTTTTTATTTCATTTTATTTTAAAACAGTTTATAATGGATCTTAATTTTTGTTTGAATTTCAAATTCTTTTTATTTAACAATCATTTGTTTCAAATTCAAATTATTTTTAACAATTCTGGTTCTAGTTTCAGGGTATGCAGATAAATAGGTCATCTATCATATACATATGATGCCTAGTATACCCTGGAACTGTAATAAAATTTTCCCCAAATAAAGAACTTTGTTAGAGGGGGCGGTAACTAACGTCTTTCCCCCCTTCAAAACTTTCCTAGATCCGGCACTGCCTTTATACTGTTACTTAATGCCTATACCTTTTACCTTTGATTAAGAATACAACAGCAGTTGTCGATATTGTTATGAACTTACCTCTTAAAAATTTCAAACTTATAAATATTATTACCATGCTCCATGCCTCAGATCTGTGTACGCTTCATAAAAAACTTCTTGAAATGTTTCAGTACTTGTGCCGTTCTTAGAAAACTTCTTGGAATGTCAATATGCTGCAATTGTATTTCTACCTCCTCGCAAGCATTATTTATGCAATCGTTGCTTTTATTGTTCAAATATTATGATTTCATGAGAATACACTTTATCCTTTAAATATCCCCACATGTAGTAATCCATTCGAGTTTAAACTGGTGACTGTGGCGGCCATTGAATAGGACCACTGCGACCAATTCATCGTTCGTCGTAATTTCCATTCAGCCAATATTTTACTGCTCTGGTATTACGTGGAGGCGCTTCATTTTCCGATATTATTACCAGGAAAAATATTTTCCAAAATATGGAAATAAGTTTCTCCGTTCAATGTCCCTTCGAAAATTTAAGGTATGATCAGGTACTCATCCTTGACACTTGCCCAAGCTATGAAAACAAACCGATGGTGCACATTTACCTGATGGATATTATGAGGATTTTCCTATTGTCAAATGTGTGAATTGCGAATATTTAGCAATCCTGTCCCTTCTGAAGTAGAACTCATCAGTCCATAATATTTTATTTAAAAAGAGAAAAACTCTTGAACTCTTGTCCATAATACGACTACAGAAGTTAAATCGCAGTTGGTAGTCCGATGAAAAAATTTCATGTGCCCTGGTCAACTGGTAAGGATGATATACTTCTTCCTATATGAACTATCCTCCATGCTGTTTCCTGTCAAACGGCTAATTTCTGAGTAATACTGCGGATATTTATCTCAGGATAGCTTTCTACCATCCGTAAAATTCTTTCTTCAGTCCAAACATTCTAACAATTAAAAGAAATTTGATTATTCAATTTAAATGATAACGTTAAGGAAAAATCTACATTTAAGGTACTTGCATAGGAAACATTCCATGAAGAACCTCTCTAGTGTTCACAAGATCATTATATAACCTCTGGAAGAATGTGGCACTTGGACAATTTCTGTCAGGATATCTCTGCATGAATATCCTTCTTGCTTTAATCCCACTTTCTAGTGTCTCACCGTATACGTAAAACACTTCTCTTAATTCACACACGCTATACTACTGGAGCCTACTCATTGTCGCACGCTTAATAATTTTTTGCTACAAACTCTGATAACCAAGTGATAAATTAACTGCGACTATTGCAAAATTAGTGAATACTTGAAATTTCGGGATTCCAATTCAAGATTTCTGACTTTGAAGGCTCTTAATTCTCTGTGTACCTATTAACATAACCCACTTAGTGTTTATTTTATTTCATTTTGAAGGCTAAATAAATACCTATTGAAAATAAATAAAAAAAATTCCAATCGAATAAATTCTTCCAAAGTTACAATAGCTTCAGTGAAAGTCTAACTTGAAGAATGGAATAAACAGTAAAGCACAAATATCTTCTGAAGGAGTGAGTATTTTCATATAGTCTAAAAGAACTTATTTTACTTAGAAAGCAACGCTCTATCGATATTCCAAATATGAATCATTTCCATTGGAACACCCTGTGTATATTGTCCAAATTATCCAAATAAAAATGAAATATTATTGTTTATTTTTAAAAAAGAAATATTAGGAAAGTGGAAAAATGATTGCTAGTGAACTTACAAAATATGTTTCTGCCAATTAAAACTGACTCTGATTTTCCTTTATAAGTACCTACCGCATATAGAATAAAACTCCAATATTTAGGCAAGCAATACAGATGGTACAACATTACCTACATACATTAGACACTGCCCAGACAACATTTAATAACCTCATTGGCGATGAGACGATAACAATCCATATCCTATGGCTACAGCATCATAGCCATTTCGAATACCATTTTATTTGTTTTGAACTGATATAATGCACTTTACCCTTCAACATTTGTGTCGTTCAGAAAATTCTCAAATACCTAACCATTGCTATAAAGTATCAATTACATTACAATTACGATTCCAAGTACCAAGTAATTAAAAATAGTCAATTCAAATTCCCATTCCTCAGTAATTGTAATTGAAAATGTAAAATTACTATTTTAAAAAACTGGTATTAACGTTATTTGAAATTCCTGTTTGCAATAATGTGCGAATTCAATTTCATTTCGTAATTCTTCTAAATTTTATGTGATTCCATAAAATAAAGTCATTGAAGAAAAAATAAGTGAAATTAAAAAAAATATCAAAATAAAGTTAATCAATTGAAAATGACATCAATTGACTCCATTTGTACTTCATTGACTGTTGACTTACACTACGAACAGTGAAAAATTCGGTGTTAAAAAGTAGCGAAATTATTTTGTTGATGATCTACATACATTGAGGACAATTATCACTTTATTTAAATTAATTAAAGCTGTAAGACTATAAGAGTGACATAAAATTAAAAACATAACAGTGAACCATAAGACATAATCTGACCAGAATTTCGTTCTTGATCTTCCTCTTCAAAGGATCATGATAAAAACATGGCTATATTGTGGGTCAGTAGTAAAATTTCAAATACTTATGAAAATGTCTGTATTGCAAGCCTCTTTGAAAAAATTTGTTTGTTTGTTTTTAACTTCTCCACATTTGACGGAAAATTGTTCAATCACGAGCTGATAACAACGTCAATATTGTGAATGAGTAGATAACTTGTGTAAAGTGATAGGTATTAGGTAGTTACAGTCCAATATAATTTTTAAAATTATTCAAAATTTATTCTGTTGTCATTTGAAAGGTTTTCTAAAATTGTTTCATGTCTTTCAATGAGAACGTCGTTTTCAGGAATAGAATCTTTTTAATGAATTCCATCATTTGTATTTTCATACCTTTGCTTAGTTTCCATATTAAAAGGATAATTATCGTTTTCTTCTACAATTTTTTTTGATATTCTCCCTTAGTTTACAGGTTTTTAATAGTAGCTTATACACTAAATGAAGTATCAGTTTTAAAGAGCACCAAGAATATTGATAGCCTGAGCCTTAATTTCAACGGATGAACTTTTTTATATGCAACTTTTGATCATTGATCCTTTGAGGTACGTATATAGGAGAATACATCCTAATGCGATTATCCCCATCACCATTTGTAATATTAAATATTTTACATATAACTTGAACACTAGTTCTGAAAATTCTATTTATCATCCACAGTATTAAAAAAATATTGAATATCTTAATTACTCACTCGAGCATCGCCGCAATCTTGGATGCCTTTCGCTCCTTTATCGCTGCATGCATGGTCAATATTTTGATGAAATATCTAATCTGATCCCTTGTAGAATGATCCCTACACACAACACTCGTGCTGCAAGCCGCGCACATCCTTTTACCCTTCAAACTACTTTCGGCCGTACAGTAAAATTCCGTGATGATTTTTTATCCTGAACTTTGCGAATGTGGAGCAGTCTACCATTTTCTGTTTTTCCTCCGGCATACAATCTGCGAAAATTTAAGAGTGACATACACCATATCTCCTGGGCTTGGGTTAGTAAATTTAAAAAAAAAAAACAAAAAACAAAAACAAACAAGCAATTAACAGGGGTGATCCAATTATGCTTTTCGCATCAACAAGGCGTGATTGTAATGTCACGCAAAGTCATAATGGCACGCTCATCGAAATGATCGACACGTTTTCTATTGTAAATTAAATTGGCAAATGTTTGTGGCCAATTAATCGCGGTCAATTTTGTTTATTTTTATTTTTTTTTAAGACGAGCTTCAAGCTCTAATTTAAACTTTGTTTCAATGAATTATTTGATGAACCAGATAGTCACTTTAAAGTTATAAATTGAAAAAGGATTGGCGAGGAATTGCGGCTGTTTGGAAAGTGCCAAGCATGTTTTTTAGATTGGGCTCTATTCAATGATGCAATTTTTCGTTCATTTAAAATATAATCGTTGTTCTGTTTTGCAATTGTAACAATAGTAATATTTTATTTTATTATTAGACCCGAGCAAAAAATCCCCCTTATGTTGGGAGTTTCATGTTTAGCTAACAAAATCCTTTCATTCTATATAGGGGATTCATCACTTTTAGTTAACGACCCCTGTTTTCGCTGCCACATCTCCACCTAGCATATGTAAGTCCGTGTGAAATAGTCATATGCGTGAGATAGATTGACAAATTCGAAATTTGTGGCCTGTATACGTGCACTACTTTAATGGCACTCGCTAGTACATTGTGTCAGTTGAATCCAGTGCTTGTGCTACTATCTTAATACAAGCGGAATAGTGCTACACCCCTAACAAATTTTGCTACAGTCTAATTCTATCTTATAATTTCATCGGTTTTTCGCTAAGAACATTTTTTGTTGACAAAACACGTAGAAAAAATAGATAATATTGAGACAATATTCTCTGAAATGGGCCTTTTATTAGAATTAAATTAAATTCTATAACGGAAACCGAATTCAGAAGTACTATAATTTTTTGGGAATATATAATAACTTAAAAGAAAAAATCCTGTTGATAATAGTATGATTGCAAATTCGGCTGAATTTACCTTCAATTTGTTGCTACTTCCTCACAGTAGCGCAGCTGCTAACTGCATAGGAACAATTTTCTTTGGGAACGTTTTATGGAGCGTTTATTACCAACTCTAGTAATCTGCAGTGACCGTCGGCAGTCATCTCTTTTCGTCGCAATTGTGTTTAAGGCTTAAACCTAGTTGACATTATGTGCAGATGCATCAGCAGGTAGAATCAGCGCACTATTAGTACAATGTTAACACCAATGCTGATAGCATCAGAACTCTGCATGTGCTGATTTTACTAGCATCGAAAAAGTTAAACGAGTTTAACTTTTAGGCTATCAGCACATATAATACTAATAATTGAGTGGAAAACATGGATGCCCCTGCAATAAAGTGGAGTGAAACTGAAATGTTAATATTTATTAAAATATAAAAAACAATTTTAACGTTTGTGGAATTACAAATTAAAGGATTATAAAAATAAAGACATTAGAAATAGAGCACAACTTCACTATCAGCCATTTTTTATAGTACTAACTTGTGCTTTTGCAAACGTTTAATGTAAACAGCATCAGTGTGCTACAACACCAGACGCTGATGCATCAGCGCTGGTCAATCAGCATAATGTCAGCTAGGCTATAACCTTGACCCCATTGATGCCAAAATGCTGTTCAAAGAATATATTAAATCAAATAAAGCCTCCCATATGAATTTCAATCCTAATAAATTAGCTGGGTTCCAAATTTTCAAAAAATTATGCAAAAGAAATCCACATAATATGCATACACATACAGAGTGTTTATCACTATGAGGTGTATGCCAGGGGAGAGGGGCATATCAACCGTTTAGGAGTTACAGGGTAATTAAGAAAAACAGCTAGTTTTTCAAAAATCACTCTGTATCTTAAATCTTAAAAATTAGAAGGCGTTCAACAACTCATCATCCAGCCCCGTACCCCTCTCTCCTAAGAAGTTATGGTGGTCTAAACTGAAAATTTCGGATTTTCGTACCTTTGACGTCTATTTTATTTTTTGAAAAACGGTCATTAACATAATTTTTTTTATTAAAAAAAATAAACTCTAGACTCTCCTCCTTAATTTGACCTATTACACCCTATGTGCTAACTGTAGCCTTTAAGGGATTATTAGCTCATAGCCTATTCAGGTCATACCGAAATTAGACAATATTTTTTTTAAATTACGTAATTTTAGTCACAAATTACCTTGAGAATAGGTTTGAGAAAGGCTTTGAAAACAGGTTAAGACCTAATAACACTTTAAGGTCTATAGATAGCACATAGGATGTACTAGGTCAAATTAAAGAGAAGAGTTCCCAGTTTACAGATTTTGTAAAAAAAAATTATATTAATGAACAATTTGCAAAAAAATAGAGGTGAAATTAAAAGAAAAAAGGTAAGAAAATCCGAAATTTATAGTTTAGACAACCATAATTCTTGAGAGGAGTGGGATATGGGGCTGGTTGAGCAGTTGTTGGAAAGGCATGTAATGAAGTCTTAACTGTGACCATCCACCCTGTAGCTTTTAAAATATAGGGTGATTTTGTGAAAAAATAGCTTTTTCTCTTAAGCAACCTGTCACGGTTTGTATGCCCCCTCCCCCCTGCCAAACAATATTTCGTTTATCCAGGTGAGTACTATCACCTCCTGCTCTATTGACCTCATAATGGGAAACACCCTGTATGTATATATTACAATTTTTACACTAATAAATATATTATTAGATTCAAAACATTTCTGATGTTAGAAGCAATACTTTCGAGTCCATTTTCTGTTGAAGTTTTGTATTTTTTCTGAACTACGAAACCATAATAAAGTAACATGTAATTTGCTCGTATAGGCGATCAGGTGTAATTTCTACCCATATCACTAGTTTTATAAGTTGAAGGCTTATCAACTTTTAACGAAAGTAAATTTGTTTTTCGGCACATCATATAAAAAATCGTAATCGTCGTAGAAAGTTAAGAGATATGCAATTGTAATCGAGGACATTTTTCGGCGAGATGCAAAATTCAGTATAATAACTACTAAGACTGGACAAGGTTCAGATTTGGTGGAAGTCACAAGTGGAAAAAAGCTAATGACAAGCAAGCTAATGTTATTGAACACATTTTGAAAATTACACTGTATACACGGCATACTTCGTCCAAAACACATTAGGCCTGTTCACGTACTCAGTTTGCACGAGCTTACACATTATCCGTTCATTTATTTTCTCGTGCAAGAAAATTACACGTGTTTTGCATACGTCATAACTTTTCCCCTTTTGCATGAATTTGCCCGAAGTTTTTGGTTACTGCACCACTTTTGTAAGGAAAATTGACAGTTGTATCATAAGAAAAGTTCAATTTTTTAATTTCCTTAAAAGTTTTTAAAACACAATAAATATGTCTCGAAAGAATATGGATTGACCATTCAGTGTTTTCCTGGCACTTTAGAAGACTGCAACAAGGTAAATAAAACCAGAGAACAGAGATTCTATTATGCTGGTTAGGTTATGTAAGAGGGGTGCCGCTGAAAATGGCTAGCCTGCTTGACTTAGACAGTGGGTCCATTGTGCCCCTTGCAAAATATTGTCATATGCAAGTTCTAGTTTACTATTTAGATCCTGATTCTTCTTCCTGTATTTAACGAAGTTGCAGGAAAAGCGTTCGAGTACTTTTCCATACTTTGTACAATTTTTCCCCAACCCACGAGTACGCGAATAGACCTTTGTTCGTCCAAAAACTTACATTAATTTTGCATACGATACAGCTTCCCCTCTTTCATGAGCTAATCCGAAGTTTTTAGCTACCGCAACATTTTTCAAGGAAAACTGGAAAACTGACAGCTGTCATAAGAGAAGTTCTCTTTACTTTTGTAATTTTGTAAGTTTTTACGTGAAAGTAAAAAGTTTTTAGATGATTATTATTATTGCTTGCTTTAGTATAGGTACATATAATCATAATTCTCAAAAATAATATGAATTTTAATCTGGCATAGTCGGTTGGCGCTGCCACATTTGTAAATACACTGCATCGCGTAATGCTTTCGCTGCAGGATTTGGAGTGAATTCAATATTATGCTACATTGTTTTACAATCTAACTTCCGTTCCTACCGCCTCTTCACTAAAATCTAAATCAGATTACGTGTCAAATTTCACATTTCACCAAAACTATGTATAAACGCATGATACAAAGATAAGAAGGTATGGCCGATTCGAGAGGAACTTTTTGGGTTACTACGTCATGTGGACACAAAAGTCATTTGTCAAAGCATGTCAATTATTTTGTAAAATATCAAAATATTTGTATCTGTCAGTGAACAGAAAAAAGATTGCTTGATTGCGTTTGGATGTTTAAGACTTTATAAATTTTTTTAAATTTTTTTAAAAAAGAATCCGCTATAAGAAGTTGTCCGATTGTTGACCGTTTTTTGAGATTACATTACAACAAATTATCATATCAGCAGTGCTCCCTTAAGCAATTAGGTACTCCATATTCACACTTTTTAATTTTGTTATATATATCACAAACTGTTGTGAAATAATATGAAATTTTAGCTTTCTCAAATAAATAATCACAACTTGAGACAATGACAGACTCCACGACTGAATGACTTTTGTCATCCTATGACGTAAGCACCCAATTGACAGAAAACTCGGCCATACCTTGCTTCTTTGTATCATGGTATAAACGTATAAGCTAAACTCGATTCTCAAATGTCATTACACTTCTTCTTCTTTTTTTTTAACGAAATTGCAGGAAAATCTTTCGCGTACTTTTCCATTTTCTTTTTTTACTTATTTTGCACACAATACGAGTAAGTTTTTACCCAGAAAGTTTAAAAGGTACACGTTGTTGTTTTACGTACATAAAATTGAACCGGATCAGATCAGAGAGATAAAAAAACGCAGCTATTATTAGCTTTCAATAGTTATCGTTGAAAAATTATTCAAATTCCTACACTATTTGTCAGGACAGAAACACATTCAGGCCTCGAAACTTCCTTGAGGCGTTGTCAAAATTTATAACACGGGTTTTTTGCAAAGCATAGGCTATGAGGCAGAAAAACTTAAACATTTTTCTTCATATTAGTACAACAGCATCGATGTATTCATTTTAATCATGGAAGTGGTAAACTACGATATTTTCACACCGGGCTTATAATTTACTGGTTGAAATTTTATAAAGTGTTGAAGAAATCCAATAGAAGAGATCACGTTATATCGCAAAATTTTTAAATTAATCTTAAAGTTTATAATTTTATAATAATTTTAAAACTTTTTAAATTTTTAAGAATTTTCCTAATGCCGCGTTTATTTTTTGATAATATTTTTTGTGTTGCCTTTGTATGGGCTGTTGCAATCTAAAGCGACAATGACAATTCAATTTTAAATAAACAAACCCGCATTGGAAAATGTTAATTTCCTTGCCACGGCTGTTTATTTTTATAAATATTTCACTCTTATATTATTTAAAACATTATAATTTATTATTTAAAGAATTAAACCTGCCTGAAAAATGATTTCCTTAGAGAATATCTCCTGTTGTTTCTGCAGCACAGCACAGCGCACTTCATCACGTTAATTTAAGACTCCGGAGTCTCGATTATATAAAATCTCATTCACAAAACAATATTTCACTATTTTTTCTCACTATTATTAAATATAAACTACTTCTAATCACTTCTTGAAACAAAACCGGTTTTCATAAAATCTGAAATGTCAGAAATAAATCAGAAATGTCATTTCCACCCATCTCTACAAAAAAATATGCCTATCACACGTATACGAATGTTACACTGCATAGACTATCCTTTTTGTTATATGATCTAAGGGCAAGCCTTGAAGGGAGCTGCGTGGAATCCTGATAGAAGCCAGGCCTGAGACTTGCTTGGATGTGTTTCTGCCTTAAGTAAGGAAGACCAAGCTTACTTTGTTGAAGCAAGTGAGTTTTGTCGGCAAAGTTGAAATTGTATATGGTCGCTACAAATTCGTCTATCAGAATAAAAATTTATTTTTTGTTGAAATAACTATTGAAATATAAATGAAAAGAATTTGTGTAATTTTATGCAGCCATTTACCCATCATACATAATTAAAAAAATGTATTCTAAAAAAAAAATTCAATGTCAAAATACGTACAGGCAATCTCATCCTGTCATTATAGGATTGATGGCCAATGCGCATTTATCTCGTACAGCCGCGTAGAAAATCAAAAAATATGATTCAACCTTAACACAATTTAATTCACCAAATACCTAATTTATACTTGTAATGTAGGTTTGAATTGTTTCGGTTTTAGCGTTCTATAAATATATTCAATACTTAATTCCCTAAGCTGGACATCTGACCCGGACTTATGTTGTCCAAAAGGACGAATGCCATCCAATATGTGTGTGTATGCCATATGCTGCCTAAAAGGACGATTGTCGTCCATTAAAAATAACGATTCTATTTTTTGAACGTTCTCCTATTTTTTAATATAAGTGATTTTATTATTAAGCTTATCTAATATTTAAACTTAACAACAATGTTTTAGCTATTGCACGGATATTTTACGAGTATGGTCCGTGTGCTGTTGCAAAATGTTTACTTGGTCCGTACATAATATTATTACATTTCAATGTATATACATATTATTAGCCTACCTTATATATTTTTTAACTTATCTGTGCCAATAGTTTTTCTATCGAATTTATTAAAGATAGATTTCTGCAGTTTTGTGGTGAATTTGGATTACCTACTACATTTTCTTTATGCGTATTGAAAAAATTATGATCTGAGAGGAATAACTTCCGGTTAACCATTCAAAAAGACGTTGGAAGCCTATTTTAAGATTTAACATAGGATAAATTTCGGTAATTTTTATGCATACATCCTCCGAGCCCATAATTAAGCTCATCTAATTTGATGGATCCATTCAAAGTGTGATTTGAAATGTATTTTAGTTTTAGTTTCTCTTTGTCCTTATAATTTCAGGATTGCTCATATGTTCATATCGTTCCACTATTCGTAGCTTGTCATATACAAAATTTTAACACACTATAAGTGAAAGTGTTCGCAACAGCATTTAAAATAGGCATTAAAACTAACAATTTTGCCATATTCGAAACTGAAATTACTTTTTTTTTATCGTAGGTATCAACGTGTTTTTAAAAGTCTTGCAAAAGAGAGTATGAAAAATTAAAATTTTATGGTAATACTCCTAAGAAACTAACCGATTTTGGTCATATTCGATACTGATTTTGCATTTTTGTAATATTAGAGTGTAGGGCCCCATTCGTAGTGAATTCGATAATTGGAAAAATTCCCTAAGATATTCAGGTGCATCTCGATTCAATATATTAAAAAGAAGAGTTAATGCACTTTGATTAAGGTAAGAATCCAGGGAGCATCCAAGAAGTTTGGTTCTATATGGTGAGACACGGTCAAATCTACGGAGACCAAAAATGAAGCGGATACGATCATTGAAGGCAGCCTGAATCTTACGGGCACATACACTATCTAATTTTGGAAAAACTGCGCTACCAAAGGTAAAGTACGGAATGATTAATGTTTTCACAAGCTCCATACGAATTTTCGTTGGCAAAATATTCGCTGAAAGCCATAACCTACGCAGTCCAGCATATTCCTTTCTGATCACCAGATTAACGTTATCGCAACACTTCTTCAAACTATTTAAAACAATCCCAAGATTATGAACCCTATCATGTAACGGCAGTATAACACTGTTTAAAATTATTGGCGGAACATCAATGTTATCTAGGGATGAGGCATAAAAGGTAATGCACTTCGATTTAGCAGGGTTGAGCACTAGCCCATTTACTAACGACCAATCGTTTATTCTATCTAGCTCAGAATTCATTCGCGCAATGCAGTCCTCAAGAAGGCCTACTAAGATATAATTGCACATCGTCTTCATACAGATGCACTTTTGCATCTTCTAATACTTGTGGAAGGTCATTTATAAATAGGCTAAACAATAAAGGGCCTAGTACTGATCCTTGAAGAACACCACAGAGAATGGGTAACGAACCAGAGATTGCTTGTCCTACCTTAACTCGCTGCTGGCGATCAGATAAAAACTCTCTAACCAACGTAATGGCAGAAGAACTGAACCAAAACCTGATGGAGAGCTTCTGTAGAAGTAAACTATGATCAACGCTGTCGAAGGCTTTTGCGAAATCGAGAAGAACTAATGCGCTAAACTCATTCTTTTTTAACGCAGACCTTATATCTGTGGACACTTTTCATATAGCTGTTTCACAGCTGAAAGAAAAGCGAAAACCTGATTGCCAGAGCGTGAGCAAATTATTGCTTTCCACGTGCTCGAGAATTTGTTTATAAATTAGTTTCTCCAGAACCTTCGATAAAAAGCACAAAATACTTATAGGTCGGAAATCTGATGGTAATTCTAAAGCACAAGCTTTTTTTGGTATTGGTAAAACTGTTACTGTTTTCCACGCTGGTAGTAAGCTGTCAGGGCCCATTGCTTTCGACCTGATAGAAAAGATTGCGGAAATCAGTTCATCAAGGCATATCCCTCGAAAGGAGACAAATTTGTTGATGCTCGCTTGTGAGAGTGGTGAGCGCAGAAATCTAAGCGGATTTAATTCATTCGCTTGAGTTCTTGGGGATGAATTGTTAGAGGAGGTAAAAAAAGAATTTAAATCATCCGCTTCAAGTCCACAAGCTGCGCTATCCTTACCAAAAACTCCAGCGTTCCGCAGATTGCGCAAGATTGTTGCAAAATAAAATACTTTTAAATGATAAGATCATAACATAAAAACTAGAGCCCGCTGAAAAATGTGCTTCCATTTGAAATGCATACATATGTACATATATACTCATATTATTTTTTCATTAGATTATATTCATAACGAAGGATGGAAAATACAGAAGAAAATAAGATGCAATATACAAACAAAACCAAAAAGCAAAAACAGAATCATTGGAGACTAGGACGATAGATAAATGGCAGCATTTAGAAATGTCACAAAAATTTGCACTCCTCTTAGAAGTAATTGACAGTGGCACTGTGCCTCCATGGGCTTTTTTTTTTTACTTATTTATATATTTCAGTTATGCATTTTACTTTATTTGTTTAGATTAAATTTTTACGTTCTTTGTTACTAAAAAGATGTGTAATCTTATTGTACGTTAAGCCTATAATAAATTTGAATTTGAATTGCTCCCACACTAAAAAGCTGGCACCCAACACAAATATCGGCCGACTTTACTTCATTTATAGCTTAAGAGCATTCCTGTTTCTTATATATTCTAAAGGTTCTTTTCTTAGAATATAAAACCAACAGGAACTACTGGATTGCATAAAATGCATGCATCTACGCAAACCACTAACGGCAACGAGGCAAAAAACTATCAGCTATTTAGCTCCCTCTATCTACTTAAAACTTGTACAAGAGTTCCACATGAATCCTCCTTTGAATTCGTGCAGTCCATTGTACCTGTCATAGAGAACACTTCTTCGAGACTATGCTGAAAAGCAATTTTAAAACAAAAATTCCAGATGCTTCAACCATTGACAAACCCTATCATTACAGACGGTTCGAAATCGGAAAAAAACACCGAAGCAGACGTTTTTTGAGAGGAGCCCCACACGGAAATTGCCATACATACACCTTGAAGGCGATGTCACAATTTTCCAGGCAAAAGTCAAGACCATCCTTGAAGCGGGAAGGTATTTCCTTAACTCAGACACAGAACAAAGAAATTGCAATCTGCTCGACGCAAGCAACTCCGACAAGCGACATTAGGCGAAATGAAAATTGGGATATCACGAAGACACCTTGTCTCTAATATCTCCGCTTGGATCGACTGCCAACATAGTCGCCTTTGGTTATATGACCCTTCAGGTAGAACTACAAAGGAGCTGTGGGACAGACCTAACCCAAACGAAACAAACAAGCTATTGGAACTAAATAAGCCAACCCTGAGAGTTCTGGTGTCAATTCTCACTGGGACTCTTTTCTCAGGGGTCGCCTAAACAAGTTAGGGCTTCTTGCTGCTCCTATATGCAGGGGATACGGGAAGGAACCCGACACGGTAACTCACTTTCTTTGTGACTGTTTGGCTCTCTGGAGAAAGCGTTACAGATTTCTTGGCTCACACCTCCTGGATGAGAAAATGATAAAAATTTTCGGGGATCAAGGATAAGACAAGAAATTTTTATGATTTTTTTTTTTAAGAATTCAATTTAATTTAATTTAATTTAAGCGACAGCTAAAGCGTTTCAACATGAATCGTAACACGCTGCATATCGTTGTAAAGGACGAAACAAGTGTTTAAGTTTGATCCTGCGATATCTTTGAAAGGACTTATAAATATTTAACGGATTACACTCGCTTTGGAAAATGACAAGTTTTCAATCGTAAATTTTAAGCGAACAAATGATTTTAGAAGGAATGGGGTTAAAGCAAAGGACACTTCAAGGAATCTATGGGCATACTCCACCTTACTTATTTACCAAACATCCTGTATATTCTCAGACACTCGATAAATGCGATTATATCCTAGATTTAACGAATATAAAACAGTGAATTAACACAGGAGCCGAGGAGTGGACGAAGTGAGGAATGGATACTGGATACTGCCATTTCGACTAGCACCAATTTTTAAAAGAGCAGTAGATCTTTCTTTCATTTCTTGGGACCAGAAGTCGATTACGTTAGAAATATGAAATACAGAAACTTCTAGAAGGACTAACATTTTGTCGAATAATATAATATAAGACGTTCTAATAAACACGCTAGAACTTTGATATGAAAAAAAAAAAAAGATAATCTGATGTTCACTGCTTTGTTTTGCAAGTACATTTGATCACATTATATACTATACAAAATATCATTTAAATGACCACAACGACTGCGTTTGGTGAAGTGAATAGGATAAACCCAGTTTCATTTCACCAATCACAATATGTTCAAACTATATCTTAGATAAATCAAATCCATGTAATTCATACCAAACAAAAGATGAAATCCTTGTCAATGACTTCATCAGACCAAAAACACATCAAACAGTAACTTTTTGTGGGTATGAATTATTATTATTAGCTTCTTCCAAAATTTGGCAATTATGCTTATTGTAAAATAAAAAAAAAATCATCCATCAAAAATTGAGCTTCTTCGTTGAAAATGATTGTTATTTTTGCCAAAACAAGCTCTTAAGCCCAATTAGTAAACTTATGACGCATGCTTCAATTTTTCTGTTAAATGGATCTTGTAAGACTGAAAATGTAAGTAATTAATGCAGAATTTGCTGCACACAAGTCTGAGGAATACGTTAATTTATGAGAAAATCGTGGAATCGATGAAGTTGCATTCCCAATAACACTTCCCTTTACAGCAGCAATATTATCCTCAGTTCTTGCACTACATTAACGGCTTGGAATGTTTCGATCAACACCTGTAAGTAATTGGATCAACCAGGAGTAAGATATAATTCAATAAAATAATAAAGCAAAACGTAAGAGGAATGTCTGAGATATGAAGAAAAGAGTATATCTGAAATAATTAAGGATTATATGTTTTTTCATCCCATCTCTAAAAGCATTATGAAGGAGTAGAGGTGGGTATATAGCATATACCACTGCATATACACAATATCTCCTGTACTAAATAAAGTAGAGAATTAGATAGACAAGTTTACATTCCGTATCTTTCCGAAAACCATTTCATATTTGATTCTAAGTTGCATTTCGACAAAACGATATCACAATTTAATTCTGTTTACTAAGCTAAGAAACGAAGCATAACCACTTCTTCTAAGATTCTGGAAAACTCAGATATACTCAGAGCCATTCGAAACTGGAAAAAGTAAGGACAAATTGAAAAAAAAATATCATTCGGTCCGAGAAGATTGAGACCGATTAAATAAAAAAAAAACTCAGCTGCAGCATGAATGAATATTACATATACTGCAAACACAGGCGATTTCTGGTGTGTAAACAAGAAGGAAGCCTAACTTCTTCCTAGCCATTATAAGTCTTTTCCTATATGTCTACGCTACACTTTGAAGCGGCTCTTCGTATAGGACTTGGATCTTCTATATTTTTCTGTCGAAATTGCCATATTCACCTCAGTGATTGCTCTCTGTTCAGCAAAATACACACGTATCAAAAATGGCATTGTTCTACATATTTATTATAATACTAGGGGAAGGCCACCTGCGCTGCCCGGCGATTATACATATGTCTAGATGGATGGGGGTGGGGGTTGAAAGAGTTGGAGTGGTTAGAGATGTACAATATCTAAAAGCTATCATCTGACTCGATCGAGCGATTCCGTACTCGGGTTTCACTGTGTGTGAATGTGTGTATGTGTGTGTGTGCGTGTGTGTGTGTGTGTGCGTGTGCGTGTGTGCGCGTTCGTGCGTGTGCGCTCGTGTATGCGTGCGTGAGTGCGTGAGTGTGTGCGTGCGTGTGTGCGTGCGTGTGTGCGGGCGTGTGGCGTGTGTGCGTGCGTGTGTCCGTGTTGTCTCAGCACGTTCATTGTGTGGGAGAATACGTGGACGCGTTCTCAGGCAATGCCCAAATATACATATAGTAAAAAACGAAATTTTTGTATGGCAACACTACGAAGGAGTTGCCCGATTGGCTCCCATTTTCGAAATTAAATTTCCCTTTTTTAAAAAAAGGCTGTGTACAAAATTTCAGCTCTCTACGTCGACGCGTGAGGCAGTGTCCAGATATATAGTGGAAAACTAAAGTTTTGTATGGTAATACTAAGAAAGGGTTGCCCAATTTGCTCACTTTTGGACCTGCATTTACAATTTTTATGAAAACGGCGCTTACAAGATATGAGCACTCCACGTCGACGCCTTTTCGGGCAGCTTCCAAATATACAGAGTATTTCTTCCATGGTGGTCCATAGAGCAGGAGGTGATAGTACTCACCTAGGCAAACAAAAAGTTGTATGGTAGGGAGGGATCCACATCAACCACTTGGAAGTTACAGGGTGATTAAGAAAAAAGGTAGTTTTTCACAAAACACCCGGTATCTTGAAAAGTACATGGCATACAGTTAAGAGCCAATTGTATGCAGAACTTCATGGCTTTTCCAATGACTGCTCAACCAGCGCCGTACCCCGCTCCTTTCAGGAGTTATGTTGGTCTAAAATAAAAATTTCGGATTTTCCTACCATTTCTTTACTTTGGCCTCTGTTTTTTTTTTTGCAAAACTGCCGTTAACACAACTTTTTTTATAAAAACTGTTAACTGGGGACTCTCGTCTTTAATTTGATGTATTACACTCTATGTCCTAACTGTTGGCCGTTAAATTGTTATTAGCCTTTAACCTATTCTGAAAGCTATCCTCAAACCTATTCTCAAAGATAGTTTGTTCCCATAGTGAATGAAAACACGTAATTTTGAAAAAATATCAGGTAATTTCGGTTGACCTGGTATTTTTTAAGATACAGTTAGTTTTGTGAAAATCTAGCTTTTTTTTAATCACCCTATAACTCCGAAATGGTTGATATAGGGGGGGGGCATATCAACCGTTACTGTTGCCGTACAATTTTTTGTTTTCTGGGTGAGTACTATCACCTGCTGCACTGCTGACCACCATGGAGGAAACACCCTGTATAGCGAAAAACCAAAGTTTTGTATGGCAAAACCAAGAAAGGGTTACCGATTCCAATTTTTCTTTCTCTATCTTTCTCTAAAAACCTTATTCGGATTATTACGAACAATAAAAAAAAAGCCAAATCGGTCCAGTGATTACCAACGAACAGCTTTTCAATTTTATTTATATAGATAATTTAGGTCTACTAAGTCTAATATTTACTGATAAAATTAGTATAGTATCAATTCGAATAAAAACAGATATCACAAGTAAACAATACAATGCAAATCTAATTGTTTTTCAGAATCGATTTCAACAATTTCTACAATAGAAGCGGCTCCCAAAGAAGAACCAATTGTTCGCCTTAAGGGTTCAGTAACATTCGATCAAGCATTAGCTGAAACAAGTAAGCCATATCGTAACAATTTC
Organism: Dioctria linearis; assembly: GCA_963930735.1. Lineage (NCBI taxonomy): Eukaryota > Metazoa > Arthropoda > Insecta > Diptera > Asilidae > Dioctria > Dioctria linearis. Next base: position 37,449,492 of record OZ005742.1, on the reverse strand, counting down.
AATAACATTTTTTACTATTCAATTTCTGTCTTCTAGAATTTGGAAAATTCAACTATTTTATTATCATTGTTGCTGGCTTAATAATAGCCAATGTGTTGCTAGAAACGTTAGGAATAAGTTTCGTTTTACCCGTCTCACAATGCGACCTGAACCTATCCACAGAAGAAAAAGGAATTTTGAGTGCAATCGGATTTGCAGGTATCATTACAAGCTCACATCTATGGGGATTTCTGGCAGATACAACGGGAAGGCGAAAAGTGATAAGGCCAACACTTTTCATAGCTTTTGTCTTAACAGTAATTTCCAGTTTTTCCAATAATTTTTGGCTGCTGGTGGTAACCCGATATCTCAATGGATTCTTGTAAGTTGCCTCGAATTTGTGTCAAATTTGTCAAATTGTATGTAAGTAACTAGCTCTAACTAACTGAATCTCATTATAGTGTTTCTGGTGGATCAGCTACTATATACGCTTATCTCGGTGAATTTCATACTACGAAAACAAGATCTCGTGCCATTATGGGAGCGTCTTTTATATTTGGTGTTGGAGCCATGTTAATGCCAGCTATAGCTTGGGTGGTTATAAATCAGAAATGGATTCTCTACATTCCATATCTTGATATCAATTATAAGCCATGGAGATTGTTTATTGTTGTTTGTGGAATACCAGGGCTCATCTGTGCTTTGTGTTTGTTGAAAATTCCAGAAAGTCCAAAATTTATGCTGTCCCAAGGACGAAAAGATGAGGCTCTACGAATTCTTAAAGAGATATACTCATATAACACTGGAAAAAGTGGAGATACCTACAAAGTAAATAAAAATATTTTTAATACATATGTATGTAAAATTGCCATATTTACACATTTACTTTTATCCGTCAGGTAATGTCTATTGCAGAAGATACGCTAGACACGATTGCACGTCCGAAATCAAAAATGACCAAAGCACATCCTGTAATGTCAATTCTACGTTCAATGTGGGATCAGACAGCGCCACTCTTCATGAAGGAATATTTAAGAAAAACGATCTTAGCTTGTGCACTTCAATTCGGTATATTTGCGACATCGAATGGAATGTATATGTGGTTCCCAGGTATTTTAAACGAAATGGTAGAATTTATTAATCAGAATCCTGGAAATAGAACGACCATTTGCCAAGTTGTCTACGCTAATCAAGGAAAAGCTCAGAATATAGAAGCAGTATGGAAAAAAATAAATAATAAGGGAATTCAAATTATTAATTTTGTTGTTTTTTTTTCAGCCATTGACATGTACCGAGAACCTGGAAATATCCACGTACCAGCATTCGTTAGTACTGGAATTAATGTATGCAGTAGGATTTGCCGTGATTGGTTTTATTATTAATGCTGTAGGAAAAATACCTATTCTATGTAAGGATTTCGAAATTATACCTACTATGCAAACAGTCCTTTATAGTCGTTTGTTTGTTTTTTCAATTTTATTTAGTTGTCATCCTTGTTGGATGTGGGGCCTGCGGAGTTGCAACTATTTTTGTTGATATACCAATGCTTGCAGTTTACCTGTATATCGTTCTACTACTATGTGGGCTTGGAGTTACTGTAGTTAATGCTACAACTGTAGACTTGTTTCCAACACATTTAAGGTAAAAGATTTTTATATTATAACTTTGCTCGTATCAGTTTGATAATAAAATTTATTTTTTTATATTTCTTATTTCCAGAGCTATGGCTGTATGTATATCGCTAATGATTGGTCGCTTAGGTAGTGTTGTCGGTGCTAATGTTGTAGGTATTCTTCTCGATAGAAGTTGTGAAGGAGCATTCCTTGCATCAGGAATATCTTTAATATTTTGTGGATTTGTGGGCTTTTTAATACCAAGCCCTCCGAAAAGCACAAAGAAGCCAGTTTCAAGACGAACAAGTATAATATCGATGACTGGAAACTGAAATATATGCAGAATTTTCAAAGAACTGAAACATATGCAGAATTTTCAAAGAACTGAAACATTGCAGAATATCCAGAGAACTGAAAATCAACTCATTTTACTTATCATCAAAAGTCTGATATTTTTGACCTTATTAAGATAAGAATTTTTAAGATAGATTTAGTTTTCCATGTAGCTTTCCATTTTGTTATAGATTTATTTTAAATCACTGAGAGCTTTGTATTTAAGTTCTAGATTGGAATAAAACAATTTTATAAAAAAAAAAAAAAAACATCTATATAGAGGTAAATCATGAAGTCTCTAGAGGCTAATTTGAATAGTTGGATAAAAGTCCATGAAGCTATTTAGAAAAAAAATCGTCCAACAAATTTGCATCCCTTCTTTTTGAATAAAACTTTTTGTAAGACAGCGTTGGTGCGTGATCGCAACAAGGTATGCCACTGTTAAGTATAACTCCCAAATTTGCAGTTTTGTATACTCGAACCAGAAGGTTATTGTTGATATAGCCATAATGGGAAAATCAATTGTATCGACTCCAGTTCGCGCAACAATCATGTAGTTTGATTTGGTCGCATTTAAATCAAGATGGTTACTTATAGCCCAATGATAAACGTGGTATACGTGTCGTCTTTTAGTCTAGAAGCGCAGTCCTCAACGAGACCGACAGGCCTAGATATATACAATGGGACGTCATCTGCATACATCTGAATGCTCGAGCTTTGAATAACTTACGGCAAGTCATTGAAAAATACACAAAATAAGAGTGGTCTCGATATAGAGTCCTGAGGAACACCAGAATTTAGAGTAGTAGTTTTTGATAAAGAGTTCAGCACTTTAGCCTATTGCGTGCGTTCCGATAGGAAACTGTAGATGAATTTAATGGCAACTCTACCGAGCATGGGGAATATCTCTTTATCTAAAATGCTTCTTGAATAAAAGAAAAGCTATGTATAGGCAAGGTACACTGAAATCGTGCTTAAGACTGTATATCCAATGAATGCTTACTGATTGTCTCCGGCACTAAGCGTAAATTCTACTTTCCTTTTATTTTACTTTGCCTGAACAAGTTGACCTAATGTGAGGACATGTTTTGCGAACATTTGTAAGAGAGTGAGTAAATGTCCAGTAGGAAAAAAGAAGGGCTAAGAAGCAGTGATATAACTACCTCTCAAGAAAGCAGAAGATCTTCCCGATCAGATTCTTTATATTTCTTTTACTCATAATTGAATCATCATTCGTCTTTACTTAAAAGCATGGATGGGTGCTTCTTTTGAAATAACAACTCTAACCGAAATTGTACAAATTAACATACGCACCCGGCTATGACTTCACAAATGAATACAATATAGTGGAATGCATATTCAAATTTAAATGAAAACGTTTAGAAGCGGTTATATCATGCCTCTTTTATTTTTCTTGAATTCATTCTATTACTCACGCCTGTGACTGGTTTATGATTATGCGGTAAAATAAAAAACCACTCAATTACGGTTGCGCTCACGTTGCTTGGAAGAATTTTATTTTATGCGGGGTATTTATATTTGGGTTCATTCATTTTTCCATATGAAGTATCTTCTAATGGTTTTCCATCAGTCAAAGGCCCTGATCCAGAAATTTGTACTTAGCCCTAACCTCTGCAACGACACTTATTGTTTCGAATGGAAAAGCTACAAAAGATTATAATGAATACCTTCCTATTGCACACCAAAAAATTTTACTCTCAATTAAAATCTTCTATTGCACTTTGATGAGAACGATTGAAAGTAAAATGAACTGAATGTCCACCATTCAAAGTAGCTGCTAATACCAGAGGATATAAGAGAAAAAGGAATTTTAAGAATTTCTAAGGACAAAACAATCCAAATTCTTGGCATTTATTGGAATCCAACATCGGATACATTTTATTACAAGTTGAATGGCTGCATATCAAGTGAAATATTAACCAAAAGACAGCTCAAATCTTTGATCCACTTGATTGGATTACTCCGATCACATTGCGCACCAAAACATTTTATACAAGAGTTATGAAAATCAGGCATATCCTTGGACGAAGTGCCTCCTCCCAAAATAATGTCTGAATGGCTAAATTATCAATAAAAAATTTCGAAATTGGAAGAATTAAGTATCCAACGGTGGATAAACTACGACTCAAGACTTGAAAGAATATAGCTACATAGATTCAGTGATGCAGCCATCTACTGTAAATCAATAACAACAACTGTAAAGTCAAAAATTCGTCTACTTACAGCAAAATTCAAGGTAACCTCAGTTAAATCAATCCTGGAGCTATGATGTGCGGAATTATTAAGCATATTAATGGAACAGTCAATAAAAACCTTGGAGCTAAGAAACCCAACGAATTATCTTAGTCAGATTCTATGATAACCATTGCTAGAATAAAGGGAACTACCAACAAACAAACAAATTTTGAGGCAATCAGGATTGAAAAGATTTAAAAGAGTAGAGAGTAAAGATTTAACAAGTAATCCAGATCAATAGAACTATGTCAAAACAGATTATAATCCAGCAGACTGTGCATCGCAAGGAGTCAAATCAAATCGCCAAATATTCCTCTTTGCAGATTCTCGTCACTAAGGAAATGTATCACAGTACATAATAACTTATTGCAAATGCTTTATGGACAACTGAAAAAGATCAGTATTATGGATGTAAGAGCAGTTTGAGCCAGGAACTTGAAAGAGCCTACGATATTTTAATTGGTTATATTCAACGGACATTCAAAGGTTACAACAAAGGCAACCAGCATCACCAAAAACAAGAGCACTGCACTTCAGGAGCCTGAGATGCTACATCTGGAGCCCGTCCTTAAATCATCAGACCGTTTGCTTGGAGTCATTAAGCAACAAGAACAATTTCACAAGGATCTAACCTCGATAACACTACAAACAATCGGTCATCATACGCTGCCTGTGCTCTTCGCTGTCATCATCACGCTACTGGCAGCAATTGCAGGAATTACCATAATTAAGACGAAATACAAATGTAAAAAACCAAGTGCAGTACTTCGTAATTCAGACTTCGTCTTAAGAATGAACGCATCCACTCTAACAATTCCACAGTGGAGGCGCAGAAGACAATTCAGGAAGGCCATACCACGTTAATCATTTTCCCATAGCAATATCCAATATCAGGTCGAGGCGTGGACGTTTGGTGTATTTTTTTTTGCCAATATTTGCTAGTCTCGTTTGACAGTACTGTGTTTTTTACTCATTCATTCAGAGACTAGAGTGGAATCCATGGACGTTTACGTCTGGATTCTGGGATAGGAATCCTTGCGGCTAAGGGAACCTGTAGGGAAGAAAACGACCAGCTGACCCAATGTCAAGCTGGCCCATACATGTGGTTGGGTTCGCCTTGATAGCGTTTGTTGTTCTGATCTGAGTTTGGACTGATACTGACACCGTATCGCCCCTCCGTGGTGGACAGTAGTGTGAGTCAAAGACAGGCTGGTACTAACCAATAATGTGACGTGAAGCACCTCCTTCGTTAAAGAAGCAAAGGATCGTCTTCCTTTAGTTGATTCTAATTTGCTGTAGACTTGAGTAGAGGTCAGTGTCTCGCAATTCTTCTTCATATACCAGACAGTGACGGAAAGAAGCACTTGAAACGAGAAAAGGGCTGCTACCTGGGCAAACGTGAAAATGTATCCCCAATATTGATGTGAAGAATTAAAAGTCTGGATTTTAAATTCTTGGTATTTCGTGGTGTTTTATTGATCCTTTTTTTATTTCTGTGATCCAAGTATTATTATTAATTCTTACTTTAGAAAAACCAACTATCCTGGAACAAAACTGACGTAAATTATACATATCAAATTCGCGGTCTACTATACATATATATCCCTTTCCAGTTTGCAAAGTACCATATCTCTTCGCTGAACTTAGCACAAACCCTACAATTGTGCCCATGGTGGTTCGCCACGCGTCGCCAATCCGCCACAGACGCATGGACTACTTTTAGTGATGTGATGCTAGTTTTCGCTTGATTGATATCATCAAGTCACGGCATCATAGACCGAGGCGTAAATATTTTTTTTTACATGTACTTGTAATATTAGTTATTACTAGTTCCTGGAATTTTTAATACCTTAGCTTACGGTCACAAATGTCTTCGTTCATCAGAAAAAAACGCATCCCAATACCTGCAATAGGTTCCACACGGCAAGTCGGTTGACCCAAGCCAAATCATTAAATTGAGTTCTACCTATCATAGGGAGGCATGTTTGGTTCTTTAGTAACTCGACCGCAATTGTTTCAATCATAGAAAACAATAATGCACTAATTCAGTATTAAGCAACGTTTCAAAAGTTTAGTATTTAGTTCTTTACCTCTGTGGAGACAATAAGATTGTAAAAATAAAATTACTAGAAGATTAACACAGAAAATGAGAATTTCACATTCAACAGTTTGGCGCTTCATTCGAATCAGTACGGGTGTACCACTTTCAAATTGGACAAGTTTATAAGAAGGAGATATTTGGTGCTTAACCTGGGTCTAGAATCTGCAGGCTGCACTAGTTATATTACTGGACAGGTTGCTAAACGACTTATTGTTAGTCTTGAGGTCTTGTAGCTTGAGGTTTGGTGATTGCCTGAATCTTGTGTTAGGAGAAAGTCCCGGTAGTATTACTGGCCAAGTGGTTAAACATTGGAATCTTGAGGTTTTGTGGATTGCCTCAATTTTGTGTTTGAGGAAAGTCAGCCGTATTACTGGGCAGATGCTTAAACAATGGGATCTTGCAATATAGCTTGAAGGCTTCGGTTTTCCGCTCAAGGAATGCCCTTGACGTAGTACTGGGCAGATTGCCAAATGGTGTCTAGATTGACGTAGCAAGGTCTTCAAATTTAATGCAGTGTAAAGTAAATATAATCGATTGAATCACAGACAACTAGCAGTTCCTGGCGGGAGCCTGTAGTTACGCTGAACCTGAGCAGGACTTTCGCTTCCTTCGGCTAGATGATGTTTAGCACAGTTCTCGGAAGCACTACCTTACTATTTACCTTTGTCTACTTGACCGGAGCGTGCGGAACAGAGGTAACAATGCTAACACGTGGTTGATCCCAGAATTGAAATCTTGCGACTGGTCAGCGATATACCGATCTGCAATAGTGAGTGCGGTAACTAGTAGGGACATGTTCGTCAACTAATAGCTGCCTAAGAGGAAGTACCTGAAATCGTAATAACGGCAGGACTGCTAACGGTAATAAATAGAAACATCGGTCATCAAGTAGGACATTGTTCAATACTACAAGCTGCTTCAATTTTTATTTATTTTGTTATAATAATTCTCCAATACAAGTCTTGCCCTATACGATATCAAAAACAATTGATTGAAGGCTGACGTGAGACTACTGCTCCTGGGACGCGTTCATGAAGTCGGCTGCAGCCAGTCATAGCTATCTCGCAGCCAGGCATAGCTACGTGTAGCTGCTCTTGACTTTATGAACGAATTTAGCCATTGCCAAGCGCCAGAAATGTCATCATTTGTGTATGAGTTATATTTCATGTAAATTAAGATTTTATTTACTATACATTGTACATATATAATTAGAAAAAAAAATGTATTACCTGCTTCGTTAATTAAATCAATAAATGGCTCCCCAAGCTCATTCAAATATATTGTTACATTTGCCATTATTATAATAATATATATTTTCTTTTCTTTAATTTGAAACGAACGACAAACAAAAATGTCAAATGTAATGCGTTTGTGTTAGTTAGCTATGCTGGGTAGCACTCTCAATTCGGTACTGGCTGCAGTCGGCTACTAGACCGGCTACTATGATTTTCCGAACGCCAGGAACTGTCATTTAGCTAAGTCAAAAAACTAGCTGTTGCATTTCCGAACGACGATAGCCATCAAAGCCTACCTAACTAACGCTTTCTACGTTCAGCAAGGTATTACTAGCTGAGAATTTCGAAAACATGTTGCCCGATTTACACGGTGGTTGGTCAAGTTTTCAGAAAAGTGCGACCAGACGCAGACGTGCCGCCACAGATTTAACTAAACATCTTCAGTTTTGCCAATGAATACTTCAGTAAGAGGCAACAATTTTATCAAAAATATTGTTTGCAGATGTGGCTACTTTCACTAAAGATGGAGTAGTAAATACTCATAACTTACACACTTGGGCATCAGTGAATTCTCACGCCAGCCATTTTAGAAAGACATCATAAAACTAGTATTAAGATAAATGTGGGGTGTAGTATTATTATCAATTAATTATTACGTTTATTTTAAATTCCAATAATAATAGCTGTCCTTTATAAAAAATTGTGATTAAATACTAAATTCGTCCTTCTACGAATCAAATAATTGCTGATCGATTTACTAAAAACCTCATATCTTCGTGTGATAGAGATAGTGTGGAATTTTATTATCTGTCTTGGGTAAAGGTTCAATTACACTATCATCGAAATACATTAGCATATTCCTCATTCATCTATTTATTTAAGCAAAGCTAAATTGTAGCACTTTATCACAAAATTGGCTTTTGCGTTTACACTTTAGGACCTTCTACAAATTTTTCAGTGATTGAATTATTATAATAGAGGATACTTTAGAAATTCTTGGACTAACAACAGCGTGCACGTTTTTTACGTTTAGCATCGCTAAAGTAAAAAAAAATTAATGAGGAATTTATATTTTTCGATAATATGTACATGGACCTAGGAGGAGTGGTAATTAAAAATGAAGACAGAAAAGCAAATAGACATCACTATGTAGGAAGAAATCGATTTTGTTATTAGATAGATATAAAAAATATACACAAAAATCACAAAATATGTTTTTAATAATTAATAATGAGACCAAAAATGGATAAATATATTACACATATAAAGAAATGACATCTTATTAGGTACAAGAACATAATTTAACCCTCAATTCAATTAGTAAAGGTGACAAAAAAAAAGTAAATAATTAGACAAGCAATTCATCCGCATACATATAAAAAAGCAAATAGCATGAGTACCGGCAAGAATTCAAGAAAAAACCTTTCCATCATACTCTTTCACAAAGCTTCTCACTCAACAGTGATATGAAAAGACAATGGTAAGTAGAACTTTTCGTTCGAGACAATTGAGCCGCTCACTGCACATATCGATTAACTCCATAAAAGAAAAGGTTATAAACATTGATACATTTTATACTTTTCTTGTGAAAACCCCATATTTATTATTCAACGACTATAAAAACTGTTGTCATGAGAGACTATGACAACATTCTTATGGCCATTGAATAAAAAATATTTTTTTTCACAAGAAATTTATAAAAATTTATCAATGTTTCCTACCTTTTCTTTTTATGGGGTTAATCGATTTGTGCAGTGAGGGGCTCAATTAGTAGTTTCAGTACAATTCGCATACAAAGCTTCATTTGTTTTTCAAAAAGCCATGTCCCCTTATCTCAATCTCACATACTTAATTTATACAAAAAAATTTGTCGATCGAAAGATTGGTTCCTCTTGTCTCTTTGACCAAACTAGGATTATTAATGTGGAAATAATGTTATTCACAAGTGCTCACTTTTTAAGAATTGAGAAACGTCTTGTTTTTCAGAGATTCTATTTGTAAACAATTACGTAACAATTAAAAACCAATAAAAGGCAAACATATAATACAGCCGTAATAAAAAGTACAAAATGAAATTAAAATATAAATATCACATTAGTTCTAAATGAAACTTAAGTTTACTTAGCGGCCCTTGGAATTTTGTTTTCTTTATTTTTTTCCAGAAGAGATTCCCGTTTAAAGGGTCTAGTAATCTAGAAAAGAATATTTTAGAAATCACTTACAAAAAGTTTCGCCAATTCATACTACCTTTCCTGGTCCTAATGTGTTGACAGTCTTTACAAAATTTTGAGGAAGTTTAATAGTTTTAATTTGTGCTTTTCCGATTCCCGTTTCTCTGACAGAGTCTAGTCCTCTTCTGGGTGATTTTAATTCAGATAAAGATCGTCTCCGATTAAAAGATGTAGTTGTGGCAATATTTGACTTCGGCTTCGGTGTCGTTGATACAAAAGAATAGCGTGTGCGAGAATTAGATATATTCTTTGTTGGTGATAAATGAAATTTCACTGCAGGTGTTGAGCACGCATTTGGTACATGAAGTTGGCTAGTTATTGGTACAATAATCGGAGTACTAGTGGTAGGTTTCTTTTTCTTTTTGTCTTCAATTGGTGAAGGAATTGTTGTCGATACAATCATTGGAGCCATTTTCTTTGCAGGAATTATCGCTTTTAAAGGACCACGCGGCTTAGGAGCTATTTCGGTTGATTTAACTTTCCACTTCTTCGGAATTATTTCAGGTTTAATACTGACATTTGTTTTGGACGGAATATCAACCTCCCGATGTGTTTGCAGTACTGCTGTACGTTTTTTTACACTTTGATGGTGTCGCGAAGTATCATCATTATTTAAGTCATTTTTTGGACCATAAATTGATCTTCTAACACAACTTAAATTTGGATTATGAGGAGTAGAAATAATTGATTTTCGGTGTAATGAGTTCGGCCGAGGAGTTTGACATGAACTAGGGCGAATCTTGCAATCTCTTAATGGACTTGTTGGGGATTTATCCTTTTGCAAACGAACTTTTTTATCGTGCAAACTTAAGGATTGACTTCGGTGGCGAATATCGAATGTAAACTCTGGAGAACCATCTCCAATATTATTATGTTTTGCCTGATGACAAGCTTGAGGAGCTGGAGAACCCATAACAACTATGTAAGTAGGATTATTGCTGGAGCAAACATTCCCTAAATTTGTTTGGACAACATTCATGTTTTCATTACCAAAAATTTTTCCTATTTGTTCTAAGATTTCTGGTACTGCTGTTTGAAAGTTTTGCGAAGATAATTCCAGCTTATCACTTCCCTGTGACTGACGCTCATTACCAGAATTATCCTCAGTCTCGTTCTCTAAAGAATTTCGATTTGATCTCTCTAAATCAAAAGTACCTTGACGGACAATTTTTTGTGGTGGTGTTGGAGGTTGCACAAAAATTTCTACCTTTCTTTCACTTCTTTTAGCTAAAATGTTACTTAAACTCTCTAATAAATTATTTGCCTCTGCTTTTTTATTGTCATTTGAACACTCTAAGACTATGTTCTTTAAGCTTTGAATTAATCCACTCACCTCTGATTCAGATGCATGCTCCTCATTTTTTTGTTTCTCTAACTCAATTCTTTGTTTCAGATCATTTAAATCCAACGATCTTCTAGAAGATACTGGTTTAGAATTATTTGAATTTACACAATTCCTGTTGATGAGACAATTTTGATCTTCTAATAAGTTCGATGGATTATCCTCCTCTAATCCTTCAGGTACCCTTGTACCTTGATCAATTTTTTCTAACATCGGAATCTTCAACATTTCTAAATCGCTGTCTACTTCAACCTCAGTATCCAACCAATTTGGCTTTATTGACATTATATCATCACAGGAATCATCCTTTTGAGAATCAATTGTAACTAAATTCGAAAAATTTTGTGCGAGATTGTTTGCTTCAAAAGACATAGATTTATCAGAAGCAAAAGAGTTTCTCGATTGATGAAGTGGCGATATAGTGCCATTTGATAAACTCAACTTTAGTGAACTATTTATTTCCTTTTTCGTAACATGTGATTTTTCCAAATTTTCACTGAGAGTATCAGTTGAAGAAACTGAATTCATGTTCGCATAATTCTCTTCACAGTTTTGTATTTTCAATTCACTTCCTGATATTGACGACTCCTGAATGGTATTTGAGATTATGAAACCTTTATTGAATATGTTGCTGCTATCATCACTAAACTCAGATAAAATTGTGTTTTCAGTCAAAAATCCCTTATTTAAAGTCATCGAACTTGCATTACTTAGTTGTAAAGATTCTGAATCAAAACCATTATCTAAGCATGATGGAGATCGTAAGGAGTTAATACTGGAAATTGAGCTAAGATGATTTGAATCGGTCGAACCAATACGATTGAATTTCGGTTGTGCAAGAGCATTCTTTGTTTGTGACTCTTTGCTAGTTTGCTCCAATCCTAATTCTGTGTCATTGAACGGAAGCAATACTAAATTTCCTGTTTCTACTTCAGCATCTATTGACTTTGAAAACCTCCGTGCTTCATAAAAAACCGATTCAAATGGATCCTCCATATCAGCCAGCTTAAGTGCTTTATCAAAAGGATTGTTTTCCAGACTATCCCTTCCATTTGTTGAATTCAAAGATAATTTAGTAAGTACATCACCCTTATTTTCTTCAACGACTTCATTTACATTTTCCTGATAAGAGATCCTATCTTCTGGCACAGCACTAAGATCAATCAAGTTTTCCAATTCAGATTCCGACATGGTTTTCTTATGTACCTAGAAAAAAAGCACTATAAATTTTTCGCTGCATATTATTACATTGTTTTCTAACTTACTAGTTACACGTGCGAGAAATCCTTTTAATATTATCCGTAAAAAATTAAAATTAAACGAAGAATGGACGGCAACTAAATAACTGTTAAGAGAACTGTCACTTATTTAAAAACCCTATCCTCCTATGCTAGTCAGCATTTGGCGCATAACTCTTAGTAGTGCCACAGAGGTCGATGATTCCCGGTTTTACATGAAAGCTTGAAAACGGAGGTGGTATAGAATAGCTCAAGGTATATAAATAGCTAATGCTATCTCCTCCAATTTATCATCATCTTGAAGGAAATTTTCACGTAAAATTTTCATGTTGTGCCCAGTCCACAGTCACAGTATATTTACACAGTAGCCCAGCTCTGTCAAAACTTTCAAGCGAGTAGGATGCTTCTATAAAGAGACTATACTTTCTCTTTTAACTGTTTTAACTAACACACTAGTCAATTTCTAATACAAAGGTTCTTATGCAAATGTAAAGTGGAAGAAACGGAACTTACAACATGCACAAACTTGTACAAAGGAAGAGGGACAAAATGACAATCAAAACTATTTCTGCAAGAAAAAAAAGCTAAAAACAATTTGTTCAACATCCCATGCCATTCGGCTTGGTAGAACTATCAAACTGTCACAAACTTATTACAGCCATTTTGCCTGTTACACTGTCCATGGAACAAACACCACTTTGCAATCAAACAGCTGTTTGGTAATGGAACAACACATTTGCAGACTGGTGCTGAGATGTGTACTTACATAAAACTAATACTTATCCCAACCATTGTGCAACTACCTACTGTTCGTTCATTTACATCCGTATCATACTTATAAGTTCCCTCTTATGGGAGAAATTTTGAGGTTTTTTTTTGTCATTAAAATTTTAAAATTCACTTTTCAGTAGTTTGTTCTCAGCTGGGCTACTGTATAAATATACTGTGCCACAGTGAAAGAGTAAAAACATGAAATTCAAAAGTCTCCATTCCATTTCTAATGAATTTCACAAAGCAAAGAAAGAATTGGTGCCATCGTACACCTAGCTATCAGCAGCACGCGCAAATTGTTATGGCCGAATTATCTGTCAATTGGTTGCTTGCTTCCTTTGGCGGCAATTGTCACAAATTTATTCGTCTTAATTTCAATCGTCCTAATCAAAGAAAAAAAAATTTCTATTTGGTAATATCTTTCCTTTTCCACTAGCACATAATCACTTTTCCCGAAGTGATTTAAACGAAGAAACTAATGTTTTGTTAAATATTTTAATATATTCAAAACGAATTTCAGTCAATAAAATACGAAAAACTCAAAACAAATTTGCTGGAAATGACATTGTCACCTCATGACGTAGAAACACAAAAAATTCCTCTCGCATCGGCCATATCTTCCGCGCGTTCAGCCGCACGCAGAATGTCACATTTTTACACACGGGACCGAAGCGTTGTCATTTACCTAGAACATCGGCACTATAGGCCTAACCACAATGTGCATATGCTAGCATAGATATGCAAAGACACGAGCAATTGCTTTTCATAATAACAACCCACAATAGGAATAAGAAGCCGTTCGTCAAGTTTTAATTCCTTTCGTCAACTTCTGTCTGTACGCTCATGATCGTACTTTGCATAAGCAAATTTGACAGTTTGTGTAAATACTATATAAATGTTAGTGATGCATATGGAAGCTTTCGTGATATTTTCAAGGCTTGCATATGCAAGATTATGCACATTGTCATTGTGGTTAGGCCTTATAACTTTCAGACAAATTTCCATATTTGTGATTTGTGAGTTAAAAGGAACTAGTGTGCAAAGTTTAAAGAAATTCGGTGATAGTGTCGGATGTAAACTTAAGCTTAAGCCAATTTCGATGTAGTGAAAACGCTGTAATGAAATGATTTTGATTGTTTTTTTTTACTAGAAATTACGTTGTTATTTCAAGGATAATTTCGTGGAAATCAGGCTGGAACACAGAAAGAATCACGTATTTTCGGTGTAGTGAATGCTCACTATAAACGAGGGAAAAAAGTTTTCTAGGTCAGTTTAAGGATGCATCCTAAATCTAAATTGTCAGATTTTGCCACTGACAAGCGATAAGCCAAATAAGAACTGTCAAGCTTTTACATTTCTTTAATTTATTTTCGCTTAATAGAAAAATGGCAAGTTTCATGCAAGAAAGCAATGTCAAATTTGCTTGTTCTTGTGGAATACTTAATCCTATTACGAAATTATACTTTTGCCGACACTGCCTGAATTTGAGGTGTGGTTTTTGTGTATGTCATGAGGTGAGTAATTTTATAAAATATTACCCTAATTTTTACTTTGTTGTTTCAATTTCTCAACGTTATATGGTATTACAAAATACTACTTCGATCGAAAACATTCTCTGAATTTCAGCTGCCTAAATGCTGTTGAAGGGAGAGTCCAACGGAATAAAATGCATTTGTTATTAACTTCTATATCTTCTTTTGATATTCCAAGTACAAAATCAATTGTTCTAAAAGCAAATTTAAATTTAATCTTAAATTTAGTCTTTCTAAATCAATATTGTATTCAACGATGTGTTATCAGGAAAGTTAAAAATTCAAGATTCTAATTTTAGCGAAGCAAAGCAACATTTATGCAGCAATTTTTAGAATATTAACATTTTAAAAGTAGTTGAATACTCGATTTAAATTGAATGCGGAAAAGGCATAATTTGAAATAGGAGCTTAGATGTAAGGTGACTAGAAAGATTGATTAATACTAGTGTATGTAACTCTAACTAAATTACATAGACAACAAATAGAAATGGGTAAATCTGCTCTATTATTCATGAATTTAAAACGAAGCACACATCCTTAAAATATGATAAGAATATCATAGAAATAGACTGCACAGTATATTTAGAAATTCTTGAGAGTGACAAAAAAAAGTAACAGCACACCTTCAATAAGAGCCACTACTGAGTGGAATGCTTTGTAGAGTTAACCAATATCAATCTTCACTAGTGTGCTGGTTGAGTATTTATATCAAAAACCGAATTAATAAACAAGCAGAAGATTTGATTTAATTTTTGAGGAAACTGAATCTGTTCGACATGTACCTTGCGGAGCTGAGGGAGCTGCAAGGTAAAGAGCTTAGATACATCGTGACTTACCATAGAGCAGCAGGGTGGATAAAGGGGTTGTCATAGTAGCATAGATTCCCTTGAATCTATGGGACACAATTGACCAGTTATAGTGGTCTAAATGATGTAGGTCAAGCTTTCTTTTGCGGCACCCCTTTAACCTAGCTTAAGGTCAAAATTTCGCACTCAGTAATTTTATGAAAAAAATAAGGGCAAGTCCGTGCATGTCTAAAATCGGCGAAAACTTTCGTTACTGTACAGAATTCAGAATATTGAAAATGCTCGTTAATTAATTAACAATCAATTTTAGGTGGACTCACACTTCTGCTCAAATTGCCTTGAAAACATTCCTTCATCAGAAGCAAAACACAAAAAGAACAGATGCAATAGCTGCTTTGATTGTCCAAGTTGTCGACATACACTTTCTGCAAGAGCAACTACAGTTCCTGTACCTAGGTTAAATAAAATAAATATTTCTATGGAATCAATCTTAAATACTTTCTTTTTTATAGAAAACTAGAAGATGCACCAAAGGAAGGAGAAGGTGATACAAAAGTCCTCACCAGAAAAATGTATTATTTGGCATGTTTGGCTTGTCGTTGGACTTCTCATGATGTAGGCATACCAGACCAGACTGTTGGTAAACAAAAAAGAAAAACAATATTATATCCGTGTCGACTAAAAATTGTTTTGTCTATTCCATTAAGCTACTGGTTCTTGGCCAGATAATGAGTATGCCAATCAAACACGCTTCGCTTCGCTTTTAGAATACTACCAATCAGTGGTTTTGCAAGACAAGCAAGAAAAACAGGATTACTGGCGTCGAAAAACTCCAAAGCAGCACAAATATCCTAGTTTAACGGTAATATTGTACCAATTTGCCCCCTCTGCTCCATTCATATTATCCATTTTTCAGGATCGTACAGGTTTAACTGTATCAATGATTCGTCGTCAAATTGGATGGTCTGATAAAAGTCCTCCAAAAGCAAAGCTAACTTCAATTACTCCATCTTTAGCGACTGATGTTGTTAATGAATTATCAGAATCAATTTTCACTCAGGAATTAAATTTGAAGAATGGTATATGCTGCTAAGTCTACAGAATTTTTGAAGAATTTACACCTTTATATTTTCCAGTCACTACCATAAAACAAAGACATGGCCAACCAGGTGATCAGCCTATTACAGTAAATAAGTTATATCCGCAGCGTAAAAGTCTGTGGATCAAACGTTCTTTGCGATGCCGTCATTGTGAACATAACGTTATTAAGCCAGAGTATCATCCTGGCTCGATTAAGTATCGAATTCAATTATTTGCTAGCTACCATGTTCCCGACGTTCGTTTGGTTAACTGTGAAAAACCTTTAAAGCCCGGAGAGCAAAGCCTAATTGTATTGAAATTAACCAATCCAACTATGCAAGACATGACCATTACAATAATGGATCTTCCGACGAAAGATGAAGAATCTGAATTAATTGAAGAATTAAAAAAAGGATTCGAGCGACAAGTGTCAATTTCTTCTACCGGTTTAAATGCAACCCTATCGCGGCAAGCATCTTTAACAGAGGAGCCTCGTTTCGTAGATAACAGAATTACAGCAACTTTAGAACTTCCAGATTCATCGTTTATTCTAAATCATCGAGATGACTCTGCCGAATTTGATGAAGATATTCAAGTGCAACGCGAGGAGCCAAAGTATAACCATATAAAAAAGTTTGCTTTCCAATTCTTAAGATTTATACTTTTCAGGTTTATTATTTGGCGTAAATCGAACAAAGCTTCTATAAAATTAAATTTTACCCCTAATGTTGACCTTGAAAAAGGCTCTGAAGTTGTGGTTGGATTTTCTTTGCAGTACACTTATATGAACACTGTTACAAATACTCTAGATAAAAATGAGCCACAGCAACATGCTCTCACCTTTAGAACTTACGTAAAAGTCGGAAATGTTCAATAAGAATATTTTTAAATATCTTAGCGCTATACTTAAATCGCTTTAACTAAATGCTTATTATATTTTTTCAATATTCATATCTTTAACATATTTATCAAAAGAATCGTATTTTTATTTCTCGCTTTATATATAAAGTTTACGCAAAAAAAATCGTACATAAGAATCATTTTATTTCTGTGGGTAAACCATAACACCTTATTTGATGAATGTCGAATGGGAAATCACATAGCTTACAAGACACAATATTAAATTAAAAATATTTAGAGCATATGAGTTTGGATGTTACACGTCGGTGAAGTAATGCATAAAGCAGACTAACTTTTATGAACTCAAAAGACGCCTACAAGTGGCTAAGTCATTTAAAAGCAACTTAAAGGTCATTCAAAGCGGAGCTAATGAGGGAATGCATTCTAGCATTAGGAAGTAGCTGCAAGGATGTGAAATTGATGAAAACGAAAAAGCGAATACACCGGCCGAACGGATTATCTATGTCCTTTACAGAATGGAAATTTACCCTATAGAACTCGATCCATAACAAAATTGGGCGATATCATGTAGACTATTACCACTCAGCCGAGAAGATCCAACTAAATTTTAACTCAACGTATGTGTACATGGAGAGTTAAACCCCAGGTTGAATCATACATGTATAAGATGTCGCACAGAAGATAAGACATCTCGGAGCACATCCTTTTTTTTACAGTCTCTAAAACCTCTCTCGGAAGAGTGGAAGTAAAAAATGGTTGCAATACAAAGACCTATCCACCCATTAATTTAAATCTAAAAAAATCATGATCGTTTAGGCTATACAAGTTTATAAACAATATAATAATAACTGAAAATCATGTATGTCTTCTAAGGGGGTCATCCCGTGTGACTGATTTAAAAAAATCTTTTTTTTTACATAAATTGCATCCAAATATTGTGAAGATACTTCACAGATTAAAATGCCATTTGATTTTTTTATTTTGGATAAGTAGAAAGCTCGCAATCGTGGTTACCGAAAAATGCTTTTTTTAAGGATGAGTGACTAAGTTGCCGTGTACTCCAGCAATGAGCGACGATTTCCGGCTGAACAAATTGTAGAGTGTACTCAAGGCCTGAATAAATATGTGGTATAAATTTCACAGTTGTATGTTTATTGAGTTCGCCAGAAAAACTTCCCAAAACAACGAAAAAAAATGTGCCTTCATATGGGATGACCCCTTAAGCACAATAAAAGCGAGAGCATTGTTTTAGTTTTATGGGTGGTAATTTGGTAATATCTTTGACTTATGATTTAACTAGCCTCTGTTCTCCCTGTTGAGCATTATAAGATTTGCATCGGATGAAATTTGAGTAATTCTTAGAAATTACTGGAATATTTAAAGGCCACGGGGAAACTCGACTCGACAATATTTTGCAGATATTAATCAGAAAAAAAGAGATCGGATTAAAAGTAATCGAACAAACCTAGGATTTAGATTTTAAGCTTTTCTCAGTCGAAGGTGTAAACTCACCTAGGAAATTGTTGAGTTACTCAATATCGATCCAGTTCGAAGGTCAGACGATAAGACTGACGCGTAGTGTCTCTTTTTGAACACCGAAATATTAGACATGACACGAAATTTCGTAAAAAGCGATATTCCTCCGAAAAATTTAGTTTTATCTCGAATATTGGTAATGTTATGTATCTGATAAAAACTACAAGAATTAATTGCTCGGGATAGTCACTGCGACAACTGGATAAGAAGACTTTAATTTAAAGGATCGGTCGAAATAACTCCCTAATCATTATCAGATTCCAGGCAGAGAAATCTGCTAATTGAAAATGACTCTTGACTTACTGAATGTAATCAATATATTGTAAAAAGTAAGAATTATATACAATATATGTAATATATATAAATTACGCAAATCTAGAACATCTAGCAGGTTAATGAAATTTCTAGCTTATCCACTGGTTTAAGAAATTCTAATAATATCGCGGTGCTACAACCACTGAGTCTGAGTCGTATTCAAGATTGGAATGATTTTGTAAAAGAGTTTAATGAATGCACTCAATTAAAAATTTAACAATTTGCAAGGATTGTTTTATATTATTTTACTTTCTTTAACATAGATGGCTATACACCATCTCCATGCTTAGATATTATCTGTCTCGTCTCTCGTCCTGGGATATTCACAGTTCGTTCGCAAATTTCCTCGATATTTATTTATTTATTTATTTATTATTTATTGTCAATCTACAACAATTTAACCCAAAACAGTCTGCCCTGTATTTTCAAGTAAATGCTTCCTATCTACCATTCCCTCTTCCAGGCAGCTAGTGCTGGTATTAGGAAGAGGTTGTGAAGTTATCTAACTATATGACAGAATTAGAATTTTTATTATCTACTATTGTACTTAATTATATTCGATTATACTTGACATGTTCAACAGACACCACTACATGGTTTGTGGATAATTGTAAAAATACATTAGTCCAATATATACAATTTGATCCTATGATCACTAAACTGATCCCTAAACTGAATGTCACACAGCACCATACTACATTGCCAAGTAAAGTTTTAGTATACTTAGGAATAGAAGCTACTTAGTATTTAGAAATTACAAGCTTACAATTTTTCTACAATTTGTTTCTATTTTACTTTCATCAAAGCTACTATAAGAGCACCACCATTACTACTGTTAGTTACAAAGGAAATAAGAGGTAGTAGGTTATAGAATTTTACATGTCCTGGTTGGTAATGTGGTCCCTTACTTTGCTTGCGAAGATGTGTAGTCTGGGAGTATTTTTTATCTCAGTTGGGAGTGCATTGTATACGTCACTAGAAGTTGCTAGTAGTCCTGTGCGCAGTCTGTCCGTGTTTGCTGTAGTCTTTCTTATTTCGTTCCTTCGTCTAGTGTTGTGAGTATGGAGTTCAGAAGCAGTGGTGATCTTCAGGTTTGTTTTGATTAGCTTGTTCATCAATTTGTATATGAATTTAGCCTTCTCCAATTTGATTATCTGATTTAGGCTTAATTTGTTTGTCTTTTGTAATATTTCTCTAGTAGATGTAAACCATGGTATGATATACAGATAGCATCTAATAAAAAATTATTGCAATATTTGCAACAGGCTATATGAATTAAGGTGCACAATCTTAAGTCCAAATACGTACTTGTCTGCATAGAAAAATAATGAAAATTTTATTAGCGATAAGAGAAGAGACCATCATATCAACACCCACACAAATTTCAGCTTCATGTAATAAAATGGGTATACAAAAGCCAAAATTTCATCAGGTGTAGAGTAATAATTTTATCAATATTAGATCAGTCCTTCGAGACTCTGTAGTCAAGAAAATGCGCATATACTCAGCGTACGAATCCCTTATTTCTCAGTAACTAGATATCAAAGTAAATTAACGTAATACCGGTGTAAAAGAAAGTGGAGCATGTTGTGCGCTAGCCCTTCTATTTGTACGGTAAACACACGACCATTTATCTGATATGGAAAGTAGCTTGCTGCATAATTCACGGACAATAAACCGGACTTCTCGACCCATACAAATAGCAAAGCGTAAATCGCAAGTTTTGTGTGTTTACATTCATTTGAATGGATTCTGCGCCCTAAACTACTATTCATACAGAAAAATGGTTTTCTGATAATCTTAATCCCTTAAATCGTAATCAAATTTTACCTTTTCTAACAAAATACAGTGCAGAAGTCATCAAGAGTTCTCCCTAACGCATTTATATTCAATATTGGATTAAATTACAGTAGCCTTTAATGAAGGAAGAGCAACAATTTCATTTTAAATATCTCTGAAACTATCTCCCATAAAAAATTAGGTTATAACAAATTGCTGTTTTCTTTTATGTTAGCTATTTTTTTAGTAGAGCTTTAGCGTAACATAGGGCTTCCATGGCCCGCAGATTCGTCATTTTCATAGTTTGAATAACATTGCGCGGGTTTTGGGTCATCCCCTTATATTTAATAACAGTATAGGAAATAAATTCAGAATGTCCGCATTTCTATTTAAATAGCAAGAGGACATACCAGCCAAAACAATAGTTTTAACCTTTACTTTTTTGGATTTGAATGCTATGGCAAGAGATACACATTTCACTATTTTCCTCACATCACACCAGAAATGTTAATCTAACGTAAATTTATTTTACATTATATAGGGTAAACTTCTGTGTTGAACGAAAGTTTATCTCGAGTCCATCGAACACCCTGCTCATTATCCGAGATACTAAATAGAGCAGCATATCAATTTTGAAGTTCAATTCAATGCGTGTTTATTATTTTTAGAGCTTTGGAGGAATACGGAAAGTGTTCCACACGTTAGATTAAAATTTGTAGTTTTAACAATTAAAATCCCCAGGCACACCTTGAATTTTTAAGACTGCTCTGCCGTAAATAATATTTAATTTATTGTTAACTGCATAGTAGAACACCTGCAATTACCAATGAAGAAATCGCAACTTGGAATCAGTAAGACATAAATATAAACAAATGTAACCCTACATCACTTTTATTAAAAATAGTGAAAATAAAGTAATTTTTGTGTATAAAGTTTACAATCTACGTCCACGACGACCTCCCTTCCTACGAGTGGAATCAGATGGAATTGGGGTAACATCCTCAATTCGGCCAATTTTCATTGAGGAACGAGCCAAGGCTCTCAATGCCTGTTGAGCTCCTGGTCCAGGAGTTTTTGTTTTGTTACCTCCAGTAGCACGAAGCTTTATATGAAGGGCAGTAATTCCAAGAGTTTTACATTTCTCGGCGACATCCTGAAAATTAAAATGTTAACATTTATCGATTAAAGCACTTAATGTAAATTATCCTATACACACCTGAGCAGCCAACATAGCAGCATAAGGTGAAGCCTCATCTCGATCAGCTTTAACTTTCATTCCACCCGTAACACGGGCAATTGTTTCCCGGCCTGACAAATCTGTAACATGTACGAAAGTATCGTTGAAACTAGCATAAATATGAGCTACGCCGAAAACAACTTCGCCAGCACGCACTTGTGGACCAAGCGAAACTTGGACCTCTTCTTTTTGAGTTTTGTTTTTCCTTGGAGCCATCGTTTAGCTAAAATCAGAAAATTATCATTAATGAAAACTGTCAAAGTCAAACACAAATTTCATTTATAAACATCGGCTCAATCACTCAATATTATTCATGAAAATTATTATTTATATTGTTTTCGAGACATTTAGCATTTTGTTGCTGGTTTTATTTCATTGACAATTACTGGTTTTAAGCAAAAATTCATAAAAATTTCCTCAACTCACAAATTACAGTCCTCCTCGGATTGCCGGATATACAAGAAAGAGCACACATAGCGCCACTTGACAGACCTATTTTGTGGGCATTGCCATGCCATTTACTGTCATACTTATGCATTCGACCATGGGACCTTTTAAACAGATGTCTAGTCAGAATTTCATAATAAAACATATTAAAAACATTTTTCTACAGGATACGCGATATAATAAAATTATTATGTTAATTTCCATTAAACTATCTCCAAAAATTGGATATAAAATAATTAAATGAAATTCAAATCAATTATGATTCCTAGAAATGTGGTGCAGATTCATGAAACATTTTTATTAATTCTGTTAGCTATTCTACATGCTAATTAGAATTTTTAATAAAATGAAAAAATCAGCTGGAAAGATATTTATTAGCGCTTTGTAAACAGCCATTGTTTGCAAACAAAAATTTCAATGAACGTACGTAGAAGATTATGTCCAATGTCAGATCCATAATCGCATCTCTTCGTCGGTTATTCGCTTTTGCCCGATGTTCCGTTAAGTCAGTCGTCAGTCAGCCATATTTGTTGTTATCGTCACTCGGGGAGACTTTTTTGTATAAATCCTAAATTATTTTTAAATTTTACAATCAGACAAATTCCATAATATCTGTAGTATAATTTAGAATCAAGTGGCAGTTTTTATTTTCGGTTTTTGGCTTCTGTTGGCGAGAAAATCGTGAGGAAATTCCAGCAACAAAACCTCGTACAATGAAGACCAACAAAAGAGTGTTTGGGGATTGAAAACAAAGGGCTGTAGGGAAAGTGATGGATTTTTGATGATCTGTTGGAAGCTGAAGTAGCCCCCCAGCTGATTACCATTGTGTGTTTTTTCAGTAAAATTTAATTTTAGTGTTTGGTTTTGCGTTTTTGTGTTAACTAAATTGATCCTGATTTAAGTTTTTTTTTGTTTTTTTTTTTTTTAATTTAACACTCAATTGTGGGTGAAATCCCTTGTACTTGAAAATTTTTGTGTCAACCTGGCGAACGGAGGCAACGGAGGTGGAGGCGCTCAGTCAGCCGCCGCTGTCGCCAATAGCCACCAAGCGCAACAAGGTGCACAAAGAAACGATGCGGCGGGACAAGATTGGACTCCTGAGGAGTGCGATAGATTCAGCTTCGATGATTCGGATAGATTTGAAGAGGACTCACTATGTAGCTGGAGTTCTGAACCTGAAAGTTTGTGTAACAACTGGCGCGGTTGGAAGAAACCTCTTGCGAATAGTGCATTTGCTGGTGGTGTTATAAGAAAAACAGCTGAAGGTAAGGAAATTTTCTTATTGTATTTTTCATTAAAAAAAATTAAAATAAAAAGAAAATGGTAAAGGATAAAAATGATACTTCTGTAAACAATGGGGGATCCTTGTGAAATGTTAAACTGGCCTGCAAACCTAGATGGCGCTTGTTTTTTGTTTGTTTTCTTTGTTTATACCAAATCAGAATTTCTGAAACAGTTTTTATTATACCCTAGATGAGGAAAGGGGTATACTTTGTCATTCTGTTTGTAAGGGGAATAAATTGCATACCCAGGAATAAGTAATGTTAAAACTTA
This sequence comes from Dioctria linearis, assembly GCA_963930735.1. Classification (NCBI taxonomy): domain Eukaryota; kingdom Metazoa; phylum Arthropoda; class Insecta; order Diptera; family Asilidae; genus Dioctria; species Dioctria linearis. The sequence goes on along the minus strand of OZ005742.1, from coordinate 37,425,246 downwards.
TTTCGATTTTTGCAAGTTTGTCTGTCTGTCTGGTTGTCCATCTGCACGATAACTCTAGAACGCGTTTACTTCGGTTGAATTTTTGCACACGGGCTTTTTGAAACAAAAGGGGAAATTTAAGTTCGAAAATTGGACCAATCTGGCAACTCCGTCGTACAAAAAGACAAAAAAAGTACAAAAATTTTGCTTTTCACTATATGGGCACTGCTAGAGAACGCGTTGACCAAGAAAAATGTAATTTGGTGCATTGTGTTTTCATAGCAATAGTAAATAAAATAAATTTCAAAAATGGACTAAATTGGTCATCCCCTTCTTGGTGTTGCCATACAGTACTTTGGATTTTCTTGTATGTTCCCAGTTTAAATTTTTACACGAGGCATTGGAATTTAAGTTTTTTCCTTAATTTCAGTTAATTTATAACAAAAATAATATTGTACTTTTATCCACTCATCAATCACCAATAAATTGGCAAGCTTCATAAAAAACAAAAGATTTCACAACTGTAAAATAAATGAAAAAATAGTCTTCAATATTCTAAGTGTGCAAAACTAAAGCAACTTTACAACCAACTATATAGCAAAGCATCTTCAGGATATTTACTATGCAACTCTTGTACATGCAAGAGTATTGCTAAAAATAAACGCACCAATTCGCGTCCATTTAAGGAAAAGCTATCTTATAAGAAGGGTTTTTAGTAGAATTTACTGAATGTCGATGCCTAAACTTTCTAGTACAATACTAAGCTGAATATTAATCATTTAATTTAAATTAAAAACTCGAAAACATTTGTCTGTATAATAATTGAAAATATCAGTGCATGCGCAAATCACTAGTTTGCGTCCAGTCTAAGCCAGTTTGCGCCCAGGATAAAAAGTCATAAATGCTGCTTTTAGCAAGAGGTGTTTAATAAATGTTGCTTTAAAAAATACGCGTTATTCGCGATTTGAAAAGCCATTAAAATATAAAAAGTTGAGATAAAATTTACAGTAACATAACATTCGTTTAAAACAAATTCAATTCAAATTGTGCTGTTGATAACGGGATCTTTTAAACTTTTATTAAATTAAAAGGAACAATTCAAGAAGAAGTTAAAATTTTTGCCTTAAAGCTTGATTTAGTTCAACATACTTTTTAGCCAAAATTGAAGCACTTGTTCTCACCCCACTTCTTCTATTATGGATTAAAAGCATTTATCTGGTCGCCTAATATGGGTTGTATTAAATGGCGTTACATCTGAACCTCACCCTATAAATGCCGGTGTGCCCCAGGGCTGTGTTATCTCTCCATCTTTCCCCTTAATTTTCTTTGATGATTCCTTACTTTCAATCCCATACATAGTCTTGCCGATGACAGTACCTTGGTTTTGTTTACCCCTTTTGCACTCTTACTGACTTTAGAGGGAATGCCGCATGAGTCAAATGAGTATGCATGATTAGATCATTGAATAACGATCTTGACAATATCCTTGCTTGGGGCAAAAGGAATCGTATCTAATTGCATCTTAGATCCAAAGGTAGTTCATCTATTTAAAACATCATCACTCAACCACTCCCGTTTCTTTTAATGGCGTACTAACACTAACACTGGTTGTAGAATGGGTGTTGTACTGGGAGGAAGTATAAAATGATACCGTTTGCGCTGAAAGACTCACTTGGCTCCAATGCTAAATGGGACTCGAGGCCGTCAACAAAAATGATTTATACCCTAGATGAAATCTATAGGGTATACTAAGCTTGTCATTCCGTTTGTAACACCTCGAAATAATGATGGTAGAGAAAAATGGATTGGACACTCACGCATAATATTAAAAGTTTTTTTGATTTGTGTATGTCCGTCGGTCCGGAATTAAAAAAAAAGTAAAATTAAGTTCGAAAATGAGACAAATCGGGAACTCCTTCGTGGGGTTGCTATACAAAAATTTCGTTTTCCACTATACATATATTTGAACATTACTTGAGAACGCGTTGATATGGAGAGTTGAAATTTTGTACATGGTGTTTTTATAGTAATAGCAAAAAGAATTCAAAAATGGGCTAAATCGGGCAACCCCTTCTTGGTGTTGCCATATAAAAATTTAGGTATTTTACGTATACTATGAAAGCATTTTTATTGTACTAAAAACTTGTTTAGAATATTATATCCTATAAAATTAGTTATAATCATTTTTTCTGTCTGACTAAACGTTCTGGAAATATATGCGAAAAACCATTTCAAAAATCAAAATTAAACTTATGGGTACCATACGAAATTTCATACGCGCATTTTTCTAGGGTATCATAAGAATTGATCTTAGACCAATTCTAGCTTTTTTAGTTGTTGAATTAATTCAATACTTGTATTTAAACCATTCGTGATACATTCTCATGCAGCCTGACTTAAACCGACCTAAAAACCAGTCCTCTGGCATTGACTACATCCCTAGATGGTCGTACGTAGGGAAAAACAACGGTTTTTTTCAAATATGTGCCCTGCATTCATCTCCTTTATATTATTTATCAGCTCATAAAATTATTTTCGAATAACCTCTTCAGAAACTGTATCTTTGGCTTCAGTTAGGTCTTTGGGAATTCGATATGCAAAAGCTCTGGATTGCATTTCAGGAAAATGTTATATATGTTAAAAGGCTATCAGGACGTAATGGAAACCCACATTTGACTAACGACTCCATACAACTTAACTAGTTTTTCTTCATTTCCGGTAAAATACTTCGTGTTCCAGACTTTCCTACGCCTTCAGGATGTCTTCCAAAGAATTTATCCTGGAATGTTGTTTTTGGAATATTTTATTTTCTGCTAGTTGCTCTAATAGAAATTTTCTTTGTCGAATGTCCGACAATGCTTCGTTAATATTCTTTCATATTTCCTTAAATGCAATGCATTAATTCAGATTAATTAATAAAGTGTAGCTTGTAGGACGCAATTGGGGGCAAGGTAAAAATTTCAGCTCTAATTTCCGGCCACCAGTGCATGCAAACTGGTTCATGGTAGTAATACTTGATCCATTTCGTGGTCACTAAAATTAATTATGCCTAAAATTAACTTAAATTTCAAACAATATTATATTTATTTGAAATATAACTACTTAAAATGCTTTCTCATGAAATAAAAATGGAATATAAAGAGCAGTCCCTTACATCTTAAACTACATTAAAAAATATTTTTTATTGCACTTGCGAATTATTTGCATGCCGAAACCTAATTAACTGAACTCTGATGACTGAATTTTAACTCAATGATCCTGTTGGTCACTTTAGTTGGGTTAGCAGATACACATCGAACATGAGGATATAGAAATATCTGCATTTTAAAGAAAATACGTCGTTTTATGGCATGTTATAAAATGAAGTGGACACGAATTTGTGTAGTTACCCTACATATTAGTAATTTTCAATTATTGTATTTCATAAGATCGTTGGAATTTTTCTTTTTCACTATGACACATAACAAGTTTGACATAGTTTCAAATCCAAATAATTGAAGAAAATTGTAACGAATTCCCAAATTTCAATCGTTAAAAATTACAATATTGATAAAGAAGTATAAAACGACCAGAAATATTAACACTGCATTTGGATTGACGACTGCGAAACACTACAATTCTCACATACAGGAGAATTGATCTAATAAATGTCGATTTCGATGGGACAAATCAGTGTTGCACTTTTTCTGGCAGTGGAACATTGAAATTTATAAAAAGTTGCACACTGAAAAATATTGAAGCCTGCTATTTTTATACCTTAGATGAAATCATAGGGTATAACTACTAAGTTTGTCATTTCGTTTGTAAATAATAATAATAATAAATATTGATAGTAGAGTAAAATAGATTGGACATCCACGCATAATATTAAAAGTTATTTTGATTTATGCATGTCCGCCCGTCTGTCAGACCGACCGTCCGCCAGACCGACCGTCCGCATATAACTCTAGAACGCGTGTACTTATGTCGATTTCGATCCGATCAAATCATTGTTGTGCTTTTTATTTCATTTAAATAAAAAGTTTCACACATAATCGGGACAGTATACACTTTGATAAAGTAGAGGACAATTGAACTTCAATATGTATTTGTAACATCGAAAAAAAATTCAGTGCAAAGTAGGGGTAGTTCAGTGCAAACCTAGTGTTGCACTTCTGCTATAAAAGTTGTTCCATCGAACATTTTCAGTGCTGCACTGCTAGAAAAGTGCAACACTGACGTTGATCTGAAGTCCATTGAATCGACATTAGAGAGCTGAAATATGGGCTATAAAAAAAAGTAAATTTAAGTTCGAAAATGGGACAAATCGGGAGTGGTTGCCATACAAAAATTTCGTTTTCACTATAGACTGCCTGAGAAAACGTAGAGGGCTGAAATATGTATATGCGAAAAATCACTTCAAAAATCAAACTTGCACAGGGTGCCCATACGAAATTACATACGGGGCATTCATATAGATTCTATAATATCAGAAGAAGTGGCATTAGACCAAAGCATTTTTACTTGTTTCATTTATTTTAGAGTTATGAAATCATATTTTGTTGTTTATGAAGTATGCCCGTTTATTGGTGATTGATGACTGGATAAAAGTACAATATTATTTTTGTTATAAGTTAAGTGAAATTAAGGAAAAAAACATAAATTCTTCTTTTTCTTGAAACAGTTGCTATTGTTTTGCACAACACTGTAGGAGTACAAAAGGTTTTGAAAGTACAGAGAATGAATTTAATTCTTACAAAACGCTAAACCTGCTAAACTTTGAATCGAAATTTATCAAGTTTTATTTTGACATTTTAATGGCAAATTGATTATTTTCTCCATGCTTTGAAAACCTTTTCTACTATAAAGTAATTCAATTCGCAATCTCCTGTGCTCTGCAGTACACTGAACGCAACCAAAGCAGCACAGCTAATGAGATTTACCTATGTTTTAGTGTAGACAACAATATAAAACAACTAAGATATAATTTAATCAAAACATTACAGTCGAAAACCTTAGAATATAGAACTAACGAACGGTAATGATTCAAATTTTAGAATTGTATACCTACATACGTAGATAATTTGACATCCTTTTAGTTGAATTATCATCACAGCCTTTTCTACAAGCAAATTAACACTTTTACCTATTCCGAATTTCAATAATTAAATAAAAAGTGTAGTTTTAAACGTAATTGTTTTTGATTTTTATTGAATTTGTTATTCGATTGAAAGTACTTTTTGAATTTCTAGCTGAAATCTCGGTTAGAAATTTATACAGTTGTTTTCATTCGCTGTATTTAATTCTTTCTTTCTTTAATTCAAATTAATACCTAACATTTACCTAGCATTTGAGTTCTCTGGCTAAAAAAAAAGAAAAGAGTTAAAAGGAGAGACTTCGGGCAATCCTCTTATTGCGGTTCTACTAGAAAAATGTGTCCAGGGAACATTTTCAGGTCAATTTCTCAGGAAAAGTGTAGTTCATAAGTTGGGAAAACTGTAAGTGAAACTTGATCATATAAAGCCTGTAACGAAAAGCTCTGTCGTGCCCATGGTGGGTATAAATTGAAAACTACTCAATGGATTTTTATAAAATTTTATTTTATATCCTACTAGCTATGAATTCCTAATTCCGAGCTTGTTTAATATTTTTTCTGGCGAATTTTCTGATCCTTCTTCTCATGTTTTTCATCAACCTCTGCACAAACTTTTTTGTGGCTGCTTTCGATGTATATGCCCAACGTCTTTTGAATTCATCCCTGGTTTTTACAGTTCCTTTTTTTTTTTAATTTTCCCTTCATAATGCCGAATATTTTCGATTGGACGAAGTGTCGGTGTATTCGGAGTTTTGTTTGCTTGAAATCCTATAAAATTGGCTACAATAATTTTTACTGTCCGACGAACCGTTCTAGAAATCTGTATATGCGAAAAACCACTTCAAAAATCCAACTTGCACAGATGGGTGACCATACGAAATTACATACGGGCATTCATATAGATTCTAGAGTATCATAAGAATTGGTCTTAGACCAATTCTAGCTTTTTATACCCTTGATGAAATCTATAGGGTATACTAAGTTTGTTATTCCGTTTGTAACGCACAGAAATAATGGTGGTAGAGCAAAATGGATTGGACACCCCCGCATAAAATTAAAAGTTATTTTGATTTTTGCATGTCCGTCTGTCCGTCCGTCCGTCTGTGCACACGATAACTCGAGAACGCGTTTACTTAGAAAGCTGAAATTTTGTACAGGGACATTAAAAAAAAAGTAAAATTTAGTTCGAAAATGAGACAAATCGGGTAACTCCTTCGTGGGGTTGCCATACAAAAATTTCGTTTTCCACTATATACAGGGTGTTCCGTAAATGTCTTTAATCCTTTAAGGGGATGAAAGTAGAGGTCATTTGGGTAAAAAAAGTCTAGATACTTTTATATCGAACTCCGCTTGGTTTTCGATTAAATCGATAATATCGGTTTTCGAGATTTTGCATACCTCTTCAGAGTAATTTCGTTATAAGTTCTATTGTAATTAATGGATTGTGACGTTCATACCTTTATTTTAAAGAACACATATTGGCCTTTCTAAGAAAGCATAATTAGTTATAATTGTGCCTTCAATTATTTTAAACAAAAACAGTTTTCTCTAGAATTTTTTATTTCACCAAAATTTTTGTTGTTATTCGAAATATCACCATTGCATGAACTTGCAGAACTATGAAAAAATTTGCGCATTATGTCCCCTTTCCAAAATGACCTCCCTAAGTGCTATCAACAATAACAATCAAAAGATATAAACAAACATTTTGAAGATGTGCCCCTCGAGGTAATCTTCAGTTTTTTCGTAGGATTCTATCTCCTCCTACAGTTTTTAACCTACGACAACCATTTATATGTCATTGTACGGGAATCTGAACTGGCTATTAGATAGGGTACCTTTCGATTTCGAATTTCGAAAATGGAGGGGGTAATTTCGAAAAAAAAACACTTTTTTACCAAACTTGATATTTACGTAGATTTCGTTATTCCGCATCTTCATTTTTGCGGGAGGGGCAAGCTCTGGGAGGGGTGGAAGTTCAAAGTTTCAACTTTAAGCGGCTATATTTGAATAAAAACCACCAAAAATGTCTTTTCCATTTATGAATTTAGGACTTACTTGCTAGAACAATGCTTGGTTGAGAAAATATAGCCGTTTAAAGTTGAAACTTTGAACTCCTGCCCCTCCCAGAGCTTGCCCCTCCTGCAAAATGAAGATGCGGAATAACGAAATCTACGTAAATATCAAGTTTGGTAAAAAAGTTTTTTTTCGAAATTACCCCCTCCATTTTCGAAATTCGAAATCGAAAAGTACCCTATCTAATAGCCAGTCAGATTCCCGTACAATGACATATAAATGGTTGTCGTAGGTTAAAAACTGTAGGAGGAGATAGAATCCTACGAAAAAACTGAAACACAATGTACGAAGTGTTTTCATAGTAATAACAAATAAAATTTCAAAAATGGACTAAATCGGGCAAGTCATTCTTGGTGTTGCCATATAAAATTTTTGGTTTTTTACATATACTTTGAAAACGATCAGTCCTAGACATTTTTATTGTACTAAAAACTTCTTCAGAATAAGAAATCCTATAAAACTGGTTAAAATCATTTTTTCTGTCCGACGAGCCGTTCTAGAAATATATGCGAGAAAGCAATGCAAAAAATAAAAATTGCTCAAATGGGTGACCATAGGAAATTTCATACGGGCATTCATCTAGCGTATCATAAGAATTGGTTCTACACCAATTCTAGCTTTTTCACTTGTTTATTTGTTATATGTATACCCTTAGTTGCTACACTGGCTGTTAGATGTGTTTTCTCTACCTACTTGAGTACTTGCTCAATCACTTTAAGTGTTTGCTAATTACCTTCTTTTTTGTTATTTTGCTAATGTGTATGCTTAGAATTAAGTAACCACTGTCGATCTATGTACACAACTTTCAAGGACGTGGCCTTGACCAGGGTCTTTCAATAAAGCATTTTTGTATTGGATTGTATTGGAACAAGTGCACAAGTTTGAACCTGCGATATCTTTGAAGGAACTTGTAACATTTAAGTGACTACGCTTTCTTTGAAAAACGTAATTTTCTTTGAGGAAAGAGTGATTTTAGAGGGCGAAGGGGGTCTATAGCAAAAGTGTGATTAGGACACTCCAAGGAATTCATTGTCATACTCCATTCTACTTATTTACCGAACTTACTGTATATGTACCTACATTTTTCAAACTTCCAAATTCAAAGTTTTCGCTTTTTACATCAGTTATGCACTGATCAAATCTTGGATAAACTCCACAATAACGATTGGAAAGTACCACTGATATAGATACATTTATAAATAGACCGATTATATACTTTCTCTATAGGTATGTCACAGTTTTTCGTAAAGTTGTTATTGTTAGTTGTTTTATCAATTGAAATGGATAAAATGACAATCAAAATATATGGTTATTAAAAAATTCTAGTTGCGTTAGTATTCTTCTTTTCTGTGGTTGATTTGCAATATTTTCTCTTGTACAAGAACCTCCCATTATATCTTTCCAAATTAATGTAGGTATATTTGAGTTTCATATTTGGTTCATACGACTTCTAGGACTTCTTTTAAAATTAAAAATTAAATTTTTGTAATGTCTTTCGGTAGATAAATTGCCACTGCCTTTCATTTCTTTTCCAGTAAGAGCCTGTGTTGTAGAAATTTTCTTTTGCGTTTCTTTATTCCTTAGCATTTTCTATCATTTTCTTTTGTTCATGTAATTATTGTTTCTATCCTACGCCGGAGCGGCGGGTTTTTCAGTGGGAGTGTAGGGCAACATGGAGTTTTTTATAATATTATTTTTTTATGTCAGTACCTATATATGAGGTCTTAACAGTATTTTTGACAAGGTTTTACATACATACATACCTATTTCGGCTAAGGGGTGCCTTTTGACACCTTCATAATTAATCAATCATAGACTATCTAGAGCAGGGGTGCTCAACCTTTCAGCTTCCCTGGGCCACATTGTAAGTAGGCGAGTTATATTGGGCCACACATAAAATATACGAACCCTAAAGATAGCTAATGAACAAAAACGAAGGATATACATACTTAGTTAACAATTTTAATTATTTTTAGCTTCATTAATTCATAAAATTTTTATTATAAAATTAAAGAAATAGCAACATGAAATTGATGTGATATTTGAGACAATAATGCTTCGATATTTTGCGATCAAAGTTGTTGCAAACTCTCAGTATGTTCTCAAGGTGCTCATAAGTTATTTTGCTCCTATTTTTATTCTTTGTGTGCTTCATTTTAGAAAATAGCTGCTCACAAATGTAGGTGCTTCCAAATAACGATGGCACGAATTGTGAAACAAGGCGTACTTTTCTCTGGAAAGATAATTCTTATAAAAGTCCAGTAAAGAGAAATAATTAAATTTTTCTTAAAGTTGAACATCAGATTGCAGATCGAGCCATTTCATTTAAAAATTTGCTGGCAAGTTTATGTCGACTAAAAATGGAGTCGGAAATATGTAAAAAAAATGATGTTTTTTTTGGAAATCTTGAAATCTTTTCTCAGATTCCTGTATCAAATCGAAAATCAAGTTTGCATATTTTTTGTTACTCTCAGAACAGTGTTTAGTCGACGTTTCAAAATACATAAAATTATTTGCTTGAATTTGTGACTACCATAGTTTCAGTTTCATTTCGAAAGCCGTTATAGTTTGAGGCATAGTATTATGAGCTGTTTTTCACTTTGAAGACGCAAATTTAGCTCATTTAAATGAGCTGTTAAGTCTACTAAAAAAGCAAAATCTGTGAGTCTGTTTTCATCACCAAGCTCTGGCACAGATTTTATTCTTGATTCTATAAATAACTTGATTTCATTTCGCAAATCATAAAATCTTTTCAACATTTTACCCCGACTTAATCATCTTACTTCCGAAAAATAAATAATGTCCCCAATGTCTTCAGTGTCAATTTGACTAAGTATGTACAATTGCACATTGAAAACTTTCTTTGGCCACATTGTGCAATTGTACATTTATTATGTCGAAAAGTAACTACTCCCATGGAAATTTTATATAGATAAAGAAATTATGTTTTATAAAATTAATTGAGAAAGTATTTAAGTATATTAGTTCTCCAGGGCCACATGCGGCCCGCGGTCCATGTTATAACTGAAATGCGGATTTTCTAATTTAATTTCATTGCACTGGTGTAGTCAAATGGGATAGTTACTTATGTGTAAGATGATTTACGATTAGACAATGTTATAAAATATTTAAGGCGTCAAAATACACCTCTTAATAGAAATAAGTATGCCATATAGGTATTATTGGATCCAAGAGGGGATGGGTTTGGGGGAACGTGATTAATTACTCTAACATACATTATTGGGAAAATTGGTATCAATAACGTTATAATAGTTGAACAAACTAGCAAAGAAAAGACCTGAAAAAGATACAATATACTTAATAAACGACAAACGTATAAAAAAGGAAAACTAAAAACGAGCAAAAAGTGAAAAAGTTACAATATATAAGTTCTTAAATTTAAAAGAAGAGTCTTATGCCTTAGACACACAGCGCTCTTAATGAAGAAATAACTAACGACTTATTAGTCTATAATGATTCCTTATAAACTGCAGACACACAACCATTTCTTTAATTAAGTTGTATAGTCTAAACTGGTTTTGATATACTTATAAGATTAAAAAAGCGATATGGATCGAATTATCGCGATAAACTTTGTTTTTATTTATTTCATTTTTCAATTTAACAATTTACAAATAAAAAAAAACATTATATTAAAAAGAATAAGTTTGTGATTTGCATTTCTTTGCATTTCTTCTTCTTATTTTCCAAATCGGTAGATGTGCAGAGCGTCAGATTTATATTATATGCCAAATCTAGCACATTTTTCCTCATTATAGCTATAATGAAGGAAGAAAACACTTTATTAGTGTACTTCATTATGATCTGATTTTCGAGCCATAATGACGTACATATACTATGTGACACACAGTTAGTACTAATGATTCATTACATTGTGTTTAGGGTATTACTCCAAGCGGTAACTGTAACTTATGTAAAACTGACAAAAGTTTGATTTCAATAGCTCCTGCGTCCTAAACTACTATTCATACAGAAAAATTGTCTTCTGATAATCTTAAGCTTACTTTCTTAAATTTTTATAACTTCCCTAACAAAATTATTTAAACAAATTTATCTTAATCATATGACAAATACTCTCAATTGAGTAATTATTGCATATGTGAATATGACGTGCTCCGATTTATTCTAATCAATCTCGCCCTAAAGACTCGAACAGAGAACTACGGCCACACATACACTATTGCAATTATTACTCAGCTAAGAGTTATTGAGCGTAAAATGACAATCAAAACTATTTTATTATTTTTTTAAGCAAGTTGTATAGTAAATGTAGCCTTTGGGGAGGTAAGGAGCCAAGTTTAAAATTACTAGAAGACTATTTTCCTGTGTGGATAGTAGTTTGGGCTTATGGCATATATGTATAAAATCAATGCCTAGTTACTTTTTCAAAAGAATCAAAATTAAACATTTTAGAGAATCGGACTAGCACGGACACATATAGATTTCTATTGGGAAGTACATATTTCTCGAGGGTCTTGACCCCATACAATTTTTCTTATTAAATACATAATATGTATATGTTGTTATGTCACTTTGCTCTACATCCATGTATGTATAAATATAATATACCTACAAGTTGTCGCCCAATTTGGCCCATTTTTGAACTTGTATTTGCAATTTTCTTGAGAACGCCGTGTACAGCTCTCCACGTCGACGCGTTCTCAGACAGTTTCCAAATATCTAGTGAAAAACCAAATTTTGTGTGGCAACACCAAGAAGATGTTACCTAATTTAGCCCATTTTTAAAATTTTATTTACTATTGCTATGAAAACACAATGTAGTAAATGTCAGCTTTCTAGGTGTACTCGTTGTCAGGCAGTGTCCAAATATATACTAAAAAACGAAATACTTGTATGGCAACCCTACGAGGGAGCTGCCCGATTTAAACCATTTTTGAACTTGTATTTGCTATTTTTATGAAAGCGCCGTGTACAAAATGTCACCTTTCCAGGTCGAAGCGTTTTCCGGCGTTTTCTAGATCTCGCCAACCGTGAAGCTGGAACCAACCAAACACATTCACAAAATTTCATTGAAGTCGGTGGAGCGGTTTCGGAGATTAGCGTGTACGAACATATCGTGGGGATCTCGATTTTTATATATTAAGATATTGAAGAAAATATTTGTTATTTCCGTTTCATTCATTTTCGGTAATATTTTCACGATGTTAAATAAATTATATAAATAGACATAAAAAGTGTTGCCAACGGCTGTTTTTGCTGCGCGCTACTCAGCAGCTGCAAACTTTACGAGAAAGGTTTCAAGGATGTTTATAAATAACCTGCAGTTTTTATTGCGCGCAGCTCAACTGCAGCTTTTGTTTTCAATAGTCTCAATTCAGCACTCTCTGCGTTGTGTTTTTCTTGTACTGTATACAATTTCCTTTTAACTTCCTCAAATAGAATTAATAATTGCGCTGCAATGTCCTTTAATGGATATTTTCTTTTATTCTGGTTGTGGTAAAGACCACTTCGGACATATCATAAGCATTCTTTCGCGTCCACCAACTTTATAATACATTCATTGAAATAATAAAATCAACTGTGAATTTTGACGAATTTAAAGTTTAAAAACCCGTTGCAAAAGTTTCAATTAAACTAAAAATTTCATACTCTGCCAGCAACCTTCTCTTTAGATGCTTTTGCAATGCAACTTCCAAGACTTCAACAGCACCTAAAGGCTGCACATACTCGAGCCGCAGGCATTAGTAAGGACATCCGTTAATGACTTTTAGAAATATTCAGAAGCGGCTATAGTATGTATGTACATATTCTCGACCAAATCCTGAATTTTCATCGAAGCTATTAGATATTCTATTATTTTAATGAGTTCTACACTTTAAATTTTTCGTCTATCGAAGGCTTTTATAATCAACAAAATCCAGGTCTAGAATTTTTAAAATTTCTATACTAAAAGTGTTGCTCAGACCTCATTGTTCAGCTCCATATTGAAAATTAAGAATAATATAAAAATAAAAAACTGACATCTGTATATTCTTAAAATGTCGTCTATTGTCCTGTATCGATTGAGTATTATATTAAATTTTGACCAGGCCGTTTGGTTCATTGAGCATTAGGAATTAACAACTAAAAAGCTGCAACTTTTTGTCGATGCAATCATGGTTGATTGTTCAGTGGTGGTGACTAGGTATAAGAATATCGCGTGAGTAATGGTTACAATGTAAACTAAAATAAATATGAAAAATTTATAAATTAAATTAATACGCGTATGTATGCTTCTTCATATGTAAGGTATGTATGTACTGTCATAATTCTCTGTTATTCTTACCAGTATAGGCAACCATGTAGAAACTTTAGTGTATGTACCTATACTTATTTCTGATAAAATTTTCATGTTATAAATAAAGTTGAATAGTAATTTACTTTAATTCTACCATAAAATTGGCAATATGTTATACTTGTCATGCTTATATAATCGCCGAGTTGCGTGAGAGAGATTGAGATTGAATTGAAAGTCCCACATTGACTATAAAAATAGGGGTTGAATGGTAAAAAATATCTACACGTTACGTACTTATATAAATCTGTTTATGGAAATAAATGAAACGATCAATTAGCAAAATATATCATAAAATTATTATACATGTGTACATTGTACATATTATATGTAGTTTTTCTAATTAGTTTCCTAGAGAAAATTCTACATTTTTTTGAACAATGTTTTTTTTAACAAATTTATGTTTTTAGAACGCAATTTCGCTTGTGTTCTAAACATATCAATCATATTTCTTACTACCACTACTACTACTACTTTCTATTAATAAATGTGAATATTTTTATTTAAAATGTTGAAAATTTAGGAGAGTTATTTATTGTAAAATTTTTATATTCTGAAATCATGAGGTAATTTAGTTTTTGCATACGTTTGTAGCGCATCGCATAGGTATAATTAACATTTCCCCCTCCTCTTCTCCGTTTTGACGTTATGGCTCAATAAAATTAAAACTCGGAATTTTAACTCGGTTTTCGTAACTACTATTTTTACGAAAAGCACGTCATCAACACCAATTTTTCATATTGGATTTAAAAAGCCCAAAAGCTCCTTTTAAAATGATCTATGATACTCTATACTCAAAATTTGACTCTTTGAGTTTTTACCACTTTTTCGTATATGTATATAATCCAACGAAAAAGTTCAATGTCAGAAACTAGTCAATTATCTTTCAGGAAAGAGCTTTTTAAGCAATTTTCGCTAGATATGTATGCTTAAGCAAAAAGTGCAAAAAACGCAAATCATCAATAGTGGGTTCACCAAACCAGGCTGACATTTTTTCCGATTTCTTGTAAAACCATCATTAGTTGGCTTCACCAAACTAAGAAGATTTTTTTCTCGATTTCTTCCAAAACTGTGACCGTACTTCGGATTGAAGACGGGAAAACTTACCATAATTATTAAGTACGAGTATGCTGTATATTTTTATTTTTTAAGTAAATAAATAATTATAGGCGCCGTCATATATTTTTAGTGTAAAAAGCAGGATTTTATCTTATCTAAAGGTTTATGTGCTGTTCAAACAGTGACAGCTTCTTCCAGGTTTTTGGCTGCTTTTTAGAATTATTTACATTTTCTTAGGTAAGAAGTCGTTTGGACATTATATTATCAAAATAATGTTTTGCAATCATCATTACTTCAGTAAGCGATAGGTCTCATCACTAAAATCCGGACAAGACACTTTGCTTTTTCTCTTGTAAGTATTTAATAATACAGGGTGTTTCCCACTAGGAGGTCAATAGAGTGAGAGGTGATAGTACTCATCTAGACGAACCAAAAATTGTATGGCAGGGGGGGGGCATATCAACCATTTAGGAGTTACAGGGTGATTAAGAAAAAAAGCTAGTTTTTTTTAAAGACACCCTGTATCTTAAAAACTACAGGGCGTACGGTCACAGATAAGAGCTCATTGTATGCAGAACTTCATGGCCTTTTCAACGACTGCTCAACCAGCGCCCCATACCCCCCGCCAAGAATTATGGTTGTCTAAGGACTGGAACGAAAAGTATTGTCGCCAAATTATATAGTATAACACTAAGAGAACAGAAAATTTCTGTATGTGATATACAATTTTCTCAGAAGCCACAAGTATTCCGTGGAACGATAACAGTTGTAATGCATTAGTCTTAGAAAATCACAACAAAAATTATTGCGGAAGGGGTTGCGTGAATTTATAGAACAAACAAAACTAAATCTAAATTAAGTATAGCAAAAGAGGTAGGAGTGTCGGTTAGAATAGTTCAGCTTTTATAAGAGGTGTTAAGGATCTTCAGACTTTAGAGGATAAAACAAAATTGGGTCGCCCAACAGGTCCAAGTTGACAAAGATATCGAGTCAAATGTCTTGAGGGAGATTGATCTCAACAAATCATCATCGATACGCGATATCGCTCAAAAATTGAAAACGAGTCACACAATGATTCAACGTGTAAAGAAAAGAAACAAGTTAAAGTCGTATAAAAGGCACAACTCGCCAAAAAGAAGTGAGCAATAATTAGAGAGAGCAATTTTGCGAGCTCGTAAATTTTACAATGCAATTTTAGAAAATTTTGACATCTATAACTTGTTTTGGAGGACGAATCGTATTTCAAAATGAATTTTTTTGACACTAGTAGGCCCTCCATTTTATACTGTTAAAGCTGGTACGGTATTTCCCGATCCAGAAAAGTCAATTAGAATAGTAAAATTATGGTTTGGCAAGCTATTTGTCAATGTGACCTCCTCAGGAGCAGGCAGGTTCTTAACAAGAGGGACAATCGATGCAAAATCTTATGTCAACGATTTCTTGAAAAACAAGTTACTACCATTTTTAAGGCAACATAGACGCTCTGTATTATTTTGGCCTGATTTAGTCAACTGCAATTATGCAAAATACACCGTTGAGTGGTATACAATAAAAACAACATTGATTTTGTTCCAAAAGAAGTGAACCTACTAAATATTCCCAAACTGCGACCAATCCAACGGTATTGGGCTCTTTTCATGCATAAACTACGAAAATAAGGATAAGTAATTAAAACCATGGACCATTGGTGACTAAAGAGTCCATTATTATTAAGGAATTATCTAAACATAAAAAATAATAAAATTTGTGTTATAGTAAATCTTAAATACATTATAAAAAACGATTGAAATTTAGTATTAAATTAAAACATTTGTTAAAAATTAACCGAGTGTTTGAGTTTATGTGACGGCAAGACTTTTCGTTCTAGTCCTTAAACTAAAAATTTCGGATTTTCTTACTTTTTGTTAAATCTATCTGTAAGCTGTAGACTCTCTTCTTTAATGTGACCTATAACACCCTATGTGTTAACTGTAGCCGTTAAACAGTTATTAACTCAAAACCTATTCCGGGCACACCGAAATTAGACGATATTTTTTTTTAAATTACGTGCTAAGGGAACAAATTATCGTTGAGAATAGATTTGAAAATAGGTTTGAGAATAAGTTTAGAGCTAATAACTCTTTAAAGGGCTTCAAATAGCACATTGGGTGTAATAGGTCAACTTAAAAAGGAGAGCCTACAGTTTACAGTTTTTATAAAAAAAAGTTATGTTAACGACCTTTTTGCAAAAATAATAGATGTAAAAAAAAAAGGTAAGAAAATCCAAAATTTTTAGTTTTTAGACAACCATTATTCTTGATGGGAGAGGGGTATGGGGCTGATGGAGCAGTCGTTAGAAAAGCCATGAGCTCTTAACTGTGACCGCACGTCCTGTAGTTTTTAAGTTACAGGGCGTTTTATGAAAAACTAGCTTTTTTCTTAATCACCCTGTAATTCCTAAACGGTTGATATGCCCCCCCCCCCCCCCTGCCATACAATTTTTGGTTCGTCTAAGTGAGTACTATCACCTCCCGCTCTATTGACCTCCTAGTGGGAAACACCCTGTAGTATGTGTATGAAATAATATATGGAACAATGACTCATTTGATATGCACATAATTACATGTATATTCCATTTTATCGGTAAAAAATACGGTAAACTATCAGAATTCCAAGCCAATTGAAGTTAGTTAGTTCGGAACGAGTCGATATTTAACTTCAGTATAATTTACAAACTTTCCCCCAATTAAATTAATTCTGGTTCTCTATAGATCCACACACAAATAAACAACCGAGTGAAAATCATATAAGGGTAGTCTAAAAGTTAATAACGAACAATATGTTACTCCAAAAAGCAGTGGAAAATATAAATTCTTTTAAGCTTTAATTTAACGTGTTGAATTGAGAATACTTAAATATACATACATAGGTAAAGCTCTGTCCCTCTCTTCCGGATTGCAATATGGATTTTGATTGATATGGTATGCTCACTATGAAATAATTGGGCTGATTCCAATTCATTGCAAAGCACTGCGTTAATTAATTCAATTGATCAGATTAATGTTCTCATTCAAACTTACTTTGAAGTACATACTATGAATTATCGAATTCACCATCTGATTGTGAATTCCATTTTTTCACATATATTTATTTCATAAGAATTCTAATGAGGTAACTTTGGTTGGAAAATTTTTACTCGATACTAAATTTCTCTTTGTTTCAATATTGATTAATTACTGCATGCCACGAAAATGAAGTGAAATGTGAAAGTGAATATGAAAAATTATGAGGAAAGTATTAATTGGTCTCGAGAACAATTATTTACAAATATCCTTTACTTATTTAACGCATAGTTTGCGTGTATTGCATTGTAGACACGCTTTTGATGTACTTTTAAAGATTCAATTTAATTTATTCCAGAGATTAAAATCGTTTTATATGTATGTTGTAATTTAAAGAACGGTAAGAGGGAATTGTCCACACATAAAGTTTCTATCAATAGCTGAAGGTTATAGAATAAACAAGAAATTTCTATTCTATAGACTATTTATTATAGAAGAAGGACTTATATGTATGTATATACTTATATGTATACCTATGTTGTATATAGTCCAGGCAATGAGTAGGCTCTGACTTACAAAAGATCCACGAGAGTTTAAATTTGGTAGATTTATACAGTTCGGTGTCCTAATTAATATTCCGAATTTGCGATGTTAATCAACCGCCGCTCGCGCCGCCCTATTGGGCAAGCGATACCGAAACCAGTTTTTCTATCTCCAACCCCATCTATGTATGTAGGTTACAAATAGCTATTATAAAAATTATAGAGCATAAAATTTCCTGCAACTTTTGTAGGAAACATTTTTCAATTAAATGAATAGTTACGAGGCAAATTCAGCAAATTCTCTACAATTCACAAAAATATCTGAGCTGTTTTCCCACGCGTGTCCCATTGCAGCGATTTTGCGAATTGTAGAATTTGCTGAGATCGATTCCCCTGTAAATCGTGAACTATTGATTTTGATTGAAAAATGTTTCTTGCAAAAGTTGCAGGAAATTTTTTGCTCTATTATTTTTATAACAGCTATTAGTAACATAGGTGGGGTTGGAGAGAAGATATACTCGAAAAACTAGTTTGCGGTACCGTTTGTCCAATAGGGCGGTGCGAGCGACGGTCACTAAAGGTCGGAAACTCTGAATATTAATTAGAACACCCAATTGTACAAATCTACCAAATTTCAACTCTGTTTGACCTTTTGTATCGAAAGCCCCGTTTTATGTCTTCAATGCCTAGACTAATAAGCATAACAAAAATATTAAAATGATTCACTTTGCATGTACAAGAAAAAGTAATATCAAATAAATACGATAGTATAGGTGTATTGTACCAACTTAGAATCCATTTACACTCCTCAGGTCAATCATTAGCTAGGTCGTAAGATATTGGAGAGAACCAAACGGGAAAGAGAAAAAATGTAGGACGATTGGCGAAGAACGGTAACTATTGTATTCAGATTTTTTTAATTAAATAATAACATATCATCATTGCTTTGCGAAGATACAATATATTGGCAAAATGAAGCGTTTCAAGAGATATGGCTAGGCTATGTCCTACAACATTACGACGTCGTGTGTTTCTATTATTAGAATCTTGCACTGGGTTCTTTCATTTTTGTTTCGGAGTTAACTCCCAAGCCCCGAAAATGCTAACCCTTTTTCTTGTTGCTTGAGTCAGGTTTCTCATTACTCCGAAAGGTTCATCGGTTTGTTCTCTTTTGTTGCTTTATGTCCCAGGAGTTAGATCTGAATGCCCCTACTTTTTGTTAGGAGCTTTGGTGTTCTAGATTTCGAATGTAAAAAAAAACATGCTTATTTCGGTGAATGAATTTTTGTGGTTTGAATTAATCAAGTTGAATTTTTTATTTAACTATCTAACATAAAGCCTGTGGAGTTTGACTTTCATTGCTCCACTGAACAAGAACACGATATCCAAACCCCCGCAGCCAAGAGCTATGTATATTGGAATAGAATCCGATGGCTCTGTTGTTAACAAGGTCCGATGAGTTCGGAGCCTTGATTCGGAAGTCTCAATTAACATAAATTTCAGTTTTGCACTTCACACGAAGTGATCGGTCAGACGACTTTTTTGAAATTTGAAGTATGTAAATCGAAACAAAGAAAAATTCAGATTTAGATGTAGAAAAGATTTATTTTTTAAATTACCCAATAGCTTTGCAAAGGGTTTAAAGACATCGGAAATTTTTTTTATCACTTTTCCATTTTTCAAAAAATTACTGAAATTGTTTCCTTCTGCTATAAATTGTGTTATATGTGTCAGCAGAATTTTTGAAACTGATTGCCTAAAACTGTTGTTCATCTTTTAGTAAGCTCTTGGAGCCAATATTTTTTAACAAGAGTGATTTATACAAAGATAAAAAATTATCCCTTAGAATTCAGGAAACAATATCTTTCTTTATTTCAACCTAAAAGATGTCTTTCAAAGCATGGCCACATTGTTGAAATTGTATACAGTGCACTCGCAAAGATATAAAATGCTGTGCGAAACTCAAGAGCAAGGTACAAAATAATCTCTAAATTTGCTCAGCATTTACTGTTAATGTGCAAACTGAAAAATTGACACTGTTTCTCAAGTGCTGTCTGTACTATAAAACGAAACTATAATTTTGACTTAGGGGAAAAAAGCGTCTACTGTATTCTTTGTGATGAATCTGAGAGCGAACTGTCAGCAACTAGTTTTGCGTCAATATTTTGAAATATTTTTTGTGTGCAAAATCGCAAATGAGGATTTTTCTTCTGGAGTTAAAACTTTTCTTACAGTTTTTAGGGTTCCGTAACCAAAGGGTAAATACGGGAATCCTATTACTAAGCCTCTGATTTCCGTCTGTATCTGTATCTCATGAACCGTAATAGGTAGACAATTAAAATTTTCACAGGGTGTGAATTTCTATTGCTACTAACAAATAATAAAATTAACCTCCGACTCGCACTTGGCCGATTTTTTAATTTACACTAGTTTGTAGTATACTTGATAGTTTGAAACCTTATCGGAAAGAATGATCTACTTACAAAAATAAGTCATATTACAGTGTTTTCCTCTTATTCTATAAACTAGTCGTTCACCCATATACGAGATGTTTCACAATTGACGATAAGGTGATGAGCAATTCGAATTTTAAAATTTAGTGGTAAAATGTAAATTGAGGAAGTGAGTGAAAGTATCTCTCTTGAGTGAAATATTAGATAGTTGTAGGTCATGGAATTTGCCAGTAAGAAAGGGTTTCATATAAAACACTTAAGCGATTTTTATCCACTCTAAAGGCTAAAACACTATGTGAGCGACACGACAAAAACGCCGTAAAAAACGCTGTCAATTTGGTTCTAATAACATGGCAGTGTATGGTATAAAATACAATGTTGACGACATCGTTCGACGTTGTCGTCGAACTTAAATGAAAATTGAAATTTGTCGCACGTTTAGAGTGCGTTTGGCAAAATTATGATTTTGGGTTGCGTTCATATTTTATTGTTATACGTTCATTGCAATCATGATACAAATATTAACAAGGTATGGCCGACTTTTCTGTCAATTGCATGCTTACGTCATGTGGCGACTATTGCCATTCAGTGAAATCTGTCGTTGTACCAAGTTGATATAATAATTGTAATGTCGCACTCTAATCCCGAAAAACGGCCAACAATCGGACAACTTCTTAATTTTGAGTTGACAATGGCACAATGTTCTGATCTATTGGAAAATCATGAGAGCAAGGGCAACAGGAGATCAACTTTAATTAAAATAAATGTGATGGCAGTGAACGATACAAAACTGGACTCAGGAATAATTACGGGTACAGGTGAGATGAAATTAATTTATATGAGCAACTATAAACACTAATCCTGCTCAACTTGCCGGCAATCTACGAGATGAGAAAGAATACAGATCCATCAGCACTGCCTGTTTTATGGATATCCAAATAGTTTGATTATACATAGTGATAAGTACGGCCTTGGATAACAACTCCGTGACGAAGGGACATGTTCAATGATACTACAAAATTAATTTTGCCAAATGGCAAAAATGTTCACTTCATTTATAAAGATGGAAAGGAAACATACATGACAACCGTTGAATACCCTTCAGTATTGTAAAACAAAATGAAATTGCTATCGTATATAAAGCGTTGTAAGATTTATTATTTTGAATATAATAATTATTTATAGATGAGTTTCCAATTTAAAATGAAATCTTCTCACGCCTTTTCCTCGACTTATCGTTTTAACTACATGAGACGTACTTATTTTGCTTCTTGTTACATGATCAGCTGACATAATTCTTGTCGTTTAGACATCTAGAGATATTGTTATTCCACCAGCACATTCTCCGAAAATATCTATACTGAAAAGAATAAGTTCAGTTCCAGTAACGATTGTCCAATTCAATTTCCTGAAATATTGTCTAAATATGTATATCCTCTATAAACTCCCTTTCGTATTCCTTCAGTTTTATACGCTGTCCACAATATTTCTGTTGAAGAAACACCCATTTTCGATTACAAGATTACAAGAGTTTGTCTTCTTTACTTGGAAATTTGACAATTTGAATATTACTTGTCATTGGCAATGACATTTGTGTCCGCATGACGTAGAACCCAAAAAGTTCCTCTCGAATCGGTCATACCTTGTTATCTTTGTATCATGCATTGCAATCATATTTATGACTTGATAGATTAAAAATATCAGTAAATAACAATGCCGTGGAAAATATCAAAGTGGGTTGAATAAAAAATGGAAGAAAAGTTTATTGAGGTGGTAAAATGTCATCCGCATATAGAAAACCAATTCCGGCTGAGTTTTATGTTTTATATAGCTGTTGGACACACCTCTTCTTCTATGTGGGTTCTGTTTTTTATCTTCATTAGCCAAAACGGCCACACATGCAACTTTAATAATCTTTTTTTTTATTTATTCGTTGAAATTTTTTCTATTTTTAATTTACAACACAAATAACAGAATAAATTTAATTGGGGATTGAGAGCGCTTGTTGCTCCCATTGTATTTTCACGGACGTTTTTTTGTACGGGGTTTTTTACGGCGTTTTTGTCGTGTTGCTCACATTGTGTTTTAGCCCCAACATTGTTAGTGTTGGCCACCTTGCCACAACATTTCTAGTTCAATATTTTTAGTTTTCCCTTTAAGTCATAAACACCTTAAATTTTCTTGCACTCTCTCACTCTGTAGTATTTATCTCTCTTTATAGGAATAAGGAAGCTCCCATTTTTGAAAGAATTAAGATAAATTCTTCAACGCCTTCATTTTCATTGTATGTAATTATGAAACCTTCAGAAATAATTGTGTCAAATATTTGTAATGCATTTTCTGGAAGTACCAATCGAATCATTGAAAATATTTTAATTCTGTTGCCGAACTCTACATTCATATATTGTAAAGCGTTTTCAACTTGAATCTATTCAATCTTCCGTACAACCATTGATTGAAGTGAAAGTTACAATATCTCAGTTTTAAATTTATATCAAAGTATCTTTATACAGTCCTTATCGCTCTATCTTCTAAATCAATCGGAATAGTCTTAGGATTTAATTTAGGCTTAGCCTCTTTTAATTGCCTACGTCATTTCGATTTTACTTGATACCAAGAAGTAGGTATAGCAACAGAACAATTCTGTAATCTATAAAAAATGAGTATTATACATTATTTGTATAAAAAATAAAGGGAATAAATCACAACATCCCATCAGCAAACTAATTCTTCGACGTATGTAAATAAGTAATCTAAATTAGATTGAGTTGTTACAGTTATTGCGTGCACTACTATCGTACATCAAAAACTGATTGCCTTTTTCTGTTATAGCAAACATTAATAATGAAAAGATATTAATGTGCCACTTTACTAAAAAAAAAACCTTTGTAAAAGAGGTTTTTGCTTTTATCATTTAATACAAACCCAAAATTCATTGTCCTATTACTTACAAATGTTACCGCTACAAAACTTATTCAGAAATATTTGCCTAATCTTATTAGGCTTTGTAATGTATTTGTTTTTGTTATTTCGGCTTCTGTTCTTGTTGAAGCATTAGTAACTAGGAAAAAATCGTTATTTTGTATGTTTAAGGTAGACTCTAATATTTACTTATTTTTGTTATACATATTACTATCGGAATATAAATTTGGTAAAATCGACACAATTACTAGAGCCATTATGATGTTTACAGAGCGTGTTTTTTTCTTGATTCAGATTTAACTCCCAACCCAAGTCCCGAACCGGTGATTGTTGTCGGTGACATGGCTCTCACGGTTGTGGGAGCTTCAATTATGTCTTCTTGTTTACTGCTTTATATTCCGCGAATAGGTCCCAATGCGCCTGCCTTTGTTTAAAAGCATTAGTTTCTAGAATTAAAATGTAGAGAAAAAATCTATTTGGTTCGGAGAACAATTTTTGGGGTTTGTTTGAATTAATCAAATTGATTTTTTTCTTAGAATGTACATATATATCGGTAAGTGATAATCTGAAATTAATTGTAAGAATACTTTATTATTTCTTTTTATCTTAATTTGCTGTAAAGTGTGTAAAGTAAGCTATTAACCTTCTATTTATGCGGAAATGACTTCTTTTTATCTAACATACAAGGGTAATCCCAGAAGTACCCCACCTGACATATAGATGGCGATTCTTGTTGGAGCTAGATTCTACTCTGGGGGAGTCTGCTCCTTCTTTTAGAACTGTAAAATTGGGTGACAGAGTTGAGGCAGTACGAGCTTTTAGGACGAACTTCGCAGTGGTCGACCAAAAGAGATGACTACGCCAGAAATGGTGAGAAAATTTAAAAATTGGTATTGGATGACCGTCAACTGAAGGTGCGCGCGAGCTTGCAGATAACAGTCAAAACAATTCACTCAAATGGGAGAATCGGTTCCAAAGAAAGCGAAGACAGTTCTATCTGCAGGCAAGGTCATGGCGCCAGTTTTTGGGATGCCTTCAGAAAGGTAAAGAAAGAAAACAAACAACGGCGAGTATTATGCGAACTTATTGCAGCGTTTGAGTGACGAAATCAAACAAAACCAACCGCATTTAGCGAAAAAGAAAGTTTTGTTCCATCAAGACAATACACTACCGTGCACGTGTGTAGTTGCCATGGCCAAAATTAATGAGTTAAGGTTCGAATTGCTTCCTCATGCACCCTATTCGCCAGATTTAGTCCCCTCAGATTATTTTCTGTTTCGGAACTTTAAAAAATGGGTAAGTCTAGGTAGTAAGAAATTGACCAACAATGAAGAGGAAGAGTCTGCGGATGATGGATATTAGGAATAGCTCGACGATTCCCACTATAAACAGGATATGAAAGCTATTATACATCGCTGGAAAAAGTGTATCGAGCTAAAAGCAGATTATGTACAGAAATATTTCTCGCAAATTTTGTGTGTTTTCTTTGTAAGGTCGGGTATTTTTGGGACCACCCTCGTAATTAATAAGCCAGTGTTTTTGTTATACGATTTGTGAAGTTTGACGTTTATTGCTCCACTGAACAAGAACATGATACCAAAATCTTCGGAGCCAGGTCATATTGGAGTCCCATGATTTTGGGGCTAACAAGCTCCGATGTGTTCGGACTCATGATTCCGAAGCAAAAAAAAAAAAAAAAAACAATATTGGGCAAATTGTTCTAAGTATAAATTAAGCCGGTGAGAGCCTACTTCATATCCATCACCTGCTAAGCACTATCAAGTCAAAATTTACAGTTACAGCTACTGATGGCAGTGTTTCATTGTTATTTTCAACAAAAGATGTCCATACATTTTATGGGCCGAGGTGCGAAACATCAATCTACTCTAAACTATGCAAACTTACGCCACTCTGATTATCCCCGGCTCAATTGTCATTATACTACTAATTTACTGAATTTTTTTAATGGAAGAACTGCTGGATGTACTTCATGGAAGAGTTTTCTTTGGATGCATTTTGTTTGTAGAAAATTGTCTGGATAAGTATTACAACAATATCTCAATGGTCTTTAAGTGAGAATCCTGTTGTTAGCAGAATGTTTATACTATTGATAGGCATCGATGGTTTTCGAACATAGAGCCACTGTTACATATTATTAATTAATGCTGGTAGAGTAATGTGGATTTTAAACCCACGCATAATATTAAAAGTTATTTTGATTATTGCATGTTCGTCTGTCCGTCTGTCCGCCTGTCTGTTCTCACGACAATTCGAGAACACGTTTACTTTGAGAGCTGAAATTTTGCACACGGCCTTTATTAAAAAAAAAAAAGTAAATAAAGTTCTTCAGAATATGAAATTGGTTATAGTAATTTTTACTGTCAGACGAACCGTTCTAGAAATAGATGCGAAAACTATCAAACTATACGAAATTACATACGGGCATTCCTATAGGGTATCATAAGAATCCTAGCTTTTTTACTTCTTTACTTATAAGTATTGAACTAATTACTGAATTCGTGATATTTTTTTGCAAAGTATACCTGCTATTGGGTTGCCAGATTTAGTTAATTTTCAAAAATATATTTATAATTTACCACCCACAATCAAAAATTTAGCTTGATTTTTCAACCCTTTTTATATCCAAATTAGTGTATTGTAATGCTACTATGTATGATCGACGCATTCGATTCAGACCATTTCCAATTTTAGATTTAAAATTTGCATAATACATATTATTGTAACCAAAATTAGCATTGAAATTATATTGAAATATTTTTTTAATCCTATACATGAGTATGGAATTCATAGCATTTCTATACCTTTCAAACGTTAGAATACACTTAGTTCACAGCTATCAATGTGTATATTAAAGTAAACATGAAGCTTTCAAAAGCTTCCAGTAAATGAACTTAGCTATTTTTAAATACTTTATAATCCTTTCATTTAAGCTAATATACTTTCTTATTTAATTATTTAATTGTAAGTAGCTGCAATTTAATCAAAGAGCTTTTCAACTTTTCACCGATTTTCTTTCAGTTGCCTTAAACGCAAAGCAAAGAAAGTGCCTACAAAGTAAGGTAGTTACAATTTTTCAATGAATAATTGTAGGCAGAAATTGCCTGCTCTAGAAAAATAGAACATTAGTCCTGGCAAAATTAGAACTTGGCAGTTTGGTTTGAAGTATGCAATTACAAGCAATTTTGAATTCGAACAAAATTATAATTAATGCTCAGTTGTTTGGTTAACAATTTAAATTGGTTTACTTTCGCGTCTAACTCACGTCTTAGAAAATTGTTTATTTATATAATATTATCAGAAGATAACATAGAGATAGATTAGTCTTCTGACAGTTTGGCATAAAAAGAGATTTATAAATTTCAATAGATAATGATTATTTAGAAATCGATTTCGAAAGAGTTTAAAATCTGTGTCATATGCGGATGTTCTCATATTTCTTAATATTCTTAGCCTAGCCATTAAAAAAATGTTTAGGATGCCTAAATAGTATAAACTTGAATTTAATCTGAAATGACGGATATAGCGATCTAGTTTAGAGTTTACATATAAACTGATAACATGTGTCAGAAATTGTACAAATTAGTAATGTATGTATATGTTGAATTTATTTTTAATTTTATGTGAACTCAAGTTAAACAGCGCAATGCAGTGTCACATACTAGCATACAAATTTATATATATAGCGTTTTATGTTATAGTATACATACATATAGATTCATAGTATTCCAGATCAGTATCTTATTTTTCAGAATTGATAAAGAAATTTATGGACATTTTTCAAGCCTACGGGCGATAAATAGCTCAGGTCTTATGCATACAGCTGAAAGTGACAACAAATGTGGAGAAGTTTCGAATATCCTTGAGGGTTCAATGAAGCCCACGAAGGAAAAATTGAACAGTTCTTCTGCCTCGGTACGATGTATGTAGACAGCATAGAAGGGAAATTAAATCGGATTAGTATATTCCCGAATAAATCTTCGTTATGAATGGATCAACAAACTCTTATTCAGGGTGTTCCGTAAGTGGCGTTACACACGAAAGCTATGGATAAGTCATGCATAAGGTGCATCCACACATAACAAACATTGTCAAAAAAACATTTGACAAAAAATTTATATAGACAGTTGACAAATGTTTGTCCAACATTTGTCAAACATCTGAAAGGTTATTTGAATGAAAATTGTTGTCCAAATGCTTAGTTTTATTCATGTATTCTCCGAGTGAAGTAGCGTGCATCTTTCGTTGTACCTTTCTTTGTTTGAGGAAAATTTGCTAAAAAGCAATTGGTGGAACAGAAGATTACGAGTATAGAGGTCGTGATTTATTAATGATTTAAAAATTGACGATCTTTCCGGTTTTCGAAGTGACTACGAAATTCTAGTTAATAGAATTGGACCAAAAATAAGAAGACGAAATACGAACTGGCGAAATAGTGTAATAAGTGGAGATAAACGGCTGGCGATTGCTCTGAGTTGTTTTGGAATGGCTGATTCTTACCGTTATTTAATGTACTTGCTTAAAGTCTCAAAACAGTTGATTTCAAAAATTGTTCGTGAAGCAGCTGAGGCTTTA
This sequence comes from Dioctria linearis, assembly GCA_963930735.1. Lineage (NCBI taxonomy): Eukaryota > Metazoa > Arthropoda > Insecta > Diptera > Asilidae > Dioctria > Dioctria linearis. The sequence continues at coordinate 37,397,191 of OZ005742.1, read as the reverse complement.
ATAGTTGTATTCCAAACATAATGTCGTTAAGCTGAAAATAACTTTTACTGAGATTAGCTTTTTGCTTGCTTCCCCCGCAGCCATTGATAACTCACTTCCAATTGATATGAAGGATTAATTATATTTTAATTTGTACTTGTACTCAAGTTTGGTGTGTAGAATACAGTTCTATTAATTTTATGATATTTATCTAATCCCTTTTCTCACTCATGATGACTGTATTATTAAAAAATTCCAAAATTCCAAAATGAATTCTGGCTACTGTTTTCCACAGTTGTGTCAGCAAACATTCCACAAATGTTTGACAAATGTTTGAGAAAAATTTGACAATTGTTTGAGAAAAATTTGTCAAATGTTTGTCAAACATTTGGGGAATGTTTGTTATGTGTGGATGCGCCTTTAGACAAGCAAAAAATTTATGGGTTGAGGGGAAAATCCTAGTGGTTTCCGAGATAACGAAACTTAAAGATATTTGTGAATGTTTTATAGATCACCCTGTAACTTTGAACGCTACTCCCTATGACAATGACTTAAAATTTATTCGACAAGTAATCGGAGACGGAGGTATGACGTGATTATTCATAAAAATATATTCAAGACCCGTTATCTCGGAAATCGTTACAATTTTTTTCTTGTTTAAGTATGACCTATCCAGTCTTAGGCTGTAATAGCACATACGGGACACGCTATATATCTCTTTACTAAATCCACAATAGCAAAACCACTGGTAACCATTGTATTAATATGAATCTCGAAGGCAAGGCGAGTATTAAGGAAGACACTAAAAACTTTGGTTTTATAAAAAAAAAGTATCCGTTTAAAATAAAACTCAAGGGCCAAGGCGGACTTTAATAAAACATGATAAAATACAGTACATCTTACTGATATTGAAAGGAAGTCAGTTGATAGAAAAAACATTTATGAATTAGTGAATTAGTAATGATCAGAAAGATGTGGGATATTTGTATGTAAATTATGAAAAACTGTAGCCCTACACGGCTGCTCTGATGAACAGCAGAGGTATTATTTATTTTGTTAGAAAGAGCTGTGCGAAATTTAACGAGCCACATACGATCAGATAAATTGATTGACAAAAACTGTAGCAAATCTTAGAACATCAAATTCTGATTCTGTGATTGACTCTGTCGCAAGTTTTACTGAAATCCGTAAAAGCGCAATGGAATTGCTATAAAGCCATGCTGAAAAGAACATATGAAATACCTAAAATGGAGGCGCAAAACATCACAAACCAGAGTTGCAAATGTCTACTGAGTGAAAATAAATAAAATAAATAACACAAAATTGAAATAATAGACGAGTCACTAGGTTTTATGAGCGAACATCATACAAGGGTTGCCATCAGCTATTCTTGAAATATACATAGGTTACATATGGAAATTTTTTTTCACTTTCTCCTTGAGATCTTGTAATCAGTTTGAAAGAACTTTTAGTGTTCTCTACAACTAACAAAACAGCATCAAGCTACCTTTAATCCTTTCCATGCAGAGGGCTTATTCGATCTGAATAAACATCGGTCATTAATATAGCCCTTTTTTTAATAAACACATTCTTAAAAATAAAACATATTTGTTTTTTGTTTTTTATATTTACAAATGATAACCACTCTCTTCTAGAGAGCAGAAATATACAGGATGTAATATTAACCTGCGAACTATATTTCGTCTTACGCTAATAAATACTTCGGAAATCGTGCTTACGTTTAAATAAATTACATTAGCAATTGACACTTTGTAAGGACCAATTAGACAGCACCCAATAACGCCACATCAAACGTTGATTTTAAAGCAAATATTTTTCTTTCTCTGAAGGACTGCATGAGAATTCTTTGTCCTAAAATATATAATAAAAATCGACAGATATACTTAGAAGCGTTGATTGAGAGCAAAATTTATATGGAAATTGACATAAAATGTAAGTTTATTTTTTAAATTAAAGCGGTTAGATGCACCTGATGGAGTTTGCTTGGTTGTAGAAAACATTGAAAGTTTTGTCAAATTGTATACAGAGATAGTAATAATAGTAGTAATAAAATATTCCAAACAAGTAAAAAAGCTAGAATTGGTCTAAGACCAATTCTTATGATACCCTAGATGAATGCCCGTATTAAATTTCATATGGTCACCGATCTATTCAAGTTTGATTTTTGAAGTGGTTTTTCGCATATACATATTTCTAGAACGGTTCGTCGGACAGAAAAAATGATTATAACCAATAGGATTTCGTATTCTGAGTATACGTAAGTAAGTATACGTAAAAAACCAAAATTTTTATATGTAAACACCAAGAAGAAGTTGCCCGATTTAGTCTATTTTTGACATTTTATTTCCTAATGTAGTAAAAACATCATGTACGAAATTTCAGCTCTCTACGTGGACGCGTTCTCAGGCAGTGTCCAAATATATAGCGGAAAACGAAAGTTTTATATGGCAACCCCACGAAGAAGTTACCCGATTTGTCTCATTTTCGAACTTAATTTTTTTTTTTTTTTTTTTTTTAAAGTCCGCGTACAAAATTTCAGCTCTCTTAAGTATACGCGTTCTCGAGTTATCGTGCGCACAGACGGACGGACGGGCATGCAAAAATCAAAATAACTTTTAATATTATGGGTGTCCAATCCATTTTGCTGTACCATCATTATTTCGAGGTGTTACAAACGGAATGACAAACTTAGTATACGGCCTATAGATTTCACCTAGGGTATAAAAAGGACTTGTTCCGGATTTTAGTTCTGATGAAACCAGTTTTACAACCAATTTTATTGGAAAGTCGCAAATCATGTTGATTAGCTATTGTTTAACTTTAATAGAACTAACCTTTATTTTAGTTTCCGTACACCAAAATTACACAAAAAATGCCAAAGTAAAAATTGTAATTTGTGACCACGGCCAGTTAATGTGAAATTAATTAAATTAACTCAAAAGAACTATCGTCACAGAAATTTTGGAATTACACTAGACTGAGGGTAAATTTCCGAAATTTGGTAGGGGAAAATTTACACAAGAACTTTACACATGAAATTTATCTAACCAAAATTCTTTAACCATTTGATAATGCGATAAAACAAAGAACAATACATTTGTGAATTAATTTTTATATTTTATGAAATGACGGTAATTGGAATTTTTTTTTAATAACATTGCAATCGTTTTTCGTTTGTTAATAAATAAACACTCCTATAAACGGGAATGGAAATTAGGAAGACCCGTTGGTACATGAGCGCTCGCGAACATTGGCCTTCAATTGTGTTTTGAAGGGAAGGAGGGTTGTCGGATACTTTTGATTTAAGGTATCCCCAGAGGAAATAATCCATCAGAGTGATGGTCGGGGTTTCATGGAGGCTAGTCAATGTCACCCCTCCTGAAGATAAATTTTGTTGTTGAACAGCCGCTACATATAAAAATGTTTGTTATATGAGTATTTGTCGCATTTTGTTGAAACCAAGAGTTCTCATTGTATTCTGGCTGCTTACGCAAATGTGGTTCGAAAAAGCGTTGAAACTTTGCTTCTGAGGATTTTAAGTTTTTTTTTTCAAAAACAATAGTTCTGCTTAGTTATTTACATGTTCATTTAGATAAAAAGGCGATTTGTTAGTTACAAAAAATTTTTGTTGCAAAATTTACTTGTAAATCGTATCTTTGTATTTTATTCGCTTGTAAATATAAGTTGCCTGTAGAAATTATTTTTAGAGTGGATCTACAAATATGTATAATACTTGCGACATTTAATACTTGTATGTTGCTCTTATCTTACGGAATGTCAAAAAAGTTCAACAGTTCCGATGATTCTTGAAATTTTCGAATTTCTTTGTGCTAATCCAGCTACTTCAAATATCTTAATCTAGTCTCAAATGGTAGCAAAAGTTTATACTTCATTAACCGCATGTAATTTACTTATATCGCGTTCGGTATTATAGTCGGCGGGCCATAAGCGCGCACGCAGAAAGCGCATTGATCACCAGTAAAATTCGCTATAGCTACTGAAATTCAAAGCAACGATTTTGATGAAGTCATTCCTTCCCCACTTCCAGCTATAAAGCATAGTTTAATTAAATTTTTTCAAAATATTTCACGAGTTTTGAGAGAGGTTGTATTATGGATTTGTACCTTTGTATTTTTTTTATCTAATGAAAAATTTCAACAAATATACAAAGGTGAACACTGTTCTTCTGTGAATAAGCTTTTTAATCTTTTTCGCTAGATCATCATTGAGTGTATCGTTCAGGAGTTATAGGATGATTCATAAAATATGAAGGAATCATTTTTACTTATCTCACTTGTCATAAAATTTGTTGCTTGTTTTAATTAGATGTAAATATTTTGAGACAGGATACTTTGTATACGTTAGCTGTGTATATTTAAATATAGCATTTTCAGATTTAATTAAACCTTTTCCAGAAAGAATTAAACCTTTTCCAGAAAGAATTAAACCTTTTCCACAAAGAATTAAATCTCCTCCATAAATAATTAGAATCCACACAAATAAAATTAAATTCATAAACAATTAAACCAATGATTTTTTTATTTATTTTATTCATTCCGTAGAGAGCTTATATGTAAAATTTCGCATATAGAAGATGCATGATTAATTTTGTATAATGTCGGGATACACAAGGCAAATGTTGTGCGAGAGGTTGTTGGCACCGGTAATAAGCTACGGCTTCAATTTCTTCCACCATATTCACATATGCTCAATCCTATAGATAGAGCAAGCATTTTCAAAAATTAAAGGAGCTGCGAGGATAATTCTCGCAAATACCTACATCTGTTGATCACAGCCTTACTGCGATTATAGAAAGTAGCATTAGGGAGATAAATGAATATATTGATGAAAATTAGTCCTGCATCGCGTGCCGACCACTTCACTAACCAAAAACTTTTTACAAATGTAAAAAATAAATAAAAAATCATTGGTTTAATTGTTTATGAATTTATTTTAATTCTTTGTGGAAAAGGTTTAATTCTTTCTGGAATAGGTTTAATTAAATCTGAAAATCATATAACTAAGTATCCATGGACTATACATATAATTAAATTTTCTACTAACTTATACTAATAATAATTAATAATTAATAATTAAAAGATACAAATAAAATTGAAAATATCAACGATTTTATTTATAGGGTATAATAGATATTATTAGTTTTCGACCATCATTTTTTCTCTTGGTGCAAACACAAAGAAGCAAAGTTAAGAAAATTTTGGGAGTAGGAAAGTTGTCACTAAAAGATCTACTCATGATTGTTGGAAACCAAATTTTATTCAAAGCACCGAGCAGACATCTTCATTTTATATATTAATTGTAATTTTTTACATCATTCTGATGGGGATAATTTGTTTACGATGTCACGAAAACATTAAAGTATTACACTTGACTTAGTCAAGTTATGTCTCGCATTCTTTTACCATGCAAATGTAACTTACGGTGAAGTAATGTAATTTCCATATCAGAAAAATAAGATTATATTAGATAAAAGCAATGGTTGGGCTAATCTGTATGTGCCTACATTAGTTGCGTTCTTCACTGAATCCGTTCCGGATCAGATCAGCAGAAAACTCGACAACTGCGATAATTGGATACGAACGACATAAATCATGAATCAGTATGTAACTAAATGAGAGTACCCAGCAGCAGAGTTTTATCTTTACAAAGATAAGTATGTATGCCTAAGTATGTATACACTTACAGCTATCTGAGATACTTATTGTTCTTAAAATTGATGTGTGTATATGATTGAATATTATCGCGGAATCTATTTTTTTTTTATATACAAAAATCTGCCTATAATACAATCATAAAAATACATAAACTCTTCCACACCGGCTATTAACTGAAGTTTAAAAATAATGAACCAGTCCATATTGTAAATTTCTAGATGTTACAAAAGAGAAGGTCAACTAAAGCACTTTTCTGTTAAAATACGCACACGTACTGTTTCCTACACCGTCATCTCTTTATATGGGCATATATAATTTTTTTTTTCTGTCTATAAAGAACTCATTTATGCTTTTTATTCTTCGTTTTGCATAAGGAAAACCTGCATGTTGTTTTCACTTGAATCGGTCCTTGGTCTTTGCTTTACCACCGTGTTTCTTTATGTAGAAAAAAAAGCTCTGCTGTGTATCTTGTTTTGTATCAAATCTTACAACAAGGATGAACGCATGGATCTGTAAAAGTAAACATGGGGTTAAAGGACCAGCGAACCGTACATATGTACAGAATACCTTGATTACTAGAGAAAAAATTTTACCAGAAAGAAAAATGAAAGGCATTTAGTAGTTAGCCTGGTATTGTTGTGAAGCTCTCTAGAAGCCTTTGTATATTCAATTTTAATAAAACGAGTTTGTCTTTGATGTGCACTTCATCAGGTTAGAATACCTGAAATTAAATCAACAAAAAATTGTTGTTTTTTTTTTATTGGATGAGGATGAGTTATTGTAACCAAGATTATTTTGTAATAAAAGCAAAAAATTATCAGACAATTTCAATTTCTTGAATGAATAAAAATGCTGTATTGTTGTAATTACTATATGTATATACAAATTATGCACAGAAAATTCACATGAAACGTGTTTCTATTTTAATTAACAGAACTTTTATCTATAGTAAATATTTTCGGCGAAATTTGGACATGGCATGATTTTACGAACTAGTTACTGAAAAACTTCTGTAAAAACAAAATATAATTGAATTACTGGATTTATTTTTTCATTGAAGACAAATAATTTAAGTTGAACTCGATTTCGTACATGGCACTGGGACTGAACTTGGTCCAGTAACGGTACTGGTATTGGGTCCCTCTTTATATGCTATAAGGCTGATGTTAATCTCAAAATTAAATTTTAGATTGTCCAGTAGCTCAGAGGTTTTCATTGAGTGGAAGGAGTATTCCCTACATTTTATGGCATATTCCCTACATTTTAGGCAATATTCCCTACATTTATAGGGATTTTTCCCCTAAACTTTGTTACAACAATTTGTACCTTTTTACAGTGTAGTCGATAAAAATAAGTTTTTTTTGTTAGTAAAAATGGACTCTTTAAAGGCAAATGCCCGCTCTTCAACATACATAATGCTTATGGGGTATCGATATCTAGATATTCATATCGGGATATTCCGAGTATCTAGATATTAAAGGACCCCTGACAGACATCAAAGGGGTCATAGATGTGACAACACATACTTTGACATTTCAATTCAGTTGACAGATTTTTAAGCGTAAACAATTTGGAAGTGACAAATATTTTAGCTTTACTGCAGGCAACAATTAATTGTAAATATCGACAAATTTAAGATTTGGAGCGAAAAAGAAAAAAAGTCGATATCTCCATACTTCGATAATAAACGATATGACTTTAATACTTTCTTATTTATTATTTTTCCAGCGAAATGAACATTTTGCTCCTTTCGACTCCATGTTGACAAAAACTGTTTGGTTTTTCTTCTTCTTTTCGCTTTTTTGAGAAAGCAAAGACATATTTTTGCTTAATTTGACACATTATCATATTATTAACAACTAGATGGCGCTCCGCAAAGTAAGAAGCACCTATGATCAGGCTATACCCAGTAATTTTTAAGGGCATTAATATCTAGCATACCCACTAGTTTTGTGGATATATTGGGAGTATTGGATGACACACATGGCGTATAAACGTGGTATTCCGAATATCTAGCAAATATCTTAAAAATCGGAAATGTAATGCTGTCACATAAGTCACAGTACTTTACCGGCATTAGCAAACTGAATTTCAGAAAACTGACATAATCCATTTGATTGCATATATTTCGGTTTTCTTAAATTCAGTAATCTGAATATCTGGATTTCAGTATATCGAATTTCCGGAAAATGTAACATCTGCCTAAAAGTGGTCTAAGCTCAAACTTACTCTGGTATAAAACCTATGTAAATGGTTCATGGAGATATATAGCTATAGAAGTTCGATGATTGAGGTCATCCAATTGCCCATATAAATAATTTTTACAAAAAACAAGAATAAATTATATTGTAGCAAGATTTCTCATTGCAATTTTCAAATTGGGTGATTATTCCTATTGGCCCATACGGCATTCAAACCAAGTGGGTGACCTCTATCATCGAACTTCAGTGGTAGGCGATCAGAGATAACCATACTGATGAGACCTTTCTGATCGCAGGGTCTAAAAGATTTTTTTTTGCATTTAGAATGCATTTTGCAAATTCATGTTTTCTGTGAATTTCAGTCTAGTATTGACGAGAAATTGTCCTCTTGGTACAAGAGCCAAAGTCGCAACAGATTTAAAATTAGTTCGATTCCATAATTAAACGTTAAACTTAACGCAAAAAAAAAAACATTTGACCACTGAATAAAATAATTATTTTAAAATGTTTATACTGCCGTACAGTAAATCAGTTAAAACTCAAGGATAACTATCACAAAATTTCCTTACAAATCAAGGGGAAGAGGAGTATATTTATTATACAAGATAATGTTCTTATACCAAGAGAGATGAAAGGAGCAATAATGGGTCACCTGTTGTCCATAGGTTAAGTAAGGATTTTTGGATGGATTACACCTTATATACCTTATACTTTAAAAATTATTCTTGTAAATGAAGGATCCATATCAGTCGTGGAGGGCTGATATTTAAAAATTATAACTCGATCGATGTTCATGCCAGATCAGATTTTTTAAGTGTCTTGAATATGGCTTCAACTATATACGTTCATAATTTGCATAGTTTGAAAGTACGTATACATATTAAAAAAAAAATTATATTTAATTTTTCTAGACAGTCAACAACCAACAGTGCATAATATTTTAATGATAATTATCAATGCACATGTTTTATCACAGAAATCGTTAAATTAATAAATTTTTATACTTACGCACTTACGAATCGTAGTTCTCTTAGATCTTGAAAAAACGCCAAAGTAACTAAAAATGAAATTTTCTGTATAAGTTTGTCCACTCCAGACAATGTTGTTTACAAGTTGCCATTGTCATAAAAATCGTAGGAATTGTCCACGGCCAGTGTACATACTTATACTTACATACAATGTATGTATATGTAGGTTTAGATTTAACTGCGCATTTTAATTACGTTCATTTGATTGAGAAAATTACTTCGACATTCTGGAAATATATATGCGTTCCATCCTCAAAAATATATTTTTTTAAGTTTATCGCTCAACTAGTAATTGATAGTTTCACAGCTGAGAAACTGTTAGTTTATATTCAGCTGTCAAAGAGATATTCCGCCCATAGTGTATGTTTGCTGCGGTGATTATATTAGTTTTACACAATGCAAGTTTCATGTGCGTTTATATTTACAAAATATGAGCTCTCATCATAATACATAAAGTTTGAATGTAAACAAAGAATGCTATGTGTATGGGGGTTTACAAAATTGTATGCATAATTGAGTTCTATATGAGATTTACGAATGAATCTTAAACGAATTGTATTCTGTAATGGGATCTTAAATCAAAGATCCCATATAAGTACATAAGTACATTGTTTTTTTTTTTTTAATTTTTCCGTTATTATTTTAAAAATACCCCCACTAACATACCATTTTTTTACAAAATTTCGAAAGCCCAGAGCCTCCTCTTTAATTTAACCCATTACACTTATGTTCTATCTGTGACGGTTAAGGACGGTTATTAGCCTTTAACCTATTCAGATCACAGATAACTTGTTCCCTTAGTAACTGAAAACACGTTATTTTATAAAAATATCATCTAATTTCGGTATGACCTGAATAGGTTAAGCGCTGATAACTCCTTAACCGTTACAGATAGAACATAAGTGTAATGGGTTAAATTAAAGAGGAGGCGCTGGGCTTTCGAAATTTTGTAACAAAAAGGTATGTTAGTGGGGGTATTTTTAAAATACTAACGGAAAAATTAAAAAAAAAACCAATTTTTTGACTTTGAAGCGGCATAACTCTGGAGTGGGGAGGGGTACGGGGGTGGTTTAACATTCACAGGAAAGACCCTAAGGTTCTGCATACAATGCCGTCTTCAAGTAGACCGTAAACCCTGTACTTTTTAAGATATAGGGTGTTTAGTGAAAAAAGAGCATATTTTACTAATCATCCTGTAAGTCGGTAGGGTGACATTTTGCCCCCCCCCCCCCCTGCCATACAATTTTTTGCTTGTCTGGACGAGATGAATCATTTGGCAAAATGTTGCAGTATTAGTCCGGGACACCCTGTATACATAATACAAAAAATGCTTTTTGAATTTTTCTTTGTATAAGAGAAAGTAAACAAATTTGTTGTTACCAGTGACATATATATAAATGGACTGCTTGATCTCCTGTTTCATGTGGCACCAATTTTGATTTCAGAAAGTATGCTCTCACTGTCAATGCTACCAACTGTCGTAAATTGGCGCTATATTTAAATTATTTGTGAATTTACTTATATGCATGTCCGTGGGATTTACCGAATTTACCACAAAAGTATTTGGGACTATTTGTATCGTTAAATTTTAATTATGAGTCGAAGAAAGTGTTTTTTACAAGGATTTTTACAAGCAAGTTCTCGTTCCTAATCATTACAGTTCAGTGGGAAAGTATGCTCTCACGGAAAGAGACAGGAATATGAAAGTGGTGCCATTTGCTTTCATGCATTTTTGGTTCAACAAGGAGTCCATTTATATACATGTCAGTGGTTGTTATTAGATGGTGCTAGAATATGGGACTATCAATAAATTCAGGCTAGATGGTGATAGCCTATTTCACAAGGAAAGGGAGCCTTCAGTGTCCAACTCCTAGTTTAAATGGACTTACACTAGAATATTCCAAAGAAACCAAATATTTAGGAGTAATCTAGATAGCAAGCTTATCTGGAGTCTCCACTTCAAAATGATAACAAAGAAAGCTATGTGGTCATTCAGATCATGCCGAAGGCTTTTTGGGAAAAAGTGGGGTCTGAGCCCGTCCCAAAATGATCTTATAGATCTTTCAGGGTACAATCAGATCCATACTATTCTACGGAGTGGCTAGTATGCTCAGAAGGAAAAGGTCAGATTATCACAATTCTTTCGAGTTGGGACAACATAACATTCTCCAGCAGGTCCACATTTAGAACCTAGAAGCTCCAGCGGATGATATGTTCAAAAGATTCTCCTTCCAAAGAGGTTAACAGGTAGGTAAACATTAACCAAACAAACCAGATATTAGACATGGGGCTCCAATTCCCACAACGGGCCAACGTCTGGTATACTGATGAATCCAAGAAGGATAACAAAACAGCTGCAGTTGTGGTGTGCTCAGATGTGGTACTCTCCATTCTGCTTGGTGTCTCATCTTAAATTTTTTTAGGCGGAAGTTAACGCTATGTATAGAGATTGGAACTTTAGTACATATTTGTGTTATAAAGCAATATGTTAAGTTTTATATGCATTGAGTTCGACGCGGTTCGCTTTGCCCCAATCTCGTTTAACACATGCGCCATTCCCCTTGGAGTCAGTAAGAGTGTCAAATCAAGGGTATTGCCATCAGCGGAACTATGGATGGGATTGAAAGTAATGGAAAGCAGATCATTAATGAAAAATTTAAAAAGAGAGACGGAGAGAAAACGGAGCCCTGGGGTATACCAACATTTATAGGATAAAGTTCAGATGTAACGCCATCTAATACAACCCGTATTTGGCGACTAGATAAAGAACTTTCAATCCATAATAGAAAACGAAGGGAGAGATCAAGTGCTTTAAGTTTCGCTAAAAGCGCAGGATGCCAGATTCTATCAAAAGCCTTTGAAATATCCCGGTCAACAATTTTGGACTCACCAAAGTTATTGAGACTGCATTCCGTAAAAAAAGTCTGCAAGTCTCCAGATGACCGTCCAGCTCGGAAGACATCTTAATTGCTTTCTACGCCTTTATTAATGATCTTTCGAAAGAAACAACAAAATTTTTGTTTTCAATGCATAATATTGATTCTAGCTGATAACATGAATACAGACAATAAATTTTACACGTCACTATTAGTTGTAATAAATCGTAGTCCAAGATACAAATTGTAAAGAAATTTATTAAATGTGGTTGTGCTGTACAGACAATTGTAGTTCATGTCCTGTGTAGCTAATTCTATAATATACCAATATGTTTATGAAGAGCATAATTAGGGTTATGAAGGTAAATATGCAAATTTGCTTAAAATATTTCTATTTATATCAGCAGCTGAAACTGCTGATACCAGGCAATTTTTGCAGACAAAAAACGATATTTTTTATATGTATACAGGTACAATATACAGATGTAAATATTATACTATATCTATATATAGGTAAGTCACGATGGTAAATGTTTCTGCACAATTACTGCCCGTCAATTGATGTATCTACCGATAATATTACAAGATCTGAGCTATAAAAAGCAGATCATCAACCCTCACGGAACAAAAACATTATGGTTTTGCCACCATTAATCCTTGAAAGTTCTTTGACTTAACCTGACCAGCCGTAATTGCTTCGTAAACCTGTTTTAGCACACGACAAACAGTTTTAATTCGAGTCATTGTATTTTCTGATACGGCCAATAATGTAGACAGCGAGGATCTGAAGAATTAAGTGAGGCAAGAATTTGATCACATGCGAATAGCCATAATATGTTGATGGCCGCAGGAAGGAAAATGCAAATAATTAAGCCTAAAAAGAGGAACAACAAGTGGGATCTCTTACGACTTTGTTTTCTTTTCTTATACATCTTTTCTTAATACGACTTATTTTCTTCTCAATTCCTGTTAACGAGACATTTTGTTATTTAAATTCTTGCAATATATTGTAATAAGTTCAACTCGCCGTTTTCTTTGTTGGGGGTAAGTTAAGTAAGAAAAACCGATGCACTTTGAATTTGTAATTCTGCGATTCACCTTTACTTGAAGTATTCTTGCGGAAATTTAATGAATTCCATTGTTTATCAAACATACGGCACTTCAATGAAACGGTTCAAATAAGTATGTCGTTAATAGGGTACGGATAATGGTTACTTTATCCTTCCGCAATTATAATAATGTAATTGTCATGTGCTTATGTACATAGGTACATATGTACTAAGAAAATTATGAGAAAGTGAACACTTGCGTTCTTCTTTTGTGTATAGCTCAATGCCATTATACAATACCTGCATAAAAACAAAGAAATTAACCATTGGAAGAGAGCATTTGCTTATAAACGTGTTATTAAGTCATTTAAACCCTTATAAAGCCTAGATAGAAAATTTTTGGATCTTTAATTGTAATGTATGCTGGTAGATGTTTAACTGCGTGAATAGTATGATCACATTGAATCATGCCGCGTCTGCTTTGTGGCCACTTTTATGGTTTTACTTATTATCACTACATACTATACATAGCATATAGCGCATAGAGAGCCTATTTAAAAGAAAAATATGTGATCAACATTTTATATTTTCTTCTTTGGACTGAGGCAGCTCGCAGACATTTTTTTTTCACAAAGTATCGGTTAATTTCTTGAATGCCGCCATGTGCATACAATGTAAATATGTATGTAATTCTCATTTCCTCACTTTTCCTTTCGAAGAAACGGAAGAAAAAGAGATAAAACGGGACATAAGATTGAACATTGAAGCAATGGAGATCTATATATATATATATACCTATATATACTTTATATGACCTTTCGGCATGGGGCAGATGGAGAAACATCTGTTTCTTTGACAAATCGCTGTAATTTGACTGAAAGTTTAACCTGGACTTCAAACCACAGCAAAAATCCTCTGTTAGCAGGTGGTCGTCGGTGTGGTTTGAACCTTAGAATATAGAAAGATTGTTGATACCTATAAAATTCGTGTACATGAGCGTGGCTTTTCTTAGAGATGACTGAAGTAGGACAAAATATATCGAAAAAAACAGATACTTTATGAAAAATATATGTTCAGCTGCTTGATTTGTTTATATTTGAAACAGCTGAGAAACTCCTAGTGTTTAGCGTAGTGACAGCGACTAAGAGCATTTTCGGTGGGAGCAAGCGCAATATTTTCTAACATACATTTTGTTGCCGCCCTCTATATGTTGATTCATACTACACGCATGTACTGATTTTTTACTACAGCGGCAACAGATTCTAACAGAACCAGAATTAGACTATGCTAAATTTAGCTTATCCCTGCAAACATTGCGGCTCAAAGGCGAATCGAATTCGAAGTAAATCAATTCAAATAGGTGAAATTAAGCTTCGAGATGGAATTCGCTTCAGACGTACTTGCGAATTGCAGGAAAAAAAAAACGGAACACGTTATCGAACCGTATTGACGACTCGACAGTGGTTCTACTTTCTTTCGAAGTTCTTGAATGTGTTGGTAGCTCATTTTGGATTCGATTTTTTTTATTAGTACGATCTGGTATCGACTTCTTTTGTAAGACGTTTAGCAAATAGAAAGCAAATACGATATCGAATAAATAAATAATGATTCATTTGCTTTAACGAATACCTCGGAAATTGGCTGACGTGTCGTAGCTTCGTATATAGCAAAACAAAGAAATTTCGAGCTAAACGAGTGATGCATCTATTTCGAATTCTCGGAAATTTCGGCATGCTTTGAAAACGTCGTTTATCGAAGAGATTTCGAGCTTGAGCTTTATCCATTTCGAATTCTCGGAAATTTGAGCATGCCACTAAATCTTCATTTATGTAAAAAAAAAAAAAAAAAATCGAAGAGCTACGAGCGTTTCCTCTATTTCAAATTCATTTAGCTACGGCGGAATTTCGTCCAATGCTTTGCAGGGATTACACTTCCTGTTGTATCTAGGGATATTCTAAGCATAGAGAAAACAGTATCAGTTATACAGTTTTGCTTCTCTATGATTCTAAGGTTCGAACCAGTCTCTCTCGGATATTGAGCTACTGTGTTATAAGTTTCACCAATTACTTCTTTAAATGAGGTAAGTATAGTATATGTTGTAGTACAAGCAATTTTATAATTAAGTGAAATCATAGTGATCAGCGAAAATTCTCTAAAACTATATTAAAAGGGAGTATCAGAAGTTTCGATTTATAGTCCAGTCAATAGGGACTAAATAAGGCCTTTGCCCTACAAAAGTTGGGGTAGTCGTGATTTTTATGTGCTATTCAGTTCCGGACCCCGATGAAAAATCGAGGTCCACGCGGTCCGCCATCTTTGATTAAAGGTACCAAAAATTGTTTTTTTTTTTTTTTTTAAATAATTCCTCAACGCTTGATATTACAACAAAAATGTAAAAATATAAATTTTAAGAAGACTAAATTCCCTAAATTTTTTGTATAATTACTTTTTTTCTAAGTCTGATATGTAACGAGTCAAAGTGGCGGAAACGTGAAAATTCTTCCAAAAAAATGTATACACATATAGTACCGTAGTACCTACCATAGGACAGGAGATGATAGTAGTCACCTAGTCAAACAGAAAATTGTAAAGCAAGGGTTGGAAGCGGCATCTCAACCGTTTCGGAGTTACAGGGTGATTAAGAAAATTTGGTAGTCTTTCACAAAATACCCTGTATTTTAAAAAGTACAAAGTTAACGGTCACTTACTTAGCTCAATGTCTGCAAAACTTCATGGCCTTTCCAACGACTGCTCGGCCAGCCCCGTACTCTTTTCCTCTCAGGGGTTATGACACAAATACTTCAGTTTCGGAATATAAAAATCACAGCACTAACAACTTTCGTGGCACAACTAATGATACAGCACTTTTGTACATTTAAGCAAGTATTGACTGGAATCTGGGGCATGGAAAACGACACAAATGCCACCTGACAGCTGGAATGTGAAATTACGTTGATACGGAAACAATATTTACCGAATGCATTAATGGTAATAACTCAAAAATCAGCTTTTGGGCTTACTGTCACTTTTGTCGCAAGGGTGCGAATATGTGCCATTTTATGACTTAAGTAAATGAAACTTATTTCAAAACTTCAAAAATCAAATGAAGACAACAATAAAATAAAAATTCTTGCCTTCACATTGGTAGTACTGAGCAGAATAATTTTCGAAATTTGAAGAATTTTAAAGTTGCTATTTCTGATTTGGTATCTGTTGCTGGTAATTCTGGCATAGTAGCTTAATTTAAAAAAATGTGCTCTAGTAAAAATTGATAAAATTTCGAAAAAGGATTTGAGCCGTAGGTTTTTTGATTTTAGGGGTGAATTCCATTTTTTGCAATTATCTCGGGTTGAAATTGTAAGAGAACTTGTTTCAGGAATGATATTTTTGAGAGATTAATCCATTTTAAGAATTCTAGCGCTATCTTATTCTACCCTAGATAACATTAAGGGGTACCCCCCCCCCCCCCCCCCCGTTAGCTTGAGAGTACGATGACACAATGAGCTGCGATTTTTTTTTTAATTTAAATCTATAATTTTTGATAGACAAAAATCTTGTTTTTCATTATATCTGTACTGGTTGACAGTTGAAATTTGGTGTTCTTATAAAAATTATAATTCTACATAGGTTCGCAAATGCGTAAAATTGGATGATAATCCCTTTATGAGGTTTTCATTTCAAAGTCCAGATTTTTTTTCGTATACTTAGATACTGGTTATACATATTACAACTTCAGCTGTAGTTCCATAGATGAAATTAGTCGGTCAACATATACGCAACCGGTCGCCATACAAAAATTCAGATTTTTTACGAGTATGTATTAGACAAACGGTCTATTTTAAGCTTTTTTGATTTACTAAATGTTCGAATTGTAAAAACCAGGGACCGAAAATAATTGGTATTTTGAAAACTTTAAACAAAAAAAGCTGGGATAAATCATGATCGTGGAATTTTGTGGAATATACCAAAAGATGTCTCGTGAAACCCGTTTCGATTCCTGCAAAGCTTTTGAAAACTTAACTTTTTATTAAAAAAAGCTAAAAAAAACCAAGCTGGAAAGACTTTTTATTTTATCTGGCAAAAATAAAAAGCCAGCTGGGCTATCTATTTTTGCGAGCTGGAAGTAACAGGTTTCGAGTCCGGAAATATAAAAAGCCAAGCTGGTTTCTTATTGACAGGGTCCGGACCAGTTATGATTTTTTTTTTATACCCGAATTAGTAAGAAACCAGCTTGGCTTTTTATACTTCCTCAAAAAAATAACCAGCTTCAAAACTTGTTACTTCCAACTCAAAAAACTAAAAAGCCAAGCTGCTTTTTTACTTTTGCCGGAAAAAATATAAAGCCCAACTGGCTTTATATTTTTGCCAGATAAAATAAAAAGCCAAACTGGCTTCTTATTTTTGCCAGATAAAATAAAAAGCCTTTCGAGCTTGGTTTTTTTTAGCTTCAAATTATTATCGGTCAGTAAAAACAGGTAAAGTTGGCTTTTTTCGTAAAAAGTCATACTGGTTCGGTCCCTGGTAAAAACATATGAAATTGGTTATGAATATTTTCACTGTACGACAAAGCATTCTAGAAAGAAATGCAGAAAGAAACTTCAACAAGCAAGCGAGAAACTCTTCATTTTAGTGGAGCGGAGGATCGGCTATATTCACCGGCATTAATCTAGGCTCTAGCTCTATGGCATCGAATAATTAAAATTGACGTTGATTTCGAACCTTGGCTCTGATGAACTTTGTTAATCAATTCTATATTCACATACATATTTACATATATGTACGTTAACTAACAGTAGGTATTTGAGGATGTGAGAAGCTGAAAGAGAAAATATTTACAATATTAAATATAGCATAGTCTTAATATTTTAAGTAATAGAGGAAGAAGAATAAAAAAATGGAATTTTACGTTAATCTGAATTAGTTCAAGTCTCCATATAACCGAATACAATTTAAAGGCATAAAATTATTACTAGACAAAAATATATGTCCATAACCTAATGTGAGCTGCATATCCAGCTTAAATTTCATATGTTTCCACCACTATACATAGCTAACCTTCAATTAGATGGTCTGATGAGATTGCTTGAAATTTAATATAAAAATAAGTTTCTTGAAAAACATCCAATGACAAATAATTTTATAAAGCTTTTAACTAAACATAAGAATTATTTCAACAGTTATTTTTTAAGCCTTGATTGTCGACTTTTTTTTTATATGATGTATATATGTGTAAAATATAATAGGAAACACGCAAGAGATACCGCCAATAATAGCCAGTCACGTGGTAAGTCAAGCGAATTATACCGTACTGTGTTGTTACGTACATTTTTCTCAATCTGCGAAAAATTGGTTGATCAACCCATAAGATATTATAATATGCCTGATGCTTAGCAAATAAAATTAACAGAAAAGGCCCAAATGTAAAAAAAAACCCTTGACATTCTTCAAGCAGTAGAACAGTTGTTATTTCTATGTACAATGCCAATATGAATTTTGATAAAAGCGTATTTTATAGTTATTTCAAAAGTTTAAGCTCATCCAAAAATTTTTATTATCGCACTTGTTGAGATAATCCTAAAACTTTTCTTGCAGTTGCCAACTCCTTCCTCTTGGTATTAAACCGTAGAAATAATTTCAAGATGATGAAAATCAGAAAAATAAAAAAATCCTAATAAACGCAATGAATGAATGGGCTGAAAAAAATACAGTTCTGTTTAGTAAACCACCTTAGAAGATGTTACATGGCAACCTAAAAGCATTTTGAGGTATCCTCGAATATTGCAGACATGCACGACAAATTTTTGTTACAAACGGAATGAGATTAATATTTGCAAATTGCTTTTCATCCATTTTAACTTCCATAAATGGCCTTGAGCAGATGTGTAAAAAATCATCTGTTTCTGACAAATTCTTGTAATTTGACCTGCAATTTTGAACGGCACGACATTGAGGTGCGAATCTATTGTATCATGTGGTGTAGTGTCTAAAATTATATTATTTTGTGGAAAACGGTTTGAAGCTGAACGGGCGACAAGTTTCTGCCTTTTTGGAGCAATATTGTTTGACCACTGATGGCACGATAATTAGTTAACTTCTGAAGTTAGTAACAACTTCTTAACCCACAGGGTTCAGGAGTAAATTTGGGTAAAAAAATAAAAATCAATTATTTCATTGCATTAAAAGTGTTGGATTTCTCCTTCTTTATCATATTTCTATCTGTTGCTCTTTTAATAGTGATAATGAATGCTATCTTACCGACCGATAATCATCACAGTACAAGCCATCGAAATTTTACTCACCTTATGAAGACAATTTTTAGCCTAGATTATAAAATGATAGCGTACCTACATATATTAAGTTTGTCATAGAAATAATGATGGTATAGCAAAATGGAAATTTTGTACAAGGAGTTTTCAGAAAAATGGTAAATACAATTTTAAAATGGATCTAATTCAGGCAACCCGTTCATGGTGTTGCCATATAAAATTGTTAAAACCATCAGGCCCAGGCGTATATGTATTCTACTGAAAAATTCTTCAGAAGTTATAATTGTTTTTACTGTCCGACGAAACGTTCTAGAAATAGATGCGAAAAAACCACTTTAACAATCAAATATACACAAATTGCACATATCGTAAGAATTGGGCTTAGACCAATTCTAGCTTTTAATATTCCAGGCAAAATTACAGTACATCTTACAGCAATTAAAAATTTATAATAAAAAATAAATGTATTTTTTTTAGAGCCACTTTCAACACTTACGGAATTAGCGGCAAAATGTGTCGCTTCCTACATCCCCTTCGAACTGGTAGAACATGTTTATCCACCAGTACCCGAGCAACTTCAATTACGTATAGCTTTCTGGAGTTTCCCCGATAACGAGGAAGATATTCGTTTATATTCCTGCTTAGCAAATAGTTCGGCTGATGAATTTCATCGCGGCGATCAACTTTTTAAAACCCGAGCAGTTAAAGAACCTCTACAAATAGGTAAATAATCATCAAACAAGTCCAAAGGTATTAAAATAAAATAAATATTAATACAAATTTACTAACCGATAGGATTCCATCTTTCTGCTACGGTTTTGGGCTTGCAGCCCAGAGCACAATTCAATGTGGCAGTTACATTTGATCGAAGGAGAATATCCTCTTGTAACTGCACATGCTCTTCATCAGCATATTGGTGTTCCCATGTGGTTGCAGTTTGTTTACATCGAATTCATTGTGTACGTTGAAAGTATACCAATTTGAATATAAATAATTTATATTTTTTTAATTTTTGCACAGCCAAATGAGGTATGTCTTCGAGCTCCTGTGTCAGAGTCCCTTACAAGACTGCAACGAGATCAGTTGCAGAAATTCGCTCAATACTTAATTAGTGAATTACCTCAACAAATTTTGCCTACCGCTCAGCGACTTTTGGATGAACTGTTGAGCTCTCAACCAACAGCTATAAATACTGTTTGTGGAGCTCCGGATCCTACAGCTGGTGCCTCAGCAAATGAACAAACAAATTGGTATTTGGATGAAAAAACATTACACGACAACATCAAGCGAATTTTAATAAAATTTTGCCTACCAGCACCAATTGTGTTTAGGTAAATTGTATTTTTTTTTGTAAGTATTGTTTTAAGAACACCATTAACGCTTAAAATAATTTTCAGTGATGTTAACTACTTAACAAATTCAGCGCCTCCAGCAGCTGCTGAATGGAGTTCACTTTTGAGGCCTCTACGCGGTAGAGAGCCTGAAGGGATGTGGAATCTTTTATCCATTGTTCGAGAAATGTATCGCAGATGTGATCGAAATGCTATACGATTGTTAGAAATTATAACCGAAGAATGTATGAATTGTGACCAAATTTTAATTTGGTGGTTCTACACTAAACTTTCACTTCTCGTTGGTACGAATGGACACAGCGGTGGAAAACATAGCAATACACACAGTAATTCTAATGCTTCACAACATGCATGTAGTTCACTTTGTGATGAAATTGTTGTGCTATGGCGTTTGGCGGCTCTTAATCCCGGATTGGCCCCAGATGAACGAGATATGCTTCATGCACAGTTTACAGCGTGGCATCTAAAAATTTTAGATCGTATTGTAAAATGTCGTATGCAGACTTCATCTTATAGCAGTAAACATCAACAGAATTCAAGGTTGGTTTGAGGAATTTTATTATAATGTAGTTTGCTTCAAAGCGTGTAGATATATTTTGAAATATAGGACCGATGCAGAGCTTTTCATTGGCTTCAAGCCGGCCATCGAAGCATGCTACCTTGATTGGGAAGATTATCCGATTGCGGGAATAACGCACACTCAGGATACAAATCCAATGTATCATAGTCCGTTTACTTGTTTCAAGCATACCGATTCAAAAAGTGATGTAAATAATAGTCAGGTAATTGAAACGCAAATATAAAGTATTGAAAATATACTCTTTAATTATTCATGGTTTATTTATGTACAATTTAGGTAAATGCTACACAAGCCGTTATGGCGAACAACAAACATTACAATTACATAAGTACGGACCATCATCATCAGTTAAAAAATCGCTATGAGCGACCATTCAGGGATCGCTGCTATGTACCTAGCAGCAATAACAGTAGTAATAGTAGTAGTGACAGTGTTAATGTAAGACTTCAAGCACATAATTTGGCCGATATTCCTCGTGACAATCGTGACGATGGCAACAGATCTAGTGCCAGTAGTGAAGGATTTTGTGAAAATGACGACTTTGGTGGAGACAGCAGTGGTAATAATATGGAAAATGAAGGGAGTCGTTCAATTTTACCGGAAGTTCCACCACTAATTAAAAATATTCAATCACCCGAAAGTGAATCAGACTCCCAAGGAAGTGGAGAGCTTTCACCAAGTGGTAGTGGTGTAGGCAGCGAAATACGATGTGACGATAATGCGAGCGACACAAACAGTTTTAGCTTTAAAATAAGTGAAAATTCGAGTAATGTTATTGTAATACGAACTAGTTCTAGTTTAGGAGAACAATCTAATATAGTGGTAGATTCAATAAACTTGCCCAAAATAATAGATAAGAACCAATTGAATTCAACCAAGAGCGATAGTAAATTAGTATCAAATTTAATTGAAACAAACACTAATTTTAATATAAGTAGTAAAAGTGCCAATGATGGTGGTTTAACGTCCTCAACATCATCTTCATCTTCCCCCACAGCAACATGTTCAAATGTTGCGCAAAAGATTTCTACAAGCTCATCAACTTCTAGTTTTATTCAGCAAGAAGAGCCCCAACCCTCAACATCTAAGGGCGTCGATAATACTAAGCCAATTTGCTTAGACCTGTCTGCTCACAGAAGATCTTCAAAAGATGAATCATTTTCAAGCTCAAGTGATGAGTTTAATTTCTGCGCAAATGGAGCTGAACCTCCGATAGCAGCTGAAAGCTACACTGCTGCTGCTGCTGCTACTGCTGTGATGGAGAGTATAAATAAACAACCCACTAATTGTTATCCTACGGTTGCTAAACCAACAGAAACTAACGACAGACAAATTTTCTCCAATCTTAGACCTTCGGAAGATGCTTGGGATATTCTTCTAGCTAGAGCAGAAGGCTTGCATGCCCATGGTCACGGCCGGGAGGCATGTACGCTAGCGGTCCGACTTGCAGAGGAAATGTTGGCAAATCCTCCAGATTTGATGGTTGAGTTGCCCCCACCGCCTAAACGAAAAGGAAAGAAACAAAATATTAATCCAATTTCACATCAACTCAGTGTCCTGGCGTCCGCTACTCTTGCAAAATGCGCATTTTTGTGTACGGTCCTATCCGAAAACTCTGAACATTATCATTTAGCCTTCCGAATATGTTTATTTGCTCTTGAAATGCCTCGACCTCCAGCCAGTACGAAACCACTAGAAGTAAAGCTTGCCAATCAAGAAGCAGATTTATTGGCTTTATTAAAGAAAATACCTCTGAATCAACCTGAACTAAGAGTTATTAGAGAAAGGGCTGAGCTATTGCGAGATGGAGTTGTAAAATCACGAGGAGAAGCTTTACTACCTATAAATCTTGCTAGCTTTCTATTTGATGCACTTGTTATGCCCTCTATAACTGGAAAAGAAAATAGAAGTAAAGTGATGAGTATGTCCTACAGAATACCAACGGATGAAAATTTGGGTTTTGAAGCAGCTGTTGCTGCTTTGGGTCTAAAAGCTAATGTGTCTGAAGCAGAACATCCGTTATTGTGCGAAGGTACTCGAAGACAACGAGGAGACTTGGCTTTGACCTTACTCTATTATTACAAAGATGAACCTAGAAAAATTGCAAAGGTTATGGATAAACTTCTTGATAGAGATATACATACGTTACTGAAAACAACCTTATTACCAGCATACTATTCAAGTAATCCACCCGTCAGAACTCCTGCCAGTCAAGCGCGGAGGGAAGAGCATGATATGTTTGCCCATGCTCAATTCTCTAATGTTGATATGTTTAATTCAGAGTACGGTGGAGGTAGTCGTCCTCACAGTAGTACAAGTGCCGAATTAGAAGTTAGTATGGGTGCACTCAATGTTTCGTCGCAGACGAATGTGTCTTGCCCTGCTAGTCAAAATATGACTGCATCCTCTTCAGTCACCGGAGCAAACTCTCGGTCAAAGGATAACCGTTACAAAGGAAAGAGGGCATATCCGTCCATTCCTAATCAACCATCAGAAGCGAGTGCCCATTTTATGTTCGAGTTAGCGAAAAATGTGCTAACAAAAGCTGGCGGAACAAGCTCAACATCTCTTTTCACTCAAGCTACAACGAATCAAAACCATCATGGACCGCATAGAGCTCTCCACATGGGTGCTTTTCAGATTGGTTTGTATGCTCTGGGATTACATAATTGTGTAAGTCCGAATTGGTTATCAAGAACATATTCCTCACATGTATCTTGGATAATTGGCCAAGCAATGGAAATCGGAGCGCCAGCTATATCATTTTTAATAGAGACATGGGAGGGACACTTAACTCCACCTGAGGCAGCTGGAATGGCAGATCGTGCTTCTCGAGGATGGGATAATAATATGATTTATCCAGCTGCAGAGCTTGCACTCTCTGTGCTTCCTCATGCTGCCGCCTTAAACCCGAATGAAATTCAGAGAGCTATTTTGCAATGTAAAGAACAGAGTGATCAAATGCTCGAAAGGGCTTGTATTACTGTAGAAGGTGCAGCAAAAGGCGGTGGTGTATATCCCGAGGTTTTATTCCAAGTGGCTAGATATTGGTATGAGCTCCATATGCGGAATTCACCAAATAGTGAACATGATCATGACCTTAATGAAATGGATCATAATATGAGTCTAAATTCTTTAATGGAACCACAAGAGATGTCACAACAACAACCGCCACCACCTCCGAAACAAGTTGTTGTAACTTCGGCGCCTCCACCTTTCCAACAAGGAGTAACGACGATAGCTCCCATTGGTATTACGCCATATCCTCCATACAGTTTTTGTCAGGGAATTTATCACCATCATAACATAACTTATCCAGCCAATCAAATGCAAATGTATATATCGGCTCCACCAACAGCGTATCAATACCCTCCACCACCTCAACCTCAACCTCAACAGGCTGGGCCTCCTCCACAATATGCACCGCCAGGTACTTTTCAACCGTTACCCCATCCCCAAGTACCACCGCAAGCATACCAACCGATTCAGTGCAGTGCAAATTCTCCACCACAACCACCTTATGCAGGCGTTCAGATGCCAGTTCATGTAAATCCAGGTCCACAACAAATGCAGCAAAATATGCAATATTATAGTCAATCAATGACCATGGCTCCTCCACCTCCGCCGCCCACAAATAACATGAGATCGCAACCAACGCATCATGCAGTTGGTTATCCTTTCTTACAGCAGTCGAATGTTAGGCAGCGACAACCCCAACCCCAACCTCAATACAAGTAAGAAACTGTTTTTTTTTTTTTTTCAATAAATTAAAATCACTGTAAATATTTTTGCAGATCTTCCCGTAAAAATTATTTAGCAGCAGCGTACGAAGTGGGAATGCTTGCCATGGAAACTTTAGCACGACGAGTACATGACGACAGACCTCAAGCAAAATATGCTCGAAATCCACCTTACGGTGAAGATGTTAAATGGTTACTTCGAATATCTAAAAAACTTGGAACACATTATCTGCATCAGTTTTGCCTCTGCGCTGTTAATTCTATTATCAGCCCATTTGTTCTTCATGATGTTGCTATTGAGTCTGCACACTATCTCGGAAGGAACAATCCCACTCTGGTTATGCAACATTTGCGGTCCGCACTTACACCTTTAGTGCAAAAGTGTCAACAGATGTAAATGAAGGTGAAATATTTAAAATGGATGGCTCTAATTACGTATTTTGTAGGTATATCCAGTGCATCCATCAAAAATTGTATCATCTTACACAGGCTGATTATGAAGATTTTATTAGTATAATTTTGGCAGCGAGGGCTGCATTTCAGATAACACCAGAAGGAAGTGCACAATTCAAGGATTGGTTACAATCAATTAAAAGGTGAGAAACGTTTTTTTTTTTTTTATTCTACAAGAATATTTTGGGTTATAATCATCCTCACATTAATTAAAGACAGTCTCATATTTGTACACTCCCAACCTGAGATTTTTTAAATTTATGTAAAAAATGGATAATATAAACTCGGGTAAATTAGTCAAAGGGAGGATAAAATGTGTGTTTGTCACTCTGTAATATATATACGTTCCGCAATAATTACATTGAAGATCCAATAGTGCTAATTTTGTTAGGTGTATACTTTTAAGCATATAACTAATTTGGAGTAGTGCTTCTAAAATCACTGTTCTTGAGCAGTTCTTTATTGTATCTTTAAGTTAATAGTATTGCAATACAACTGGTATTTGTTGTTTATTTTTTAGGTCTTCACAAAATCAACGATAGACTTCCCCAATATAAAAACTTTATTCTTATTTAACAACCATTTTGCATATTTATATAGGGTGTCCTGTATGTGGTATTATTGGTATTATACACAAAATGTAACCCTTTCTGCATTTTTTGCACTTTTTCTTAATTCAGCGAAAAATTTCAATAAATGGCAGAAAATAGGCAATTATCTTTTGGGAATGAGCTTTTTAAGTCTTTTTCGCTGAACATGCTTAAGGCTGAATGGCAGAAAATAAAGCTGTCGTCTCCGAGCTTTGAAAATTTTGTTGACTATGTAGTAGTAGCGGCTTTCGTTCTAATCACATTAGTAATGTCTATAAAGCACTATTCAAAATTATGCTAAATATACAAAACCGAGTATTTGCTTGGACTACTAGATACTGTCGTGAGCACGAAAAGCTTTTGAGAATTTATATGAATAAATCTTTCAATTTTTATAAAATAAACTAATTCGGGATTTATTCGGTTTTTGGGCTACTGAATAAAATTACTTCAATCTTCATTCTCGTGGTAAAGCAAATGTAGTATAGCAATAAACTTTCTTTAAATTACAGGAGTCTCAATTTTAATGTTATAAAAGTAATTATAACACGAAAAATATTAAATATGTTTGGAAAACCTATGTACGAAAAATAATAATTAGTGTGTACATGGAAAAGTGTTTATAGGTGGCAGACAGTTTTTTAAGGTTTTTGATAAATCAAAAATCTAAGCCCGGTAGCATTTCAACTGAAGAGTTTCTAATATTTTGTCAAAGGTTTCAAATCAATATCATAAAAATTGTGGCAAATAAAAAAAGCTGAACGAAATGCTTACAAATTTATTCAGCCTTAAGTAAAAGTGCAAAAATGCAGAAAACACCTATAATGAAAATGTCGAACATTAAAATTTCGTCTAAAAAAATGTCAAAAATAAAAAAAAGTCGAACGTAATTTAGTGAATGATGTTTATGAAGAGACCGGTTTTTTAAGTTTTAGAAAATAGAGCAGAAGGTTTATAGAAATGGTTTTAATAGAGGAGTTAAAAAAAAGGTAAGAAAATCCAAAATGTTTAGCTTAGACTCCTATAACTCCTGTATGATAAGGGTACGGAGCAGCCTGAGTAGTCCCTGAAAAGGACTCGAATTTTTGCATACAATAAGGTCAATTAACTGTTACCGTACGCCCTGTACTTTTTATGATATAAGGTGTTTTGTGAAAAACTAGCTTTATTTCTTGATCACCCTGTTACTCTAGAAACGGTTGATATGCGGCCCCCTCCCCCGCCATACAATTTCCTGTTTTTTTAGGTGAATACTATCACCTCCTGCTCTACTGACCACCATGGAGAAACACCCTGTAATTTTGATATGATGTATCATTTGTACATTATGCTCAATTTCGAAAATGCAAATGTCCTGTGCATTATCAGTAATAGAAACTTTCGGGTAAATACAATAAATTACGGTAATTTACATCTTTCGATAACGGAGCACAACCATGAAATGTTAGAGTAAATTGGTAAAATCACGATACCCGATGATACCGTAGCACAATCTTTACACGAGAAGAGAAAAGGATAGGGAATTGATGATTATTGGGTAGAGTGTGATAGTGTTCATTTTGCTGGAATGTTTTAGGCTCAAAACGGGGGAAGAAACAGAAGATGGGAAGCCTTTCCACATTCGTACTCTTCTGCTTATTAAGGATCACGGAATGTTACGGTAGAATTGAATTTAAAGAGTGTGAGGGTTAATATATACCTCGCACGAACGATGGTCTACTATTTAGTGGTTTTTTCAATGTAAATATTAAGAATGATTATCGAACGCTTCAGGTTATTTAAAGTACAAATAAGGATTGAATTTACATTTACATTGTATTAGTTATATACTTTTCTGCAAATAAACTTATGTGGAATACCAAGTATTACATTCAAGCTACGACAAGTCTTCACAAGTAATGGATAAGTCTGGAAAATAGATCTTGATGACTCCTTTGGGATTATCTGCACCTGCTTGAGCAAAAGCTACAGCAAGTCCTGGGTAACGTTCGTTAAGTAGTGATACCAACTACTAAAAGTTATTACCGTT
The DNA here is from genome assembly GCA_963930735.1 of Dioctria linearis. NCBI lineage: Eukaryota > Metazoa > Arthropoda > Insecta > Diptera > Asilidae > Dioctria > Dioctria linearis. The sequence continues at coordinate 37,369,352 of OZ005742.1, read as the reverse complement.
ATTGCATGTGTAAGTTTACAACAAGTCTTGGCAAATGCTGTATAAGTTCAAAAATATAAATAGTATTGAAGGCTGCTGTATGGTTTGTCATTACACAAATTTTCTTGGTGATCAGTTCCGAATCAATTCAACTCGGTTATCAAAATAAGAACTTGATATTATTTATTTTTCTCATGCGGTAATCGAACTCACAATTTTTAGAATCGGTCATAGAAGGAGAATAGAAGAATTTTAAAAATTTTTATTTTTAACGTTTCTAAATTAAATCGTGAATACAAAAGGAAAAAACAACCGCCTCATTCCGGGTTTGAAACCGGGACCTTCTGCTGTTCAGGTGAGGTAAGAGCAGTCGCCTCAAGCATTTGGTTTTCCCCTTTTTCCGGCTCTTAGTCTTTAATTTGCAAACTGGAATTATTTTTCCTTTAAAAGAATTTACGTTGTTCGTTCGCGTTTCGCTTTTAACTCATATTTTCAATTTATGAACTTGCTTCACTTTAGCACCGTCATTATGATAACTATGCCGGGTAAGTATAAGCTTCTTTCTTATCAAATTTCGTCCAATCTTCCAATGGATCCGATTTGCTTACCGCAGTTGAATAATATCACTAATTAATAAATATTATCTTATTATGGCGAACGGAGACGACAAAAAGGGTGATTTATCTTTTTGTTTAAATACGTCGAATGTTGAGTAATTAGTTTATACTGCTATGAAAATACCTAATTGGTATTTGTTTTTATACCCTCGATTAAATCATAGGGCATACTAAATTTGAAACGCATAGAAATAGTGACGGTGCGACGAAACAGTTTGGACATCCATGCATAATATTAAGAGTTATTTTGATTTTAGCATCTCCGTTTGTCTAACTTTCAGTAAGATAACTTGCGCACGCGTTGGCGTAGCGAACCGTAATGCTGTACACAGTATCTTGTGTGAAAAAAGTAAGATCAAGTTTGTACATAGATGAGTACAATTGAGTTATTTCTTCGGATTGGTGCTATATAAAAGTTTTATTTGCCATTTACATACATATTTGTACATTGCTTGAGAAGGCATTGAACTAGAGAGCTGACAGTTTGTACCCAATGTTTTCGTAATAACTGTATTGGGTACCTCTTACAGAAATTTCCAGATTGAAAGATTTTTCACGTGGGAACATGGTCAGTTCCAGACGTTTTGATGTACTAATTAGTTTTTCGGAATATGAAAATTTATGAAATTGATTCTAATCACTTTTATTATCTAGCTTGCATATTTATAAAATAGGTAGTTATATTTACGAGCTCTTATCTAGGTTATATCGCGAAAATTTATTTTTCCTGATCTTTTTTTTTATTAATTGTTTCTAAAATCACACACATCTATCTATTTTTTTGTAGTGTTTTGGAATATCAAATTCAAACTTTTTGCGGCATAAAACTGAATTGAATTGCACGCGAAACCGATTACCTTTGCACCCATTCGTCGTTGTCTTCGTTAAAAATTTGTATGGAATACTCAAATATAGTTTACCGATATTTTTATTTTTTCTTCTACCTGTCATTGTAGTAGCGGTTAGATATTTCTTGATTGTACGATGAAACGCAATTTTTCAAAAATTATTTGTCGGGACTGGGCGGAACGATTGTTTGTGATCCATATCTTAAATGAATCAAAATGCTTTATATTTTGACAAAAATACAGCAACGCAAAGCAAAAAAAAAAAGAGAGAAATATTTACAGCTGAAAGCCGTCTTAAGCCTCGGGTTCTAAGAGATTTTGTCAGCGTGAATGCGGCTATTGCGCCAGCGCAAGTGCACTGTAATCAAACACGAAGGAAATTATATGTATGCTTTTCAAGAAAACGCTCGGCGAATCTGCTCTAACATCTGCGGTCGCTAATGCGTCGGAATCAGAATTGTTTGATTCAACACGACGATACTATTTCTTTGGAAACCACACGGGACGGCGTTGAACGGTAACGCATTTACGCTGGCGCATTTGCGTTGCACATTTGCGTCGGCGGAATAATAATAAGCAAATTTTTGGAAATTACATCTCCACTTGATGTCTGGATCCAATCGTTCTTAACCTCGGACGCTTCTTCAGCACTACCGCTCAATATGAATAACCGTCACTGCGTTGTGGACTTCTTCTATGAGTTTATTGCCCTACGTGATTCTTCTGAGGGGTAATATTGAATGGTATTGAAGTGAAATCGTGAAATAACAAAATTTCTTACCTCCCTTGGTAAAAATAAAACGGAAATAAACGTGTGAACTACATGTTCCATAAAAACTGTGAAAGTTACAGCGAAATCCGAGAATGTCTTGTCCAAAGATGTTCGATTTCGTATGAAATGACTATTAATTTGGTTTTGTTATAAAAAATAACAAGCGAGCTAAATCAGGCTATTTAGAAGGTTGATTTTAGCTTGAATAATAGCTTAAGGTATTAGTTATATATTTATTTTATTATATTTCCTTTTTTATTTACAAAAACGAGTTATTTTTCGCTGCAAAAAATTTTTAATTTTCTTCTAGGTCAAAGTCATGCAAAAAAGATTTGTGGGCGCAAATCAATGTTGCATTGCAAAGCAATTCCAAATGACAAAGACTTGATTCGGTAAGCTCCGAAATAATCTCAAATAATCCGTCAGCAAATGGAAGTAATCAACCATCGACATCATTTCATCATCACCATCACACACATCCGACGGTAACGTCTCCATCAACGGCAGCATCATCGCCATCTTCTTTATCTTCGAACAAAGGCGGCGTAATATCTGTGGTGCAACATTCACATCACCACCATCAACATTTATGTCATCAACAAAATCATTCTGTTGAGCAACAGCAGCAGCAGCAGCAGCAGCAGCAGCAGCAGCAGCAGCAGCAACAGCAACAGCAACAACAACAACAACAACAGCAGCAGCATCAGCAGCAACAACAAAATTCATCGGCAATCAATGCTGGTATTTCGTCTGGTGCAGCGATAACATCTCCATCTACAAATACATCAGGCCTACCACCATCGCCTCAACAGCAGTCAGTTTATCCGGCTACAGCAATGTTAGCTATTGCAGCATCAGCATCTAATCAAAATTTGAATGTTATAGCAGCTCCAATTGTTGTGGATTTTGGTAATTTTACAGTAAATTGTCTACCTCCACCACCCCCACCTCCTCAAGCAGCTATTGCTGCAACACCTCCGCAAGCTCAACAGCCGCCACATTTGACCCATAATACATCTCCTTTGGTTTTCCTAGATGGCCGTGACAAACAGAAATGACTTCTTTGAGTCGCGTTAATGTTCCGAAATTATTCTTTATAATATTACATACATATTAAGAATTAAGAAGAACTCCCTGTTTTTAGGGAACTCAGCCGTTACATAGTTTCTTTTTCAGTTTATTTAAGTTTTTTATTCTAGTTACTTTGTCTGACAAACTCATAATTTTTTGCGTAAGTAGGTAACAATAATGAGTCACTTTTATATATGCAGTAAAACTCTTTAATTTGAGATTTAAATTTTGAGCGATTTTTTCCTGTTTCAATCATACCTTGATGAATGTGTAAAAAAAGTAATACCACTTGGAGTGTATTTTATCAACGTAAAAACGGGAAAGATGCTTTGATCTCATAATTTAGGTAAATAACAAAAAAATTAATAAAGCAGAAAATTCTTCTTGAGAAGGTATCTCAGACTAAAGGATACAGTAAATTTAAATTAAGCATATTCCTTTCTTCTTGGCGATTTGTAAAAATCTCACAATGATGACGGTGTTGTATTTTTTTTCACTTGCTAAATTAAATTATGAAATGAATAATTGAATGTACCTAAATTTTAAAACGTTGACTGAATATTTTATTTTCTTTAGCAAATATAATACAATTTTATAAAGAATGTAAATTAATTAGTTTTGTAGTTTTTAGGTCTTTTATTAAGTTATTGTCATCGACTTGTGTTTTCATTAAAATCATGCGGAAGATTCTGTTATCTAACAGTTTCACATACAACGAGTTTCGTTTAGTTTCGATAAAAGTATCGGACAGCTTACCATTGTGAAAAATTTAAAGAACTCCGTTAATAATTCAGACATTACGCGTCGATACAGCGCTTTTCATTTATGTTAATCCTGTCTACTGAGTCAAATGCATTTTCATATTCAGGAAATAGTAGATATGTATTCTGTGATTTGTTTTAAAATGATGCATGCGGTTTCCATTTGAGCTACATAAGAGAACTCCCACTTCTGTCAGGATGCTCATGAAAGTTCGGAGCACTTGCACTGCAACTGCGAAGCATTGGCCAGGCAAAGTTTACTCCACTTCGAATATGCTTTTCCTCCACCAAACTTCGTGTGGAATCTTGTGTGGATCTTTCAGGTCGGTGTGAATGCAAGGCCATCGTCTGCACACCCCTTCATTGCAATTGGGTTTGCAATTTTGCGATTGATTGTTTTGATAGCGGATTTAGGTTGGTCGCTCTGATCGTCACAATTCTAGAGTCCTGTTTTCGTTCCGTAAGCTGTTTGTATTCTGCAATTACCATTTAACAAACCAAAGAAGTTGCTGTTAATTCCTGTTTACGAGCTTCTAATCCAGTGATTAAACCGTCGTAAGTTTCTGTGTTGCACTTAAAATAAATTCCAGTTGAAATCTTCACAAAAAGCCAAAAATCTTTAGAATAGTTTGTTCATTTTATTCATGAGCATTTTGACATCACTACTTTCGTCAGGTTTTTGCGTTATAAATTGCCTAAGTAATACGCACACGACTGTTTGGTGTGTCGTGTCCTTGAAAATGTTGCTCCTGTTTCTTTTGCTGTCATATATTCCTTGATGTTTTAAATTTGGTCATCTTCGATATTTAATTCAATTGTTGAATGCGCTTTTGATACTTTTTTCCCTAATATTTTGCAATTGAATCCGGTGGGCTTTCATCAATAATTGCACAACAATCCAACAATCCTTTTCCATTACCAGCAACTGTATTTTGTATCTCCAATTGTTGTATCCATTTAGTTTTGTAATCATGTAGATACATTGATTTGGATGTCATTTTATTCCTGGGTTTTTGCAACGTTTTATAATTTTATTCATCGTAAACATAATAAATTATTCAATTATGAAAATAATACTACCAAACAATGCAGTGGCCTACAGTATTTTACAGTTCGCAGGAATTTAGAATATTATATGAATAACAATACAGATGAAATCAGATTCAGATTAGAGCTCAAAAGCGCGATATGATACTGTGCGATATTTTCTTCTTATAGATCTATTTCTATTTGCGACTGGTTTTTATTGTGCGATACGTTCACAAGCTTGACAGTGGCTCTTTTAGTTTTGTGGTGGCAAAAAAGTATTATTGTTTTATTTCGTGTTTTAAGTGTTGTTACAATACTAATACTTACATATTACAGTAAATTTCGACATCACTGTAAACAACAATTAAAAATTTGAAAAATAACTAAAAACCGGCGGTGAGCCTGTCACTTTCAAAGATTTTACTTGACGGTTTTTCTCTAGTTAAATCAAGGAATAAATTGAACGGAGGGGAAAAGTGACGTCAACAATTTCTCTGTCAATTTTCGAGTACGCAAACTCCTTCGAGTGTACAAAAAGTTTTACAATTTACAATTTGACATTTCTTGTGGCACCACTTTTTTACATTTGACAGTTTGAACTATCTGAGGTGTGTTGATTGTTTCTGTGAAATTGCGAAGTGCTTAAAAATGAATAAAAAAGAAATAAAGTATAGTAATTAAAGCAATTATTCTTGTCCTAAAGATTTATGTAAAAATACTACAAAAAAGTGACATTTTTTGTTTCACACTTGTCAATAATTTCATTTGTTCTCATAAAATGCAACTGGAAACAAACATAGGAAGGAACAACGCGCCATAAAGTTTAAGTTTAATTAAACTTTGCGGCACCACAAAGTGACGTGGCTTACATTGGATCAAGCTATACTATATGAAAACCATTGATTCAAAGTCATTTTGTGGCGCGTAAAAAACGAGTGGCGCTCATTGCATTTAGGGCTTTATACATAGTATGAGCTTCGTACTTTATTTTAAATTAAAGGTCGATATATGCGATTCCAATGATAGTGAAATGCTTTTTATAAAAAAGGTTTTCCTTTTTCCATTTTCAAAAATACAACGAAATATTGAAATCATATGCAACCGTTGCATGAAACCATTTGAACAAATCTGAATCGAAATCTGCATTTTCTAAAATCTGGCTACTAATTCCAAAATTGTACGCAAATCACAAAAACGTCAGTTATGTCAATTTACATATAAATGTTACTTAAATTCAGGCCAGACGTTTTTGTCTATGTCGAACTTGTAATTGGGGCAGCGGATTAAATCACTAGCCCTGCAAATCATCAACTAGTGTTAATTTCCTTTCTATTTAAATTGGATTTAAACGTCTTTGTAGACTCATGTGCTAAGTCTAGATTCGCGGATTTGCATCTAATTATTATCTATGTATTAAATGTATGTTTCCTAATCAGGCAGTGGCCCCGTAGTCCGTTTATATAACTATCAAATAGAGAAGATTTCAATTCCAATTCTCTATTTCACATCACTTTGATGTCATTCTCGTACACAGTGCTTCTGTATGAAGCTCCACTATATTCTCTATTAGGCCTACTATAGAACTCTATTACTTTATGATTAGACAACTAGAAGTGTTTCTGTAATGCCACTCTTAGAGTTTCGCTTCTCTATTAGTTGAGAATGGCATTCTTGTCATTGAGTTTGTGGACGAAGCTTGAAAGAATGTTTGCAAAAACTTAAATTAAATGGAAAATGAATTTGAGCCAGAAAACTGAAACACCAGTAAATTAAAATGTCTTAATTGCAAAATATTTACATACTTTTTAAACTATATAATAATTACTGCGAACAATTCTCTCTTTCTTTTCAATTGCTGTTTAAAAATTGAAAGTTCCTTTTCATCCCATGCCTTTCTCAACTAGTATATACAAAAATGAATAAATTCAACTCATAGAGTTATATATGGTGAATTTACTTTACGGCATCGAATAGAGAATTTTCTCAATTTAAATTACAGAAACGAACTGCTGCTGCTGGCAATTTTGCTTTGCCAACCACTAAGCTATTTTCTATTGGGTATGTACCAGGATATGAGGTAACTGATGATCTAGTAAGAATGGGTTCAGCTGTATTCTATATATATATTCTAACTCTTGCGGCTGGTTTTCACCTCTCCAAATCCCCTAAATTAAACAATCACCTCCACTTAGGATCCCGATGAGGAGGCAGGTTATAGGCAGGCCACATCGTTAAATATATGTATGGTAACTTCTTTATCTGACATTCGTTTTGGATAGACAATATGTAGTAATCTCCCTTTTCATAGCGCTTAACCGAACGTTTTTAAGCACTTGTTCAGCATAAAAGAAACAAAGAGTAGGGTCCATTCATTTCTTTAAATGTTACTTTTATCTAAATATGTGAATTAAGTGCTTTAACTGCAGCTTAAATGTTGATGAAAATAGCAATATTACTTATATTGATTTAGTGATGCTCTCAGAATAGCTTCGCCTTATCCGGCAATATGTTAATATGTTAAGCAGCTCAGAGATGATACCCGAGCCTACATTGTATCGCATCTTGAAACTGTCAGTGAGTTAGTGAGTAGCTCTAAGTTTGTTCGATGAACACTCCGGGTAAGCCTAGGACACCCTAGGGTTACACCATGATACAAAGATAACAAGATAAGGCTGATTCGAGAGGAACTTTTTGCTGCATTACTACCTCATTTGGACACAAATGTCATTTCCAGCGAATTTGTTTTGAGTTTTTCGTATTATATTGACTGAAATACGTTTTTAATATTTAACCAAATATTAGTTTTTTCTTTTAAATCACTTCGGGAAAAGTAATTATGTGCTAGTAGGAAAGTGTAGAAATTTCCAAATAGAAATTTTTTTCCCTTTGATAAGGACGATTGAAATTGAGACGAACAATCTTGTGACATTTGTCCCCAAATGAGACTAGCAACCAATTGACATCTAATTCGGCCATACCTTGTTAATCTTTGTATCATGAGGTCACACTATCTAGTTTTTTGAAAATCGTGAAAATCGCAGGGTTATACGGGGTAACACCAGTGCGTTCGTTGAAAACCCGGTGATTCTATTTTCGTGCACTAAAAATTTCTTTTGATATTTGTGAACTGTTACTTGAAATTTGTTTGTGAATGCTGTATATAAAAATACTTTTTGAAATTTGATCGAAAAAATTTTTTTTATCATTATTAACAAATAATTTTTATAGACTTCAGGTTATCCCTGCACATATAAGAAATTCTCTAAGTTTTTAAATGGCATGTGAGAAAAGGGCTTAATAGTTGCTCTAGAAGAAGCCAGAGGGATAAACAAAATCATTTCAGTAGATATTGATCATCCAGACTTATTAATTCTATACCTAGCGACAAAACATCCGATGATAAAAGTGAAAATAGTGCAGCACCACTGTTTCATACAGAAATTTAGCTCTACATATCTGGTCACAGATGATACAATTGTCTTTTTTTCGAAATTGAGTTACAGAAAGGGCGTAGAAATATCTATGTTGATGTAAAAAAAGCTAATAAAAGAATATGTAATTAAAAATAAACTGACCTACAATGCAAATATTAGACCAAACTTTAGCGGACATCTGTAAAGTTGATGAATGTTCTCTGAGCGAATTGCATCGAAACATTATATTTTAAATGGAAGACACATATTATGAGATGAGAGCTAAAAGTGAAATAGCTAGCAACAAGCCAGCTATTGAGATGTCTTTAGCAACACGTTCAGGTAACAAAAAGGTTACTTAAGTTAGTAATTTGGAGTCATATGGTATTATTATACGGAATTTGTGAAAGTCTGTAAGCTTGGAGCAGCTGCTATCACAACTATAATAAAAGCACCCAATCCAAAAAGATTCTGTTTCAGATTAAAGATAATTAAACTCGGTTTATACACAATTTACTGGCTACTTATAAAATATCGTATTATGCGATCGCCAGTTTAGATTTGGTTAAACACGAGAAAAAGAATTAAGTGTTGTAAAATAAAAAACCCGTGCTGTACTGATTTTTGATATTTTTATCTTGCGTTTTGGTATCACGAAAGTGTTAAGAGGTATTTATTGTAGCTTAGGACTATAAAATTTTACACCTAGCAATGATTTAAAGGCAGCAAAAAGTATGTCGCTTTCTTGGAAGAGTTTCAAAGGACTTAAAAATTTATCCTAGCTTGAAAGTTTGGTTGCAAGATGGATGGAATGACCAGCCGCAATAAATGAGTAAGTTGGAACTCTCAAATGAGATATAAACAGCACAGCATAACTTGGTCGCTGATCGATCAGTTGAAACTTAGATCATATCATACCCTTGCACGCCTGATTAAAATAGGCAGGTGAATGTATTAAATGCTTGCTCCTTCAAAAGTCAATGGGGTTTTTGCCAGTATAATTTTGCTGGAAGTATTTTGCGCTAAGGAAAAAGTCCTCGTTAACTCGAAGTTAAATTACACTCAAGAGAATTGTCAGAGAAATGTTGTTACACTAGGTTTACCCTAACAAATAACTTGCTCGATGAGTGCACAAAACCCTGGGTAAATAGCCCTCATATTGTAGGGAAAAATTTACACCAGTGCTTTACACGGTGTTTTCATCAAACAAATCTACTAGGACTGTTCGATGAATACCCCGGGTAAACCTAGGGTACCCTAGGGCTACACCGAACTTACACTAACAATTTCTTGGGATAATGGCTTGACATTTCTCACTTGAGAACTGTCATTTGTTGCTGATTGGGGAATATAAATTACTTCTTGAGCAAAAATTAGCAAAAATGAGATGAAAGGAAATAGAAAAATATCTAGAGAACATTTTAGTTGTCTTCACACTAAATAATTATTCACAATTAATTGTACTCAGGACAACTGTCAGAAATGTCATTACATTAGGTTTACCCTGAACTTCAAAAACTTGTTCGATGAGTGCATAAAACCCCGGGTAATTATTGGAGGGGAAAATTTACAAACAAAACGCAAAACAAAAAAAACTAACAAAACGCTGAATTTGTATCTTTTTTCCAGAGTGCTAGTGCTTTACATGGGGTATGTATCTGAATTTTTTTCCGCTCTGTAGATCGAACAAATTTTTTAGAACGTTCAGAGCACTCTGGAAAAAAGATACAAATTCAGCGTTTTGTTAGTTTTTTTTACATTGGCAACACTTGTGATTTGTGAAATATCAATTGATAATACAAGATGCTTTATAAAAATATATAAATAATAATAATAAAGTAATAAAAAAAAAACGGATGAAATAAAGGAAAAAAACATGGAATTTGGAAAAGTATTCACATTTTCAATAGATTTTTTATGCTCTATTGGTATTACTGACGGATTGCTCTAAATGCTCAGAGGTCTACCTACAGTTAGTTAGAGCACTCTAAGCAATATTAAAGATAAACGTTCAGAGCGCTCAAAGTACTCTGAAAGAGAATAATGTTACCAGAAATGCTTGTTCACAGCGCTAGGAATGCTCTGAGCAGAATAAAGATACACGCCCACGGTGTTTTCATTGAACAAACCTACTACAAAGAATAAATAACTAAAAGAAGGGGCACAGAAGAGTGTTCCGATTGTTTTCCATTTAAATGTACACGGCGAGAAAAGGAAGGAAAGAAGAGAAAAAAATAAAAAAATGAAATCAAACCCTCTTTGAACATTTTAAGAATAAGACAAAAATGTGAAAGCGTGCATTGTTTATTGCGAAATTTATCTTTTTCTTGTCAAATGGAGGTAGGGTTACCCAATGTACATTATTATGAATAGTTTGAAATAATTTTGAAGGTATCCAAGAAGATTTTATCATTCGGGTAATCCTACGTTTTCTCAATTTTTGTTTTCAACTCGTTGTCTCAGTCGTACTACAATAATGCATAGCCAAGTTATTTTCCTCCATTCATGCAAAAGACAAAAATATATCAGATTACCTCTTTCGGTCTAAAAAACACGGAAAATTTCCTATTTTGTTCGCCTCTGTCTCTACTTATCCTTATTTATACTTTGCCTACTATGTCGAAATTCTTAGAGAGGTCACTGCCCCCCCCCCCCCTCCACTTCACACTTACTTATGGTCGAAATGGTTAACAATGAATCCCTTTTGTTGAAGTCTAATTATTCCGGGGAATTCAGACGTAATATTAGTCGTCTCCGTTGGCAGCTTATGGATATTTACTGTGGCCATAATGGTTTACCTCTCGGAAACAATTCAACGACCAAAGTTATGTTTTTTGAAATTGAAAAAAAAAGGAAAAACTTTTGAGCTTCCGCAGCGACAGTAATGAATTTGAATTACACAGGAATATTAAGGAAGTCAATGAAAAGAAAACTGTTTTAGACTTGAGTTTGAGACTCTCAGAAATTTATAATAGAATATTTATTTTAATAAATTAACAATTTTACCATGTTATTCGATTTTTTTTTTTTACAATATAACTAACAGTAATGTCGATCAAATTAACTTTGATAGCATCAAGAAATCATTGCTTGTCATCTTACCTGGCCTCGTCTTATTACTGGCGCGAATAACAAAATAACAAAAAATCTAAATTTATGAATTCTTTCAAGACTAGCGTCTTATACATGCGCATAGTTTTTCATTCATACATTTTTTAAACGTAGATAAGTAGAAGAATGATGTGTTCATATATTAGACGAAATATATTTTTCTATTTTTACAGTAATTTGTTAAGACTATAAAAAAAAATTTATTTGTATGTATTTTTAAATTATTATTATTTTTTTATTCTTGAACATTTTTTTTATTTACAAATTTTCCCGACTTTATTTACAAATCCTCTTGTTTTTTATACAATGCATAGATTTATTTTATACATTTTTACAGACTTAGACATTTATTTTAGCTTGAGACTCATCCTACGAAAATTTTTCTTTTTATTTTGCGATTATATTTTAAGTTAATTTTTAAAGATTTTTCTATCTAAATATACATAAAATATTTATACTTTAAATTTTGTGTTTTTATTTATTTATTTTTTTATATTATTTAATAAACTGACAATATGACCGAACTGTAGATTGAGAGAGAGTGTTAAGAAAGATATGAAAAGTGTGTTCTATAAATCTCATGATAATCAGTCATAAACGTATGAATAAAGCTATCAACTCTTGTGCGACATAAATCAGTATTATTTTCCTTTCTTTTGTTCTGAAAAGCAGTATAAATCAGTATAGAGAAAGCGAAAAGACGCATGTTTTTCGAGATGTATTTAATCTAAATTTATGCCGCATCAAAAACAATTGAGCCGTTTATTTTGAAAGTGGAATCAGTCTATTTTTTTTAAAGACAAAATATTAAAATATTTTAGTTTAAATTCATTTAAAAAAATAATTTAAAAATATTTATTAACCAATTAAGTTTACCAAACAATTCTGAGGAAAATAGAAATACTATACCCAAATGCACTTATTTCACTTTCAAAATAAACGGCTCATAATTACAATAAATAAAGGAAAACAAGAAATATATACACTGAGGGTCACCTGAGGTCTGTTCGCGTACTTTTTCAAGTAAAAACATGAAAAACGTCAACATGTATGATAAAGAGAGAAATTGAGAGTAACACTCACAAAGTACGCGAACGGCTTCGAGTAAAAACTTGTGAAAACTTGCAATTATTCTGGATCTGTAATAACGACGTGAAATTTTCCTACCACATAGTACAATAAACAAATTTAATTTACCACTTTGAATACGTTGAAATGTTCTTGGAGAACATTCTACTTCTACTGAAGGAGGAGTAACAGGTTTTTCCATTTTTTTAAAACTAAAAACTTGAAAAATAACTGAAAACCGGCGACGATCTGTCAAAACTGACACTTTCGAAGTTTTTACTGGACGATTTTTCTCGTCATGTAATAAATTGAACGGAGGGGAAATGTGACGTTAATAATTTCTCTCTCAATTTTCGAGTACGCGAACGCCTTCGAGTAAAAGCTTACAAAAAGTTTTACAAGTTTGTACTTTCAAGCTAGTACGCGAACAGACCTCTGATTACCGAATTCATAAGGGGTACAATTTCCTGGAAACCATTAAGACAAGATTTCTTATCTCTTGGTACAGGCTACCTGATGAAAATGGTGAGATAGTGGAACAAGAAGAAATGGAAATTTGAGTGCTACATTTTGAGCCTTTGAAACAGGGACACTTGAGTACCTTCATCTGTAAAACTAGATAATAAAGAAGCGATTGCTGTTTAATTTTTTCAATACATTTTTATTGTTAATATTTTGTAGGTCCTTCGTTTTTATGTACAACTTCAAAAAGTCTATTTTGTAAGGAATTATATAAATTTTGCAAAAAATTGAATGGGAATGGGAATTGAATGCTTTTGAACATCTAGAAATATATGCGAAAAAGCACTTCAAGTATCATACTTGCACTGATTGGTGACCATACGAAATTACATATGGGCATTCATCAAGCTAGGGTATCATAACAATTGGTCTTAGACCAATTCTAGCTTTCTTACTTGTTTTCCAATAACTTTTATCTAGTCACTAACCCCTGACTGAATAACTATGTGCCTGAGCCGTGTTTTAGGGTAGTAAACATGGGTGGATTTATATGGTTTTTTGTGATGAGAGAGAAAGAGAGAGTGGAGAATGAGAGAGTGTATAGAAGTCATGACTAAAAAGTAGAAAATAAAATACATTAAACAAATTTTTAAAATAAATAACTTCCGTTAATAAATTGCACTAAAAAGCAAAAAAAAAAAATTTTTCCTTTCTCAGTGATATACACAAGAAAAATTTCATTGCAAAAAAAGAATGCTACAATTCAGATTAAATCTTAATAGTTTGGGTATGAGTTGCAATTAGACAATTGTGATTATAGTTATGAATGCCCAACATTTTAAGATTAATCTGAGTACTATAGCATTTCTTATTTTGCAATGAAATTTTTCTTGTGTATATCACTGAGAAAGAAAAAATATTTTTTTATTTTTTAGTGCAATTTATTTACGAAAGTTATTTGTTTTAAAAGTTTTTTAATATATTTTATTTTAATATGGCGGTGTGGGCGGCAAGATACGAGGTGGCAAAGTAAAAATTCGAAAAGAGCACATCGAAATCTATAAAAATACCAATTTTCAAAAATCCCGAAAAACTTTCTAAGCGAAACTACAAAATGACTGTAGCCGAGACGCAGCTATATTCCATGTTATTTTTTTTACGAATAAAGTGGAATTCAGCTTGGTTAATTGTAGAGCAGAGCAGTTCCCAAATATTTTTTCCTTCTGTACACATACCCTCAACCGGAACTGATGTGCCAGGAAAATAGGTACCGAAAATTCGATGAATTTCTACTCAGTATTCTTCTGTTGGTAGATTCTTCGCCTTCCACTATACTAGTTTGTCATCGGTTCAGTATATTTTTATGTAGCCGTACTGCCGTGGCCACATCAAACGTAGTTTGTTTTTAGACAGCTCTTTCATCGAGCTGTTAACTGTCTGCTAGTTATGTAATTTTCCCATTATAACTCTACGATCAGTCTTGAAATTACACGTATTCTTCAGTCCACATTGAAAGATAAAAAAATTTATTGTAGAATCAGTATGCAATATCAGTATGAAACTCTAATTAGTATAATACTGATTAAATCATTCTAGTTGGTAGCTTTATGTATGAATAATTCACGAATGCACAAAATTTTGTCAGCTCTCAAATCACAATGTCAGTAAAGCTATCTCCGTTCGCATATTTTTCCTTTAGTCAAGTTACTTAATTGGCAACGCTCTATAGCAGGCACTTTTGGGAGCTCGGCCGACATACTTTTTTATGTTCATGAAGTCGCAGGTCAAAGGTAGTTGTGTATAGTATATGAAAATAACGGCGGAACCGCTGAGCGTAGGTTTGTTTCTTACCTTTATTTATTTAAAGTTCTTGTATTAATCTACAAAAGTTACAATTTAATGTAATAAGATAACAAATAATAGTTTTTTCAATTCCAATTAAGGAGAAGTTTAAGCCTGAACTTTAGATATAAGACTATTATTAACACATCTTACGTCACTTGATTATGGCCAGTGATTATTTTAAGTTCTAATCTCAATTACTTTGGATTTTGTGTAATGAGTAGGTACTTACTAGTCTTAAATTTTGTATTTGACAATGCATTGTGTAACGAAAATAATTACAGCAAAAAGAATTGGAGAAGTAGTATACCGTTGCTTGTGTGTTACTCGGTAACTCGTTATCTTTGGAAAGAACATTAATTTTAATTGTTTCACTTGAATTCTCGAATTAGTCTTTTATTGTTATTAAATTATTATTGGTTATCAAAATCAATAAGTTCTTGGAAAAATTTGTAAAGAAAGACATTGTCAGAAAGCGTGACGGCACTGTCAAATTGTGTAAAGAGTTGGAGGCAGGCGCGTATACAGGGGGGGGTCATGGGGGTCATGACCCCTCCAAAGCGCCACCTCACCTTTGCGATGAATTGAATGTGGAGCTCAACTGTAGAGTGAGTTGTAAAAGTTTAACAACAGGGCGACTTTCGTATGGTACGGATGTATAGCTGAGTCCGGCTATTAATGCTGGTGCTGTAACGCTCTTTTTCAATCTGCGGCGACAGCTAGCGCTGGATTGGGCGTTTGTTTGTCTTCTTTTGAATAGTAATAGTGGAGTCTAGAGTGGGTATAAGAGCCATTCGCTCGTAGCTAAGTTACGACCTCCCAAGATAAACGAGTAATTTTTCTCTTGATCTGGAATAGGGCAGGGAGTACCCTACATATTGTTGCAAGCGTGGCCTTTGGTTCGTTATTTAAAACGCAATATTAAATATTTAATATAAAAGTTCTTTATTTCACTCTAATCGTATAAAATTCACAAAGTTCAATTAATCAACTCAATTCTAATTATCGCTAATACTGTACTTTCAATTATCACAATCCAATTAGAACACTTTCGACTGCTTATTACTTTCGCTTGTTAACACTGCAATGTCTAAGACAAGACTCTTTTTCTGGCGGTGAAAATTGTTATATTTATTCGTAAGAAACTCTCCAGATTCTTCTGGAGTGTTTTATTCCAGAACCTTCTTGGCTATTTTATTCCTGAACTTTCCCAAAGATTCCATCATCGATTCTCCGAACCTGACGTTGTTTACTCTCCATTTTCAGTAGATGTCACCAGTTGTCTCTTTCTGTTGCATGTAACAATATTTACAATATGACGTTAAGTAATACAGCGAGATTCAAATCTTTTCGTTCAGCTATGTATTACATTATTTGGTTGCATACATTAATTATTGCGGGTTAAAACAGTTAAAATTAGTGCATTTTGCTGCCAAATTACTATGTATGTTACTATGTAGTGCTAAGAATACGGTAGTTTTGGGTAAATATTGAATAGGTACCTACTTGTAATGACTTACTGTTTTCTTTCCTTTTTTAAGGCAGGCATTATGCTAAACTTCTAGTAAAACCTCTCACCAAAACCTTTCTGTCCTCTTAATGAAGCGTATCAGGTCTTAGTGACGTAAGTTTTTCAGGTCATCTACTGGTAGGAGGGCAAATCCAAGCGTGTCCAGCCTTCTCAGGTTGAAGGCCGTTCCGTTGTCTCAGGCTCTCCTTCCAGGCAGAACAGACATTCAGAGTTTTCCGCAACTTCCATCCTTGTTAGATGAGCGAGATTTGGCCGGTGATGATGCCAACCACAGTACTGCATTGTTTCCTTTCGAGCGTCAAAAGAAAATCAGAGAAATTCTTAATAGGCCAATCAAGAAAAAGTTTTGCACACCTGAAAGTACTCAGGTTCGCCCATCTCTGCTGATGCTTCATACGAACATCCACTTTGATGAGATACCCGATAACCAAGCTGGAAAGGCCTACAGTGGGTACTGGTCAAAGGAAGGGGGAAATGGAGCCAGATTTGGCTAGATCCTTCTGGCATGATCTCTATGTAACCAGGAGCCAACTGAGGGGATACCTTGTTGTGGATACACAGCTTATCCACGGACGACATGCAGTTCACAGTAACTTAGCTGTTATCCGAGGATATCCGAAAGGATAGCAATATCCTTTCCCTTGATCTTCATATCAAGGGCTATCTTCACTGCAATGCAATGGAGAAAACTTAAGCGTGGCAGACAGTGGTGTGCCTTCCAAGTGAATATTCTAACCCAATGTCAAGTTTTAAAAAGTAAACATCAGCACCGGCTCCATCAGTAGTGAGAGAGCCGTCGATGAAGATTTTTAGAGCGGACCAGGGAAGGCTCGATAAGGTACTTCCCTCAGCCCACGATTCCCTTTCAGGGAAGCTCACAGAGAAACGGCGCCCAAAACGAAGTTCTGGTACCATCGCATCAAGTGGCATGCGGGCCAGAAGGTTTTCCCGTTGAGCAAAGGGAAGCACCAGTCCAGTTGTCGTCCCAACATCCCCATGAGCGAAATCTGCACACAGATTTTGGCATCTGCCTGAATGACAAGATCCAGGGGTGGCAAATTAAGCAAGACCTCAAGGGCAGCAGTCGCCGTAGATCGCATGGAGTCTGTAATGCCTAGGCAAGCAATTCTTTGCAGGCCCGCCAGCTTCCGGATCACAGTTCCCACTTGCGTCCTCGGCCACATAGGTCTTACAATCGAGGTGTACATCCAGTGCACAACACTTAGTCTTACGCCTCATGTGCAGCCAAAGGCTCTCCTGCATTGAGCGAACACCTCATACCTGAATTAACTTTTTCCTCTAAATGCAACCTCCACGTCAGCTTCGAGCCAAGGTAGACTCGGAGGTGCTTGACATGGGGGAGAGTTGCAGCGTGTGTTAAAAGAGCTTTGATAGAACGAAAATTCCTAAGCTTACGTCTCCTGGAGAAGAGTACCAAGCTGGTCTTTGAAGCATCACTTACTCTTACAACCAGTATCGATATGGTGTAATATGCTAGGACAGCAAACAATATTTATCTTCCGGAATATAAAATAGGTTTAGCTTATAAAGATATCTCCATCTTCTACGATGTCGTATTCCTATTGAGGAAAATATTCCTTTCGGTATAAAATGGTCCTCATCATATGCGATACGCCAGGAGCTATTTTGGCGTGACGACAAGCAAATAAGAATTTGATTCTTGTGAGTAATAAAAATATGAATCGCGGGGAGGATAAGAATTTGTGACGCGTTCATAATACAAAATAGATACTGCTTCACGATAGTTTATCAAGTAAGAGAAGGAAAATATTACAGGTATACTTGTCTTCTTTCTGATATACTCCAGAGCTGGGCAATACCTAAGTAAAAAAAGACTTAAGTACTACTTAAAGTACATTTTCGTTACTTAAGACTTATTACTCAATACTTTTGAAATTCCCTACTTAGTACTTGAACATAAGTATACTTGCTTCTATTTACTTGTACTTAAGTCTTAGTTTTGTACTTAAGTACCAAGATTTTTACTTAAGTGTTTCTGAGTCTATTAAGTATCTACAGATATCTAACTCTTCGTAGAAAAACAAACACAATCTCTAGCGCAACTCCTTTTTTGTTGAGTTTTAAAGCACGCAAAGAACTGTCAAAGCATACGCAGCAATCACGCATTAAGGTAGAGCCACAAATAAGAAAAATACAGATAACCATCCACCGTACTTAAAACTGACGCCAATTATTGCGGCTAACCGACAACGTCTAACCGACAAACAAGTGCTTAAAGCTTTTCTCTCACAAGCCATCTACCAAACTCTCATTTTTCAAGAGAGATGTAAAGATAAAATTGAAAGCAAAAGCGGAGGGCTGTGAGAGAGAGTTCACAAACAATCAAGTTTGAACAGCGATCGTACGGTGCAGTGTTGCAGGCAGAAACATATATAACCATTGATGCGGTGTATCGGAATAATCTCAAAGAGGCATGTTTCTCGCATAGAATCTCTCGCAAAAGTTTCAAAGCTCTTTTTCGATACAATGTGCTTTCTATTTCAGTTGGTGACTGAACGTCACTGATCCCCATAAGGTCTGGACATCTGGGTTTATCTGTGGTAGAACCTTAGACAAACTAATAACATACAAACAAGACTGGGCAAGTAGAACGAAAACCAGTAACGCCTCGCTCGAATATAAAATCGACGATGCCTCGACTTGATGATATAACCAAGCAAGCAAGCAATGCCTCGCTCCAATATAAAATAAGCGATGCATCGAGCAGGTGTACGGAAGGCCTCAATTTTTTCTTAGAAATTTACTGGAAATTTTTTCCTTAGAATTTTTATGCATTATTGGAAGCGACAATGGGTGTTTGGGCGGACCTCTAATAGTTATTATGAGTGTAGCAATGAGAGGTGAAAGTTTCACTCTACTTGCAGCGCCGAAAACTATAAAAAACTATAAATAGTAGCCACTGCTTACTATAGTTACATATTAAAGTCTATTAACTGAACTCTATAAACTTCATTATATTTCTGCCAACGGACAAAGATTCTAAAAAAGTACTTTAAAAAGTACTTCAGAAAGTACTCGGTACTTTTATAGACTAAGAACTTAGTTTCATACATGCGCTACTTGTACTTACGCTGAAGTACTCCGGCCTTCGGTACTTGTACTTGTACTTAAGTACTTTTTCTTTGGTACTTGCCCAGCTCTATACTCGCAACAAAATGATATCGAATCTTTATTAGAAGGAAGAAAATATTAAGATATCCATCTTCCTTCTCTTCTTATTATGCCCACTATGAATTTAATCCTTATCGAATTTTTATCGTCATTGTAATATTTCTCAAGTAATAAGTATACAACAAAGTTACGATAAATTTCTCGTATAGAAGAAATTGCTACCTTTTTGTCTGGGGATCTATCGTCCAAATGTTTGCTGGGAGCTATTGTTGAACCAAAAATGCATGAAAGTAAATGGCACCACTTTCATATTCCTGTCTCTTTCCGTGAGAGCATACTTTCCAACCAAAACAGCCTTGTAAAAAACACTTCCTTCGACACATAATTAAAATTTAACAATACAAATAGTCACAAATACTTTTGTGGTAAATTCGGTAAATCCCACTGACATGCATATAAGTAAATTTCCAAAAGTTTTAAATATAGCGCCAGTTTACGACAGTTGGCAGCTTTGACAGTGAGAGCATTCTTTTTGAAATCAAAATTGGTATCACATGAAACAGGAGATTAGTCAGTCCATTTATATATATATCAGTGTAATAAATGTAGTTGCTTTCAAGATTCCGCATTAAAATCAAATTACATCAAAGGATACTTTAATACTATAGTAATTATACTGAATACACATGATTCACCGTTATTATTGTTGTCACTTTAAGTGAGAGATGGCGTTACAACACAAAATTGGCCTTATGATTGTCGTTTAAAGTGGCATTTGTTCGATTAAAGGACCGTGTAAATTTTCCCATACAACTTTCCCCAAATTTACCGGGGCTTTGTGCACTCATAGAACAAGTTTTTAAAACACCGGGTAAATTTAATGTAATGACATTTCTCTGACAGTTCTCCTGAATATAATTAATTTATAAAATGGGTGAATACAAATAAAATGTGCTCTAGCAATTATTCTATTTCTTTTCTTCTAATTTTTGCTTATTTCTGCTCAAGAAGTAATTTATATGTCCCAATCAACAACAAATTGCAACTGACAGCTGTCAAACCATTACCCCGATAAATTTTTTGTGTAAGCATGGGCTAGCCCAGGTTTTTCAAAAAACAAGATAGTCTAGCCCGGTGTAGCCCGAGGTTTATCCGGGGTTTTCATCAAACAGACCTATGAGTTTCGGCGTATTATTTGTATAAAGGAAAATGCAAGCGGAAAAAATGTAAATGTGGTGGTGGCTTTTAAAGTTGTTCATTAAAATATTAAATTTAATAAGTTTTTATAAATTAAGTTAATATTTTTGCATTTTTATTGTAAAAATTACAACAATAACTTAATTTGAAGTCATAATAAATTTTATGATGAGTGAAGCATGTTTTTATAGCTAAAGGGCTGAAATACTTTCAAAACATACAACAAAAATAACAACAATACCACGAAATAAGTCAAACCCTTAGAATATAGAGAGAACAGGAAGGAATGTGTTGATACCTATAAAATTCGTGTACATGAGTGTGGCTTTTCTCTGGTGTAGTTGAATAGGGAAAATTGGAGGCCTACTCCTGGGTACCTTGGCGTAGTGACACTGACTAAGAGCATTTTCGGTGGGAGCAAGCGCAATATTTGCAACTATATATTTTGTTGCCCCGCTGTTGATTCTACTACACGCCTATACTGAGCTTTCGCTGTAGTGACAGATTCACACTTCCTCTACTCTCTATATTCTAAGGTCAAACCTCACTTTTGTCGACAAATGTTAATTCATACCCTGACGCTATCTATCACTTTAAGTGACAACGGTAATAAGGTGGCGAAGAAAAATGTCACGTCACACCGTTCGACAACGACAATATGAAAAGTGAAGTAAACTGAAAGTGACAGCAGAGCTTGTCACTTCGGTGAGTCGTCAACGATAATATGTAAGGGTGATAGCATCGATTGTGCTGATTAACTACTACACATAAGCTCGTGCTCATGTCGTTAAATGAAGGAAAGGGGCATTTTTGAAAATATGAATCTTCAAATGCAAGAAGCAAACAGAAAAATCCACGTCACTTTGACTATGCATTGTAGATTAGTGTAGCTATTTAATTTGGCAACTTACCACTCCTTACAAATTTCGTGTATTTGTGCATTTTTCAGAGAACGATTTCGTTTTGATGACGTCATTTTACCATGCATTGTAGAGGGAAGAACAATAAGTGTCCACACAAAAAGAAGTAGCACGCTCCTGTATCTTGTTAGCTCGTACGCTATGGACGCAGCATGCTCGCGGTTCGTTTGATGCGCATTTGAAGAGTATCTACCGAGTATTTTTGGTTTTCAGCCCGCGCGATGAAGAGTTAGATCTTGTCCGCAATCTACATACATACTTGGACGCAGCCAAGTTTTACTTCAGACATAAAAGATTTAAAGAGTGTTGGATGTGCGCAGCTTCTATGTTTTCCATTTGAAATGGAAAACAAATACATATTCCGAATGTTTTTCAGGCGTGCTTCTTTCTTAGTTTCCTATTTATTTAGTCGACCTATATTTGGGAACTCTATTCTAAAGCCCTAGATACAATGACCGTTACGCGTTTTTATTGTGGCGTTTATGATACAATGACAGCCATGCGTTTTGGCTTATATTGGATCAAGCTATACCTACTCGTATATATGTATATGAAAAGCATTGATTCAAAGTAATTTTGTGGTGCGGTAAAAACGCGTGGTGCTCATTGTATTTAGGGATTAAGTGCAGCGAACTATATGGACGAGAAAAATGGAAACGAAATTCGAGAAATGTGACAACAGAAATCTACAAAGTTCTTGCCGTATTTGCTGGGGTCCAGTTTTTTTAAGTAAAAACTCCAAATCAGCAGCAGAGATTTTTCAAAATTACGAAATATGTTAATACCCTTCAATGAAATCAAGGTGCGAGGAATCAGCACGCATGCAGCATGCGCTTTGCTCGAACGCAGCATGCGGGGTGCATCCATCCACCAAAATGCTTGTAAGTTGCATGCCAATTTTGTTTTGTTTTCATCTTTCGGTGGATATGGGCTTTTAGGGTTTTACCTAAGCTCTCGAAAAACTTACGAGCTGAATGTATAGTGGGACGACTGAAGTAGTGTGGAGCTCACGCTTTGCGAGCTTCTCTTGGTTACATAACTTTTTATACCCTAGATGAAATCTAAAGGGTATACTAAGTTTGTAATTCCGTTTGTAACACATAGAAATAATTCTAGTAGAGCATAGCATTAAAATTATTTTGATTTTTGCATGTCCGTCTGTCCGTTCTCACGATAACGCGTGTACTTAGATAGCTGAAATTTTACACATGAGCTTTAAAAAAAAAAGTAGAATTACGGTCAAAAATGGGACAAATCGGGTAACTCCTTCTTAGGGTTGCCATACAAAAATTTCGTTTTTCACTACATATTTGTACATACCCTCAGAACGCGTCAACATAGGGAGCTGAAATTGTGTGTTTTAATAAAAATAATAAAAACGAACTAAGTTGAGCAAACCCATCTTGGTCTTGCCATATAAAAATTTAGGAATTCTACGTATAGTATTGTGAAAATGATCAGTCCTATACGGTTTTAAGATACAGAAAAGTTCTTTAGAATATGAAATCCTATAAAATTGGTAACAATCAGTATTTCTCTCCCACGAACCTTTATAGAAATATATGCGAAAAACCACTTCAAAACTTTGCACAGATGGGTGACCATACAAAATGACATACGAGTATTCATCTAGGGTATCATAAAAATTGGTCTTAGACACATTCTAGCTTTTTTACTTGTTACTACTTTTGTTTTTTCCTTTCTGTAAATTTCTTATTGCCCTAGTGAATACAGCCGAAACTGCCCGTATGTTGTATTTTATACATACTTTTACTTCTTAAGCAATGAAATGTGCTCTCACTTCACTAGTCACTATACTAAGATTATAAATAGTATAGTAGTTTCTATTTATGGAAACGTAACTAAAAATTTACTCTTAGTAAAAGAAAAACAAAATCAAGAATAAGAATACGTAATCTCAAATCTCTCACCTGCATAGTTTACTGCTTTAGAAATTGCCGATTAGTTTTGTTAGTCAAAACCCGAACTGATACCTACCTGTGTGTTTGTATAGTGTTATTGATGTTTTAAAAATAAGAATTGTTTTAATAATTTGAATTAGAAAATTGAATTGTTTTCTTTTTTTTAATGTACCTTAATTCATATTAATTTACATTTATACAAAACTACTTTTATCAACTATTGTTACAAATCTCCATTCTATAAGACGGCATAATTTAAATCCTAGTTAGTTATAAAGATAAAACTAACTAAAAATTTTTTCCAGTATTTAAAGCCAGAAGACAGGACATAGAGATGATGGAAGTAATGTTACCCAGGCGTAGAATTTTAGAAATTTAGTCATAGTAATCTGCAATATAAAAAAAAAAAATAAAAAAATAAAAACAAAAAAAAAATAAAAAAAAAAACAAAAAAAAAACTTGAAAAAGAATTGTAAGACAATTTAGAAAGTAATTATAACTCATAAAAATTTCGTTCTACATATGATGATAAATTATAATATTATCTGTGTATCATTCTACATTTTAATTACACGCGCGTTTCATTGTATTTTTTATTTATTTTTTTATAGTTCACACAAAAACTCAGTTATAGTTAAGACCACTTATACATATTAGCATTATTGTGCTGAATATGAACGATATTATTTAGTTGAATAGTGGAGGAATATTTTCCTAATGTCTAAAAAAAAAATAAATAAATCCAGCAATATGGCCTGCATACTAACTGTAAGAAATTTAATATATAGAAGAAGAAAAAAAACAAAAATCAAACTCGAAGTAATATCTTTCAACTAAAGTATAAATAGCTACGAACATTCAAATACAAAAACACCATATATACACATATACATACATTCATGTGTGATATGATTTCTTTCATCAAGCCTTTTACATAACTTATCCAAAAGTATAAGGTATACATGAAAACTAAGAGAAGCAATAGTATATTTTAAATTTATACTTTTCGATGTTTATGTGGCAAATTGAGTGTATTTTTTACTGATGTAAGTACTATATGAAGAAAAAAAAACAATTTTAAATACACTAAGTCATAGATAAGAGTATAAATAACAAAAAAACATGTAGAAAACAGAAATAATATAATCGGAGGAAGACAATTTGTTGGTATTAATAAAATAAAAAAAAAAATAATAATATCAAATAAGAAGAACGAAAGCAGGTCACCATTTGGGGTGAAAATTTTATAGTATAGAAGCTGCAAATATAACTTTTTGAGGAGACAAACATTTAACAAAAAAAAAAAAAGGATTATTATAAAAAAAATGTATTGTATATTATATACATACATATATATATATATATATATATATATATATATATTATATAAATAATAGTTATACATAAATTTTCTGAGTATAATATAAAAATAAGAATCAAAAAAATTTTAGGAAAAATCTATGTTTTTCTATTATTCACACAAATATTCCACACGTAATTTGTGTGTATATTTGTGTGGCATTCAGTGAAAACATCCGACACGCATCCATATAAATATTAATAATAAGTAGAATTTTAATAAAATACCAAAATAAAACAGGCGAAAAACATTTCTCTTTCTCTTTTAAACTATGTGTTGTAGTAGAATTAGTAGAAAGAAAAAAAGAAAAAAGAAAAAAAAGAAAAGAAAAAAGAAAATAGTTTTAAACTCAAAAGAAAAAGAAAAAAATATTTGTAAATCAATGGGGGTAAGAGAAGTGTAAACATTTAGGTACTATAAAAGTATATATAAATAAAAAAAAACCAAAGATATAAAAAGAAATATAAAATTGTAATATGTACATATATATATGAAAAGAAAAACAAACTCTATAGCTCTTAATAAAAATCCTTTCTTCGGAAAATTATTTGCGCATATTTCAAACAATTTTCTTTCACACAAATTGTTTAATTTTTTTAAAATGCTTGTGACTTGTTGTTGGGGTAATGAAGAAAATTGCATTTTGTAAAATTAAAAAAAAGAAGAAAAACATAATAAGTATTATAATATATAAAGTAGAGATGTACTTTTCTTATTTTATTTTTTATTTTTTTTATTTTAAAAGGATGAAGTTCACGTTCTAGAGATTATTAAATCAACAACTTTTGATGGCATCTATTTCGCAGGTGGAGTACGTCATTTGTTTAATTATTGAAAAAAAAAGAAAAAAAAATACAAATGAATGTATATTTTATGAAGTTAGTATGTATTTATTATTTAAACTGGCATATTCTACTGAAAAAAAGGTACCTATTAGGTTAGTTTAAGCTGAGACAACTTTACATCTAGATGTGAAAAACTCACAAAAAAGCGGTCGAATTAAAACGAGCTAAGGGTCCTCTAATGGAAAGCTCTATACATTCTCTCTCTCTCTCTCTTGCTGTATTATGTAACACAAAAATTCTTCGCAATGATAGTTTTCTTTGCTTGAATAAAAACTTAAAGAGCTTTGAAAAAGTGATTCGGGTTTATATGGAGATTTTCTTATCTAGTTGTAAGTTGTCTCAGGTTTAGGTAAGAGGGGTGCTGTTAGAAATGCCTAGCAGTGCTTCACTTAGACAACTAGTGGGTCCATTGTACCCATTGTCCTGCATCTGAACTCTTTCCTTTACAGCTTCCCCAGACTTGAAAAGAAGCAGCTACCTAAGGCAGACCGCACATATAAGTGGCATTTGCCACATTACATAACAATATCATATCTAGCAAAAGCTAGTTGCGTGCTTTTTAATAGTGTGCCACACACAAATCTGGTGTGACAAAAGACATGCCAGATTAACCACATGATTGTTATGTGGCAGATGTAGTGGAGCTCAATTCGTGTAGATTTTGTTGTGCATGTCAGACGTATCTTAAGTTTCTACTCTGTTTATTTGAAGTGTAAAAAAATGAAAAACGATCTAAAAAATTAGATTATATGATTTGGCATTTCAAAAATTCGATATTTAGAAACAAACATTTCGAAAGCACATTCTAATATTTTTCTACCTCTAAGAGCCTATCTTATAATAAATGAGCTAAATGGATTGTTCTTTAAATTGATATTTTTAATCAAACTAATTTCACAACATTGATATAAATATGCGTGTGCGGCAAAATTATTAGATAATATTTGCAGTGGATATGCCATTGCTATGCCATATTATAAATGTCATTTGTGTGTGCGGGCTGCCTAATAGCCTACCTATTTTATTCATCAGAGCAGGACAATTGCAAGGCACGTGTTGGATGGATTCGATTTCCTCCGAATCCTTGCATCTCTTGCAGAAATCGTTCGTCACTATACCCAGTCTTCTAGCATGGTCTCCTAAAGCCCAATGGCCCGTAATGACCCCTACCAGTTTCTAGGTATATGTTCTGCTGCCATTAAGCAGTTCTCTTGTTCTTTTCCTGTCATATACAGGCCACAATTGATTCGCGATACGGAAGGTTTCCCTATTGATCCACCGGAGGCTTGCCTTTTGATAGGCATCTGTAATGATCTCTTCTTTTACAGCTCCAATCGGGCGCCTACCATAAGCTATTGTTGCGGAGTTTTCAACTTCAGAGCTCTTTTCGACCAACACGTCAGCCATCTCGTTGCCTGGGCTGGGATATCCCTGTGGCCAGAATCCAGCATAGGGACACCTTGTGCTATGTAGCAATTCCTGGTTGGTTTTGCATAACTGCACCAATTTTGATTTAACCAGCACCACAACCAGCGTCTTAATGGTAAAAATAAAGATGCTACAGTACTAACTCCTTAATATGCCGCTCGATTATCCGACAAACATTGTAGGTAATCCCTCAATTTTTTCATTACTTGAAGGACCAATTTAAAACTCTGTAATCCGCCCCGCTAAAGGACCAGAAATACTGGTCGAGTTGTTTCGCTCTTATATGGGGCCATATTTGGGAACTCAATTTTATCGGAGTCGAGTATAGTGTGTGGAGCTGTGCAGGCGATTTAAGGGTGAAACGTAGTTCTGCGAAGTCTGATAGCAAGTCTCCGGATATCTGTGGTCGAAATCACATCTTACATATACTTGACAATTTTTGTAAGCTGTCTGAGGTTCTAGTATGCAAAACGTTAGACCTTTGCTCGTTTATTTGAGAATTGTTTCCACGAATTTCGATATAGCTAATTATTTATGTTAGTTTTTTTCAAACAATGAAGATGGACATATGGGAGACCAATATTTTTTAACGTATCCAATTTGCATGATATAAGAAATGCCAACATATGATGCATATATGCATCAATATGAAACTACTTAGATTGATTCTTATTGGATGGTATAACATACACCAAACGTCTAAATATAGGTACTTTGACAAATAGTATTTGATTATTGGCTTATAAAGCAATTACCTTCATTTGCATTTATGGTGATTCAAATATTCATCAATCGAATAAAATATTACATTTTTTGTAGTTTCATTTATAATAAAATGCAACTTTTACCGAAATACTTACGAGCAAATTGTTACTGCAAATTTCCGGTTTAATTAACTGAAATATACATTTTTATAGCTTGCAAATCCCTAAAATTTACCTATATAGGAAGTACGAACGATTTTAGTTAAATAAAGAAAATAACATTAAAAGGTATATGCTTATGAACTCAAATCTAATTATGTCCACCCTGAACTTGCCATGAAGCAGTAGCAAATATTTAATACATATTCTAGAATTTTTTAAAAGATAATATTGAGTGACTGATGGAATTCTGCATCGCTATTCTTTTGAGGGTTAAAAAATTTATAATACACACACAATTTTCTTAGCATAATTTCCGTGCTATTTAAATTTGAAATATGGTTACCGACAGGATATAGGTCATTGAAGAAATTGTTCTAATATCACCTTTGATAGAGAAATGAACTTTCTATCCAAAATAGCGAATATTGTTAAATGATTTTGTTAAATATCTTTATTTATTAAATATTTGATCCTCTTTTTGTGGTCCTTGTGGTCTCAGTTCTTACTTTGCTGATGATACAACCACTGATCTAAATTAACAAATGTAAATTTAAAATATTTTATTTAATGTATAACTTTTTCGTATGTAGTGATGTAGTCTTTAAATTTTTTATCCATGTATATTTGTGTGTAAATATTATAGTATTCATTAAACCCACAGAGAATCAAGTATTTATAATTATGTATAACACATACTATATTATAAGTTTTAAGATCCTTTAGCTGTTTTTAGAACAGTTTCCGTTCTTTTGAATTTCATTTCAATTTAGTATTATAAACACGCCAATATATTTATGAAGGATTATAGCATTTAAAGTTTAAGAGAAAAACAGAAAAAAAAATTGATTAAATTTATTATTAAATTCAATGTTGTAGTTTAGAATTAGTTGACACAATTTAGGTGAAAAAAAAGAAAAAAGAAAAGAAAAAACAAAAAAAAATTTGAAAAAAATGTTTTTTTTAAAGAAACAGAAAAAAAAATAGAAAAATACTTAAAAAAAATCCGAAAAAAATATATATATTTGAAAAAGCCATTAAAAAATTATTTTGTTCTTTTTTTGGTGTAACTTTTTTCGATTTTAAAGAAAACACAAACACATATAAAATAAACGAAAGTAAATAAAATTATATTGTGTTTTCTTGGATATGATCCGTTATATTATTTCCCTGGATTTAGAAGAACAGTGAATACTGTATCCGATAATGAAACGCATGTTACGATTACCTGAGAAGAAGAAGAAGAAGAAAGGGCACAATGCGTGTAGGCGTAGAAAATATATAGATGGAAAAGAAACAATTGTGCATCTGTTGTCGTGTCGAATAGTTAATTTGCGTAAAATAATAAACTCGAAATATTTCAATTTTATAAACCAAATACAAAATCGCGTATTATTTATATTGTTGGACTTTCTTCCGTTGCCCATCCTGACTTCCGTTCAACTGACTAAAGGCTGAATTACAATGGACGCAACGGAAAGCAACTAAATACTAAACGGTGTGAAATGTCAAATTTACGCAGTAAAACGAACGTCAAGGTTAGATGCTTATAATGGACGCATGCTTAATTGAAAGTGACAGTGAAGTTTGACCCAAAATTTATAAACAAATATGGATAAAATCAAACAATTTTTTTTCATTCCATTTCCTCTCTGCTTATTACACACTTACTACAGCACAGTTTCACTTGACGGAACAAAATAAACAATCCCAAAGCTAATTTGAGGTTATTTTTATCCGTTCAGTTCCGTTAATTTCAGATTTTATTAAATTTGCTGGGTCCCTATGACTGCGTTTTCGTCCGCCGACTGTGCGCAACTCCATTTGAAAAGCATACAAAGAAAACCGGTTTGACATTTCTCTCCGTTCAGTTACGTTCCGTTGCGTCCATTGGAATTCAGCCTTTATTACAATAGATTGAGCATATTTTCCCATAGGACAGAATGGCACAAGTTTTAAAGTTTTCTCTTTCGCGCTATGGCAGAGCTGGAGTTACCAACTGTTATGGTCACGTACAAGCGTAGCATTACCTAATGCGGCGTCATTGACATCTAGAGGGCAGCAGCTGCGAATGAGATAGAGGGTGGTGGAATTCGAAAATCGGGCAAGAAAAAAGGCGGAAAAAGTGACAGCCGACATTCTGTTTTTGGCGATCAAGAAGAAAAGAGTTGAACAGGAGGTGGACGAGCAGTTCCAAGTTGTACATTAACGCGGTCGGACGTGTTTCCAAGTTCGCTCGCTTCAACGCTTGGACCAGAGTAGGGGTTTTCCGAAAGATTCTTTCTCCCTGGTGATGCCTTCAATGCATCATCGGACATGCAATCTCTCGGATATATTTTTGGTGTTTAATGTGTAGTGTTCGTCATTAAAAGCTCTAAGTTTTACTCATCAGTTGATCTGATCAACTGTAACAGTGAATTAAGCGTGGCGTCGGTAACGGTAGTTTTACTTTCATGAAACTACTTGTGTTCCGTCGATCTATACAAAACAACAAAATTATACAAATACAATTACAAATATAACCATACAACTATATAACAAATTGCAAAAAATAATACAATCATAAATATAATACATTCAACATTTAGCCGTACATGGCAATCAACACTTAGCCCGACATGGCAATCAACATATAGCCGGACACGGCACACTTTTTTGGCTATATATCCCATAGGGTCAGGCCATGTGAATGAACTCCAGATCGCTAGTCGTGCCCATAGTTCTGGAACAAAACCAATAGTAGAAGAAGAAGAGGTGGACAAGTATAGGATTTCGCTGTTTGGTTTGATTGAAAAGTAAAGAAAAAGAAGTGAGGGGAAAATCTGGACCGAAGAAATAATACTAAGGACGGAACGGATATCAAATAAAAAGGTGAAAATAGATAAAAGAGGAGAGCCCAGATTAGGCTATTGTCCGGAAAAATGTAGGGAAACGAGGCGGATCACGAGGATTTTCAGTGATTAAAAACGGGTGCAACATGGTGTAAATTTTCCTACGCCAGCAAGCCAAAGGAATGTCGTCTGATAAGTATTGAAAATCTTTATTTACAAATAACAAGGCACGTTGTAAATTTTTATAATTAAACATGGCGAAAGAACGTATTACGAAGATTCCCGACATGAAATACTCATGGAGAGCCAACTCATGGAGGCCAACGGAGCGCCTGAAAAGAAGAAATACGACATTAATTCCAATTTTTGGCCTAAGCTTACATCCGGCACCAACACCGAATTTCTTTAAACTTTGCACACTAGTTGCTAGTTTTGTGACATACATCAGTACCTCCGCCGCTTACTTCACATTCCCTAATTCCTTTCCCTATCTCCTTCCTGCCATGCTGTGCTTTGCATAATAGAAGGTTTTTGTGCCTGAGCTTGGCTTAATAATATTAAAAAAAAAACAAAATTAGAAAGACCCGCAGATAACAGCTGATGACATTAAATCATTTATTGGAATTCTACTGTTGAGTGATAACAACGTTGTTCCAAGTATAAAGATGTTATTGGGAAAATGCTTAGGGGCACACAAAATGAATTGGTGTACAATTGCAACGTGACTGTGTAAATTTCGATCTGTGATAAATAGTCTAAATAAGAATTTTCTGAAATATTAAGTACAACCCAGAAGAATGTATAAATTTTGATGAAAGCATGATATCTATTATAGGCGTCATCCGTCTAAGCAATTTATTAGAGGCAAGCCTATACGATTCGGCTTCAAGGCTTGGTGCCCAAACACTCCACGCGGATACCTCACCTCTTTTGAAATTTACCAAGGAAAGAATGCAACTTCCAATGAACAATATGAATCTGATTTTGGTAAAACTACTGCTCATCCTGTTTAAATGTTTGACAACATTCCCAATGAAATAAAGAATCTTCCTTTCCGCTTGTATTTCGAAAACCTCTTTAAAAGTTTCAGGCTTATCACTTATTTGAAGCACCGAGGATATGGTGCAACAAGTACAATAAGAGAAAATTGAGTACCCAGGGAATGTGGGCTTGCCAACTCAGATTCCTTGAGGTACGATGGCATGAATCAACTCATTATCCCATTCAAAGGAATGGCAGTGCCGTGTTGGGTGTCCTTCGAGCATATGCTCGCAGAGAATTAAACGTGACGTGGGGCCTCGTCTAAATTGTTTTTCACAATTTCACCAAAGAACTTAGGAGGAATTTATGTATAAGCCCTTATTTATGTAAACTATGTAATAATAATATATTTCTATTTATAAAATATCTCTTTACTGCATATCCCCCTCATAGGGTATCGCAATATATATTCGGAATAATGTGGCCTTTACTATCCTTAAAGATTTTCCTTCCGCCAATCCACAGCTTAGTTACATCTGGATTAGGTTCAAACTCCACAGGCACATCATCTACTTCTGTTTCCTTTATTGCAACCCAAATGACGAAACGGTATCCGCATTTAACAATATCTCCAACAATATTGATCGCTTGCTCTCTGTCTCTCCCCCTTCCGAAATCGTCCTAGCAGGCGAATTTAATATCCATAACATACCTTGGCTCAGACATTCTTCTGACACAAGCGGGTCGATTTGTCGAACTCTTCTGTGAATCGTTCAATTTGTAACAGCTAGTGGATGCACCCACGCGAATTGCTGAAGCAGCTGGAGATAGAGATAATTTATTAGATCTGTTTTTGACATCTCACCCCCACAAATATTCCATCTCAGTCGGTTCTTCTCTTGGTAATTCAGACAACTGCCTAATCACGGCTTAGTTTACCACCTCACACCTGTGCCGCCCTACTTCACCACCTTCAAGTAGGCTTCTATGGCACTATAAAAATGCTGATTGGGAAAGTCTCAATCAGTATCTTAGAGAAATTGATTGGTCGCTCTGTTTTGCTTCGAGGGATACTGATGAATAACATTCTAAATCTTGGCATGCGTGAATAAATTCCATATTCCTATAGCAAATCTCAACAACAGCAAAATCGCTCTTGGTTTAACAATAAGTGCAACCAAGCAATAAAAGCGAAAGAGTCTGCTTTTCGCGCCTATCAACTGCATCCATGTCCAGAACTGAAACAAGTCTACAAGAGTGCACGGAACACCTGTAAGTCTATTATCCGGATAGAAAAATTTCTTTTTGACCAGAGTGTCAGACAAAGAATCTTGGTGAGCCACAAAAAAAGCAAAGGTTTCTGGTCTTTGGTCAAAACCATTAGGAACAACTTCAGCAGTTCCTCTATACCTTCACTACTTAATTAATAATGGTGAAGTAATTGTTGACTCCCTGGATAAAGCTAATATTTTGGCTGCTAGATTCGCTTCAAATTCTCGTCTTCCACCCACTTCACAGACACCTGTTTTGCATCTCCCGTGTGGATGTGTACAAGAACCAATACACATTTATACGAGAGATGTGCTTAAGATTCTTAAAGGGATTGACATCTCCAAAGCTGCATGATCTGATGGTTTTTCGTACCTGTTAATTAAAAGCTGCGCCTCATCCTTGGCTAAACCTCTGCGCAAACAATTCTACTTGTCTTCTTCAATAGGAAAATTTCCAACTGCCTGGAATCTAGCTTACGTTCAGCCTATTCCCAAGAAAGGTGAGGGTAGCGATCCCTCAAATTATCGACCAATTGCACTTCGATTCTTTCAAAGATTTTTGAATCTATCATTAACTCAAAATTAATGAAGTATCTGGAAACTAATCATCTCTTCAACAATCGCCAATATGGCTTCCGAGCTGGACGTTCATGTGGAGACTTGCTGACTTTTGAATTTTTGAAGTTGGGTTGAAAGGGCAAAAATTGGTCATTTTTGTGATTTTCAAGGAGCTGTAACTTCCGCAATAAATGGAATTTTGGCAAAATATTAAAATTGTATTAATATATTTTATATAAGGTAATAAGTTGACAAAATTTCAGCTAAATTAGTGACGTCGATTCAGAAGATGGTCGACGCACCGGGGAATGGCCTTTTGTCGCAAACTCTCCTTCCACGCAGGACTGTCAACAACATTCATCTTTGTTAGATGAGCGTAAAACTGGCTGTGAAAACAAAAGTGGGATGTTATTGTTGTCCTCTTTTTAATATTGATTTTTCTTTAATATTTACGCGTATAATTTGTACAACAATCATGGATCATTACTGTCCTGAATTTTCACAGATCGTCAATTTCTTTCAAATAATTATTATCAATGCCTGAAAACCTAAATCTCTCTTAACTGATAATATGTAGACGCCAGCATAGAATATTTCTTGCAAATATAAATTACGTAACATTCAATCGTATGTTTTTTTTTTAGTAATTCCACTGAACTGATAGCTACCCTTTAAGTTGACCTATTATCTACGTAAGATAAAATGTATTGTGCGGACACGAGAAATCAATTAAAAATCAAAAATTTAAGTTATCCACAATAAATCTTCTAAATTACCAGATATCACACTTTTATTGCTTTCCGCTAATTGTCACTTTTATCTTAATCTTCACTAATCAATCGCCATCATCAGTCAGTGATTACGTAACAATAATGTAAGTAAATGCGAAAAGTTCAATAAAAGATTTTATCTCTTTGACGAAAGATGAGTGCGAGTCGCACTAGCCGTATGTACTTGAAGATGAAATTATGTTTTTTTTTTAATGAATACCAACACTGAATGAAATTAATGTCGTAGATATAATGTTAATTGAGTCGTAGATTTCCTGATTGAGTGTTAGATTTAAAAGAAAAATTTATAACTATCAACTAACTAAATAAGTATGTGAATAATTATGTTGTGTAAATGCATCATAAAAATAGCTTTATTAAAAAAAAGAACAAAAATATTATTTTGTAGGATTTCGTACTTCAAAAGGAAAAAACGGAACCCTTATAAGATCTCTCCTGCGTCCGTCCATTTGTCTGTCATAGCGTTTTTTTTTTTTTGAAAACGGGTTGACCATTAACATGCTATACATGTTAATGGTCAACCCGTTTTCAAAAAAAAAAGACACCTGTCACTACTGAAATTGCTTACCTTAAGATGGATCATTCTTATAGTTTTCTCTTTCGGTTTAACTACTTTATTCTGCTGATCTTCAAATAATAAGTTCTATGAGAAAACCACCATAGTCCAGTTTCAGTTCGTAGATTTT
The DNA here is from genome assembly GCA_963930735.1 of Dioctria linearis. Taxonomy (NCBI): domain Eukaryota; kingdom Metazoa; phylum Arthropoda; class Insecta; order Diptera; family Asilidae; genus Dioctria; species Dioctria linearis. The sequence goes on along the minus strand of OZ005742.1, from coordinate 37,334,042 downwards.
CTAAATGAATATACAGGGTATTTCCTCCATGGTGGTCCATAGAGCGGGAGGTTATAGTATTCGCCTAGGCAACCAAAAAAATTTACGGCAACGGTCACATCAATCTTTTTATATGTATATACAGGGTAATTCAGAAAAAAAGCTAGTTTTGGTTATGAGGTTATTAGCTAACAACTGTTTAACGGCTACAGTTAGCATTTAGGGTGCTATAGGTCAAATTAAAGAGGAGAGTCTACGGTTTACATTTTTTATTTTTTATAAAAAAAAGTTATATTAATGACTTTTTTGCCAAAAAGCAAACCTACTGGTCAAAGTAAAAAAAAGGCAAGTAAATCCGAAATTTTTAGTTTAGACTACAAGAAATCCTGAGAGAACACGAGTATGGGGCTGATTGAGTAGTCGTTGGAAAGGCCATGAATTTCTGCATACAATCAGCTTTAGATAGTGACCGTACACCCTGTTATTTTTAAGAACCGGATTATATTGTGAAAACCTAACATGATTTCTTATTCATCCTGTAATTCCCAAACGGTTGATATGGCCCCCTCCACTGCCATACAACCTCCCGTTCTATGGACCACCATGGAGGAAAGAATCGATGGCAATACAACATTTGTAATATTTTCTCAGTCCCCCAGGGATGGACAAATAAAAATTGTCTAATTTTATATCTTTAAAAGTCCAGTTTAAGGAATATTTGATGTAATAGGAAACTAGGCTCTAATAAAACATATAAATTCCGAATGTCTTTGGAATTTGTTAAACTTGGAATAAAATGAAATTGAAATTAACAAATTGTGATACCCCTGCCAACCAAATCGGTCCCACGAGAAAAATAAAATGAAGCAGACAAAATGACTTCGAAGGAAGGACTATGTCATATGTATGCCATAATTTGGAATTCTTATTGTTGGGGACATGACATGTATCTTAAATTATAGCAGTGACAATTTGACAATTGAGCAGTGATTGAATATGTTCTGAATAACAAAGTAATGGCTGATTTACATTACTCGAACATGCGATTTTACTGACAAAGTGAGTGAGAGGGTTTTATTACTTTGCACTATTAGAAAAAAAGGAAGAGGTGATCGACTGTCAAAACATTATTTCCTACTCTTTTATAGCGAAGTGTCGCTTGTGACATTTCATCAAATTGTCAATTGCAAAAAATAATCAGACGTCAAAAATAGTTCTGTTCAGGCATTCAAAATCAGAGACTTGACACTGCTCAAATAGAAAAAAAAAAAACATATCGAAAATGCTATAAATGTAAGTATTTAGGAGTCAATATTCACTGGGATTTTGTTATGAAATATTGGCTTTTGTAGGAAACAGCTTTTTTTAGCATTGGCTGATTTGGCTAATGGTTGCTCCAAATATTCTGCCAAGAGGACCACTTCCGAAATTCGTTACAGCAGGTTTATTACAAAAATGGCCAAGGATAAAATCAGCTACGAATCCATGTCGATTACAGTATTGCACACAGCAAATAGTAGTTTGCCAAGCTGATCTTATCACAAAGTTTTGTCGTAATACTATTCATTTTCCCGATATAGACCAATTGGATAATCACGTAATTATTTTCTTGAAAATAAAAGAAGCAAACTTATTCTTTTCCATTGTAGTTCGCGCGAACCTTAATTTGTCAGGGAACGCTCTCTCCTGTGCATCCAATTGCGCTTCCTATATATTGGGACTATGATGCCGCCCTATCTATTTACCCTCTTCCAGACCTAGTAGTTGTTGGAGATCCTAATCATCCGTTTAACACAACACAGCATGGTTGCACCATTATAAATACAGTAAGTATAAAATTTGATTTTCTAATATATAAATATTTAAATTACAATTTCAGGGATCCTTCATTAAAACGAAATTCTCGTTCAAAGTTTATGTTCCTTCTACAAAAACTGTTGAGGATTCGGAAATACCTGACGAGGACAGTTAATATTTACGTTAGCTTCAATTTATATCTGTGAACTGATACTGTTGTCAAGATTTTTTTTTTAATTTAGGTACTTTATGGAATAAAGGCAAATAATTAGAAATCATTGCTTTTTTCACTAGATGTAATGTAATAATTCACCGTTTTTTAAATTATAATTAAGAGGAAAAAATTGCGTTTATTTATAGTACACCTCTAAATCTAAATATACATATCAAGCTTAATTGTGATGATAATATTTCTGTGCGATTAGAAAGTAGATCTTAAATATCTTGGTATAACCTGAAATATAAATAACATGCAGACGATATTATATGGGGAGACTCCGAAGTTTTTTTTTTCGAAGAATAAGTATTTTTTACAATACATAGGTTTTACCACACTTTTATATGCGAGATCTTAAGGAAAAGGAGCATTTCAGTAAATGTCTTATGAATTGATTGATGATTATATGTGTCACTTTCTATGATAGCCTTTCTCATGCATCGTGACCACAAGCAGTTTCATCAAAGGCAAATTTTGCGCAACCGGTGGACATTATTAGTACTGCATTTAATATTTAATAAAGCCACAGAATTTGATAATTGTATTTTTATTATTTCATTTAATATAAATAGAATCACGTGTCTGATACGAAGACTTACTTTTGGCCAGACCATGACATTTCGGGTCTGATACGTGACTCATTTTGGGCATAGAATGGGTTAAAGTGCAATATAATCGACTTGTGGCTAACATTAGTGGAAATCATGTCCCTGTAGCTGGAGCACAGCCGAACAGGTTAGATTCAACCTGTGCTGTCTGACTTTACAGGTTGTATTTGGATGCAGATAGAAGAAACTTGTCATTAAACAAGGAAACTTTTGTACAAACCCAAGCAAATATATTTGATCTCGTTTGAATTTTAATCGAATTCGACATTAGACACATTTGACCTTACCTTAACAGGAAAAATGAATTGAATTGATTTTTATGTCCGAACAATATCTTAAAAGAACCAAAGTGAGTTTTTTATTAGTTGTTTTCAGAATATCGTGTGTGTTATTTTCATAATTGCTATTTTAAGGAAAGTCCACCGTAATTTTGGACAGGATTACTATTGAGTTGAGATGTACCCTATGGTGGGAGAAGGAGAATATCAAGAATCGCAACGAAGTAATTTGATTAGATCTCACAATATTCCTCAGATACATAGCTCTGTGCTCATAGAACTTTGGTACAGAGAATAGCCCAGTTAAAACAGTTAAAATTAAGAAAACCTAAAATGTCAGTATTTCGTGATTCTTAAGATATGCTTACTAAAATACAATTTATTTTTTAAAAAAATTTATAATAATTTTATAAAAAAAATTAAAATTTTTTAACAATTTTTTAAAAAATTTATAAAAAAAATTTGTAATCATTTTTTAAAAAATGTTTAAACATTTTTAATAAACTTTGACACATTCCAGCTGATGTGCTGTGACTTTCCTCAAATATTTTTATTTTGTGTGCGTGTAAACAATTATATTCGTACACGCTTGTAGTTATATGTATGAGTTTGCTGCCATAATAGCAAAATTTACTGCCATAAAATATACTTCTGACTAGAACTTTTTATGGCTAATTATGGCAGTAAAAATTTCCCCTTCGTAGGGGAATTTGACATTTAACTCAGTAAAATTTTGCTGGATTATCTTTTGTCCTTATCGTTCTAAAGTATTTTCAGATAAGGGGAAACTACTTACTCTGTTTTCTAGCAATGTTCGAGTAATGTAAATCAGCCATAATGGAGCACATTTTATTGCGAAGGCGTATTCAAAGAAGGAGGCAGTATGTAAAATTATTGCTGAAATTTTATAACGAGCAACTTATCCTATAGCGGTTTGCTGTTAAAATTGATTTTTTTTTCAATAATACAATATATAATAATATAATAAATACAAACGTTTATTATTTTTATACTTGACATCTTTGATATTACTTGTTGCTACGACAATATATATACCACTATAAATATGACAAAAGTTATAGCAGCAAGGACTAAGTGACTTCGGTTGCAAAAATTGTCATGAAAAAAGTTTTTTGGCACGTCACCCAGTTTTTTAGGAATCGGCATTTTGAAAATAAGCCATATTTTAACGCTAAATGTCAGTTTTTATGGATGAAGTCATGTCGTGCGTTCAGGTATACACACCGATGTGCTTTTCAGGACAAAGGTGTGCACATCACATGATTGAAAAAGTAGGGATAGCAACTGAACGGTTGGTGTGCACTCCGGTTCGAAATGTCGATTGTTAAGGGGGGGGGGGGGCAATTCGACTGTTAAGGAGGGCAATTCGATTGTTAAGGGGAAAATTCGGAAATGAGCTCGTCCTGAGTTTAAGTTAATCGTATGGCGAGACTCCCAGTTGCTACTCGAGCTGGGTAAACCTCCAGGATAAGAAACTTTTGTCTGCCATGTTAGTAGCCGTGGTTATACTGGGTCGTTATACCTGGCACGGTACAGAGAATAGAAGATATTCTCATTAAATTTTGACATATGAGTTTGACGAAATTTCATCCACTAATACACATACATATATACATTAATATTGAAAAGACAGAGAGAAGAGAGAGAATATTGCGTTCTCTCTACCCTTTCCTATACATTATATATATATATATATATATAGGGTGTCCCATAAGTCGACATCAAGCCGGAATCGGGTGATAGACCAAATCATAATAGTTACCAGAAAAATATAAACAAATCTAAGTCATGTATTTTTCAAATTATAGACATTACTTTTGTTTTCGAGAAAATGTACACCCTGTGATGGTTTTTTTGCTCCTGTTGCTACAAATCTTTACTTTTTTCAATTTTATTTTTCTTATGTAATCCCGAATAGTGCTTATGTAACCTGTTACTTTAACTTCTAAGCCAACTGTTCCAGCTTGGAAGAAAATGTCACATTTTGACGAACCAAGAACAGAAAATTAATATTTCACCCAACTTTAACTGAGTGTAATAAAAAAAAAAAAAATGAGCTACGCCGGTTTGGCAAGTAACTTCAAAAGTTGACGCATTTAAAAAGGATTCTAAAATGGTATAACACTTCCTACATTATTTCTTAGATTACGGAAAAAAAAACATTTTTTCTTCAAGAAACCCAGTTTCGAAATATTTCTTTTCACCTACTAAAAATGATTCTAGTGTACCCACAGCTTGCCGTAAGACCGTAACTTTAAGATTCTAGTTTGAGTCAGACGGAGAGTCATTACATGAAGTGTGAGTGAGCAAGATAGTGACACTTTCAAGTTAGAGATCCAAACTTTTTGTTGAATTTAGGACAAATTTTCCTTAAGTTTAAAATTAAACACCACTTATTTGTATGCTAAGATTTATTATTTACAAAAGACGTTCAAACTGCCTTCCTTCAGCTGCAATATAAGTTCGACACCTTCTTAAAAAGAATCGGGTTATCAGACGGGCAAATCTTCCATCAGGAGTATTGATTTCTACACTATTATATAGTACTAAATGCCACGTACTATTTTAGGCAATTTTTGTATAACTCTTGGATACAATTTTCTAAGGGATTCTTACCTTTTGTAATTAGTTTCTGATTATTATTGAACAGCAACACAATATTTTTCTGAATAATAGAGACCGGTAGCGAATTTGGCTATATGTAAAGATATAGTAAAGATATATTTAGATACAGTTATATAGCAAAAAAAAAAAAAGTGATACATCTCTTAGGTATTCTAGTCTTATAGGCCAGTTTAATTTTGTACCGATTATTACGAACACATACTGTTTTATTTAAAGAAGCCTCTTTATAAGTAATCATATGATCATATGTAGTAATGATTTTGATAATTTTTAAGAAGATATACATACATACTGTTTAAGCTGAGATGTATAGGCCTAGATGCACAATCTAGACCGCTGTAGAATTGAATATCGATGCTTGTATCGATACTCAAAATAATGGGGAATGGTTGAAAAGCTGACCGTTCTGACTTGAATTAATAGAAACGCACTGATTGTCGATTATAACAAAACTGATCTTATTATTTATTTCATTCAATATATTTATAACAAAATTGAACATGCGTAATCAATATCAATAAATCAATTCACAAATTGACCTGTAAGAAACAGGGTTCAACGACTTGAGCGATTAATAATTGCAGTGAGAATGCTGACCCAGCAGTAATTCCCCTAGCGTAAATATTGTAAGAACTGCATGTAAAGCAAAAAAATGGAAATTGGCACTGCTCACGGTGGTGAATTATGATCGCTGGTTCAATAAACTTACACTAGAATAAATGAAATTCTTGGTTTATCATGATTATACTGAATTTGACTATCTTAAATTAGAAATACTAATTTAATTTTTAACTTAATAATTATGATCTGGGTCATAACACATACCATCAGTGTTTCATTGCTAGTGACCCTATAGTCACATATAGTATAGATTTTGATGATATTAAACTGGAATTTTATAACGTAATCACCCGCTAGATCTTTGATTTTTCCTCACTCTCTTGGTGCCCTTTCACTGTGAAGGTTGACAGGTCATCAACAAGGATTCAAAAATGTACTGCCCTGAGTGTCATTGCGAGGATGGGGCATGGCAGTGAAGGCAGCCCATCTGCGCCTTCATGCAAGTAAGGGTAAGTAGTGTAAGGGTCTCTTCAGGACCGGGGGCAGTGACAGCGGCAGGCTTTGGTATACCCAACCCACAACACTCCCGCACTAGCCGAGGTGCCAGCGTGCCGCCCTGTATTATTGCTGGTCACTCAGTGAGCTGTCAGCTTGTGTTGACAGGAGAGACTTCAAGTCCAAGAGTTCTCACTCGAAGGTACTACCATAACAGAATTGCAGCTCACTATTATATGTTTTGAAAATTTCTTTACCCTGTTTGCTCCTAGTGATTTCTTTCTAAAACTATCGTTTATGTAAGTTTCTTTAGTGAACATTTCAATTTTTGAATATTAAAAATTATGTTGGTATATGTTAGAGGGGGCATACGAATTTTAGAAAGCCTTAGTTGGGGCTTAGCGCAAAAAAGGTTGGGAAACACTGCTTTACATAATCCGTAATTAAAAAAAAAAATACACGCTCAGCAGCAGCACTGCTATGCTGTAAATTAACTAAGATTCACATAAAATCCGCCATTTCTTTAAACATAAATGTTTGCAAAACGTCCATTTCTTTCCCTATATTGTTCCAAAATTTAACCACAATTCCATCATTATATAGAATTCACTTTCTCTTTGGAAAAAATTACCAATGATCTCCATTATGAATTTAATATATCTGTAGTAGTCCAGTCCAATTTTCGGCAAATAACAACATTAATTAAGAAAGATCTGAATTTTGGTATACATGCTCATTACAGCTTCCCATTGAACGTACTAAAATTCCGCTATCAAAATCTGTTTTGCGCTCGAGCCGCCATCTTGGAAAAAAGGTGCACTACTTGAATTTTATACCCTGAAACTATAAAGATGGAGAGAGAGAGTAAGAGACAGAGAGGGAGAAAGTAAGAGAGTGACAGAAAGAGAGAGGACAGAGAGATGGGAGAGATCATTATATGATGGGTTAAAAAGCCTTTAAGGCCCGCTTCGTACGTTAAGTCCAAGCCTAAGGTACAAGACGTTGCTGATATCGCCGAGACAGCAATAGAATTATCTTTGCCTGCAAATGTCGGCATTGTTGGTGAAGATATTAGGCCTAAACACAATTGCGACGACCGGCGACAACTACAAGCAGCAACCACTGTCAAAAAATTAAAACCTTCACTTTGCTATCCAATCGAACACAGTTGCGACTACCGGCGATGACTACAATTTCGTTCGTCGCGTCGCTACGATTGGTAAAATTTCTAATTTCATCGCCAACTGCAGGCCTGCCAACTACATAATGTTGATCTTTGGTTACTTTTATAGCTCTTTAAGTTTATCGCACTGATTACTGGCCATTTGTGATTGAGTGGCAGTGGCTTGGCTTGGTCAACTAGGAAAAACGCGGCAAAATAAGAGAAAGTTAAGAAACAAAGATGAGTTTTGAAGAGCGGTTGATTGAGTACGTTCAACCGCACGAATTTTTATATAATTTACATCATCGACAATTTCGGAGAACCGATAAAAAGAAGAAAACGTGGAAAGATATTTTGAAAACCTTAAAGTCAACAAGTAAATAGAAAATTATTGAAAAGTGTTGTTTGTTAATTAAAATTATATTGCAGCAGATCTTTGTAAAAAGCGCTGGAAAGGGTTGAGGGATACCTATAAAAGGCTGAGAAAATACGAATCACTACCATCAGGAAGTGGTGTAGAGGAGCCCTTTAAAAAGAAGTGGAAATATTTTGACTGTATAACTTTCTTAGACGACTTCGCGGATGCTAGAAGGTAAGTTTTTTAAATTTCATAAATGTTATGGCAATGTCAAACAATAACATAAATTTTACCGTTTTCAGATCCATTGGAAGTGACACTGTTGGAGATGAATTCCTTGGTGATGAGTCATCGGATCAGCTACAAATCACTGATGAAAACGGCAACGAGGAAGATGAGTTCACTTCAACTCCACCGAAAACAGCTGAGGGCATTTCACAGCCGCAAAAAACTTTTCCGAGAAAGCGTGATGAAGCGGACCCCATCCAGAAGAAGTTCTGCGAAATTCTGGAGGCGGCTAAGAATACCATCCGGGTCTTCCCTATACCGCCATCGGCGCCACCAAAAAGCAGCATAGAAGTGGTGCTTGGAGCATTAGCAGTGAAAATTGACGCTGCAAATTTATCGCCTAGCATTAGAAATTATTTAGAGGCGCGAATTACATGTATTGTGTATGAAACACTCGCGGAGTATACATAGACACTAACCTATTTTGACGTTTTCGAAATGTTTTATTAATTTTTGTATTTTTAAAAACTGAGGTTGCGGTGACATATTAATAGAGGTAAATTATAATGGAAAGGAAATAAAGGGAAAGAATAACCCTTTCAATAGTCGTTCTATTTTGGAAATTTCTTTGCTTTCCTACTAGTACATAATTACTTTTCTCGAAGTGAAGAAGAAACAAAGAAACTAATGTGTTGTTAAATATTTTAATATATTCAATACGTATTTCAGCCAATGTAATCCGAAAACTCAAAACAAATTCGCTGGAAATGACATTTGTGTCCAAATGACGTTGAAACGCAAAAGTTCCCCTAGAATCTTACCAGTTTTTATGGCAAACTCTTGCAATGTCAATAAGCAAAGTAGATAGTGAAAGAGTATTCATAGGAAAGATACATTATAATTTTATACATATAATAACTAGTGTTATATTTGATTTTTAAAATACACCCGCATAACATTTCTCAACGAAAAAGCTTCTTGTATATGTACCTACACTGTCTTCCCTCCATTGCCCGCGTATAATTTCGACATTTTCTTCTCTATCTACCAGATCGCGAGAAAAATAGCCGCTATCTCGATCAAGCATTAGAAAATGATGCAAAACCACAGTTGCCAGTATTATTTTATCAACATTTTGTGGTGCAGCGTGAATATTACTGCCAAGTATCCTCCATCGGTTTGCCAAAATTCCAAATGTATTTTCAATCAAGATGCGTGCCCTTGATAACCGGTAATTGAAATTTTCGTTTTCTGCGGATAAGTTCCGACCAGGGTAAGGACGAATCAGGTTCCGTTTTAAAGGAAATGCAGCATCTCCTACGATGTAATGAGGAAAGGTTATAGTTGAATGTGGTAACACTTTAGGCTGCGGAAAAGGTAGCAAATTTTTCAGAAGCTTTCTTCCAAAGGAACTTCGAGCGAATACACCTCCATCGCTTTGGCTTCCATACGCACCGGCATCTACAAAAGTGAATGTGTAAATGCTGTCACATGTTGCGAGCAACACAATGCTATAACTCTTCTTATAATTAAAATATATTGAGCCGCTGTTTCTAGGACAAACAATATTAATATGTTTGCCATCTATGGCACCAATGCAGTTAGGCATTTCAGTCTTGTTCAAGAAAGCGTCGGCTATGACTTTTTACTCATTTTGATTTGGAGGAGCAAGGTAAATCCCATGGAGTTCTTCCCATATTGCGTCACATGTTTCGTAGATAATTTTCCTAATGGTCGAAGCTCCCATTTTAAAGGACCAGGCTAACCCTTGTGGTGACGTTCCGTGAGCTAAATACCTGAAAGTATAATAAATAATAGTGATTCCTTGTGCTTTTCTTAGAGATTTTCTATTGACTTACATCAACGTAAGGGCAAGTCGATTTTCCGGTTCTATCGATTTTTTTCTTGAATACCGATCAAGACGTTCTTTCAGGAGGCATAACAGCATATTAAATTTTGCTACACTCATCCTCGTTTTTTTTTTAAAAAGTGCTCTACATCTTTGGTTTTAATTTTTTTATAACTTTTTACAAAAAAACCATCGATGTCTCTAGATGAATTTACCTCACGCACCCACCACCTCCTTTTTCTATATTGTTTTCTATATTGTTCGTTTAATAAATAAATTTGGTAGGCGGTGTATACCATATTTAGTACACTCACAATGTGCATGAATCTATCCATAATTACGTTTAAAATTTGAACTTATGTTTTTACTGTGAAAACAGACGAGACATCCAAACCATATCAAGAGATATATCTTCTTCTTTTTCGTTGTCGTTGCAATTGTATTTCATGTTTGACCACGGAGGACTTTGACAGTGGTTGCTGCTTATAGTTGTCGCCGGTCGTCGTAATTGTGTTTAGGCCATTGTGTGATCTCCCCGTTCTACTAATGGCATTGGCCCCGCAGGAAAGAAATATTTACTTCACGAAACCAGAAAAGACAAAAACTGAGCGAAAAACTTACTCGTCGCATCTCTTGCAATTACTTGAAGGGATTCATTGCCAAAGTATCGCGTATTTTAACTCAAACAGAAGAAATCTCGACATTGAAGACGAGAGTTATATTCAGCGGGAGTTTTACGAAGATCCTTTCAATGCGCTTCACAGTCAACTTGAGTTTCGATGATCTTGATCATGTCAACCTCGATGAACCACTTTTACCAGACGATTGGTCTTCAGACAATGCTCATTTAGTACGAGTGGCATGCAACGATTTTAATTGGTAAAAATAGACGAACTCTCACATATCTAAAAAATACTAGCACAATTTTATATGAATTTAATGATTTGTCATTTATTCATAATCTTTACATGCCATGAAGCTGCAAAAAACCATTTACACAACAGTTTCAAGAGCTCAGGAGACTTTCCTCTCTATTCAAAGTCGGATTACAGCTAAAGAATTAGAGATACAAAAAATTTTTGATGTGCTTTTCTATGAGGAATATAATAAATTTTATTTTTTATCTGAACTATTTTTACGTATCAGTTAGAGTTGCCAAGATATAGGCAAAAAACTGAAAAAGTGTACCTTTTTTTCCAAGATGGCGGCTAGAGCGCAACAGATTTTGACGGGGACTTTAGTATGTTCATTGGGAAGCCGTAATAAGCATATATGTATATCAAAATTCAGATCTTTAATTAATGTTTTTAGTTTTTCTAATTTGATTGGACTTTATATGTAGAGGCATTAAAAATAGTTAGCTTTTGCACTATCACACGAATTTGTTGGCAGTAATATCATAGATTTTTTTAACAGGGTGGTTAGCGGTAAATTTAAAATATTGGCTTCAAATAGGGGTAGATTTATGACTATAGTCATAAAGTGTCAACCCTGTAAACACCGTAATACATATTTAAGATATGAAGATAATGTGGAAGATGCTATTGTTATATTTTATGGCATCTAAAGCATTCTGCGCAGCACCTGCAATGTATTTCCGCTGGATATTAGTTATTTGTTCATTAGAACTTTTCAGGGTTAACTACGTACTATATATGTATATTTAGCTTTTTATTGATTGTAAGTGAGATTTGCCTTAAGTATGTGCATATATAATATGTTTTTAACTTTCTTAGATAAGTACGATAATCCAAGAATAAGTACGCGTTACTACCTACTTGTATCTGAAGAGATCGCCTGCGCGTTTTACTTAAATTTTCAATGTTATTAGAGGGCTACTATAATTATCGCTTTCCATGATGAAATAAAATTAAATAATTGCGTATGTGTATAGTACAAGATTTACTTATATCTACATAATTAATACAATAATTTACGCTCAACTTTAACTTTTGTAATTTACGTAAGATAACCCCCGAATATTATCTGATATGATGTAAAAATTTTTTTTTTCCTTAAAGCCTACGTTCTTCACTTTCAGTAATCATATATAGAAATTAAACGACAGTTAAACCTGAAAATAATTATAATAAATAAATTTTTGCAAAGTCAAGAGCTTATTTTAGCAGAAATAATAAATAGCACGAGAACGAGATTATGTGTGGAGTTGTTAATCTCTATAGACACGAAATGCAAATCTAGAAATAAACAATAATAAAGAGCTTTCAACAATGAAAAAAAAAAAAAAAATTAAGTGGTTGCAATAGTCAACGTCAATGGAGGTTTAAATTGATTACAAAAAGTACGCAGATGTACTAATCAACAACCTCCTGAGCGCTATGTCTATGATGGTACATAATAAAAGTTGCTAGCAAAGCAACAGAAGAAGGTTGTTATCACCACCTATACAGCAACTTTATCACTCGAAAATTTTTATCAAAAGCTCAAGCTGGGTGTGTACAAGATGGGGTGATTCCAGAGGGCAGCTGAGAACCAGTCCAAACTACCTAGAATTTCTAAGCTGACAAAACCCCAGCAACTAAAGGCCTTGCTCTGTTACTGTTCTGCTGTGCTACATATATTATGACCGCTATAGAAGAGCTTTCTTATCAAAAAATTTTATTTGACATGCGTTGCTACTTGCTTGCTACATGAATGTCGATTTTAGCTTTTGATTGTAGTTGAATCTGAATGGAGTGCACATAAAAAGGAAAAGCCAAGTGAAAAGTCTCGACAAATTCACTTCATCCGTCGACCACTTCGACTACATCGTTCAGTTCACAGTTCACGTTCAGACAGAGTTGAATAGCTGTGTTAGCTTGGCGCACTGACCGCATATAGTGACCACACTACAAGTGACGACTTCTCTTCTGGCGACTGAGACACGAACTCACCTGAGGAAGTCCACTTCTCAACCGCACAATCATCTTGTACTTGATTTTCTTAGATTCTTCTGTTCGTATTAACTATAATAACACTACCTAAAAAGTCACGTGCTTTTGTTTAAAATATTTGCCACGTTTATTTCGATCAGTTCAGTTTCGTTTTGTTTAAAATTCAACACGTGCCTCTCTAGTTAATTTTACTTTAAAAAAAAAATAAAAAAAAAGAAAACAAAGAACGTCAAGAAGATGCCTTTCACACGTGAAATCGAGGTCAAGGAGCAGATGAGCAAGACTGATACTATGAAACTTAGGAATCGTCATATTGGGTAAGTACCATTAAGCAAACTTCTAAGGGTAGTTAATTAGAAAAAAAAACTAGAGATAATTTTTGATTAAAAAAAGTCAAAAGAAATTAAGAAATTTTCTGTGACCTTGAGAACGTTTGCAATGAACTTTTTAATAAGATATTGTTGACTAGACATGTTTTGATCTGTATGTTGAAGGATGAGGTGTTAGCTCTATCTAATCATAGCTTTCATTATGTGGGAAGAGTAGAAGGAAACAATTGTCACAAAATTAGAGGACTAACTAGTGTGGGGGACATTTATTTTAGTACATATGTAAGTGAGTGTATTATTTTGTCTGTTTTTTAACTCATCAGAGAAGAAATGTGCTGTGATATGATGCTAATTTTGTGTTTGATTAGATGTTTGACACGTAATTATACCTACTATTTATTTACATACATTTGCATACATATTATGTGTATTTTATATGCTCTGATTAATTAATTTATCATTTGAAAGGCTTTTGAAGGACAGAATTGTGTGTGGTATGACGAATGATTGTTGTATTTTATTATGATCTGTTTCAAGATTGAATGATTGGAAGAATGTTAAGGATGCATTTTTTGAATGATTGAAAATAAATTAGTAGTTGTGAAAAATTGTTGATTTTGATTTAGATATACTAAAAAAAGTTATTCCTAGAAATGTTCAGATGGCATAGATTTGTTATGATGTACTTTGGAAATTGTGGGAAGGGATTGTAGTATAGGGCTATTTAGTTCTTATTATATATGTAGATGCAGCTGTAGATAGTAAAGCTAGTATTCGTATTTTATTTAATATGTATTCTACATTGTAAATTGTATTATACTATTTTTGTAATTTATTTATTTGTGAAATGCAACCAATATTCGTATAATGATTGAAGGAAAAAACTAGGACAATATTATTCATATATACACACATAGAGGGCGTATTCTGTAGGAATTTTGACGGTCGCAGTAAATGAAGCTATTAAGTACACTAATTAGATAAGCATATATATCTCAGCTGAGTAAATTTTTATACAATGCAGTACCGTGCATTATTTTGGTGACTATCTGCACTTCTTATAATTCTATCTCTGTTATAGACTAATTTTTATTAGGCAACATATTCAAAATTTTGACACTTTTGAAAATTGTTTGTATTAGGTACTATAATATTTTCAACCATACTTATTGTACATAATATTAATATTCACACATTAAGTACAGTACATTTCGATTTCGTGCAGAACTGTACCAAATCCGATTTCAAATATAAGCAATTAATATAAAAATTGTTGTTAAGGCGGAAATTGTACCAAATTATTATACGATAATTTTGATTTGATTTTCGCACGAACGTAGTAAGATTAATACCAGAAAAGTGATGCTTATGCCACTGAAAGCTCCGTCAAAGATTTGAAAGTGCTAAATTATTTCATACGCAGTGATAATATATATCTTTTGTGATTAATCTCTCATATAGAGTGTAGATATGAGAAGAACACGAGTCCTGATGCGCACTCCATTTATATGTTGGTGCTACTACGCAATGCATTCATAATTCCACGATATTACAATTGTCACACGATGAATGTCTCTGAATTAATTAGGAGTATATAAAAAATATTTTTAGAAATTTGACTGTCTAATATTGTTCCAAAATGCATGTCTTAGCGATTTTAGACTTTCTGTCTAGATTCTCTCAAGTTCCTAGTCATTAGTGATATTTATAATTATTGAGAGAACCCATTACTAATGACAGGTTAGTTTATTATATAGGTACATACCATAAAAATCCATTTTGAACGTCATCTACACTTAATATACGAAAATAATAGTTTCAATTTTTTAAATAATTTTATTCAACTGGAACTAATTAAAAGTATTAAAATAAGTACAATTTTAATCGCTTAACATATTAAGATCAATTGAGTTTGCAACTTTAAATCTCAGTTCGACATTAAACGAAAAGCCTAAGTTGCTTAGGTTTTATTTAGGTACATGTTTTAATATCGAACTGATTTTCTCTTAAGGACATTTAAATTAGCAAATTTAAATTTAAAACTCTATGTCAAAAAATCAAAATTCCACTTATTTTAATATTTTTTTTTATTTAATCTAGTACATATATAATAAAATTATGAAACTTTTCTTCTTTTGAGCGTATATTTCTGATTTAAATAGATACTGAAGGGAAAATCGTAGAAAAAATTGTTTAAGCCAAGGGGGCTCATCTTGTCAATTTCAAATTACATGTCTCACGGCTATCATCGTCGTTTTTATTGAAGTAAAAATTATTCCCAATATGAAGTTATTGGTCTGCAAAGACTAAATGCGAATACCCATTTTAAGCCCGACATCTGTAGACATGAAAGATGTCTTAAACGATTCACTATGATACTTTGAACATATTTTATTAACAATGTTTTTTTCAATTCAGCGAACGTAAGTAAGCTGCGGGGCCAGCAAAAGTTTGATCTAGTACAAAATCTAGTACAGAATCGAATTCCTTGGGTTCTGAGAAGAAGTTTGAGTACCCACACTCCTATATTCGGAGGCTTAAATAGCCATCCCCATTTTCACTTTTTTAGTATTTCCCTATTTTTTATTCGAACTCAGGCACTAGATTTTTCGCACGTTAGATCGTCTCTAACTCAGTAAGAGTAAGGTTATGTCCGATCGGAAAACGGGGTTCACTGTTCGGCTCAGTTCATTACTATCTACAATTCGTGGAAGAAAATTTGTCTCTGCATACTTTTAGGGTGAGGGGTAGGAACCCCTGTCAGTGGGGGGGGGAGAGAATGATTCCAATACGGCATGATGCGTATCAAATTAAAGGTCTTGCCGTGTAATATTTCGTGGTGTACTTTTTTCTCAATTCAGAAAACTTTTTCGGGACGTTTCAGCTGCCGGAAGACCCATTTATACAATTGTTTATACAATTGGGGTATATACACTCCAGTTACTAAATTTCGCATATATTTTTGCAGTTCTTTCTTCCATTGTCATTAGTACTCTGTTATGAACAATTTTTTCATAGGAAGTAATTTTCCATGACTCATCAATTCCGCACAATCACGTGAAATAGAAAAGTTCACTTTTTCACCCACGAAAGTCGTTCAAGCTACATCCGACCGCCAAAGCTTTCCCCCGCTTAATTGAGTATCATAATACATAATACATCGTTTTAGATATTTCCCATATCTTAGGCCAGACTACGGTTGTATGAAAAGTGGACATTCCCCTTTAAACATTTTTACCATACTTTTTTTTTGTTTTTTTGTTTTTTTTTTTTTTTTTGTAAAATATGTCATTACCATGTTTTCGTCTTGTACTGAAATTGAGTACACCCTAAGTCTCTGCTTAAATTTATTAGCTAAGCATGAGATTGAAAACCTTTTACGAACTATATGCAATTTTCCTGATTCAAATTTTGCGAGAATTTTTTTTGTAAGAATATTAAATAATAACCTGAATAGAAATTTCTATCAACAAGAGAGTCCCACTTACAGTTAAAAATTCTATCCCTTGCCTATTGTGATTGAAGTATCCATACCTCTAGAATCATAATGAGATAAGATTATCCCATAGATGAAAGTAAATTTTTTTAGACTATCTTCTTTAGAATTTTTAACAAGTTAAATTCATCCAATCCTCCAATTCTATGCTATGATCTTTAAGTAATTCGTGAGTGGATGTCTACTGCTGATATTTTTATACAGGGTAGCTAACAATTTATTTTATTGCTTATATTGGCAAAAATTTTGGTTTTGATTTTCGAGTTGAGTATAACTAGTGCTATAAAAAAAAGGAGTAAAAATTTGAAACTATGAGACGCTGTTTAGCTCCAATGTTAAGTCAGTTAGAAAAAAAAACCAAAGTTGCATAATACCACCATTAAATTTTGGATATTTTACGTAACGTAAAGTAATCTTTATTTACATTCACGAAAATTTCATTTCATCCAAACTTTTAGTTATTTTTCAACATGATGTAAATTCGCACCTCCAGTTGTAGTGGCGGTGACATTCTACATTTACTTAAATGACGCGGATATTAGATTTTTGTAGATTAAATATTAATATTAATAAATCTACGAATTTAGTATTCTCAATCTACTCTTAATCTGTGTATTCCCGGCATATAAGTAGAAGCTAATTTTTTTAAAGGATATTTAGTAGATTTTTAGTAATAGACAAAATAAGCACGGCCGTAAAAGTGATGCTTGCGGTACTCCAGTATAAATATGTAAATATAGTTGAACTGAGAGTTAGATTCTTTTATACTATATTGAATATGGACGGTTGAACAAAGTTAATGAGTGTAAAAATTGATTGACAAGAAAAAATGTGGCTCAACTTATAATTAAATTTACTTATGGGATATATTCCATTTTGTACATGAAAAAAGTTGAAATTGAATGCATTTCTTGATTCAAGTCAAGATTTAAAATATTGAATTAAGAAAATTCAACCGGACTTCTCAAACCCCGAAAATTTGTATCATAATTTCTACTCTATTCAACTTATTAAGGGCATTTGAGTTGATTCAACCGAATTTAAATTCGTCCATGGAATTGAACACAGGTTTAATCAAAGTTCAATTCGTGCTCGTGTTCTTTTCCTCGAAGCTAATATTAAGAGTACAATTATAACTAACCATCTGTATTGGGCAGCAACCTGACAATTCTAAAAATAACCACAAATACAATAGTTTGTTATGTATTATTTACGTATATAGGTATGTATATATAATAAGTACAAGTCATTAGCAAAGTCCGATATAAGTTAGGGGCGAAATCTTTCTTTTTTCGTATTTTGAACAAGTTTATAAATGTATTGAAGGAATGAGTATTTCGAAAAGCTTTTGATATTTTGATAATATCCAAGCACGCAATTTGAATTGATATAATGCTTGAAAAACATATAAAGAAAGTGCTTAAATTTTACTGTACAATACTTCGAATTCTCAAACTGAATTATTTATTAATCGCGTGCATGAAATTTCTAATGGAAGATAAAGGTATCAAGAAATATGAGTGATTTATAGTTCTTTCAACCCTCATGTCATGACCGTCTTTAAAGTAGTGCTTTACATTTTTAAGAACTTCAATTCAATTGAAATTTATTGCGGTTTTAGTACAACAAGAATAAATTTCTTTTATCTGTATTTAAAAAACATCGGTAATTAAGAATAGAAAAAACAAAAAATAAAATAAAATAAAGATAACAAAAGTCAGAAAGTCAACATTACACAATCATCATAAATATCGTTCCGTACGTAAGTACCTACTAAATATTATTAATACCAAATTTTGCTAGAGACGCCTCGTGGAATTAGAAAACTCAAATCAAATCAAAAACCTATTAAATACATAGCCAGGTATTTTCCATGGGAATTATTGATCGAAGAGACACAAAAAGCTTAAGCAATAAGTATGTGTTGAGGTAACAGTTTAGTAGATGATTAGTATAACTGGAAATGTGATCGTATCTTCTATAAACCTAAATTTGAATCTTGAATAGCACATTCAATTTCATGGTACAGAAATAATCGATATGTGTTAGTAATAGGCAGTCATTAGCAAAGTAGGGAAGAAGTAAAGATCTTAATATTGTCGAAGGGAGACACAGCCGTCGAAGACCAGCATAAATCTTACCAACCATATAACTTACATGATCACATCATTTCATGTTTGAATTGAGGAAACCTCCAAGATTCTTGATCAGTATACCTAAGGTAATACCAGATTCTTGAAAATGATCGGGAAACTTTTGTGGTTTTAATAATAAATCAATGCTCATATTTTATAAGATTTTAATCTTGTTCTTGAGCACTGGAAGGTTCGTTTGTAAGCCGGTGATGTACCTACTGTTATATACCCCACCATCGGATTAATGGAATCCAGCATTGTCCTTCCATTAGCCCGATGTGGGCGATTAATCTATAATTGTATATTTTCGGCATACAGATTAATTTTCCAGTGGTCAAAAATATCACGGAAGTCGATAATATACATACTGAAGAGTAGAGGACCATAACTGGAGCCCTGTGGTACACCGCATAACTAAGTAATAAGGTGTTAGAAAAAAAGCTGTGATTTGTGGATATATCTACTGTGGTTGAATCAAATTCGAAATATTAGGTTAGTTTATTTAGTATACGCCAATATCATTTATTAGTGATACTCAAAAGGGCTATGAGATGTGAAAAAGTCTGATTGGAAAGGTTTACGTACTTAAGTTTATCAATTTCCAAGTAATCAGTATGCCACGATATCAGTTTTTGTAATGTTATAGGAAGGAAGTACAATAAACTAATCGGTAGAACATCATCGACAGTCGCAGCTTTTCTGTTTATTTAACAAAAAAGCTTCATAAGTGCATATTTTTATATTATTATAATTTCTAAGCATGAATAATGTATAGTTGCTGTTTCAATTTCAAATTTATTGTGTCTTCTTTATACACGCCACGTGCTTGCACGCAGAAACTAATTATTCACATGCTTTTAGTGTTATCAGTATAGGCATAAAACAGAACTAATCAAGAACAAAAATTTATCGATAAAATTTCTCATTTTTAGCAGTACTGTGGGTAATTGCAAAGAAATTATTGCCTTAGGCCACACATTTTCATATTTTCTTTGTTATATAGGAGAGAGAAAAAAGAGTTACAAACTGAAATTGATTCTTTCATTCTTTAATTCTCTATGGGAGTCATATTAAATATATGTAAAAATGAGAAGGCAAACAAATTTTTTGATACCATCCATAATTTTTGAGCCAGTTATTTGTGAACTGGTATAATGATATAAATGATAAGAAAACTGTAAAAAACAGCGCTGCGTCATTATGTCATATTCTTTCAATCAATGTAATATTTTTATTTAATTTTGTCTTAATTTATCTTTTGCTTAACTTCGATTAAGCAAAATAGTTTCTAGTAATTATCAATTTTTATAATGAAATTACATATCGTCGGCTTACTGCAAAAACAAGATAACTCTAAGTTCTGTGTTTTTGAGTCATGTGCACCTTTGTCACCTCTGTTCTTGAAATATATTCTATTATATAATGCGCTAAAATGAAACAAGTGTTCTACGCATATAAAGGGAAAAAATAGGCTAAGTCCAATTGGGTTATATTTCCCAAAACTTCAATCTACATTTTCTCATGATTCGAAAAATTGATTTATCTTGCTTTTGCAGTAAGCCGACGATATGAACCTATACTTAAGAGGAGTCAGTACCAAGATTTGTAAGTTTCATACATTTTCCAATACGAATTTCTGGCAAAATATTTGTAGCAGAGTAATGATTTATATCGTAAATTAAAGGTAATGAAGAAGTCTAGTATATAACGTCAGCAAAAATTAAAAAAAGTGTATTGGAATGGATATATTAGCTCGGAAACTTGTAAAAAATGGTAAAACTTGAAGTCTTTTAAATCAATTTCCTGTGAGTAGGTATTCTCATTTCTTTAAATTGTGACTATTTTTGAAAGATAAAGCCTAGATCTAGCAAATAACGTCGATTTTTTCATTTTTAGTGGCGCTTTTTATAATTATTTGACTCTAATTGTACTTGTTTTTTCTCCCGATATTTCAGCGTCGAGAAATTGCAATATTTCGTTGAAAGTTGTTGAAATGCAAAGCAAAATAGCATATTTAACAATTATGGGCAAAAAAAAAAAATTCAAGAGAGTTAATTCTCGTTAAAAATTTTCAATTTATGTTAACTGCGAATTTCCATTTTTCGTCTTAAATTGTATGGTTTTGTCGGATGTTGAGTTTCTGTCTTTTCCGGTAGATGACTCTAATGCGCTCCGTGGTCTAGGTCTAGGCTAATTTTATATGAATTTTCTCACTTTCAGGACACAGACCTACGTATAGTAAATTTTATTACCTACAGGTTCGCTGGTATCTAAATTGAAACTTTTTCTGAGTATACTGACTCTTCTTAATTAAAAAAAATCAGCTTTTAAATTTATACTCTAATTAATTGTACCTACAATTTGTACTTTATGAGGTTATTTGTCCAATAAGGAGTGTACAATTTTCTTTTATCGATTAGTTAGTAATATATTATGGAACTGTTATATATTATACTTTAATAGAAAATTATGTGAAGTATAGTTCTATGTAGTTTTGACAACTACTTAAATTTGTAAACTGTACAAACTTCTAGCGTAGTAGTATAGAAACAAACATATTTTGTTTAGTAAATCCCCTATTGGATGAATTCTGTTTCTTACAACATAATTCCTAGCTAACAATTTTCATCCCATAAAGATCTACAAGCGTCTTATGAGAGGAGTTATGCACCTATGTTTTGATAACACCCTTGTTATTTCATCCTTCTAGAGTACTACGAGTGCTTTATCAATGCGTTGTCAGAATTAAATGGCCCACTTATGCGAGTAATTTTTATTTTATAAAAATACGTTAGCTCTTTTTGTAAGAGTTACGTATGTTTCATATAAAAACTATTTAAATTTGTATGAGAGTATATAGTGTAATCTTATTATAAGATCTACACTTTTCTTATCAGTGCTTTTAGAAAGAGAGTTGCATATACGCAGAATACCTCGTTGACCTTATTTTTGTAGAGGAGGTAAATGAAATTTCATGAGAGGTGATTTGTTGCCAAATCGGTATAGAGATGAGATTAAAGTGGACTAAAATTTTGTACGGATATGTTTTATGGGCTTTCGAAAATAGTTTTTTTTTTTAATATATAAGCTAAGATTTTATGGCCTATGCAGATTGAAAATTTATTGGTAATAATAGAGATTTTACTTCGAAAAAGAGCAAAGCGCCTCATAATTAATCAATATAAAATAATTTTATGATTTTGTTTATAAAATGGAAAAAAATAAAAATTTTAGCAGCTCTCCATAATTTAGTTCAAATTCATGTGAAATCACTTATTTTCTGAAAAACGCAATTTTTCATACTTTTTAAATACTAATTTGCGTAAATTAGCTACATTTGCGGAATTTTGTTTTACTCTAAAACCTACGTAATAAAGGAAAATACGGCCGCTGTTGAGAATAAAATTCTGGTTATAAGAAGTTTAACTTTCGTTACAAGTTTTACCCTGTTGTTTTTCTTTTGTCATATAAGAGTGTTATTATTTTTATGAGAAAAAAAGTCTGCACATGAAGCTTACATGTTTTTATGAGAGTTAAACTATAATAATAACTCATAAATCGGGCTTCCGCTCTTTCCATAGCTGTGAAACTGTAGTGTTAAAAGTAGCTTCAGATATAAGACTGGCTTTGGACCGTGACAAGTTCACTGCCTTGGTTCTGTTGGATTTTTCGAAAGCCTTTGATTGCGTGGACCATCGCATTCTTCTTCAGAAACTGTCATCTTCCTTTAATTTTAGTTCCCCAGCAGTTTCCCTGATCAGGACCTTTCTATCTCACCGTTGTCAACAAGTCAAACTGAACGATTCTCTCTTTCCTGAGCGTCCGCTTGTTCGAGGGGTTCCTCAAGGATCAATTCTGGGTCCTCTGCTCTTCTGCTTATTTATCAACGATCTGCCGAAAGTTGTGAGTGATGTGAAAATTCATCTATATGCTGACGATGTACAGCTATATCTAAGTAGATCTATTGGTCTCCTCGAAGATTGCATTGCATGAATTAACTCTGATTTGGACCGAATCTGTGCCTGGACCAATTATAATCGCTTGCTGCTAAATCCCGGGAAGTCTCATTGCACTACATTCTATAATACCTCACCCAATGAAATTGATATCCCACCTATACTTTTGAACGGAGTTACACTGCCCATGTTAAATAAGGTCACTAACCTTGGGATCGTCTTGAACCCAAATATTAAGTGCTGTGATAACAT
Organism: Dioctria linearis; assembly: GCA_963930735.1. Classification (NCBI taxonomy): domain Eukaryota; kingdom Metazoa; phylum Arthropoda; class Insecta; order Diptera; family Asilidae; genus Dioctria; species Dioctria linearis. Next base: position 37,310,802 of record OZ005742.1, on the reverse strand, counting down.
TAACAATAAGATCGGGAAAATTTATGGGGGCTTACGCAGACTGTGGCTTTCAGCGAATATATTATCTAGTCGCTCTCGTCTAAAGCTAGTAAAAACACTAATCTTGCCTTATTTCTCTTGTGGATGTCTGGTCCTGGACAGTATCTGCATCCGGAAGATGGAAGTTGCCCTAAATGACTGTGTGAGGTTCATTTACGGGTTGCGCAGATTTGACCATGTCTCACATATCCGGTCTTGTTTGTTTGGTTGTTCTTTTGCCTCTTACCTTAAATGAAGAAACTTGGTTTCTTTGTTTAATTTGTAAAAGTTAATAAGCCTGAGTGCCTTAGAGATTTTTTCCACTTAACTACCTCCCAACGAAATAGAAATCTGGTATTGCCTCGTTTTCATAAGACTGTGGAATGATCTCCCTGTCAGTATACAGGCGGCTGGTACCATTTATGCATTTAAAAAACTCGTTAACACGCACATAATCTAGATCTTCTATATCCATTCTTTTCTTCTCCTACGCAAAGGAACGCTAGTTAGTTGTTTTTATAGTATTATACATAGTGAATTTTATATTTTCATATTTTTGTTTGTTGTTGCTTTTTCTTTCTTCTGAGTTGTAATTCTTATCTAAATTTTGTTTTTCCTATTATTTTAAATTTTGATGATTGTGATTCTAGCACCACTACTAAAGTTGTAAAGATATCAATCTTGTGTACATTGCCGAAATAAAATTTATTCTTATTCTTATTCTTAACTCTTGTTGTAAGAAATAAAGTTTTCATGTGAGACAATTCAACTCTTGTTATAAGAATATTTCTCTCACAATGAATATGAAGCATTTGTTATGAGCGTTTCACACTCGATTTGACTTTACAGTGAGGTAATGAAGTGGACTTTGTTCTGACGTTTTTCAACGCATTAAGTCTTTAATGTTTTAGAATGAAATTTCTTCATCATGAGTGATGTCTATGGTAGTTTTAATGAGAATAATAATCTTTTTATACTAACTATATTTAGTTTAAGTATTCTTATAGGCGTTTTAACATTTATCTCTCTCTCATTAGAGCATCTTTATGAGTAGTTTTATACTTGAACTCTTACAGTAGCTTTATTTAATTTATCATAACACTTTACTACTCATTGTCAGACTATAACTCTTTGAGAGTTTAAATTCCATAAAAAATACTCAATAAGAATATCACTTTCTGACACTCAAAGCAAGCGTAAAAAAATGATCTTATTATAAGAATAAAAGGTTAAGAAGTCCTACTAGCATTAATCTCTCATAATAATAATAGAACTAATGAGATTTTATTTAAGTCTTATTATTAGAATTATGTTATGAGACTATCCAAGAGTGCTAAGAGATTCTTATGAGATTCTTTTGCAATTTGTTTAAGTTTTTCTCTGGAGAGTTTGTTAGTTGAGTAAGTGCCATCCCGAATTAATATATACGGCTTTCTATAATACGAAATGAAGATCAGAATATTTCTTCCTTATATTCATATATAAATAGTCGGAGAAATTTCCTAAGCAAATTTCATTTCATATTTACCAATGTATTAAAAATTGATTCTTTGATTTCGTCGCTTGTCTCATAGATGGCGCATTTGAAATTTATTTATCTATTTACCGGTTACTTTAATTGTTTTCGAAATACAATAAGACACAATAACTATTGTAGGCATGTGTTGATGCTATTGAACCAAATAGAATTCAACCTAGTTTTATTCGAAAGGGTCTGATTTTTATACTCTAGACGAAATTTATAGAGCTTGTTATTTCGTTTGTAAAGCATAGAAATATGGTTAGTAGAGTAAAATAGATTGGATACCCATATATAGAATTAAAAGTTATTTTGATTTTTGCATGTCCGATTGTCCCCGTCCGTCCGTCTGTCTGCCCGTCCTTACGATAACTCGAAAATGCATTTACTGAGAGATCTGAGATTTTGCATACGATCTTAAAAAAAAATTAGATTTGTGTATGCAAATGGGACAAATCAGGTAACTCCTTCGTAGTGTTGCCATATAACAATTTAGTTTTTCACTATATATTTGGATAGTGACAGAGAACGTGTCGACATCGAGAGCTAAAATTTTATAGACGGCGTAATTTTATTGGTCTTAGACCAATTAAAACTTTTTTTCTTATTAAAAACATAACTTGACACTGCAAATTTAAAGAGCATAACATAAAGCAAGTATCTTCGCTTAAATTTTCATAATTTTATTAGATATGAAAATTGAGAAGGAAAAGCTTAATACGTAACATAATAATAAACTTTTCGACGGCTATGTGTTGAGCGGTTGTTGGAGTACGTTTGAGTGATAACAGACAACATTGAGTTTTGAAAGCAATAAATAAGACGCTATTTGGTCTGCCCTAAGCGAGTAATGTTGTAAGGTCATAGTTTAGTGTGGTTTCGTTTGTCAACTATAGCATTCCCACGGAAATTAGCTATAGAGTTGAACGAGTACAAGAAATCAAGGGTGCTGTAGTCTGCAAAATTATGAATAGGATTGAAAGTTAGAGCTAGCCTATCATTAATAAAAATGAGAAAAATGATAAGAGAGTAGGAGAGAATGCAGAGCCTTGCGGTACACTGGCATGGATTATAAAATGGTCAGAAGTAGCTCGATCCAGTGTATGTAAGTTGAATTGAATGGAGGCTTACTGATGCAGAATTCACGTGGCTCATTTGATGCGCCTTTGAAATCATCGAGCATGTTCCTTTTAAACGCGCGATCCTGGATGCTACCCGAAATCCACTTGGATGCAGATAAGTTCGGTGGAGACATGAATAGGTCACTAGAGTGCTGAGTGCGTGCAGATTTTATGCTTCCCATTTGAAATGGAAAAAAATACACGTTCCGAATGCTTTTCAGACCATTTTCATATTACTCTTTCTTAGTTTCTAATTCATGTAGTCAGGGACCTCGATGGGCCTGAGATCGGGATCGAGTTTAGTAAACGACGACTGTTCTGTAGATTGTACCATCTCAATTAGCTCAAAGACATCGACATGCAATGAAGCAGACTCGGACGCAGTGTCCGTAGTGTATCCTTAAAAATGATAGCTTGTAAGTTGCGTGTGCATAGCTTGCCACAGGACAGGACGCAAAGTTATTCCCAACCATCCGAGAGAAATTTGCGGACTGAATGTTCGAAGTGTGTCCACTGAAGTATAGAGTGCAGCTCATGCGTTGGTCGTGTCCCCCTGTCGGTTAGTGCATACATGCCAGACCAAGTAGTTTGCGTGTCTGAGGAGGAGAAGGGATGAACAATCCTTTGCTTACAGGTTTAAACACAATTACGACGAGCGACGACAAACGACCACACAGCGTCTAATGTGAATGCACCAAATTGCGACGAGCGACGAAGTTTTCGTAGGGATTGATTAGTTTCTAATTTTGCCGTCGTCGCAGCAGTAGGTACTACCAACAAAATCAATCGAATGACATTGTTTGGGCATTCAGTTTTGTCTTTTTGAGGTTGTAGGATGCCGCGGTAAATTTCAAATAATGAGCTTTGAGGAAAAATTGATTGAGGAACTGCGAAATCATAAAATAATTTATGATTTGCAAGACAGGCAGATTATAGATAAGTGGACAAAAAAGACGTGTGCTACGCCAGAGGAGGGAGAGTCACTTGCATGTCCTTTCATTCTTGTAGCGCCCCCATCCCTTCCCAAAGTATCGTTTTGTTTGACCAAATATATTGGGTAGGAAGTAGGGACCAGTATACCGATTTAAGTCACTTTTTCATTTCCGTTCAATCCTTCGTGTCCAGGGACCCAAAACAATGTATGTCCTTTCTTAGAAATGTTAAAAATCTTAATGGTATGATTGTATTATTATACAAAAAAATATAGGTAATATTATTAAAATAAAAATTATAGCAATCGTTCTTATGTAGACTGCATAGATAAAAAAACCCAGATGCATTGCGATATTATAGCAACACAACTAATTTGTGATTATGAAAAGATTGTTGTATCTGCTGCTGGATATGCCTTAATTGCCTTAAATTTAGCAAAATATATTTCATACATTTCTCATTGTGTTTAGTCACAAACTTAACTCATTTGAAAAAAAAAAAACAAACCATTCATTTTGAGTGATTGATGCCGTGCTTAAGAGATAAAATTAAAATATTCACATAAGCATACGTCCTACATATATATGTAAGAATAAAAATTTCTTTCTTTATTTATAAAAAAAAAAAAAATATTCCAAGATTGCCGAAAAAAATAGGTTTTCAAAATTTTCTTACAGTAAATCATGCCAACTGTTCTATCGTTCCGATCCTTTGAAAATTGTCCGAGGACAGGGTCAGTACATGTTCGACGAGGAAGGCACTCGTTATTTGGACTGCATCAACAATGTGGCCCATGGTAAGTTGATTCAAGTTCATTTATACTTATACATAATGAACATAATATGTACATAAATACATACCATTAATACATGCATACATAAGAGCCTAAGTGTGTCAGTTAGAAATACTGGCGGAAACGCACTTTGGGTAATTTTCCAATGATATAATAATTTTCACCGCCATATTACGTCCATACCATGCGTCCGCTTATCATCAATCAATTTGATTTTGCATTGGAATTAATTTCACAAATAAAATTTGCAGACTCACGACTTCTTGAAGCGTTGTAGCATGCCGCGCAGCCGCGCAGTATAGCGATAGTGAAAAAAGATTTATTTATGACAATTGCTAGGGGAAGCTTCCATTAATAATTTTTTTTCGCAGTACACGGGTTATCTATGATTCTGCAATACATTTGGGGTCATATCACTTATATTACGCGATATCGCACTTGTATAGAGGTGTTTAGAGGCTATTTTAAGTAAAATTCTAATAGTTGCCGACTAGAATCTCTTTTTTTTTATCAGTTTGTTTTTTAAGTGTTCATGCACTCAAGTGCGATTTTGCTGATAGGATTGGTATTGTAAACAAAACAAACAACTGATCATTTCGCGATTTTACTGTTTGTTATCAAAATGCGATTTATTTACGTTTTCGACTTGAATAAGAATTCAAGGGCAAATGCATTCAGATTCTAAGCAAAGTGTGCATAATATTCATTTTCATACTAAATCACGTCTACAGGAAGCAAAAATGGTTTGTTATTTGAATCTTGCCATAGATTTCATACCACTCGAGAATCCCGTAGTGTTGCAATCTCTTCAAGGTTGGTATCTTTCTGTTTTATTTCATCATCTGTTTTGGTCTGAGTGCCTACTTAGTTTAACAATTAAGGAATGTTTTAGAAAATAAAAACCGACCAACTATGAATTAATGAAATCAACGAGAAAAACATTTTTTGTTTGTTATCAAATATTTAATTTTAATTAAACTATTAATTCATCCTCTTCATTATACACAATCGACATGATATAATTACTACGTGCTATAAAACTAGTGCTTTACGCGTTCGTCATTACATTTTTTACAGAGACAGAATTGAACGTATCGGACACTGTTTTAAGTGGCCCATACATGGCGAACATGTTGTCCAACTTGGTATGTGAAAGATGAAAGCATTTGCTTCACACACTTATCAAACATGTTGTCCAACATCAGGATAGGATCACATATCAGGAGCTGCTAGAACTGTTAACTGTCATCTTTGAAAGAGTTCACTCAAGAATGGTGAATGGGTGTCAAATATGTAGCCCCGACTCTAAAAATTAAACTAACTTAATTTTTTTATTTGATCGTCCAACCGGTTGATATACTGCGTGTCACACCGTCAAACAGACACACACAAGGTCAAATGTGCGTTACAACATCGTTGTCCAGTAGGCCAACATGTGTTACCGTGTATGGGCCCTTTATACTACATCTTAAAAGTGTTGATTTTAATTTTCCCAATATTTTTCGATTGGAATTGGTTTCGGACAATTTGGCGGATTCGCCTCCTTGGGTACTACAGGCATACATTGGGCATCGTAGAAATCTATCGCTTCTCTGCCGTAGTTGAAAATTGCTAAATTTGACCTAAAGAAATCTGATACATTCTGCTTTTTCAAGAATGGAAGAAGGCGATTCGGAGGACACTCCTTAACGTACACATCCGTGTTGATTGTTACCTGTTGTCATTTTCATACAAAATCCGGCTCCAGGATTTTGCAACTTAGTCCTTTTCTGGTATTCTTTTCGGTATATTTCGTAGGCTTTCTCTTCTTTTATTTTGACGGACCGTAGCATGTCATTCTAGCCTGATCAGCCATATCTCTCAAGGGCATGTTGGGATTTCGTTAAAAGTTGTCTACCACTTCTTTTGCCAACTATTGGTCTACCAAACTTGATTTCCTTCCTGACCCGGACTTTCTTTGGATACTACAAGATTCCCGAAATTGACTGACAACATTTTGGGTGGTCATTTTTGGGATTTTCAATTTTTTAGCTAAGACTTTTTGAGACATACTTGGATTAATCAATATGTGTGTAAAGAATTAATTTGTTACGTTCTTCTTGGCTGACTTCCATTTTCATTGCATAAGAACATTGCACTTAATGGCTCCCATGTGGCCAGGATTCTATTGAAGGGACACATTTAATTCACAGAGGACCTACAGTCTCCCAGTAACTTAGATATTATCCAAGGTCCATACTCAGGGTCGTCGGTGAAAATTTTTAGATGAGCGGATCGGTGAAGGCTTGATAAAGTACTTTGCTCAGTCTACGTTTCCATCTCAGGAAAACTCTCAGAGAAGCGGCGTCTAAAACGAAGCTCTGGAACCATCGCATCAAGTGGCATGCGTGTCAGAGGGTTTTTCTGGTGCAACCCAACCGCCAATGAGCAATAGGAAGAACAAGAACTCCAGCCGTCTTCCCAACATCCACATGAGCGCAATCTGCACACAGCCCTTTTGGCATCTGCCTGAAAGACAAGACCCAGGGTGGCAGATTAAGTAAGACCTCAAGGGCAGCAGTAGACGTAAACCGCATGGACCCTATAATTCATAAAATCCATAATATCGACCGAATTATTCATTATGATTAGATTATTAGCAGTAAATAAAAACAACTTACTAACACTAACACTAACAAATATATATTTACCTTTTATCTAAATTTATAGGCAATTTCTGCTACCAGCTGTATTCAAATTATTTTACTGCATGTTCTTTCTACATTAGCTACCACAGATGATAATTTTCTTTCGGCATAAATACTTAATCAGACCCCTTGACCTGCAGCAATACAGAATTTTATTAGCTTTCTATTTTTAAGGTCGCTTCCGAAAGGTCACAAATGATAATGACTGACAAAATTACCTCATGATCATGAAATTATTTCCTTTTTTTTCTATTTTTTTTTCTACTATCTCTAATATGAAACTTCTTATTGCACGTGCTACAGCTGACTGAATTCGAATGTTGTTAACGAAATTATCAGAACAAGTATTATTAAAATCATACATATGCTATATCTACATACAAATAATAATGTTAATTAAATATTATCTTCTATAGGTATTACGCCTCAATTAAATTAAATAAAAATGAACGTGAAAAAATATTTTAAGATTAGTCGTAAGAAACTGCATGACTTAGCCAAACTCTGTGACCTTCCTTCCTTTCAATATTAGCGTTATCAGAATAAACACTTAACGTGATTTTGTATATCAAGTATGTAAGTAAGTGCACCACGCCCCTGGTCACACACCGCGTGCACGTGATAAGAACCGGTGGTATAGGTCATATTTAATCTTTTGGCATATGCGCATCAATCATTGAAAGCTTTGCCTAATTAAATCCGGAGGTTGTTACAACCACTTATAGACCTCTTTTCTAATCTAAATCAAAGTCCGTAGTGATAGTAGTCACTAGCTGAGCTGGTAATTTGTATGTATTTAGGTATATCTATCTAGCGATGACTATCTTATTCTGCTAACTAAAGTAGACATTAATTTGATAAGTTTATCAATTAAGGAAGTGGGTCATTTGTGTTTACGAAGTAAATCGCTTTTGATTTCTGATAAATATTTGCCGGGAGCTTATGATAAGTAGAATGCCATTTTAGGGCAAACTAATATCTTCTCTTCCTTCTCGCGTATTCAAGTGACAAATGTTTTTTACAAGATCTTTCGTAAACGTGAAACTCACGAGTGACATTGATATGTCGATAAACAAATATTAAGCGAGGAGTTATGATGCTGAGTTAATCAAAACATAAACGTGAGAAATTTAATTATTTGGATCTTTGTAAAAGTAGTTCATGAGGAAAATTTAAAGTTTATATGGATGTTTGTAAATATGATTAGTTGAGGGGATGGATGGATTGATGAGGTGTTGGGATCATGAAATCATTTTGAACTTATAGTCAGGTTCGGACATGAAAACCCAGGGCCCCTAGCCGGTTAAAAGAAATAAATAATTGAAAAATCTTACCATTATTTTTCATTTATTTAATGTATATCGACCTTAGAAAATAAACAAACAGACTTAGAAATATCACAAATAAGTACGAAATTATATGCAAAGAAGATTGCCATGTGACGAACTTTCTTTCTACAAAAAATGGATTACCTGAATATAGTCCACAGACTGCATTATTTCTGACTCTATATACAGTATAGAGAGTGAATTGATCCTGATCTTCTCTGTGAAGGATCTTAAATAGATCTTTACTCGTTTTAGCGCTGGAAACGACCGTTCTGCCGAGCAGTTTGATATTTGTATAAATGTTCAAAAAAGATTTTTCTATGATGCACTTGCATAACTCCAGGGACGAGAATTGTTTTCCCAATGTAGCTTCAGCGTCAGGACAAATAAGCTCGTAGGTGCAGACTTGTCCAAAAAAACGTCTAAATCTCCTAGATACATATGTAGAATGCTTTCAAGCTCTCTGCACTCTCGTGGATATCTTGAGATTCAAAGCTATGTAGCTTCATGAGAAAGTCAAACTTTTTACTCAAGGTCTCGTTAGTAGAATCACGTTTGGATAGTTCTGAAATCCACCTGTCGATAATGACGTTGAAAACGTTAACTTTGAATCCCTCCCTGTCGGATAGTGCGACTTTGATCTCGTTTCCTTTTACTTCAACAAAATGGACTTTTCGCTTACGTTTCCTCTTCATATCATATGCGTATGTTCACAACATATGTAGTTCGTAGCTCTTTACGTGGAAGTCTTACCATGTATGGGGTGGTCCATACACTTCAACATTCAAGTCCTTTGGCAGATGAGGAACACGTGGGCGGAGGAAAAATCGCCCCCCCCCCGAGTGTCACTCATCTATGAAAAGCATGTGGACCAGGGATATGACTGTGATGAAAGTAGATAAGTAGATCTATACAATACAACAATTCAAATTTCTTAGTTTGGTTCCATTAGTGGATGAACGTATTTCTGAATCACCTTTATATTATTTCAACTAAGGTCTCCCTATCGGTCTATCTATGTGATCTGAGGTAGCTAAAGGGTGGTCCATCTAGCGTTTGCAATTTAATTTGGCTCTAATTGAAAGGTGAATGAATATTTGCCAAAGGGGTTTATTTATTTAAATTTGGAATACAATTCCATTCAAACAACTTCCACGGCTGGCTTTACACTACCCAATTCTGTCAACGCAATTTTTCAGAACATTTTCGATTATATGGGCTCGTATCTGATCAATAACAGCTTCGATTTGATCTTTCAAGTCTTGCATAGTCTCTGGATGGTTAGCGTAACACTTATCCTTAACTGTTCCCCATAAAAAAAAGTCCAACGTGTTGGTTTATCCAATAAAGATCCAGTTCCAAGAATTCCCATCCCAAATTGATCCACAAATAGCCTTGAAGGCATTTCATTTCTAATGAATTTTCCTCGTAAATGTCTTACAGTTTTGGTAGAAGACTCAACAATTTGGAAGTAAGTTTTCAGTATTTCCTAATTTTGTTCAAGGATAAAATGACCCATTTCGTAAATGTCAAATATTAAACTAATTTTCTGTCATAACACGAATGACGTAAGTATTGCCACACTCGAAATAACCAGTAGTTGAAATTGCAAGCAGATGGACCACCTTTATTAGATAAATAACTTATTGCAGACCTTGATAGGGTGTTTAGGGAATAGTTGCACTGCTTAACTAAAAGTATGGAAAGAAGACCACTTTCACTGATATATGCTAACAACAATTAAGACATCGAATGTTGGGAGGTTGTTCCGGCCAAAATTCCTTCGAAAACGGGAATTACTGGGAAAGTTTCCCACAGATTATTATGCAAATTCCCCAAGTACCAAATACTATAAGAAATACGCCAAAAGGAAAAGCAGTTTACGAAACTTTTAAATATTAATTAGTTTTTATTGATAGTCGGAGACCTCTATAAAAGTATATTCGTAAATTAAGGGTAAATTGATCAGTGCAATAACATATCAGCTAATAACTATAAATTTACATTTCTAATCACAGTTCTAGTCATTGCAACTCTGCTAATGAAAATTTGTGCCAATTGTGTTATTTTCTTATTCTCATCAAATCTCTCAAAGTTTTTCTATTTGAAAAATGTCCAATATTTGAGTTTCACAGTCATGCGCAATTAATTTAAGGTAAGTGCGCAGGAAAATTCAGTTTTATGTGTTAATTTTAAGGAAATATTTTCTGAATTTTGGATGTATGATTTTTTCCATAATTTCGTACGGAGAAATGAAAATATTCCATTTTCCCTTTTTAAATTTTTTCAGTCCAGAAAATCTCAAAATCTATGAGAAATCGCAGCTCTGCATCGAGATTATCAAATAGGTACATATTGGGACTATCAAATGGGTCCTATCCATTTATCACAGTCAGATTAGAGTAATTCTTTAGTACTTTAAAGTAATAAATACTTTCGAACACAAGAAAAGCATTGAGATATTTGCAGTTTTCGTAATTTGAAATTTGTGAAAATTATTACATAATATGTGCAGAGAGCAAAAATATACTTATAATTCTCGCTATCATTCAATCCCTGTCTCTTTCTTTCTTGCTCTATGTATTTCTTTGTCTCTCTCTCTATCTGTCTTTCTATTTTGCTCTCTCTGTCTCTCTCTCTGTCTCTCTCTCTATCTCTCCCTCTCTCTCTCTCTATCTCTCTCTATCTCTCTCCCTTTTTCCATATGTATCTCTCTCCTGACAGCTAGAGTCAATATTTGTACTCTGAAATTTGATTAAAAATATTTCCTTATTTAATAATTTGCGGCTCTCTAAACATAATATTTACTACGAAATAGAATGTCAGCCATGGTCCTTTGGAAGATTGTTTGTATCTCACCATTTCACCTCCTCCTATTTACGCATTAATTACTGTTATTAAACTCAACTTAAGCAATCAAGTGCGAGAATTTTGAATATTTTTCTTACATTATTTGTTTACCCCTCTAAATATGTACATTCCAGTAATTTGTGGAATTGTTATTAACCGTGATTTTCACCAAAAATCTTGGGAATGTGCATTTCAAATAAAAAAAACTTCCTGGTAATTACGTATGCATATACCAGTAAATTTTACCATCTATTCATAGCTTTTTTCTTACTTATGGTTTGCGAACTGACTTAATCAAGAGCAATCAACAAAGCATAGATGAACAAAACAAATGCCAAAGAACAAGCAAAGAATAGTTAGGTTTTTGTTACTTAGTTTGGTACACAAATTCATGAAGAATGCTGTTATAGCAGAAATCTTAAACAAACAAACTTGTATTACTTCTTGCACTTATTAGCTGTGTTATTTTGTGTCCGCTGAATAGAACAGAACAAAGGATACACAAAAGAACGCCTCATACATTTTCATAGAACATTTATAAATGAAGCGAACAGTACAAATAGTTCGCTACAATCGACAGAACAATTTGTTCTCTATAGTATATGGCAGTTCTAGAACAAGGTACACAAAAGAACACAGCTTGTAGCCTTCCTATTTTCTTGATAGACCTTTTTAATTCATTGAAAAATGTTCATCCTGTATCTCATGAGTGATATGTAGGTAAACGCACACTCCTCAGTAGTGTGTATTATTTAACTGTTTCACTCACTCCTTTCCACACAGGATAGAAAATCCAAATTATGAACGACTCTTATTTTACAAATAAATATAATCGTGAAGGATTCTGTAATTGGTAATGATGCCAATTACAGTTCTTCATAATTATCTCCTCCCAAGTTCCAATAAAAGGTTCCTGAATTGGCTCATTCCTGAATTGGCTCATTCCTGAATTGGCTCATTCCAGAATTGTCTCCCATACGCCAATTGTATAGAAATGTTTCCTTTTTGTTATTGTTTGAAATATTTGAATAAATATAAATTTCAAGTACATTTAAAATTTAGTTATTGCAATAAAATTGATTATACTAGAAAACCAACTTTAAGCATGTAAGCATTCATATGTAAACAACTTGCAATGATAATTCCCGTCATCATAACCTTAATTCAGTTGTTTATCTAAACATTTTTACAAACACATTTGTCACAGTTTGTCGTCTAACATTTTGATTGCACTTAAACACTTAAATGCAACCAACTATGTCTTTATTTATCTCAGATTGCAACTCGACAATGTCTTTGTTTTCTGAGTATTATAGTCTTTAAAGTTCAGAACAAATAATGTAAGATATACGGCTATATGCTGTACTATATATATGTAGTAAGCCTTGAAATTGTTTTAAACTATTTACACGGAATTAAATACGGAGCCGCATATGGCAGAGTATAAAAATGTATGCGACATTGAAGTGGTTGCAGCGATAATGTAATCAAATAATGCAGCTGGAAGAAAACAATAACATTAATTTGGAATGGGTACTGGGTACAATAATGATTCAGAAAATTGTTGCTAAACTTATATTTAAAAACAAAAAAAAAAACAAAATTATGATAAGTATGTGAGGTTACAGTTTTGATATTTCTCAATAAGCTTTTGTTCATTGCAATTGCTGATAAAAACATATGGTTTCTGGTAGAGATTTTTTTTTGCAGTTCTGGTGACAAGATTTATTTAAGTTTTATTTTTTATTTTTTTGTCTTTTCAAACGTAGACTCAATTCTCTTGTAGCCGAATATTTTAAGTCCTCATTTCAACATTAATCTGTTGTCATCGTTCTATTTGGGAGCTCGATTCTAAAACTTATTACTAAAGAATATAAATCAGTAAAGAAGCGCCACATCAACAGATCGGTGTTCCTACTTCAGCTGATTTTTTTTAAATATGCGCGCCAATGCGTACTTAGCTTGCCCGTTTTTTTAAGCTCAGGAGATACCTTATGATACCGTAGCACTAGTGACCCCTTGGCACGAAAGGAAGATAGGATAAGGAATTTAGGATTATTGTGTTGAGCCAAGGATTAATATTTGCGGCTCATAGCTGAGGCGGAAAGCAGAGGATGGCAAAGTGTTCCACATTCGTACTCTTCTGCTTATGCAAGAATTGCGGAATTTCACGGTTTGGCCGAATGTGTGTTCAAGGGTGTGAGGGTGAGCTTGGGTTACAGCTCGTGAGGTGCGCATAGGAACATTTCTACAAGGGCCCCGACATTACGCCGGTACTCTAGAGAACTGACAGTTGCTATTGATATATCATCGCTAATAAGCCGGAAGACCGTTTGTTTAATCTTATCTGAGATGGACAATGCAGTGCGTTCAGCCACTGCCCAAATATGGGGATTGTATTCTAATGTAGGACTGATATGAGACTTGTAGATTTGCGCCAAGTCTGATGGAGTGAAATATTTCTTGCAACTTTTCATAAGAAGCGTTTTTGGCAAAAATATGATCGGAGCAACTATGTTGCGATTGTTTCGCATGCGCTGTTCTGTACCTGTTGACTCGGTTTGAGTTCATTAAATATATAATGGACAATGAGCAATGGGTGTCTCAAAACTAGTGTGAACCCATTGTGGTTTAAGCAAGAATCCCCTAAACTGTTGTATGGTTTCTTCCCACCGATTTATTGTCGATTTTTGCTATCAAATTTCGTGCAATTTTGTTTAATTTTTCTTTCGTTCATATAGTTTTCTACACTCAGTTCGTTCTTATCCAAGTATCCATTATCTGGCCCAAAATGCAGTGTACAACTATATGCAGGTACAATTGCAATACAGGGTGACTTTGAATTGATAGTCATAAATGAAATAGGAAATAGGGGAGGAAAGTTACAGGGTGATTAAGAAAATATTGTTTTTTTTACAAAACATACCGTATAGCTCTTCCTTGTTGTACAACCTATGAAAACATCTGAAACCTCGTCAATAGACTCACACTCAAACTGAATTTTTTTCGCCCAACTGTTTTACTATTAAAATGTGCTCCACATCTTGTTCTGTTTAGCTAGTTCTTTTGCTGCTTCATATCTATTTACTCTATAATAAGTTAAGAAATTAGGAACACTATTCATTTATGAGACTGCGACAAACAGAGTTCCATAGAAGTATTTTGCATAGTTTTGCTGACAACATTTAGTCTGCCTAAGAAAAATTTGTAGATACAGTAATGCCAAGCTTCTCTGAAAATTTTGTACTGAACTCAGTGATGCTAAATGGGGGCTTTTCTTTATTTGCATTTTTTTATTTATTTTACAAATGTTTTTTTTTTAATTTTTGGGGACGTATCGCCCTTTAAAACGTTGCCCGATTTCCCAGTACCTTATACTAGAGTATGTAAGAAATTAATTACGAAGGTTTTCATAATAAACCGGAAGAAATTTAAATAGATGCTCTTAAATATCTAAAAGGATCGTAAACACTCGCATAAACTATAGCTAAGTGTTCCAGATGCATATTGCCTGTTCAACGTAAGAATGCTGAATGCAAAATATGTTTGTTGATGATAATGTGGTTGATCATTAAAAATTACTAAGTATAAAGTGAAGATCTGCGATCTGTCTGAAGTGAACATTCTAGAGGTAACTAGATACTTGATTATACTTGCGAAAGCCTAATACCCTAGACACACAGCACGAACTAATGAATCATTTGCACTAACTATTCATTAAAATGCTGTGTGTCAAATAGTATATGTCATTATAGCTCGAAAATCAGATGATAATGAAGTACACTAATGAAGTGTTTTCCTCCTTCATTATAGCTATAATGAGGAAAAATGTGCTAGAATTGGCATATAATGTAAATCTGGAGCTCCGCTGTGCATCTGCCGATTTGAAAAATAAGAAGAAGAAATGCAAAGAAATGCAAATCACAAATTATATTATTAATATTTTTTTAAATATAATGTTTTTCTCATTTGTTAATTGTTAAATTCGAAAAATAAACAAATGAAAACAAAGTTTATCGCGTTAATTGATTCATATTGCTTCTTTAATGTGATAAGTTCATCAAAGCCAGTTTGACAGCTCAACTTAATTAAAGAAATGGCTGTGTGTCCGCAGTTTATAATGAATCATTATAGACTAATGAGTCGTTAGTTATTTCTTCATTAAGAGTGCTGTGTGTCTAAGGCATAATATAAAACAAACACACGATTTCACTTCAGTTGAATTCAAATCGAGTTTTGTTAAGGTTTTCTGTTTCAACGTAATTTAATATTTGGGAGACGAATTAATCTCACAATAAAAAAAATTCGCCAGGAGTAATATTATACATATTTGAAGGAACTCATTATACCTTTATTTTTTTTTAAATAATCTGCAATCTTCATTAACTCAAATTCCAGCCCTAATTCGTTGAGTTAACAATTTAATTTCATAAGCGAGTAGCAATGAAAATTAACTACATCACCATTCTTAGTAAAATGAAGTGAAGTGTTTTTACAAGTTTCATTTGTAGGTGGTTCTCAAGTAGCCGACAAAGGCTACAATTAATTTTAGATATATGTACATATTCGCAAAGGTGTTATCGCAACACTTTTTGTCATATAAATTGTGTTTAATATGTATACAAAGTTTTAGCAGCTATAGGAAATCTCTTAGGAAGAGTTGAAATTGTGTCTCTGATAACAGGTACTTCGATAAAACCCATCTATTTCAATAAAAACTTTTATTTTTTTACATAAATCTTTGCACAAAAATCTTTATTTATTTCACGTGAAGATATCTTTAAGAAATTATAAGAAACTAATTAAATGGGTCATCAATATCATCGCAACCTATAATAATTTACGTATTGTCTTTGTCGTTTCAAACCTTTTGTTATTCTTTTGATTCCAGTCTTGAGCATTTTACGTATAAAAAATAGCAACATTCGAATGATTATTTGCGTTAACTAGTAACCTTATTCGGAGTTTATTAAATTTTCTAGTAACCTCAGGATTTTCTTTGAAATGGTCGTCCTTAAAAAATACTTACATAAATTAGTGAGAATTAATGAAATTTACTAATATTTTGGAAAATTCGAATATCTTAAGTGTAAGGCTCATGATTCATTTTTTTATCACTACCATATTTAATATGCTTAAGCAGTACTACAGCATTGGAGAAAAGTTATTTGAGGCATTTGAAATTGTTTTTTGATACTAAAATAAATCACCATAAAACAACATTAAGGCTGGGTCGTTGTCATTAATAGGACAGCTCGCAGCAAGATAGGGCGGGGTGTTAAGATTTTTGAATTAATGGCAAATTAATTAATAGAATATTTATTTAAACACCTATGGCAACAAAATAACGTTTTTTAATTTTTAAATTTGTCCCCCAGTTTTTATTGAAAATGATTTAAAAATGAAAATACAATGATATGACATATGATATGACAGCGACCCAGACTTAAAAGAAATCTAAGTAGAAAAGCAAACAAAACAAATTTTACAAAATTTTCCGGTTCCATTTTAATAATTCCCAGGTTTGAATTTAATCATATTAGAAATGTAAATGTTTATGTTGTGGTGCAGGAGATCTGGCTAGAACCGGGCTCCGATTTAAAATTTTTTTCCTATTCTAGTTACCCTTGGCGAGGCATTCCTTAAAATTTGAAAAAATGCATAAATGAAATTGACAATTTACTAACTGTAGCTGTGAACTAAGTATGAAAGACTTCAACCTTAAACATGTTTGCGAATATATAAAAATTGAATCTGCTTGAACAAAATTTGCTGAATTTATACCCAAAATGTAATCAAAATGCAACGAAAATACAATCAAAATGCAACCAGTTTTCCTTGTATTCTTAAGCATATATGAAATGAAAATAGTTTAAAAGTTCTTTCACACATTTCCTAAGTAACCTAAGCTGGACTTTTTCACTAGTTTAAGATGAAGAAAAGGTACAAAGTGTGATATACGAGTATGTGTTCCTTTTGCTTGACCATCATTATTTCTTTTTGTTACAAACGGAATGACAGATTTAATTATGAGATTTCATCTCGGGTATAATAATAATAAAAAAAACTATCAAAAAGTTCCGTAATTTTGGTATGGTAGATCTCTAATTTTGAGACGGAAATGAATATTATTATAAGGATCTTAGAAAGCAGAAAGCTGTAACGACTGTATATGTGGAGAGTTCGAATTTAGAAGTAATAGGTTGATTCTATAATAAAAATCTTTAGCATACACTGAAAAAAATTTCACATGTTGTAAGAAATATTCGCCGCGTTTGATAACATAGTTAGAAGAATAATTGTTAAAACAACGCTTTCCTGATTAGAATATAGGAAACGCGTTCATTTCCAACGCTTTTCTTTGACCATGCGACCGCACGTGCCATTTGAAAAAACGTTTGATTTTGGATTAAGTTCTTTGAAAACGTAATAGTTTGTTTCAAATGCGTCTGCGTTCAAAATGGCTGTCTAATCATTTTACTGAAATTTTTAGCTGGAACTGCAGAAGAGTAACCACGAAAACTTTTGAAGTGAACAATATTTGTTTGCACTTTAACTATACAGTTTCTCCAAGATTTGTAGTGTGTCATTTTGTTTCCGCAGTTTGCTTAGTTCGGAAGTTCGTGCTCAATATGACTGCAATAAATTCCTTTAGTGACGTACAATTAGTGTTTGTAGATCATCAGGACTCAGCTAAGGATCCCGGTTTACTTGAAATTTTGTAAAGCTGGGATTTGGAAAATGTTTCTGTTATATTGGAAGGTTGTTATATTTATTTAATCAAAAATTATAAAATTTTAACAAAACTTAATTGATTAGAAGCCGGAGTTGGTACGGAAGAATTGAAATACATCGATATAAATGATATTGAACAGTTATTTCCCAGTTTTTCACAAATTGGCGTTTATCGAAATTCCGTGAAAATGAAATAATTGGCGGAAGGATATCGTATATCGTAAATCGGGGAACAAAGTATTCAAAATAGTTGTACTTAACATCTGACAAATATTAATTGTCATTCGCGAAAATGAACTCTTTGTTTTATGTAATGAAATAAATATAATCGGATTTGAAGAGCATTTCCAGAGTTATCAGATTGGTTGCAATACAAACGAGTTATTTCACAAGTTTTCCAATTCATGTAGATAGTATGACGAACGGAAAATCTTACATTATAAATAAGCCTTTATAAAATATTTTCGAATTACTTTATGTTAAAATTAGTAAATAACCACAAATTGGCCATGTTGAATATAGTTAATTTTCATTTTAGCTACTTAAAGTTCTTTTTTTTATATAATATATTTATTATGTATATATAGGTATATATATTTATTTTATCTCTGAAGGATTTTTAACTGAAAAACAAAAGTAAAGGTTGAAAAATAATGTTTTTTTCTTATTTTCTACAGAAAATGTGTTAAAGCTTTTCTACCAAAGCTGAAATCTTAAGAATGACCTTATAGCCTTATCCTGTGTCGACCATTAGAATAATTTTTACGTTTGGAAGTGACCACATAAAGCATTTAAATCAAATGCGCAAAGAGTTACTATTGAACATTCCAAACGTTTCTATTAGCTATAAAGACTATTTGTTCTGAATTAAGTAATTGTAAAAACGAATATGAGTTATGTTTAAATTAATGGGTAAAGGCTTTTATTTTGCCATGCAAAGTGTTCAAATTTTGCATGTTTGAAATAAACATGCATAATAGTAATCTTTAATCATTTTTATGGTAGGCGCCATTTTAAATGCGAAAATTGTTGTTTTGACGTAGATTTTTGGTTAATATGACCCATTAATTTTTCTCAGTGTACTGTATCTTTCAAACCATTAGGAATTTTTCCGCTCCTCTTATTCGAGATTTATAATTGACTACCTAAGACTATGGCTTGTGGATGGTTATAAAGATGATTGGTCCAGTACCACACCAAGTAGTAGCCACTTTGTAGTAGAATGAATGAAATGATAAAGATCTTTTCAATCTCCAAACTGGTACTGGACTGTGAAACCATCCTATGTTCCCTATGTGGACGCACTCGTTCTATCGGGATGCTAGTTGACAGCAATATAAGCGGAAACAAAAAAGCCCATAAACTCGCTCGTCTTAAAGTAGTCTCGAAGGCCTTCCC
Organism: Dioctria linearis; assembly: GCA_963930735.1. Taxonomy (NCBI): domain Eukaryota; kingdom Metazoa; phylum Arthropoda; class Insecta; order Diptera; family Asilidae; genus Dioctria; species Dioctria linearis. The sequence continues at coordinate 37,291,420 of OZ005742.1, read as the reverse complement.
CTCCAAAGTCGACATTATATCAAAATACTTCACCCATAGTATTTCAGCTTGGGCTGACTCCAGGGGGAAAACAACAAAAAAACTATGAAGGAAATCCAATCCAAGCTTAATGAAAAAGTTATTATGACTAAACAAGTCAATCGTGACAGCTCTCTTTTCCACTATCACTGGATACTACTCACTCAGCAGTCACCTAAACAGAATGGGTCTTATTGACAATCCTGTATGCAGAGGATATATAGAGAGGAGACCGAAACGGTGACTTACTTTCAGGCTTTCCTGTCCGACTCTACCCACAGTAAGCATTACAAATTATTCCTTTGCTCATACCTCTTAAATGAATTGCATGAAGCGAGAAGGGATGGTTAGTGACAAGTGTACTAATTTTCGTAATAGCGTCCGGTTGTGGGATTTATGAGTAATGTGTCGTAAATATTGCGGGAGGGGGGGGGGGGGGGGTAAAATGGGACTTGTAGTGGATCAGGTTCAAAAGATCTCCTAGGGATCTCAGCATGTAGTCCACCTATAGTGTGCTCAACGGATCGTAAAGATAGAATTTTTCTTTGAAATTTCTTAAAGGCATACAATTGATCTCCAGCCGATGTCCTTGCTTTCGAAAATTGTTCAACTTAACAATTGCAGCTACTCGTAACTACTCGTAAGTCTCATGAAAATATGTGTCGGCTAGACTTAGATAAATTAAATTGATATTTTGTCGCAATACTTGCGAAATTTTATCTCATTTTACTCAAAATATTCCTAGTAACCAAAATAATAATAAAAAAAATCCTTTAAATTTCTGTTGCTTGACCGTGATTCTAACAGCATCGTTTTTTTATACAATCTACCGAAAAGGACGGTATCTTGTAAGCATACTTTCTCATTTATACCATTGCATTCCTGAAGATATACAGGGTGACCCGTAAGTGGTGTGAAAAAAATTGTATGCAAATCCTAACGGTTTCCGAAATAACGGGACTTTAAAAAATGTGGGTCTGTTTTCACATATCACCTTGTAACTTTTCCAGACTACACCATATGATGATGATTTAAACTTTGGTAGATAGACAATCGTTGGATCATTTTAACGGTCTATAAATTTTTCCCATCCTCTCCTCCATTTTGAAATTATGGCTCAAAAAAGTTAAAATTTTGAATGTTTTTTAATTTAATTACTATTTTGATCAAAAAACATTTCATTCACTGGTTATGTTCAAGAAAAAGTTCAAAAAATGCAGAAAGGGTTACTTTCTGGGTTCAAAGTGTGATACAAAGTGTGACTTAAAGTTCAAAGCTTTTAGAATTTTTAAATCCAATATGAAAAATTTGTTCTTTGATAAAAATAGTAATTAAATAAAAAAAAATTCAAAATTTTGACTTTGTTGAGCCATAATTTAAAAACGGAGGGGAGGATTGGAAAAGTTTGTAGATCACTGGGAAGGTCCAAAGTTTAAATCATCATCACCGGGTGTAACGTTCATAAGTTACAGAATGCTTTATAAAAAACTACCCAAATATCTTTATCTACTCATACAATTTTTAGCTCGGATAAGTATGACCTATCTATAGCCTTCGGGTTTCACATCACTTGTGGGACACCCTGTATATAAGATCTGAGATAGATGATAATAGCGATTCCGTCCTCGTTCGATTGGACTTCTTCGAAACATTTGATTGTATAATATTATGCCATAGCCACAGCAAATGAAATTTTCTCAATTGTAGTTGGACTCTTTAAGGATATTCTTCACTGAAGTCTATCTATGTTTAAATGTTGTCATTGTTGCGCTGCAAACCGCGCACATGCTTTAACCCTTCAAATTACTTTCGGCCGTACAGTAAAATTCCGTGATTCTTTGTTATCCCGGACAGTGCGAATGTGGAACAGCGTACCATCTTCTGTTTTTCCTCCGGCATACAATCTGCGGAAGTTTAAGGGCGACTTACATCGGCACCTCCACCATTCTCCTCATATCCCCAAATCCTTTCCCTATCTCGTTCCTTTCATGCTGTGCTTTGCATCATAGGGTATCCCCTGAGCTTGGCTTAATAATATAAAAAAAAAAACAAAAAAAAAAAATGCACATAAGCTCTAGTAGACTTTAATTCGTATACTTAATAGGTCTTCAACTTTATGGATGCCAAGATCATTTATATTCCTATCTTTTTCGCGCGTGTATTTTTTTCCATTGTAGTGGCTATGCGGATCTGAAGAGGAAGGGCTTGGAGTATCTTAAAATTCTATGAATAGCACCTATGTTCACTATGTTATGATTAAGTGAACTGATAATATATTGAACGCAAAGAAGAAGACCTACAATTTTCTTAAAAAATGAGAGAATCCATCTACTATAAAATCCGAATGCGCGGCGTATTATCTAATGGTGCTACTTTATGGCCCTAATATATTTCTAGTGCTCCAATTATAAAAAAAAAATCATTCTCTTCTGGGAAGATTTGAATTTGACCCTATTACGCCTTACAGTGATTATCAGTGTAATCTTCAACTAACTATGTCAAAAGCTATAAATGACAAACAGGAAACTGTTTATGCAAAAATGCAAAAAGATCGCAATTGAAGTCTCGAGACAAAATACCTAACTAATTACGTAAACAAATTCATTCTTCTTTTCAGAATGACGTTCAATTCGAATTATAAAATTGCTCGGATGCGATCAGATTATTGCGTTTTATCAAAATTTTCCGACGACACAATTTATAAAGTGATCGCGCGTAATTTTTCTTCTCATCGCAATGCAATAATGATCTCGAGTTTTTTGCTTGACGTATTTTTCTTATATTTTACTCCTCTGATTTACGACTTCAATAAAATTTTCGCATAAAAAATCCATTGACCCCCAACAGTTAAATATTAATTCATGATTTGCTCACGGCACATTCACATGTTTGATGATAACCTCTGGGCTATCACATGCACAAGTAACATGGTCTCATCACGAGACTTATTTGCGGTGATGTCGCGTAAATTAATCTATTTTTGTAGCTTATCAGGTCAGTGGAAAACTTCGAGTAGGAGTAATCGAAAATAATAATATTTTGTCAACGCCGACGCCGCCGCCTCGGTCGTTATTGTATAGGATCAATTGCAAATTGAGACAAGGCATTTAACTTAACAAACAAAACATCTTATTAGGTCGCAGTAAATGGCACGGAAGTCTTTTGGGGCTATACAAACCCGGGCGTACAATCTACAATAACATCAATAGAAGATCAAAATAAATTATTTATGTTTAATGTGATAAATATAAACATTTTTAGACTAGTTGTTATGCCAACGATAATAAGTCAGAGGAATGATAATAATAATAATAATACTGAATGTAGAGGTCTCCCTGTTTTCATATCTCGTTTACATGACAATATTATAGAAATTAGATAATTTTAATTTTAGTCTTCTGCGACTTGTGCGCATTTTCATGAATTACTTTTGTTCGATTAATCAATGACTAATTTTCGTTTTTGTTTTTATTTATTTTAATTTTACAGTCGGACATTGCCATCCGAAAGTTGTTCAAGCTGGAAGTCTACAGATGGCGACACTATCAACCAATAATCGTTTTTTACATGATGAACTTGTACAATGCGCCAAAACTCTAGCTTCAAAGATGCCCGGCGAACTATCAGTTTGCTTTTTTGTAAATTCTGGATCTGAAGCAAATGATTTGGCTTTACGATTAGCAAAGATTCATACCAAACAGAAGGATGTTATAACCTTGGACCAGTATGTTAACAGTCTTTCAATATAATTGATTTTTATTTATTTAACACCTCATACTTTAATTGCAGTGCTTACCATGGACATTTACAATCTGTTATGGACATATCTCCATATAAATTCAATCAGCCTGGAGGTGAACCGAAACCAGATTATGTTCATGTGGCAGCCTGTCCTGATTCGTATCGTGGGAAATATACCGCTACAGATTATCCAGATTTTGATTTAGGGGAGTTATATGCGAGTGATATAGAGAAAATTATCGCTACACTAAAACAAAAAGGAAGAGGTGTTTCTGCATATATTGCTGAAAGTCTTCAAAGCTGTGGAGGACAAATAATTCCGCCCAAAGGATATTTTCAAAAGGTATACAAAGCTGTTCGAAATGCTGGCGGCGTCTGTATTGCTGATGAAGTTCAAGTTGGATTTGGACGTGTTGGATCACATTATTGGGCATTCGAAACTCAAGGTGTTATTCCAGATATTGTATCGGTAGCAAAACCTATGGGTAATGGGCATCCAGTTGGAGCTGTTGTTACTACACCTGAAATTGCTGATAGTTTTGCGGCATCAGGAATTTGTTATTTCAACACTTATGGCGGAAATCCTGTATCGTGTGCTATTGCTAATGCAGTAATGCGTACGATTGATGAAGAAAATCTACAGAAGAATGCTTATGATGTTGGAAATTATATTTTGGAACAATGTAAACAACTAAAATATGAATTCGATTGTATTGGAGACATTCGTGGATGTGGATTATTTATTGGTATTGAATTGGTAAAAAATAAAAACAATAAAGAAGCAGCTACAGAAGAAGCTAGATGGGTAGTTAATCGCATGAAAAGTCTACACAAAATTCTAGTCAGCTCAGATGGACCAGATGATAATGTGATTAAACTAAAGCCTCCCATGGTTTTTAATAATGAAAATGCCGATGAATTCTTATTGGGATTCCGAGAATGTTTATCGACTATGGAGAAACATGGATGTCATATTCCACATTCACAAACATCAGTTGCTTGCAACATTCCTGTGTGTAAAATTCATGTAAAGCGTGATCATCTCATTAAGTCAGTTTAGATTGTAATTCATTTAGGTTTAAGATTATATTTCTTTATTTCTAGCATCTAGAATTTACAGCTTTTAGTTTTTTTTTAGTGAACGTATGTGAACTGTAAGAATTTATACAATATTCTATCAGACAAATGAAAAATATCTAAATACTTATATATACCAAGAAAAAAGTAAAATGTATATTCATTAAAGTAATTGTGTTTAGCTGAAACTGCAATTCTTGCCTAACTTGCCTAAACTTAAGGGGCTATCCAAATTCAAGTTTTGATTTTGTTATTTTTTTTTATTTTAAAAGGCAGGGGAACAGGAGCCCTATCCCAAGCATGGAGGCCATACCCACCCATTGTGCTGTCCTGCTAGAAGGGCATTCACCAACACTTTCCTGTCCTCTTAATGAAACGTATCAGGTCTTGGTGAGGCAGGGTTTTCAGCTCATCCACAGATAGAAGGGCAGACCCTAGAATATCCAGCCTGCACCGGGTGAAGGCCGGACACGCACACAAAAAGTGTTCGGTTGTCTCGGGGGATCTCCCTCCAGGCAGGACAGACACTCAGGGCTGTCAACAGCTCCATCCTTGTTAGATGAGCGTGAACTGAGCTGTGGCCTGTGATGATGCCAACCACAGTTCTACATTGCTTCCATGTCTCATGAGAAAATCGGAGATATTCCCAGTAGGTCCATCAAGAAACAGTTTTGTACATCTGCAAGTACTCAGGTTCGCCCATCTCTGCTGATGCTTTCTATGAACATCCGCTTTTATGAGAGACCCGATACTCTAGGTGGCAACGACTACGGCGGGTTCCGGTCCGAGGTGTTATACTCTCGTATGTAAACATTAACGGGTGGATCACCTAACTAAGCTCTGCACCAGCAAAATAAGTTTTTAGTGTCCCTCTCCCTCAGAGAGAGGATGGAATTTTTTTAGTATTTCTGTATACGGGAATACCAGGCCTACAGCGCTAAGCCTATAATAACAAAAGGCCTTATAACCATCGTTAAATTATTTGGGGAGTAATTTACGGTGACATGTTGACCAAAAGCTGGGAGAAGACCTAGTGACCCGAAGGCATTAATATCCACCAAATCATATAATATTGCTAAAACTCCATATTCAATGTGTTCGCCTACCTTGTAAATCTTTAGTGTTTCGTTTTCATTTCTCGGCAACGCCCCTGGATTATATTACTTCAAGTATTCAACGATTTGAATGCAGAGGGCAAATCTCCTAGCACAAACAATTTGGTTGGCCACCTGAAAGTCCTCAAAGAATTCCTGGAAGAACCGATGGCCAATCAAATTTCAGACGTTATGCCGAAACGCCATAACTTTGAAACATCATTCAAGGTGATTTAAGGGGACCGTCAACAGAGGAACACTGGCGACATACCCTTTGGAAAAGGATGTCTTAAATAGTACACGGATGGGCTGAAAGGTAGAACTGGCGTGGGCATATACGGGCCTTAGTTCCATCTGTCAAAGATACTGGGGCCTCATCAACCAATTTTCCAGGCAGAAATACACATCATAGAGCTCTGCGTTTGCGAAATAATTCACAAGAATATGCGTGGAGCTAAAATATACATAATATCAGACAGCTAAGCACCACTTATAGCTTTAAACATATTTACTTTTGGGTCTAAGCTGATTTAGGACAGTCTTATTGTATGGAACCAAACAAGGTTACGCTGATCTGGATGCCAGGACATGAAGAATTATGGGCAACGAAATTGTGGACCGCCTTGCAAAGGAAGGTGCCAAATCTATATTTATTGACCCTGTTTTAGTGTATCTCTTAGTTCGAAAGCTGTACGGGGACATTGAAATCCCTGAATAATTTTTGTTGGGGTAGGGGCTGCATCTCATTCCCCAAAGCCCCTATTTAAGGACGCCTGTCTTTCGACACCCAAAGAGTCACCTCTCAGCTTAGATCCGTCTTTGGGAAGATAGAATTGATAATGTACACTGGGAAAATATCTCGACGTTAAGACAAGCGAAGAAGTTAGTAAAGTATTTCAACATAGGACAAAAGCATTCCTCACACTTAGTAGAAAGGAAAGGTACTGCGCACATCCATATACATAGTATCCTCTTAAAAATATGGGTAAGGTCGATGATGAGACCTGTCGCTTCTGTATGGAACTCTGTATGAACCTCTGTGCAGCATAAAGCTAAGACATCTAGGAAAGGTATTTCCACTGCAGAAGATGTTGCAAAAATGGTCCCCAAGATCGTCATAGGCTTTTTAAAAGGTAGTGGCGTAACTATGTTTCTATGGGCCCGTGTGCAATTATACAATCTGGGCCCCTGTACTATACCCACATATTTAAATGCAATTACATTTTTAACATCCAAACTAAGAATTTCAGTCAGCTCTAATTCACGTAATATTATTTATTTATTAGGTCTACAGAGAAAAGTTCCCACAGATTAAGCACTAAAAGTAACTTAACGTTAAGTCAAAAGGATATAAATATATACTATATGAATAAATAAATGTAAATAATATCTAAAGATGTGCTTATCGATAAATTTGCTTCTATCTGAAAATATTACTACGTTCTTCAGTAGAACAACGTTAAAATTTCGAGAGCAATGAATGATGGGTTCATACTGGCCGCAACAAATTCTATGAGAAGGAATATATAATAAATCTCTAGATCGAATAAAAAAAAATAGCCATATAAATTTTGAATAATGCAATAAATTCGGGTGAGCAAATCTTGTAGCAGAATATATCTTTGACAAACATAATACTGAAAATCTTTCAGTATAAGGAGACCAAGCTACAGAGGAATGCTCTAATATGAAGCAGACTAATGAAACATAAAATCATTTAAAGTGTAAGGGTCTTGAAAAACAGTGCAGTTACGCTTAATGAAACCGAGCATGTTAAATGCCTTGCATGTTGATGCAAAGAGCAGTTTAACTTGTTATCAAAACTGATACCAAGATCTTTAATCTCAGTAGGCCTATCTACAGTAATGTCTTTGGTCTTTGATCACGTAATTAAACAAAATAGGATTAATGCAACGATAAAGGCTGAAGCTCTTATACTTCCTAGGATTAAGTTCCAAACCATTTAACCAGCACCAAATCAGAAGTTTATTTAGGTCATTTTGAAGATGCAGACAAGCTGCCAGATCTCTAATTGGCAAGAAAATTTAGGTCATCAGCGTACAAAAGACATTTATCGAAAGAATATAGCTTAACCGCATCATTGATATAAATAATAAACAGCAGGGGGCCAAGATGGCTGCCTTGAGGCACCCCTGATTTAACTATAAATTTACAAGATTTAAGAAAATCAATTTTTACATACTGCGAGCGATTACCTAAGTACGAATTAATCTACTTAAGAATGGAGGTATGAAAATGTAAGCGAAGTCATTAATTTATTAACGAAATCTATCAAACAAAAAATCAATGCCATTGATTCAAACAAACCCACCATTTTCGCACGAAAAATGATCATTTTTCTGTACTTATCTTTCATTAATTCATAAGCGAAGATGAATTTTGTTAAATGGCGAACGTATTACTTTATATGTTATATTGTTTCTTTATGCAGCATCTATCGAACAGTCAAACACTCAGCCACGTCTTTGCAAGACACTGCATGTTCATTTTCTTGCATTAACTTGTCCGAAGCCGCGTGGTGATTTAGATCATTTAGAGAGCCAGCAGGCCAAATTTCATATAAATTGAAACTGTGCGGTTTGAGTGACAACATCATATTGCCCAGATATTGAGGTATGTAAAATTCTACATACTAAACCTGCTATAAACCTAATGTTTTATTTAACATGGAAGAAAGATTATACATTATATTCATAATTTATATAGAATTATGTTTATTACATGTATTCGAGATGCGTCAAATATAATTTTTTTAGTTTTTTCAAGGAGAGCTCCCCGGAATTGGGAGAAAATAGGTGTTGGAGGGATTGCAATTCAACAGGACGAATCACATAAAATGAAAAATTCGTCAGATTCGTCAAATAAGAGTGCAGATTCAGCTGTTGAGATGGCCAACAAACCCAACTATACCCGGAGTCAAGTATCCGAGGGTATTAAAACAAACAAACATTCACAGAATCATATCGATGCTTGTCATAACGTGCTTCAATCGAAAAGTAAAAGAGTACTCGACAATGATCTTGAGCAGGATATCATCAACGAGACTAGTTACTGGTCGAAAGTGATCGAGAGAATCTTTAATGTGACTCTAATTTTTGCCTATTTATAGGGCATTATGAAAATCTCAAAAATAAAAACGTGAATTCAGGAAATTTCTTAAACATTGTCAAACCCTTAGCAAATTATGATCCAGTTCTCAATTAGCTCTCAGCAGACGACACTAAAAAATTTAATCATTTGAGTTCTTATAAATTATAGAACTTCTGGGAAACAAAGTGAAGAATAATTAATGGCTCTCCGGATTTCTCAATAATAACTGACAGAACAGAAGACATATCTAAAATCGACCAGGTCAGCTTAATGGCTCGATACATAAAGCTCTTAAAAGAATGTGAAACCACATTTCCGGAAAATGAAATGAAAAAAGTTTTCTTAGCTTTGGTAACAACAGACGATCAAAAAGCAGAAACATTAGAAACTTCTAAATTTTAAAATTCCTGAAAGAAATGATTTAAGTAAGTCTAGATAAACTTTACGGTCAGGCATACGATGGTGCAGCTAATATGAGGGGCACTTACAACGGTTTACATGGAACGAATTCTTAAAAGTCAACCGAAAGCTGCGTATATTCACTCTTCTGCCTACAATCTGAACTTGGTTATTAAGTTTTCCAAGTAAATAAGTTTTATGACTGAAAGCGTTTACGCATTTTTCGGATACTGCATTAAGGGGTAGTTGGGCCTTATTAAACTCTGTCATAGAAAATGAAAATCATAAGTTGAAGCGATTGTGTCCTACTCGATGATCTTCGCGTAACAACGTCATATTTTCCTTAAGTTTTCATTTTAAAGATATCTTGAAGGCGCTGACTAAAATTATTCTCGTGTTAGAGAACGCACTCGAAAGGAATGACGAAATAACATAAAAAATATAATGAAAAGTTTTGAAAATGTCCTTCATATTGTGATGTCGAATCTCAATTTCTCGAAACCCCTAATTTCGACATGCCAAAAGCATATGATCGTTTGACAAATGCGTACAATAAAATATCATCATTGCGAGGTGATTCTTACTCAGTTTAGAATGGCTGCTGCAGAACTGGCAGAGTCGTGGAAGATATTATAAGTTAAATACGAAAATAAAAAAGAAATTAGACGCACTTTGGTCATTCACTAAACTAAAAATAATAAAATAATGCAAAATTACGGCCCAAGTAAGGTTGACAAGCCTAGCTATACTTTTCATCGAAAATTAAGAAGCAAGAAATGGATACGGAAATATAATTGAAACCTTTGCTTCCCTATAAGCGCGAGAGATGAATTTGCGTTGAACAAAAAAATGTATCAATTAGATTTTAAGGATGATTTTGTTTAATTCTATAGTATAATTAAAAAGTTGAAATAAATATTCAAGATTCAGAGATGTCGTCTTGAATGTACAACGACCTAGGAAGTAGGGTTTCCAATTATCCAATATTAATGATTATCCGATTATCGAATACTGAAAATTCAAAATATCAAGATAATCCGGATATCCGGATAACAAATAACAAAATAAATAAATAGCTTGAATCCAATATTTCATGGTGTTTTATAATTTTTTTTTATACAAATATTTTAATTATGTATGATTTAAATTAATTTTGTTTTTAAAGAAGAATATTTTAAAAAGTTAATGCATTGAAAATTTCAAAATTCAGACGAGTTCAAAATTTTGTCTTAGTCAGGGCTACGATTGAAACTGTAAATGATGGCTTTATTGTAAGAAATGCATTGAATAATATGTTAAATAATCTCATCGACATACATAGGTAATTGAAGGAATTGCCACTTCCAGTTATCGCTGCAGACTGACAAAGTAATGGGAACACCTTTTGAATTATAATCAAAATATTTATGGAATTGGTATATTGCCTGCTTCTAAGAAGATTTACTTTCAATCATTCGACGTTCATCCATTCGTTTTTTATTCTGTTTCGATAAATTTTAACCTCAGTTCGTTTTAAACTCGTCTAAGCTTTCAAATAGAAATTTATAAACACATTCAGTGGTCAAAAGTCTCGCTGAATTTTTAATTAATACCTTTGCTGCTGTCTCTAGGGGTGATAGGACATCTAACAGCTCTTTTAAACTTGATTGCCCTTAAATTATTAAAAATTAAATGACGCATCGTTGACTGCTGGCTTACCCGTTGGTTACGTCAACAAGTCGAGCCATCGTCGATTTTAGATGTATATACAATCCCGCCATATATGGATAACGCCATACGGATAACAGAAAACTCCTACACCGGAATCTGGAGACATCTATTTACTCCATAATCAATGTATATACTACCTTTTAGGGCGATTAACTCTATATTCTATTTATGAATATATATCATTTTTAACCTCACTGTTATCATGTAATTTCAGTGTTTAGTAGGTTTTGTTATACCCTATGAGATCTATTGGGTATACTAAGTTTATCCTTCCGTTTGTAATGCATAGAAATAATTATGGTAGAGCAAAATGGAATAAACACCCATGTATAATATTAAGAGTTATTTTGATTTTTGCATGCCGTCTGTCTGTCTGTCTATCTGTCTGTGTATCCGCACGATAACTCGAGAACGCATGTATTTAGAGAACTGAAATTATGCACATGAGCTTTTTTTTTTTAAAAAAGTAACTTCAAGTTAGAACATGGGACAAATTGGGTAACTCCTTGAAGGAGTTGCCATACAAAACTTTCGTTTTTCACTACATATTTGGACATTGTTTTAGAGAGGATCAGCGTAGAGAGCTGAAATTTTCTACGCGACGTTTTCATAAAAATAGTAAAAATAATTTCATAAATAAGCTAAATTGGGCCATATAAAAATGTTGATCTTTTACGTAGGTAAATCAGTCCTAGACGTTTTTTGTGTACTCAAAAGTTATTCAGAATATGAAATGCTATGAAACTAGTTATAATAATTTTTACTGTCCGACGAACCGTTCTAGAAATATATGCAAAAAACCATTTAGAAAATCAAACTTACACAGATGGGTGACCATACGAAATTACATAGACCCAGTTTAGACAGGTCAGTCTCAGTATGCTGCCTCTGCCGCACGAAATCTGTAGGTTGGGTGATGTTTCATTCCTGCCCCCAACCATCATATTAGTCAAAATGGGTCGGATAATTTGATATCCGGATATCCGGATTGGAAACCCTACTAGGAAGGTATGTACGTTGACGTTACGCATGTTTAAATATTGGATCTCGGCGTGTAGTTGCGATAAAACAACCGGGTCCGGGGTACCCAGAGAGATTTAGATAGATTTCGATCTCACTGCAGTGAGAACGCCTAACATGCACTTGCCTGACTGGTGTTCCCTGACCAGTAATGTCTCTTTAGGGTGCTGATTGTTGCTGTGAAAAACTTATCCGAGCGTGAAGATCGACGTGGGATTAAGCCATACTTAGCAGGTGCCCAAGAGGATCCACACCAATACTCTGTAACAAGAAGATAAGGGAAGATTTTTTCCGCAAGAGGACGAAATTACCCATTGAAAAGAATTAGATAGAAGAGTCGCGGAACATGTACCCGCGAGCGCTGTTTTTATTTTAATGAAGTTACAAATTAGAGATTCTTCCTGTGCTATGTGGTGAATCCTGTATGTAGAGGATGTGTGAGCCTGGAAATCAAGATTGTTTTTAAATATTATTGCTGTAATATATTTAAAGGGGATTACGTATGTTTACATGTTGGTTTCCTCTTATCTTGTCTCCTCTAGCACTAAATTTTGTGTATTCTACAAAAATGTTTACATTAATTTCAGATCGTGAGCACTTTAGTGGGATTACTTACCCTCCCTTATGTTGTAAACACCTCTCTCTGAGAGATCAATTCGAACATACTACCCTCCTTGCCTGGTGTTATCAAAGATACTATCCTATTGCTGTAAGTCCTGAAAGATATGTATATATGTATAACTATGTAATGTAAGGAGGGAGAGTTTTTCTGGATCCCAAATAAAACCTGATATGTCCACCGATATGGAGAATTTTTTGAATCAGAAGATCGATGCGCCTATAAACTGCTGTCTACAGTGATATTTCTACTCACTGCTTTATTTCTTCACAAACACTATTGCAAAGTCCAAATTATTCCTGAAATTAGAATTAAGTAGAATTAAGCGTAATATATTGAATGAATTTAAAATTTTTTCACCTTTCTAAAGATGATGTAAGACAGGTAACAATACTGTGTGAAGTGCTTCTAAATGCATTAAAAATGGAAGAGGAATGGTATTTAAGAATTTTTTTTTAAATTGACAATAATTTACCCGGTCCAGTCTTCCTTTTTCAGGCAACATACAGGAGTAGAGCACAGCCGTTAAAATAACCTCCTCACCAACAGAAAAGACACAGAATTTATTTTGCACCACTTAAATTTTCCAAAATTTTGTATTATTTTTTGGCTGGCCGTAGCCCAAAGCGCAAAGTATAAAAGATCCAATAAATAGATGTCAACAAGGCAATTTAAAAACATTTGTTAAAGCCACAAACTTTTCAAACAATTGGTCCGAAACACACGCAACATAGAATTTTTTGGCATAAAAGAAAATGATCGGCCGAGCTCCAGAAATTAATTAAAAAAAAAAAAAAAAAAAAAAAACTGAACCGATTTGAACCGATTTGGAAAAGTACCAGATACAGAAGCCGAAAGTGAAAAATAGTGGGCTTGTTTTTTTCTATAAAAACTTTGATAGATGAAGCGGACGAGCTCTCGGGAAACTGAAGTCGAAGTGTCCATTGTAGGGACGAGTTCAAATAAGGTAAAATGGGTATTGGTTGGTATGAATCCAAACGTTACTACCTTTGTCAACATTTGGGTTTTTTGCTGTCACTTCAACGAAACCTTCAATAGCAATGTTGTTTCTTGCAGCACTGTTCGAATGCCCAAATTTTAAGAATGAAAGTAACTTCAAAATTGCACTTTGAAACTCATTTTCTTATAATGACAAACTTTTTAAACCATTTTTCAGTATACACAAAATTGTCCGTTTTTTTTTTTTTAAATAAATAACTGAACATGCAAATTTTCAGCTTTATAAAGTATTTAAATGACGAACTTTCTTTTTCAGAATTTAGACCCATTTTTCCATTCCTTGCCGCTTTTCACATGTTGATTATAATTTTTATTTAATAACATTTGATTTTTGGGATTACTTAAACGATAAACACAGGAGTGAAAGTTTTTTTCTTTTAAACCACGTTGCGTCAAACAGGTGTTAACGCCCAGTGCATAATCCCACCTTTCTCCAGCCAAATTGACACCTTATACGATTATAAAACTTCAAGATTCACTGGGAGCTTTAGTATCTACGGATTGCGGTGTACATCCTCCGCTCAGCTTGTAATTGTCTCAGAACGCTAGTCATTCCAAAATCGCCTGAGTATTTACCAACAATCGCCTTAGCTCCATATTCTATTTTTGCTAGAGTTTCGTTATATACATTGCTATCAAATCAGTTTAAATTTTTTTGCTGGTAAAATTGGGCTAAAGTTTATTTTAACAATTATGAATTGACAGATCAAATTTGGTTACTGCTGTGTAATCCAAAATTTCCTCGAAAAGGATCAACGAGCCGCTTTAAACACAGCTAATGCATCCAGCCTCATATAAATTATTAAGGGTGTCCCAGAAGGATCGATAATTGAACCACTACTCTTCGTCATTAATGACACGCAGTGCCATCTTTACGCCAATGACCAATGCTTCAATTAGTAAGACAACCTATTAAGAGTTAGTTTGGCTGTTAGGGTTTTGCTAATGAGAGTAGACAATGGGATTTATTCAAACTTCTATACACATGGCAACAAATTTTCTTATAAAGTAACGTATAGTGATGGTGTTTGCAGCCCCAGTATATTTTAAATTTCCCGCATTTTTCATAGTATACCTTCAGTAGCTAAATTCAATGTATTTGGTAATCAGCGAAAATTTTTATACTGTTGGTTCATGTTAGGCTCAACGACCTTTTGTCACACAACTTTTGGTCATTGTCGCCGCGGGCTAGTTTAGTTAGTACGCACCAGTGAGTAACTGTCACCCCATAAATTCATGTTTTATATCACCACCATTCATCAATATAAATTTCGAGGCAGCTGTGAGGTTTGTATTTGTAAGGATATATAAAATATCAAAGACGGAAACGCTATTGAATCCTTCCAATTTAGAGCGAAAGGCTACTTAAAGGAAAATTTCACTTAATGTTTAATGAACTACGATCCAATTCTGAAAAAATTCCTTTGATATTTTCGTATGAGTGTTGAACGATTTGATGATTTACTAGTACAGATTTTGAGGCCTACTATAATTTTTCAAAGTACCAATATACGATCATCAATTTAACCCGAAGAGAGACTTGCTGTAAGTCTAAGGTCTATAAATATTTTTATGGATATTTCTCCCCACAATTTTATCTTCGAATCACAGTATTCCTTCAAATGTTTGTTGTATAGGGATGGTCTTATTTGCACTTGTTGTATTAATGCTTCATAATTTATCACACTATCGATGTAACAGCCATTTTTGAAAAAAATATGTGTAAGTCTCTTTCTAGCTCTACCACTCCCTAAACAATGGCAGTCAACCGGCGACAAAAAAGTTACCAGTACGCGTGCACATTCATACATATAAATGTGAAGGCACGGTGATAGTTTCGTCACCCAAAAGTTGGTAGCCAGAGGAACCAAAAAGTCACCTTGCTGTCACGTCACTTCATGTCACTTTACATTAGAGCCTATGGAATTGACGGTGGTGACAAAACATCTATGTGACAAAAGGGCTCCAGTGAGCGATAGGCCTTAAAATAATTTACTTTATTATTCCTGTTGATAACCCAAAGTATTTTAGAAAATAATTTGGTAGGGGGCCCAGATATCCTAAAGGGTCCAGGGCCCCCGCTTGGGTAAAGACGGCCATGATGACATGCCACAAGTAGCAGTATCCACAATTATTCTGATGACATTCAAATCTATCACAGCAGTCTTGTAGAGTAAATTGCTGCCTATATTAAGAATATCCTAAGTGAAATATATACTTGGGAAGGTCTGAATAGGCTTACATTGAGCAAATGTATCGTTTCTGCAGCAGGTTACATGATTTGACCACTCTTGCTCCAATTGTCCTCGATAATACCGTACTCTATTACATAACTAGAACAATTTCGAAGCCTTGGTACATTCCTTACTTGTAATATGAAATATTATGGCCATATTAACTCGAACTTACCCAAAATCTATGCTACGCATCGTCCTCTCTGGTTATTTGCGCCAGTATTCTATCACCAAAGATCTGATTACATCGCAATTTGGTTTACACATTACAGCATTTTACATGCTCGAAATCGAAAGGCGAAAGGCACAAGAGAGAGCATGTTCATATAACTTTTAAAAGGTTTTTAAAGATGTCGGAAATTGTACGTAATGTCATAAAATTTTCATGCCATTCATACCTATATGAAAATTTAACATTTTCCGATTGAACTTCTGACAACACTGCCTCAGCCACAAAAAAACCTCTTATTCTGAGAACCTTTCGGAATTGCCTAAATTCTTTTGAACACCAAAATATAAATAATTTTGCCGAGTAGTGTCTAAACGTAAATTTTGAATGGTACTGTTCTGATGGTTGAAATATTAAATAAACGTTGTAAAATTTTCCGATAGATGGCGACGTTATGGAAAAATTACGGATGTATGCTGAAATGAAATACTCTATGCAAAATTAATTTAGTAAATATTTTGTTTGTAAAAAGTAATTAAATTGTCGCTCAAAGTAAACAATAAATTTGCGCCAAAGGATACTGAAGTCAATTTTTAACAAGTAAAAAAGCTGGAATTGGTTTAAGACCAATTCTGATGATACTCTATGTAGATGAATGCACATATGTATGTACATATGAAGGGGACAGAGAAAGAACAAGGTAAGTCACGTTTTTGTTTAAATTAAGATAATGATACCGTTGAAAAGGTGTAACAAGAAACTTCAAAATTCGCATTGATAAGGACATACATGGATATTTAAAAATATTATAAAATCCAAGTCTAAATTTTGTATGCAAAAACAATGTAAGTCCATGAGATTTTTGCATTATTTGAGTCATGTAATGAATCGTTTCGATTTTTCTTTTCATGTTCGTGGTCATAGCTACATGGAATGCGACAAAATAATGGAGCAAATTAAACAAAAAGGTTCGCCTTGAGCTTCCAAAGAATGGGGCAATCATGTTAGAACTTCACGCCATAGCTCATCAGCATTCCCTGTAATCGAATTTAAACGAAACAAAGCACCTTAGTAATATTTATAAAAGAAAACCCAATTTCGCATCTCGGCCAATCTATTAATTATTAATTTCTAAGCATTAGGTATCCTACTGCGATACAGCTAAAAATATCGTAAATGGTCCATGGGAGACTTCTGTATTATGAAATAAAGTCTTTTTTTTACAGAAATTATCATCATAGATACACTGTCAAACTTGTACGAGAAAATCATCAAAATACAACGATTTACAGGGTTTAAAAAATACTATGGGCAGACATTCTACGAATGACTAACTAATTTTCTGACAACACTCGAGATTATGAATAAAATGTCCTGATTTAACTAAAGTTTAAAGTGCTTTCAAATTATAGGACTGAAGTTGTTTTTCTACTGCTTTTTTTGGACTTGTGGCGGCTTGACGACGCGTTGCGAATTAATTTGGACAACCACACTACATTTGTAGAGTTTGCGCTATGTATACAGCGAAAACTACTTTGGGAACTAAAAAGGGTGTGAAATAGTAGGCCGGTATATTAAAATTGTAAAATAAAATATAAAAGAAAATCAGTCTCATGTCAGCGGGCGAACAGCAAGTTCACACAAATTTTAAAAAACGAATAAAATAATATAAAATATAATATAGAATAAAATAAATAGTTTTTGGTTATTCAAGCAGTCTACCGGCCATGTTCATGGCAAATTTCTTCTGACTATATTGAAGTTTTCCACACGATACCCAAAGCTCATTTTCAGGGAATCAAGCTTAGATGCATACCACCAACGTGCAGAGCTCAAAATAAAGTAACACTTGGAAAATTCTTCTGCGCTACAGCGTAATCGTCATCGACAAACGTACAAAAGTTGAAGACACCAACTGGGATCATTTATGCTTCTAAATCCAGTGGTATCGCTATCGAATACCTTGTTCTATTTAAATAAGACGCCTGTCATCTTACGTAATTCCGCCTCCAATCAAATCCAGTCCTAACTTTGGGATATCGTGAAGCCCGCACTGTGGCTTGTCCCGCGCATCAAGGCATCAAGTGGACTGTGATTGGGGCGGATCCTCTTAATATAATTTAAATCCTTTCAGAGTGTCTTTCTGAGCCTAGGTGAACGAGTGTCCTGTTTCTACTGAAATTGATGTTCTTATAAGTATCCTCATATCAGTTGATCTCCTCATGGTAGTAAACTATACATTGGTTTACCTGGCATTCAACTATCAACAGCGCTAGACTTCGTGTGAAGCCTCACGAGTCACGAGTAAGAAGTCTGTGGTTATCAGAACCGCCTTATTACTCGGCATCTCAGGTCCTGTTAAGAAGATTACAACTAATCAGACCGCATTATTGCTAGTCGCCTCAAGTTAACTTTAAGAAGACTGTGGTCACCTAAACCACATTATCCTCATCTATCAACTTTCTGCTTCAAGTCTACGAATTACTCACGAATCGCATCAAGTGCTGAATTCGGATAATCTCAGCTGAATTACACTGTCCTGTGATTAGACCGATCGTCTACACAATCCGCTCTAGCTTATATTTGGCTACGTCAGATCCACCAGCCGGCTCCACGGCACGGTTGCGGACGGCTCCCTCGTCAAAATTTAGCCAAGACATTATTATAGGCATTTATGCCAAAGACTTACCTTGATTTTTCCTTTTATGAAATGTACTTTGGTTGAAACACTTAAAAGTTTGTTTGTTACAGCAAAATATTTTGATATATTATTAAAGCTATTTGTTTGAATTTTTTTTCTAAATGTTTTTAAAAATTCTCCTAAGTTGTCTTTTACCACTGAATAATAGGTCTTGAAACTTTTCACAGTAAATATCTCATTTTCAAGTAAATGTGCCTTACTTTGTTCTTTCTCTGTACGTGTACCCTTCATATGTAAGTTCGTATGGTTACCTATCTGTGCAAGTTTGATTGGTGAAATGATCTTTTGCATTTATTTCTAGGACGGTTTGTCGGACAATAAAAATGATTATCACTAATTTCATAGGATTTCATATCCGGAAGAAATTTTCACTATAATAAATATTCTAGGACTGATCGTTTTCACAGTGTACGTGGAAAACCTAAATTTTTATATGGCAACACCAAGAAGGAGTTACCAGATTTAGCGCATTTTTAAAATTATACTTACGGGAGAGGGGGGTAAGTTCGCCTTTTGTGCAACATAAATGTAATATTGGCAACAGTGCACTGAACGGAGCGGTTAACCATAGACAATGTTCGGAAACACGATTCAGTTCGAATCCGACAAGTGACAAGTGAACTTGGGTTTTTTACATTCATGATATAAGGTAAGGTATTTGGATTGTTGTGTTCTTTTTCAAACAACGTGAATGACCGATCTTTATCTTATCGCATTTTATTTAGGAAGAGTTGATTTGTGGTATTCGTTTTCAGTTAATAAGTGCAACTAAATTTATAATTAACAAAAGGTGATTCATGTCACTTTGGGGTAAAACGATCCCGCTCAGTTCAGAGGAAGATTAAGTTTTGAAAATGTTTTATCTTGAAATCATAATGTCAGAATATCATTTTTAAGTTGTTTGTAGAAGGGATCATTTTACCCTCAACTTGCGGGTAAAATGATCCCTTTGCTCTTTTTTTTATTCTTTAAAATTTTTAATAAATGAATAAATATTTTTTCCAAAAAAGTGGTGTAATGTCAAGAGAAATGACTCTTTTAGGAGCTTATCTTATTAAAAATAAAATTTAAAAAAATGTTTTCCCATTTTCAAGTTGTTTTTTCTTAGAGGGATCATTTTACCCCCCTCTCCCCTACTATTTTTATGAAAACGACGTATACAAAATTTCAGCTGTCTACGTTCACGCGATTATTTTTCTGTTTAGTCCAGTCTGCAGGGATATTCAATCATTTTATTGTGGATGTAGAATTAGGCCAATTTAAAATGTGTCGTATTCCTATTTAAAAAAAAGAAGAAGAAATACACTATTTTATAGGTTTTAATAGAAATTTTTTATCGAGGAGTAACCACAAACGAGAAATAGCAAAAAAACAATTTAGAACTCCTAAATTTTTTGCTTTTTTGTTGAATAATTCGAAAATGTTGATTTTTTAAAAAAAAAAACTTTAGGCAGGGTTTTTGTTATAACTACATGTAGACATAAATTTCACAGGGTGATAAGACTGGGTGAGAGGAACAACAATTTGTATGGGTGGGAGGAGTACCAAATGCTTGGTTTGGGTGGTTTAAAGAGGTTTGTGATTTTCGATACTTTTTCACCTAGCACCATTGCAACTTTGCTGTTATACACCTAATGAAGATGACTTTTATATCAGATGATAGCAGATCGTTCAAGCTTTCCACTAAATTTTTCAATCACCTTCCATTTCTCTGCCCTATTGAAAATTACTGTAAATTCAGAAAAATGGAGATAGTTTTCCTATTTTCTTTTTAAATTCAAAATGTATAATAACTATAACACTTTCCTGTAAGATTTGAAAACATCGGAACATCACCTTTCATTTGACCACATACATACCTGCAATGCAGAAAGTTTTAAGATAATCTCGTTTTTCTGCCTGTACTATATAAATTACCGCCAAAAATGAAGTGCATTTTCAACTGTCAGTGCCAGGTAGAAAAACCGAATTATATGAAAAACAAGAGCGGATACAGCGGGGGCGGGGGCTCTAATGAATCATAACTTATAATCTTAATATTTATACTCTAATTAAATGAAATAGAAAATATAAAGAAATCTTTTTAAAGACGACTGATTCTAAATCCGCACTTAAAAAATAGAAAATACTTTCTATCTTCACTTAAGTACATTACAAAAGTTCTTTGAAGTTTCCGTTTATTTTGTTTTTAATTAAAATTCTAAAATATATTACATTTGTCTATAAATTTTAAAACTTTCTAGGTACACAAAGAAAACTAAGCCTGGACAGTTGAAATTTTAATATAGTACCTACAGTGAGTAACAATTTCCAAAATTGATTTTTGGAGCTCCTAATATTTATCAAAATATTTAATTAAATTATCTTGCTTTGAGTTTGCTTTCTTTGTGTATACCTCGAAAATTTTAAATGTTATACATAAATGTAATATAATCTCAAAATTTAATTAAATGTAAAATGAACCCAAGGTTGGACTGGCTATGCCAATTGAACCGGGAAGTTTTGGAAGTTTTTCTAAAAAATAAACAACTGCTTATGCAAAGTTACATCTTTATTAAGATTACTATTTAAATTATTAAGTTTTTAGAAAATTCGGGTCTACTCTTTTATATTTATTTAATTACTACTTCATTATTAATAACCATTAACAAATCTTTGTTTCCGTTCATTACATTCAGCGCATCTTTTTCACAAAGTCTTCATATTCCGCCAAAAAATCAGACATTACGAAATTAAAATCTAGTTTCTCCATTACTGCTCCTAGAGTTTTAAAATTTTTTGAACGAACATTTCTCAGAAAAAAAAATTGGGTTTAAAATGTTGAATCTCTTAAACAGCTCTTCGTTATTCAAAACTCGTTCCTTAAAATGTTTTTTTAAAAGTTTCTTTTTCAAACCTTTCTATATTTTCTATATCGATGAACTGAACTGAATAATTTTCAAAATTTATTATTAATGAAATGAATAAACTTATCACAATCCGATCTTATGATTTTAATATTATTTAAATCAGTTGATATCCACCGTAGCATGAATCATAGCTACTGCTTTTGATAAGATTAAATTGCCTGTCTGTAAATATTTTGATAAAGCAGTTGTAAAGTCAAAAATGAACCGTCAATACAGTTTCATATTTAAATAAACTATCTAATAAATTTGAAACTTTAAAACGAGCATGTGCAGAAAAAAAAAATCATTTCGAATGTTAGAGATATTTGATAAAAAAAGTTAACGAATCTGGATCACCGTAATTTCCAAATATTTTCCGTAAAGCGGCACCAGTAGACCACCAACTCGTAATTCCGTTTGCAGAAATAATGATTGTTGTATATTTCAAAAGCATAGTTATTTTTTTATATCCTTCTCGTAAAAAAATTATAATTTCTGTTATGAGTCCAAATAAATAAATTGATTTTATGGTTTCAGAAGTTATGCCTTTTAAAATCAGATTTAATTTATGTGAATAGCACCAAACATTAATTTGAAATTTTGTGATTCTTTCCAACCAGGTACGAATTTCTAAAAAGTTACCATGATCATCCAAATATATATTTTTAAGTGACAAAATGTTTTTATATTTTCCTCGAAAGCTTAGGCCTCTTTTTCCAATCATAATTGAATGATGTTAATTACAATATTGATAATTTCTATGTTATTTTTTATTTTCTGTTTTCTTAGGCTGTCCTGTTTTTCAAACAGTACTACATCCATTATCCAAATTCTTAGAGCCACTGAGTGTAAAATATGAAACAACCGAATTGTTATGTCTTTTACTATTTTAATGTTAAGATATTATCTTATATATATGCTTCCAATCATTCATTCCTGTACGCTCGAAGGTACTACTCCAGACAATGAAGCAAAACACAAGCATATTGAACAGAATAGTTATTTTTTGTCATGTGAGTAAGAAATTCATTTACGTATATTTCTTTGTTTTGAAAAAAAAAAAAAAAATTAAAATTAATTTTAGTTCTATCTCCTTCATTACTTATTATTTCAATAATAGAAACATCAGCATTTTCCATATCTTGATCATATATTTGAAGTAGTTCTTACATGTTCAAGAGATCTGGTTTCAGACTCAGACGATGATATAATTAGTTCGTCCTAAAAATCTTGAGTACAAGTGGAAGGTTTTTGAAAACAGTTTTTTAAATTTTGGGATTTAGTAGCTTGCTCCGTTAGTAACTTTTTCTTTTAAATCTAAGTTTTTCTGCTCCACCTTTTCGTTTTAGTTTTGAGTTCATTGCTCGTTTAGAGAATGGATGGAAAAGAATTTGTTTTACTTTTACTATTTTGTGATAGAATATAAACTTAAATATTAAACTATAATTAATTTACAAATTAAATAATAATTGTGAGCCTGCAAATAAGACGATATTTACCTGTGAAAAAAAACAGTATATGTTTTTGAAAATAATAACTTGCTTTCTAGCCATGATACAAAGATAAGAAGGTATGGCCGATTCGAGAGGAACTTTTTGGGTTACTACGTCATGTGGGCACAAAAGTCATTTGTCATATATGAAAATATTTGTATCTGTCAGTGAACAGAAAAAAGATTGCTTGGTTGCGTTTGGATGTTTAAGTCTTTATAAATTTTTAAAAATTTTTTTAAAAAAAATTCGCTATAAGAAGTTGTCCGATTGTTGACCATTTTTTGAGATTACATTACAACAAATTATCATATCAGCAGTGCTCCCTTAAGCAATTAGGTACTCCATATTCACACTTTTTAATTTTGTTATATATATCACAAACTGTTGTGAAATAATATGAAATTTTAGCTTTCTCAAATAAATAATCACAACTTGAGACAATGACAGATCGCACGACTGAATGACTTTTGTTATCCTATGACGTAAGCACCCAATTGACAGAAAACTCGGCCATACCTTGTTTCTTTGTATCATGCTAGCTACCAACACTTTTATGATTTTGTAAGAAAAGGTCAAAAATTAAATTTATGAGCATTTGTTTACCTATTTTTTTTATTTTATACACTTTATACTTCTTTGCAGTTCAAAAACCAGACACAGAATGGTAAAAACGTCTTGAAACTATCCACTAATATATTATCGCAATGTCCAACGGTGTCCTCGGAAAGTCTGGGAATTGTTGAGCAGAAAACCGTTACAATTCTGAACGAATGTTGTAGATGCACTCAATGAATTTCTCATAGGGTTGTAAGGATGGAACCTAACGAGTGGCGAGCGAGTATGACTATTGGCGAATAAAAGAGTCGGAATCTTTAAGACGTTAGAATGGTGGGGTTCTGCATTATAACTGGAGGCATACAGAAGCGTGGGAATCCTGAGGCGTTAGAATGGTAGCGTGATACAATTCGATTCTTTTAGCACTAAGTATTTCCAAAGTGTACTTGTTTATTTTTAAAACAATTCATATAGATATAGAAATATAGAAATCAGTCGATTGCTCACCGGCCGACTATCGCGCAATAAGACTGGTCCACCGGGAAACTTCCCGGTGTCCCGGTGGACCAGTCCAAGCCTGAACTCCAGATAATTTTTGTGATGGTATTTCATTAGGTGAAGGGAGAAATTATTTTCTATTTTTGAAAAGTAATTTTTTATATTTACTAGCTTTTCTTTTGTAGTCTAAAATTATTCTCAGAAAATTCTAAATTATATCATTAAGGAATTTTCAGCACAAGTAAAATTTTTGCATTTTTTTCTGATCGAAAGCTTACAAAAGCCGGGTATATTGATGAAAATTAGTATGTTGGAAAAATCATCGTAATTAACAAATATTTAATTTAAAGCAATTATAGTTATACATATATTAACCCTATCTAATTAGCACCATAGATTTTTTTTTAAATGTCGGTTTGAAAAGAAATTATTGAAACCAAAAATATTTAAAAACTTTGCCTTTAATTTTTACAACAAATTGCAGCCCAACCCAGGAAATTATGGTGTTTGAACGAAATGCAAGCTAGCTTTATGTAAATAACAACAGCAGTAAGATAATACAAGAAATGTATAATGTCTATGTTATGTGGGGTACAAATTTTTTTTACTATTTTTACGGAAAAAAAACACTTATATTATATTAATAAAAGATCTCCGGCGATATCTAGATGCTAATAAATTTTCATGCTGAAAGTAAAGAGAAATCTATACAGGGCTATCCACAACTGTTGGTTAAAACTTCAAGAGCTGATAGAGGACATTGAGTTATAAAACAGGAAAATTCGACTTTTTAGCTGAAAGAGGGCTTTTAAGAGGGGTTACTACCGAAAAAAGTCTCATGATTTCTGCTTTCAAAAGCTCAGTGGAATATAAAACGCACAAAAATATGCAATATTATAACTGACATATACCACTTTAAGTATGTGCACAGCTGTGATATCCGTATGCATTGTACACATATAAAGCTATATAATTGCTTTCAGACGGCAAAACACTTTCTGAGCATGCAGGCTGTAACCCGCAGATCTTCCAAAAGTACATCTGTCCATCTGACGGTGATAAAATGAATTAAAAACGCCAAATTGTATGCAAAATATATAAAAACAAGAACTTTTTGCCGTTTGCATGGTTAACCTTATTGACTGTATTTCCTTTATCATTCTACTAAACAATTTGGGTTTTTCAAAATAAATAGAAAAGGGTATGATTCTTGTTACAAATTGAATTTTGGTAGTTATTTCTCCATGAAAATAGCACTTTTCAATTGAGGTTATATTAGTAACCAAAACTTTTTTACTGGTTTTGGCCCCGCCACTTCCTCTTCCACCTCAAGACCTTCCATACTCAAGTACAATCTACTTATTTGATGTACCATTATTACGTTATTATGTATTATACTCTAGAAATGTCATAAGTTGTAGATCTTTCTAAAGTTACATACATATACAGAAAATACCGATATCTTTATTTTTGACAAGCCATTACCTAAGTTTATGTTATTTCTCTAACTATGTGTAGTTTTGAGCACGATAATACACACAGATTTAACGCGAAATTGTACTAAATTTTCGTATTTTTTTAGATTTAGTGGTAACCCCCCTTAATATTTATCCTCTAACACTCTTACTGTATATCCATAAAGGAAGGAGCGAAATGATGACTAACTGTCCAGGCTTTCCAAGAACTACTTCACTCCTATTTTTTTTTCAAACTTCTCTTCGTTTTGTGCCAAACCATTTTGATATTAGAAGCACTAATGACCGTCGAATTAAGTTTCCCACTTAATGTTCTAAGTGGCTATACAGTACCATAGAATTGTGAAAAGTAGCTATATTTATTTTGCCGCTCATTATTTAATGTAAATACATCTCGTAACAATGTCCATACATTATGTATTTTTTTATTACCTACTATACTTGTTAAAGAGGTCTTCATTTGTAAGGAATAAATAGAGCTTGCGGAATGTGTTTGAAGAAGTCTGCAGTTTTATTATATTTTGTTCTTTTAATGCACCGAAAACTGAGCATTGGCTAGTGTTAGCAAGAAAATACTGAATTTATTAAAAATTTCCCCGGAACCAATTGTATATTTCTAAACTTTTTTTCAGACCTGGTACTTAAGTACTAGTAACAGTACCAGTACCTGAACTTGTACTTGAAAAATTTCAAAGTATCAGTACCGGGACTTGTACTTCAAATTTTTTTAAGTACCAGTATCGGGACTTGTACTTAAAATATTTCAAGTCCGGGTACTGGTACTGTACTAGTACTTGTACTTGGAATTTTACAGGTCTGCTTTCTTCACCCTCGAAAAGTATTTTTAAAACCGATATCTGTCGAAAATTCATTTTGATCCTTTTGATAGTTAAATTGAATAGGGCAAAATACAAAAAAAAAATCGAAATGAGTAGCACCAGCTTTCACTATTTTACTGTGTATTCCTTAGTTTTCCAACTACTCAATATTTTAACAGAAAATTTATTTAAAATAATTATTGTTTTCGTCATTAGAAATGTTTTAAATATAGTAAAGTGTTTAATGAGGGAAACATTCTATTAAAATTTGCATAAATAGCGAAAACTTAGATTTCATGGCTGCGTTCAAAATGTATACTCTGGAGCTTAAGCTATTTGTGCAGGCTGGAGCTTGAATGTTTGCAGGCAAAATAAGCTAATATCTACACGAAATAATCTTGAACGTCTGAATTAGTTTCTGCAATATACTTTAACAAAATGCGTAAGCAATAAATTTAATTAGGAAGAAAAGGTACAGCGGGAACTATTTAAAGTAATGAAATCCAATGCAAATTTTCCTATAGCTACTTTTAACTCCAGTGCCCGATCATAGCTTAAATTAGTTAAATTATGTTTTGAAGACTAAAAAAAAAAATAGCTCCGATACTCAGAAAATGCCTTATTTGAGATATCTTGAAAGACAGGTAGCTTAAAAAATTTCAGGGAATATTAAACTTGACTTATAATAAAAGCAATTGTATTCTTAATTATTTTCAATTGTAATTTTAATTTTTTTTTATTTTATCCCTCCTAGAGCAAAAGTTTGGATACGCCATTGAAAAACGGTTGCATATAGGTAAGTAAATGTGTAATTCAATGAAAGACAATATTCCGATTTTTCCAAATACAGAACAAAGTGTTCTAGTTATTATGTGTTTTTGAGGAAAATTCATTGAATTTTAAAAAAAGAATGAAAATTTTGATATCCTATGGTGGTTGGATATTTATTGGAAAGCTTGGACGGTTTGCTATCATCTGTGATAAAAAAGTTATCTTCAGTCATATAACAACAAAGTTAGAGAGCGTTAGGTGAAAAAGTAATCAACATCACGAAACCCTCCTTCCCTTCTCTTCCATTTAATTTTTTGTTCCTCTCATCCAGACCAAACACTCTGTGTAAGATAAATTCTAGAAAATTTTAAAAAATATAAAATTTTTTTCCGCTTTTTTTCTGGCTAAATTGGGAAGCACGATATTTAAAAAAGAAATTTTTACCCCATTTTTCAAGATGATGGACAATGGTCAGGTCAAACAATTTCAAAAACTTAAATTTGAGACTTATCTTAAATCCCCTACGATATTTAAAAAAATCGCACACTACGGAATCTTTGCAAGGTCCCAATGCAAAAAATTTGCTTCAGCCTTTTCACACCTTTTGTGGAATGTGGTATTCCTTTGATTTTGCCTGAGGTCGAAAATACATCACAGAATTTTCTTTCAATTTACCTATCGGTTTTAAGAGGTTTATTGCAAATTGCTTGTTTAAAATTCCTAAATTTGAAGCAGTCCTAATCCGAAAGTGTGTGGTCAGCCTAAGTCACTTCAGATCTGTTAGATTTTATGCAAACCACCAAATTTGAGCCAAAAAATGCTTGCCTAGTTGTACCGATACAAAATTAATTTTAATAAGATCCAATGGAAGAATGGATTAATTATGTATGTCCAGCACAGTAAAATGGACAAATAAATGCTAAGTACATAAATGATAACACTAACACTAGTCTACTTTTATCATTGCATTTTAAGATTTTCAAAGTAAACATGTTGTTTCTCTTGAAATTGAACAATCAGGGCTCATTCCAAATGTTCGAATTGAAATTAGCAGAAAAAAAATTGCATTGAAACCTCTTATCAGAACTGCTAATTCTAAAATTTTTCGAAATTGAAAGCTGACACCGCTATCGTTGCAAAAGAGTTTTTTTTTGCATCAGACTCTGTCTGTGGTACTTTTCTAGCGCCCAGTCCAGTACAGAGAAATACAATTGTTTTGTGTAATTTGGAATTCTGTTAACTGTTAATGATGAGAAATCATCATTAGCCGGTCCAGCTACAGCAGCAAAAATTCATCATCATTTAGTCAGTCGTCGTTTTACTTCTTCCACTTGTGTTTGTCCCACTAAGGAGAAATTTTTTTTGGGGATTTTTCTGGAAGTGCTTGAGCATACCAAATGTAAGTAACTAATATTTTTGGAATCTTTGAGAATCTTAAATCAAAACGCTTAAAAGTGAAATAAAAAAAATACTGTTTTTTTTGTGAAATATTCAAAAGATGTTGACCACGTGTTTTAAATAAAATTTATTTTACTTAGGGCTGTGCTCCTGCTAAAAGTGTTGTTCCTGTTTTTTGTGATTTTTCATTCCTGTAATGCTCTAGAATGTTCAACGCCAGATAATTTCAAATGCCAGGATGGAACTTGCATAAAATCTGAATATGTTTGCGATGGAAATATGCAATGCCCGGACGGTTCGGATGAAGAAGATTGCGGTAAATGGAACTGTTTTCGGATAGCATTTTCGCTGTTTCATTTTTTTTTTATTAATTATTTCTTTGTAGGTTTTAAAATGTGCAAAAAGCCCAAATGGTATCAATGTGCCGATAACAAGACTTGCATTGTTACGGAATTTGTTTGCGATGGCTATGAAAATTGTCCTATGGGCGATGACGAAGAGCATTGTGATCAACCTCATCAGCATCCCGTCTGTAACAAATATGAATTCAAATGCTCTGATAAGTCCTGTATTCCATTGGATATGACTTGTGATGGACATCAGGATTGTTCAGATAATTCAGATGAAACTGTTGGCTGCATTGGAATTGAAGAGAGATGCCATGGTTTTCTATGTAGAAATAAGCATTGCTTGGAGAGTCATTCGTGGGTTTGCGATGGCTATGATGACTGTGGAGATGGAAGCGATGAAAGTGGATGTGGTGAGTAATATTAAAAAAAAAAAAAATTTACACATGACTTGAATTTGGTAACATCATTTAATTTTCTAGTAACGAACTGCAAAGTAGAGGATCATAAATATTTGTGCAAGGATAACGATTCTTGCATTTCCTTTGATAAACTCTGTGATAATTTCTCTGATTGCTCTGATAAAAGTGATGAAGGAGGGATGTGTAAAAATGAAAAATCCAACTGTAGTTCTCTTCATTGTCCCAGTCCCAGTGTATGCCACATTTTTCCATTGGGTCCAACTTGTATTTGTCCGAAAGGATACTATTTTGATGAACTGAAGAATCAATGCAAAGATGTAGACGAATGCCAAAACTATGGTGTATGCAGTCAAGGATGCCAAAATAAGAACGGATCTTATGAGTGTACCTGTGAAAAAAAATTCAAATTAGAAAGAGATGGAAAAACATGTGTCGTTCGCGGTGGAGAACCTCTTTTATTGTATACAACTCAAAAAACTGTTGTTGGCATGTACTTAAAGTCTAGGCATGTATATCACGTAGCTGAGAATCTATCTCAGGTAATAGGCATCGATTTTGATGGAACAAACATGTACTGGACAGACATTAAGCATCAGTCTGAAAGTATTGTAACGGCACGTGAAGATGGTAGCCATCAGGAAATACTTTTAACATCTGGACTTGAGTCTCCAGAGGATTTGGCTATCGATTGGCTTACAAATAATATTTACTTCACAGATAACACAATGAAGCATATCGCTGTATGTTCTAATCATGGATTTTATTGCGCTATCTTAGTTGTGAAGGATGTCGACCAGCCTAGAGGTATTGCCTTGAATCCTCCTAAAGGGATAATGTTTTGGACAGATTGGGGTAAAATTCCGATGATAGGTATGGCATCAATGGATGGATCAAATGAAGTTGCATTGATTACTTCCGATATACATTGGCCGAATGGTATATCTCTTGACATACCTAATGGAAGGATATATTGGGTGGATGCTAAAATAGGAAGTATTGAAAGTGTTCGAATGGATGGCTCAGATAGGCGTATAGTTCTCAAGGATATACTAAAACATCCGTATGGAATTGCAGTTTTTGAAGACAAAATTTATTGGTCAGATTGGGGAACGAAAAGTATTCACTCATGTCATAAATTTAGTGGGAAACATCATGAGATACTGGCTAAGGATCGAACTATATATGACATCACTATTTATCATTCCGCTCAACATCCGAAAACTAATCATTCATGTAGTAGTCATAGATGTTCACATTTATGTCTTTTGGCTGAAAATAATTCATTTTCATGTGCTTGCCCCGAAGGAATGGTTCTCGGAGTGGATCACAATACCTGCAAGAAATTTCAGAAAAAGCAGCGATTATACATAGGAATTGCAAACTATTTAGTTCATTTGGAACATTCAACATTCGGTAGACATAAGACGGCCGAAGGCATTCCACTTCCGATGTACGTACATAAAATTGCTTTTAACTCTCTAAATGGAACTGTGTTCATAGCTGATAATGTGCAGAGGAT
This sequence comes from Dioctria linearis, assembly GCA_963930735.1. Taxonomy (NCBI): domain Eukaryota; kingdom Metazoa; phylum Arthropoda; class Insecta; order Diptera; family Asilidae; genus Dioctria; species Dioctria linearis. The sequence goes on along the minus strand of OZ005742.1, from coordinate 37,260,323 downwards.
AATTTATGAGGTCCACGCGGTAAAGAAGACAATTAAGAAATTAATTTACGAAAATTTGGGCAATGTAACAGCTTTGGCTTTTGGTAAGTTGATTGAAATATCTCTCGTAATATTGCGTAATCAAAAGGTAATGATTTTCAAATGTAGATCATTTGGCCAACAATCTTTACTGGACTGATTCCCAGCGTCATACTGTCGAAGTTTTGTCTCTAAACAATATGGAAAGGACAATTGTTCACCATTTCTCCGGAGCTGATGCACCAGTTGCGCTTGCGATTATACCAGAAGAAGGGTGAGTGATTTCATTTATTTTATTATCTTTAAGCTTTATATGCAATGAGCTCAGAGGTTGAACTGTCGAAGCTTCACTTTGGAAATTTTCTCGGATCTACTGTCGATTCATCTATTATTCTTTCTGAACACTCGGCATTACAGCCGACCTGTATTTTATCCTCCTCCATCTACATAGTCCTGTCATACGTTACTTGTTCTCACTTTTGGACTCGAAGTTTTCAAATAGATTAGGGATACTACTAAGTCCCCTGCGAATACCTCATTCGGCTCTTCAACAGTCAGGCAGGTGTTGATTCCATAAGGATTGTCGAATCATTTTTTTTAATCAAGGCACTCTGTTATGAGTTACCTCAATTTTATTTCTATCTATTGCCAATTCAATACTTATTTTATATGGATTCGACTTTTTCTTCTTCGTCAATTAATGGTACAATCCAATATGGATTTCAACGTCCACCATGTCTAAGCCTCTCATTTCGCTCTTTTAATGGCTACTCGGTCTAAATATCCAATGCTAAACCTCCGAAAATCTCTTATATATTTTTGGCTAAGGTACATTATTTTGCTTTTGATCGACTACTATGTCTGATATTTGGTGGTTTTGCTTTTTTCGACCTGGTGGAGTCTACGAGTTTTCAAAGAAACATGTATAATTTAAAAATAAAACGACTCAATACATTTCAAATAAAATTAAAAAAGTTAATATAATATTTTTGCGCACTCTTGTCATATCCAGTGCTCAAGAGTACGCATGGGGTCGGTACCCCAAGAGTACCCGCAAATAATCGAGAGTGTGCACGGTACTCTTAATGACATAAATCGCACAAATAGTGTCCTATCCCTTTATAAGATGTGCACTTGTAGTGCCACCATTCAGTACATGATCTACACTGGATCCAATTCTCTGTAATCGGCTCCTTGTAATGCTCCTTGCAGTCAGGGTATTGAAAATTTTGTTCTTTTTTCGTGGCTGGTTGGTATTTTCGGAGCTTTCTTTGATATTTGTTTTGGTTTTTCTATCGTTATTGCAACATTTCCAATTCTCTTTTATATGCCGTGATAGTAATAATCTCAGACTTATTCCGCCTTGTGGAAACGCGCACAATTACGGATTCAGGAATGAGTGAAATGACTTCGAAAGATGTAGAGGGCTTTTCTTTACCAGTAGAACAATTTCCGTTTCGATAAGTTAACTGTGTATCAAGTAGTTGCGGTTCGTCACTAAACATATTAGTGTGACGCATTTCAGCTGCGCTAGGAATGCTTTCTACAACAGAACTGTTTTTCTGCAGCGGCCTTTCGGTTACTTGACTTGACAGAAAATCTGCTTCAGTAAAGGTGTCCTTATTGAATGGATATACGCCTGCAATTTTGAAACCTTCAATATGATTTGAAACTGTACCAGTCTTAGCATAAGCAGGGTTTAATATGGAAGCTACCTGATAAATCATTATAGGTCTGGCAGGATGGTTTGTTATCCACCGTTCAAACTCGCATGCATAATACAGGGTGTTTCCGTCTAGGTGGTCCATAGAGCAGGAGGTGATAGTACTCACCTAGACGAACGAAAAATTGTATGGCTGTGGCAGGGGGCGGGGGAGGGAGATTCACAACAACCGTTTGGGAATTGCAGGGTGATTAAGAAAGAAAGCTAGTTTTTCATAAAACACCCTGTATCTTAAAATGTACACTGTACACGGTCATAGTTAAGGACGCATTGTATGTAGAACTTCATGGCCTTTCCAACGACTGCTCAGCCAGCCCAGTACCCTTCGTTGTCTACCTTCGGTATGACCTAAATGGGTTAGGTCAAATTGAAGAGGAGATTCTACAGTTTACAGTTTTTATAAAAAAAAACTTCTGTTAATGACCTATTTGCAAAAAAAAAAAGAAAAAAAAATAGAGTTCAAAGTACAAAAAAAGGTAAGAAAATTCGACATTTTTAATTTAGAAACCCATAACTCCTGAGAGATATGAGACACGCAGCAGGTTGAGCAATCGCTGGAAAGGCCGTGGAGTTCTGCATACAATTTGCTCTTAACTGTGACCGTACGCCCTGTACTTTTCAAAATACAGAGTATTTTGTAAAAAAAACTAGCTATTTTTCTTAATCTTAATCTTAACTTACAAACGGTTGATGTGGACCCCCCCCCCCCCCCCCCCTATCATACCATACAATATTTTGTTCGTCTAAGTATGTACTATCACCTACTGCTCTATGGATCATTTAGACGGAAACACCCTGTATATTTTAAGTAGGTAGTCCAATGAAGCATCGGTCAAGCGGTTGCACTTTATGCGTGCTCTGAGGTGGTAATGTAAAAATATGAATGAAATTTTTCCGACAAAAATTGACAGCTTCAAGACTAGGATGAGACAAATATTTGTCAAAAATAATCAGCAACAGTCGTAATGATGAAGGTTTCGAATGATATTTAAAATGTTTAAGCAAATCTATAATTAGCTCCATCCAATAATTCTGCCTTCATACGCTTTCTTGGGAAGATGAAAGTTGGGGAAATATAGTGACCTGAGAGTCTCATGGTGCACACCATGGTCACTTTGATTCCTCTTTTGTGCTACTAATTTTATTTACACATTTCATCCAATTTAAACTTAAGATCTTTGAAGCCTTATTGGGAACATTAGTAAATCAAGATTCATCAATGTTGTACATCTCACATGGTTCAAAATGATATTTTTGAAAAAGCTGTAAGAGTTGTTCATAAAACCTATTTACTTGTAGTTTGTTAAAGCCGATTGCTCTTGCAATACTGGTAGAGGTCGGTTGATGAACTGACGAAAAAAGCCTCCTACCCAATGCTTACATGCCATTTTTGTTTCTTTGTTAAATTTGTATTTTATTTTATTTCGTTCAGCGTACTCAAACTCAAGCGGTCGCAGTTCTTTCTAAGTGATACCATAAAACATATTATCCATTGTTTTTATATAACTGACTAATTCTTGTTTTACAACTGCTGTAAACGTAGGTTGAAAACTACCTAGAGATATGGAAATATCATCTATTTTCAATCACTTCCTAAGTATGGATTCTGGCATTTATAATATATTCGCTACCACCCTTTTACGTTTTCCTTCTTATAACATCTTCCTTGCTAAGACCATAACATTCTTAGAAGAGGTTTTTTTCTAATTGTCCTTCTAGCAGTCCTTGTGATTTTATTGAAAACCTTATATTTCATTCTCTTAGCTTATTCGACTCAGATTTGATTTTACGTTTATGTTTATTAAGGATTGTAAGAACTGCGCCAAATATCAGTACATTTTAAAATTTTTCAGTTAAAAAAGCGCAGGGTTCTCTGGTCAGCAATAGTCAAGCTCAGAATTCATTCTCATAAGCTACATCGAGTCTAATTTTAAGTTACTAGTTGGCAGCCTTAATTTAAGAAGGTTTTTATGCAAAGTGAAATTTATTGATTGTTTAAAGTCTTTGTTGTGGGAATGATGAATTCAGTGGTATTATCATCTCGCACGACCGCTTGCATATAAAAATAACAGGCTAAATGCGATTTGGACTCACCCACGAATGGTTCCCTACTATCGTACAAAATTTAACACTTTGTACTTTTTATTTATTTTTTCAAATGAGAGTAGGCGTCATGTGAAAAAATAATGCTGTCATTAGTTTTAAACAAAACTGAGGCCAAGCCGCATGAAAAAGTAGAAAATAAACTTTTCTCCACACACAGAGGTGGACTCAGATTTTTTGATTGGGACATTTCTCTTGAAGATTCTTTCTCTTCATGAATCAAATCACTTATTACCTCTAATTGATCCATACTGAAATATATCGGTGATTGTCAGCGAATAAAATCTCAGTCCACCTCTGTGTGTGAAGGAAAGTTTATTTTCTACTTTTTCATGCAGCTTGGCCTTAGTTGTTTGAAAACTCGTTTTTACTCATTTTAGTTTTTGCCTTTTTCACGTTAACTAAATTGTTATTACGTGCTGCATGGAGATATTTAAAAACAATTTTTAAGTCATTTTTTCGAGTATGAAATCGTTGAAGTACTGCAACGGTGTTCTGAAATTCAAATTACGTCTTAAACAGCGGTTTTTAGCTGTATTCCAACTTGATCCCATATAACATGAATTTTCCCCGATTTTCCATGTTTTCCGCAGACTTTCACAGACTTTTACTATTATGTTCTATCAAATTTTCCTCGATTTTTCATGCAAGTTTTCATGATTGTTGAAGAGAAAGTATTGATGCCAGTAGGACGGAATAAAATGATTTCACATACAGTGATCCCAGATTATGCCATGGACTAACCGCCCAAATGAAGAAAAAAGATCGCCCAAAAGGCGTCGAAATGTATTTTTTTAATAAGGGTGAATTTCTGATAAAGGGGTTGCCATTTGATTAGATTTTAATGATTTAATCGATTGTAGATTGCATTATACTAGAAAGGGTATACCCGCGCGATACTTTTATTTACAAAAAAAAAGTGGCGCTAAATCACAAAATCCGAATTTTCGTTTTAGAAAATTTATAAAAAATAGAAATATTCAATTTTTTAAAACTGCTTTCACTGCAATAAATTGATAACTATGCCCCTTAAAATGAAAAAAGTAAAAATATTGTCAATGTAAAAAGTTATGAAAGAAATATTGAAACGGCTTTAGTGACAGTCCACCGACCGGCTATAAACATTACTGAATCTCACTGAAATTTTGCATAGAAGTTTGAAATTATATTATCTAACAAATTCCAAATGAACATTCTTTTTGCTGTGAACTGAACATTTTCTAAACAAATATGAAATATTACCTTAATTAAATTCCAAACTTTTTCTTTTTGTTAGAATGACATGTTCAAGAATCATTTAATGTGAATAAAACAGATTTTCCATATTTTTCATATTTAGATTTTTAAATAAATCTTTATATATCCACCACCAGATTTTGGACATCTGAGTTCAGTATAGTGTAGACAGCAGGCAATTCAGAGTTTCATTGCTGTGCTGATGAGATCGTCCTGCACTGCTAATCGAAACATCGAGTATGCTCTCAAATTTTTTTACGAAATTTTGATTTTCGGCTACAATGCTAGTAACTCACCAGTACCTCGATACTTGTCTTTGCACACAGTAGGCGGAAAATTGCTTGTATACTTGTATATTATACGAGTCTCGAAATACTTAGCCCCACCCTATTTATTTATTTATTATTTATTTATTTAGTTAGAATGAGATATCCAAGAATCATTTAATGTGAATAAAACCCATAGTCCATTCTATTTTGTATCTTTAAAAGAGCCCAAAAAGCGCAGAAGAAAATAGTGTCACGCACAATTGGGCGTTGGGTGCTTTTCCTGAAAATCGAAGTGCAGATTTTGTAAAAAGATAGCCCAATTTGCGGAAAAGCGCCCAATCTGGCATCAATGTCCTTATAAAACTTTTTTGTCGGTCAATCTTCCGGAAAAGTCGGAAAATTCCGGAAATTTTCGGAAAATTTTCCAGAAAAATTGGAAAATTCTGCATTTTTTCTGAAACAGATTTATCACTAATCATATCGATGAAAATTTGTCCGATGATTATCCCGCTTTTCCGGGTTTTTCACGGAGTTTTACACAAAAGCAACTTTATGCAACTCATTTCGTTCTACAACTTTGTCTTAGGTTGCAAAACGCTCAAACGCTTCCTTGGTCTGAAAAACTCCGGAAAAGCGTTTTAGATGAATTTTCTTCGATTTTTTCTGCAAGTTTTCACCATTGTCGGAGAGAAAGTAATGATGCCAGTTGATAGGGAACTTGATCCTGCATAATTTAGAAAACTTTTTTACCGGAAAATTTCCCGGGAAAGTCGGAAACTTCCGGAAATTTTTTTCGGAAAAATCGGAAAACTCTGCATTTGGCTTGAAACGGATTTATCACTAATCAAATTTGTAGCAAATTTTCAAATGATTTTTCCCGATTTTCCGGGTTTTCCATGTAAATTTCTGGTTCAAATTTTGATAATTCAATTGTCGCGCGACATGAATCTGTGTGCCAAATTTCAGCTTGCTGTGATGACGAAAAGTGGGTCTACGAGAGCCTCGAAAACAGTAAAAAAGAGACAGACAAATTCGTGTACGAGTTAAAGGGAATGGCCTCATTTGAAAAAATAATGTCTATTTATGATAATAATAATGAGTGAGAATAAAACGAGGAAAAAACGCCGAAAAAATCACGTTTCTTGTATGGGGCCCCTTTAATTTTTATTATGTGTTGCTATATCGCCAATAGAAAAACACAGTCTGTGAAAATTTCAACTGTCTACCTATTACGGTTCATGAGATACAACCTGGTCACGGACGGATAGCGAAGTCTTAGTAATAGGGTTCCCTTTGTTACCCTTTGGGTATGGAACCCTAAAAACGAACTAACTTGAATGCAAGTTTCTTTATTTTCTAGTCTGATATTTTCATCTTCTCTTGAGATATTTTTATATTCTAGGATCCAGAGTCTAGATGATATCATGGGGTACACTAAATTTTATAATTCTGTTTGCAAGGGTACAGCATAATTGATTGGATATCGACGCATAAATTCAAAATAAAATAATTCGTAAGAACAAGGAAACATTTTCTTTTCACAATTGTATTACAGAAGGTTTGCAATTTTGGATCGTGGGTGACATTCCACGTCTTGTAGCCATATATAGCAGTACTATTTTAGTATTGAAGTTGAAAAGTTGCAACTTATCTTTAATTAAGATCTGACAAGAATTCTAAATCCAGCATAGCAGTCCTTAACTTGTCAATACAGAAATTATTGTTGCTACCTTTTCTACCAGCAGATTCGGTAATTGTCTTACCGAGATAACTAAATCTTTAACTTTAACCACTCTATGATTGATCACGTTGGTGAAAAAAGCATAGTTTGAGTTTATGCACATAGTTTCAACTGGATGAAGTCGCAAGCCAGTTGGACTATTTACTGCTGCGAGTTAGATTTTCTAACGATATGCTATGATCTTAATGCCGATGGGCTAGTACATGGTTATCAAGTTCATTCATTTGAAAACATCGTTCATGACTAAGTATTAGTAATAGTAGTGACATAAGTATGCATTCTTGACAATCATAATCTTTCGAATGTCCATCGAAGCTGTCGAACCATCATATCAATTGTTGTATAGAGGTTTTCGTGTTCACTATTGTTTTTATTAATAGTAAAAAGCATTCCATGAAAATCATCAATACCGCAACGCCGCTAAATAAACATGGAAGAGATCTTTTCAATATTGTTCCTCTCTTTCGAGAATTATGCTTGTATTATTTCTACGATATAAATTTTCTATGCAGTTTGTTGAAAATCTGCATTACGAATATTACCGACCTCAAAGGACGATGGAAGTTTACACTTAACAGAAAATAGACAGGTTTGTTTTCTCTTCCTTTCTCGGTTTCCTAGCAGTTTTTAAAAGAATCAAATAAACATGTCTGTGTATGGGTTTAAAGCGTTGAAGATTTTTTATTATTTTTATTTCCTACATCGGATAACTTATCTACATTTATTTTCTTCATCTTCCACAAAAAAAATCTTTTGTGTTTTTTTTCACGGTTACGAAATTACTAAAAAAATACCACCTAAAAGTAAAACTGCGCTGACATACAGAAGTACCTAGCAATGCGCATAAAAATGCAAGCAAGACCGTAAGTCCACGTGGTCCGTTTTAGGAAGTCAGAATGGAAACGTAAATTTACGTGACCCGTCCGTTAAATGTTAATAGAAACCTCTTTGGTGCTCTGATGTATTTTGAAGATAACAAATTTTCTTTTTGTTCTTCAATATAATTAAACTGCTCCTTGGGATAACATGATTGCTTCCATCCTTAACTAAATTTATCCTGGATTGAAGTAAAGGAGAAGGATGTATGTAGTCAGTTGATAAGCTTGGAATTATCAATTTTTTGTGTCTGATACACATTACCCTGCCTCCATCGAAGTATTGTTTACATAATAAATTTATACTTCAGAAATGGCATCAACATTGGCATAACTAGGACTTTTTTCTAGGGTGGGCCAGGTCATCCATCTTTCGTACATAGGTTTTAACAAACATTTTGTTTGCCAAGTACACCAGCTCATGAGTATTCCATGATTTTGACCGACATTTTTTATACATGGCTCTGAGCATTTACAAGATATTGATATAATGTCTAGAGCAAGTCTATAAGTTATAGAGGGCACACAAACATAAGCTGTGCTTTTTTGTGTTCTTTATTCTAGAACTCCCACATACTGGAGAGAACAAATTGTTCTGTCGATTGGAGCGAGCTATTTGTTCTGTTCGCTTCAGTCATAAATCCTCGATCAAAATGTATGAGGCGCTCTTTTGTGTATCTTTTGCTCTTTTTAGTTGCACACAAAATTAAAATAATCTCATAAAAATAAAAAAATTAAATAATTCAAGAATAAGGCTTTGTCGTGGTTCAATTGTTTGCCATTCTTCATTATAATTCTTGTTGAATACTATTGAGTACCCGAAGAGAGAAAACCATGGTTACATCCGTTATCAGTTAGTATAAGTCATCAGCATTCAATCAATTTTTGTATAACTAGTCAGTCAGCATTCGGCAATCGGACGATATTTATTGCTTATCGAGACTAACAGCGTCGAGTATTTACGCAATGGTTTTAGTCGGACATTTAAATTATTGTGAAAATAGATTAATACATAATGTAATTGGCGAATTGAGTGAAAGTGCATTCTTTTCTTTTAATCCCAATGAACCCAAGCGACACTTATTCCCTACAGCCCACTCCAAACATCAAACGCGATTTAATTTTTTTTTAAATCATAGAAAGTAGTGTTTATTTGAAAAATAAAATAAAATTTGCAAGATTTAAAAGAAAAAGAAAAGATAGTGGTGCGTCGTTTAATTAACAGATACTTTTGTTTTCCATATGCTTCTCTCAGGTATTAAGGAAAATAAATTAGAATCCTCAAGTTCCACACACGTAACTGATATGATAGTGACGCTGATATGATAGTGATACTTCAAATATTTTAAGTACAAGTACAAGTTCCGGTACGAGTACTTAAAAATTTTCAAGTACAAGTCCAGGTACTGGTACTTATAAGGTTCAAGAGCTTTCGAAAAGTCAAATCAGAAATTTTGAAAAATCTATAGCCAGTTAAATAACTGGATGAAGTTTCCATTTTGGAAATTGTTCACACAGTATTTGAGTTTGCCTTTAGCAAAACAAATGTCATATCAGATAACGATTGCCTTTGTGTAGCATTTACAAGACCTGCAAATGAAAATCAAGGCTGTGTGGAGGAATAGAGCGAATTGTGGCACTTTATTGCCAAGCCAATCTTCTCAACAAAGGATATCGATTCAGAATGTCAATTTCTGTTCTACAGTTACTCATATATTGCGCTAATTTTCTTTCTATTTTCCTAAAGGCGGTAAGATTTTTTGAGGCACTGTCGAGATTAACATAACCTCTATTATTAGAAAGCATATTTAAATAATTTACAAGAGCTGAAGTACTTTGTGTTATGGCGGTATTTGTAATAAGTTCGTTAAATACCAGTATCAGGACTTGCACTTGAGAGTTTTTTGAGTACCAGTACCGAGACTTGTACTTAAAACATTTAAGTCCAGGTCCTGGTACTGGTACTAATATTTAAGTACCAATGTAGTTAAGTACTTTACAGGTCTGAAATTAGATACACATTTTAGATCAATTATTTACGTATTTATTAAGCACTAATAAAAAGATAGTTGAAGTAGTGAAGTAGTAGTTTAATTTACTGTTTTTTTCTGCAACCTTTTCTAGCACTGTTAGTTTGTTTTTAATTATCTTATTTTCACTGTTTATGAGTGCCATGTTCGAAAATCTCTCCTGAAGCAGTTGCTCTTAACCAAGTTTTAAGTTGATGGAAAAGCTCTGTTTACAGCCGGCCGAGCTGACAGGGAGACCCAGAGCTGCTTGCAGCTACTTGTATTAATTTGTGCAGAAGTCTTTATTAATTTCTGTTTTCTGTCTTTCCAAATTTACAACAATGCTCTTGTTTTGGAACATATTATTTATTATTATTGTTTCAGCCTGTAAGGTGGAAATGTCTACATTAAAAACATTTTTATAATTTACTACAAATGCCTCTCCATGTTTGAGGTCCAACTTTACAAATGAGATAACTGAATGTACCAAATGTAGATTTTCAAACCAATTTTTGAAGTTAGTGATAATGATGTGCATCATACTTGGTTGTAAATATGTATGTTCCAATATTCGAATGGCCTTGTAACTGATGGAAAGTCTACTAAATTACTTTTACCTAGAGTGGATTCAACCCTTCTACTTTTCAAGACTCGAGTAGGTTCTAGACAAATTTAATGTTTTTCTGTGTCTAGAGTGCTAATATAGTTTTATTTCAAAATGTAACGTAATAAGAATATTATTGAAGTTTTTAATTGCGCAGTAAATATTTCTTCCTTATAAAGATAATAATCAGCCTTATTACTGAATCCGTTGGGTTTAGAATCGAATGAGCTTAAAAAAACTTTTTTTTCCGGGAAATTAAATGAAATTTTCAAAAATTTCATTGATATCAAAGGTTATCAATTAAAATTGTCAAAATAGTTCTGTATAATTTCTCCTACGGATCACGCCTTTGTCAAAATTCAGTGGAATCAGAGCAATCTCAGAATAGTATTTAAAAATTTTAAAAAGATTTTAATAGGTTTTCTTGAAGAAAAGAACTCGTTAAAGCCCTTTCGATTCTGACCGGAACGGAATTAATTTAATTAAGCCTAAGATTGTATTGAATGTTTTTTGGGAATTTTCTTAATTTCCGGGGGGGGGGGGTGGACACCGCATTCTGAGGGGGGCACCCTGGCCCCTACCTAGTTACGCCAATGGTCATGAAACAAGATAATTTTAATAACTTTAGGCCAAAAGGATTTGAGATAAAATGTGATTTAAGAAGTTTTGTATTTGTTTGTTTATTTTCTACAACCAAGTTGAAAATTGTTATTTACTTTTCAACTACACCTATTCTTTGCAGTGATGGTTTTGAAGAACGATGTCCTGGTTATGAACTACTCCTTTTTCCCTCATATTATATCTCAAACGCAACTTGATAGTTACGAAATCAAAGTTTTATAAATTACTTTGCAGCACGCTTAAAATGTGCTGAGCTCTCCACCGTTCTTTTGTGTAGATCGTGACATTATTGTACATACTTATTTCTGTTTTGGAAAAATTTGAGCTGTCATGATATTACCTTTAACATGAAATTAAGAAAAATCACGAACAGCAAAGGGAATATTTTTTTGTTATTCTAAAAAGTGATTTTGGTAGAGTAAGGGCTGAAAACAGTAGTAAATACTTATCTGATTGATAATGTCTGCAACAAGTGGTGTGATTTGGTTCCATATTGAAAATTAAAACCTTTTTGGTTTTATTTTAAAACTCCCTTTTAACTTGGTCTAAGTTGCCTACTTCAATATGCTTATATTTGGATAGCCAGGTGATATATAGCGAACTAATTAGTTACCAAAAGGTTTTCTTTTATTTCATAATTCTAAGACTTGTTTGTAACGGTTTGGTTATTCAGATTTTATACGTGAAAAAGCGTAATTTATTTATTTACGATCATAGTACGAAAATGCAACAGAGCTGGTTTGGTTCATTCAAGTATATGCACTTAGCGTGTAGAAAACAAACTTTAGCTATTTACTTACCGAGAAGTTATAGCATTGGTATCAGCAACTAAAAAGTTACAAATTTGACATTTATCAATATTTTTCTTTTTAACTACTATCCCAAAATATATATTAAGTAATCCGGGGCATGTTCATTGTAATTATATGAAAATTAGCTAGAAAATCTTAGTAATTTTAATTTTCTGTAAAACAATGTACATAGGTACTGTGCTTATATTCTTTAATTGGTATCTCCATTTTAGTTTGAATTATTTTTGGTTGTAATAATTACAAAACTAAATTTTTGAAATTCTGCCGGATATAATAGTTAGCTAATGTATGTTTCTGTAATCTCTTTTTTGTTAACATTTTTTAGTTATATGTAACCAATTAGTTGCAACTCAAAACTTTTGTGTTGCTCGAAATTAGTTACGAAGCGACAATTTCAAACAATTCGTAACAGTACTTAATACTTGAAAGAAAAGTCGTTGCAGTTGTAGAGGAGAATTAATAACTTTTCTAAGAATTCCACGAAAATAACCAATTAGTTGAATATTCTATATTAGCTATTACTTTTACTACAATTTTATAATATACTGCGTTAGCAGTATAGTTATTAAGAAACAGATGATGTGTGTGATATACCTCACTATGCTACATTGAATTAAAATCACAGAGTATCTGCAATTTGAGGCCGAACTCAGAGCTAAGCCCTTCTGTTGTTTTATTTGAACGTATATGACCTGCCGAATACTAATGAAAGGATAGTGATGTGGTGCCTCAAAACCCTCGAGAACACTTCACAAGCCATGAAACAGACTCCCTCCCTACCACATGCGAGGCCCAACGTAGTCCTAACATTCTAAAATATTTGCCGTCTTCTTATGTAAAAGTGACAAAAGTTTGATTTGAATAGCTCCTCCGCCCTAAACTACTATTCATACAGAAAAATGGCGTTCTGTTAATCTTAAGCTTGCTTTCTTATCTTCCAAACCGTAGTAAAATTTTCATACCTTTCCTAACAAAATTATTTAAAAAAAATTATTTTAACCAAATGACTACGATTCCTGAAACAAAAATTCTCAGCTGAGTAATCATTGTGATGTCGCTGTGCCGTCATGGGATGCCGTGGGCTGATGATATCGAATGTAGCTACCTACAGATTCGGACTCCGGCTGCACATACACACATGCAATTATCACTCAGCAGAGAGGTATTGAGCGTAAAATGGTAAGGTAACTTTGTAATCAAAACTATTTTATTATTTTGTTAAGTAAGGTATATAGAAAGTGTGGCCTTTGGGAAGGTAAGGAACCAAGATTTAAATTACTAGAAGACTGTTTTCCTGTATGGGTAGTAGTTTAGGCTCTATAGCATATATAAAGTCAATGTTTGAAATTTTTCCATAAGCATCGTAATAGAAGATTTTAGAGAACGGACTCCGAACGCACACATATAGGTTTCTGTTTCATGGCTTGGGAAGTATTCTCGAGGGTTTTGGGTGCTTCCGTTATTCTTCTTGTTGGTATTGGTTGTAACCAGGGGTGTGCTGGAGCCGGCTCGCACCGGCTCGCGCGAGCCGGTTGTTAAGATTTTGGAAGTTTTATTAAAGATTTTGCACTGATGATAGATATATTAGAAGAACTTTCCATTCTTTCAAATGCCCTGCAATCGAGAACAATAAATATTTCGACAGCCGATAAATTAATTAAACGTACAATAAGAGCAATAGAAATGCGAAAAAATAATTTTGGAAACCATGAAAGACAAGTTGCAGGTTTAATTACTTCAAATGAGTTTAAATGTATACCATTTGAAAACAACAATAAATTTAAATCTATTCCAAGAGAAAAATTATTGGATAGTGTCACGGAAAATATAAAACTACGACTTTTATCTGCTAAACATATAAATTTGAACAAAGAGCCTACGGATGATATTGATAAGTATAATAATTTTATAAAACGTTTCGAAATTTTAGATCCTTGCACGTGGCCAATAGATAAAATCGTTTCACCTTGGTTAGAAGGGGAAGAAAAAGTTTTAAAATTAGGGGAAATTCTAAAATATAAAATTGATATTAACGAATTCCGTGATTTCGTTGATTCAAACTTAGAGTCTAAAAATGTTCAGGTGTCAAATACAATTTCAAAAGCGAAAAAAGATAGCAAATACTATTGCAATTAGTAGTGCAGAAGCGGAAAGAGGTTTCAGTTTAATGAATATAATTGTCACAAAATTGAGAACAAGTTTAACAGTCGATCATGTTACTGATTTAATGACAATTAATTTATTGGGGAAGCCCATAGAGGACTTTAATGCTTCTCCATATGTAAAGTCTTGGATAAACAAAAATCATAAATTAGCAACTAAAACAAGAATTAGAAAAAGTGCCAAGAAAGAGTTTTCTGAAAATGAAATAGGTATATGGAGGTTATATTAATTCTAATTAAATAAGTATATTGGTTTTTCAAATGTATACTATCAAAATATTACTTATTTTTGTTTATTATAATAAAAAAAAATGTTTATACTTTTAATTTTGACTTTATCTTGTCTTTACTGTTTTTTTGTTAGCGAGTCGGTTGTTAAAGTTTTGGTAGAACACCCCTGGTTGTAACCTATTTTTCAATATGTCAGAAGTTCTCAGCCTGGTTCTTTGTTATTTTATTTGAGAGTAGAGGCGCTTTTTGAGGCATTGCAATATTGATGCGGGAAGTAGAGGTTGTAGTTTCTTGATGGACACGTTTTCAGAGTCGGATTAGGTGCATTGTATAATCTATATCCACGGTTGTGCGTTGATATCCCAAGTTCGGCGTAAGTTTGCCGAATTGAGAGTTTTTATAGGATTTTCGAAAAACCCGTTTTCTGTCTAAAGCTTGAGCCATTTACGAAAGAACATTTTTATACATAACAAGAAAATATAAAAATCTACTTTTTAAATAATGTTTATTTTTTTTAGGAAAATGTTTGTAACACTACGTTCATCATTGCGTACTCACATTGACGTTCAACCATTGCACGGACGTGGATCACATCATCATGTAGTCGAAGAAAGTCTCGGCTCTAATGGTATGCAAATGTTAGTGGATCAAGACTCACAGACGGTATTTTGGTTGGATACAGAGGGAGGGAAAATTGAATTTTCCAATTACGAAGGATCATTCCGACATTTGTTCAGAACTCGCTTAAATAGACCAGTTACGATGGCAATAGTAGATACAGATTTAGTCTGGTCATCATATGGGAGCAAGACTTTACATTACACTCATAAATCTAATATGGGATCCATAAAGAAATTTGATATAGAGCTGCCAATGTATGTTGGGTTACCTGATGAAATGCCAATTGCAGCGTCTACACCTTTGCATGCAGTATCTCATAAATGCCAATATGTCAATGGTGGTTGCTCGCACATTTGTGTCTCACTGGGAAAGTTTGCTTCAGCTTGTCTCTGTCCGGCTGGAATGGTTTTCAGAGATAAGACGAACATGACATGTATTGACGCTTTGGATTGTGAGTTTAGATGTGGTTCTGGAGAGTGTCTGACATCTTCGCGTCGTTGTAATGGACGGAAAGACTGCGCAGATGGATCAGATGAAAAAGGATGCGATGGTACCGAGAAAACTACGAAAGTCTGCAGTTTTGATCAGTTCGCCTGTCACGATGGAACAGATTGTATACCAAATGATGCCAGATGTGATCACGTATTTCACTGTGCTGATAAGTCGGATGAGGAGCATTGCGAATTTTTTGGTAATTTTCTAAAATATTATTTATTTGGTTTGGTAATGTGGTTGTGGGTGTTATATCTTTTTCAACGATAATTTTAACTGATTTCTTGTTTTTTGTAATTTAACTCTATAAAAATGCTTTTAGGTATGATGTTCCGTGTTTATTCTTCTTAAAACACTCATACCAATACATAAATCCCTTGCGTCTGCTGAAGATCCTTCTTTTCAGATTCCCTATATGAAATTATTGGGATAGATCGACGTAGAAGATTATAAAACTTTACAAATTTGACATGTCTGAATAAAAAATTATAGGTTACTCTGTATAACAATCCGTAGTCCTTATATCTTACGGTTGAGCTGTGTCGTTTGCAGATCTTGCATTTTCGTACATTTTTATGTCGAAAAACATCTAAAGATGGCTGACACGCTTATGAAAACCAAATATGAATTATACGTTCATATTGGAGGAAATTCAATGAAGGCTGCTTTTCCGTTGTGACCAGCATATCTGAAAATCGTATTAAACTATAGAGCATAGCTTGCAACTGTTTCAGTCCACTATCGACATACAATCAAAAGACTAATAATTTGTGGTATTTACCCATATTTTGTTTAAGTTTGTTTAAGGTAGACCATAACGTCAATGGTCGCCTTTTCTGATTATCATAGACCCATCATCCAAGAATCTTGTTGGCTTTCAAGTGTTCTAGTGACCGAGTATCTATGAGATCTGCTCTTTTTGGAAACCATCTTCCAAGTCAAATAAGTCTTTTAGATTTTTTTATGTTTATTGTTGTCAGTGCAATCTGTAATAGACTCTATGAAGATTATCCTCTGAAACCAATTTGTGGTACCGTCCTATGTAATGCGACAAGTGTTAACTAATGCACTGTACTGCTTCATGTACTCACTGGAACTTTCCTGTCCTCCTAATGAACCGTACTGAGTAGAGATTATGCTGAGGTATGATGAAGATATGCTCAAAGGAAGTGTTCGGTCATCTCACTATTATTGACACAAAGGACTTTCCGGATTATAGATGAACTCATTTTTGAATGATGGATGTGAGGTTCGTAGGCTGCATGTACAACATATTTCATAAGCGACCCATTCACTGATGTGGAAATGCCTACGGTAGATTCAGATCCAATACGATACTTATGCATAAAATTCCTTAATGCTCAAGTACTATTGCATGGGTGAAGTCTTATAATGCTAAGATAAAGAAAACATGAATGCTTGTGTCAGCTCTAGGCTGGTCAAATGGAGCACTTTGACGTGATTTAGATTTTACTTAAAATCCATTTTTATGAAAAAGTATCTGAAATTTTTTTATGAGTATAAGGATGATGGTCATTGATATTACTGATGAACTCTAGACTCGTCTAGATCCAAGACTCATCCGTTAGTACTCTTCTAATCCTAACTGCTTCAATTTATTCTGATCTACACAGCTTAATTCAGTGCAAACAATGTCTCTATAAATAATATTAAAAAAAAAAATAGAAAGAGGAATTTCATATTTCCATGGCTGACACATTGCTTAATTAACAGAGTGCCCTTTATATACCGCTGCCTAATATGTCCGCGTAAGATTCCATATTTTTTAAATACAGTCAACAGGAACGCATCCCCTGTGAAATTTGACTCTTCACATCACATGGATTTCAGACCCTACCAGACTTCCTCACTGCATCTTTGCCTTTAGGATTTATCCTGATATTGTCGAAAATAAGATTATCGATTTCATTTCGTTTAATGTTGAAATTTCTAGTAACAGCAAAATTGAGTCGTGTTATGGTCAAAACGACAGCTCCTTTTCGATTTATTTAAGCTCCTTGTCCAGAAACCACTTATTCAAAAGATTCGTTTCTCCTCATATGCCGCCCAGGATTTTTATAGCACTTGCATTTGTTCTGAAAGTAGTCTCGCTCTGTTATACAAACGTTATAGGACTTCAGTCTAAGACATTTACTAACTTAATTTGTTCTTGATTTGGTCTGTCACATAGTAGTGATATGTGATGAATCTCCGAGCCTCTGCTCTTTGAGATGAAATACTTGTTTTCTTTTATGATATCGCCATGATTCTATTCTGGATGCATTTCATCCGACTTTTCTGATTCTGAGAGCTTTAAATTTCATTGTATGGCTCTGAAGCTTCCCTAAAATGTACGTAAATTGGCAAGGTTTACTTTCCACCCGTTATCTATGTGCAACTGGGGCCGTGTACTGATGAAATACGATGAACTTCAAAATTGTTGCTGTGGGTTGGGAATGTTGCTGCAACAGCATGGGCCTAATTGCTTCATTCTCATTCCTACCTTATTCATAGTATCGCATCCTCTGGGCGTACGCAACGTAATCTTCTTTGGTACCAATCTCCTTTTTTTGCCTCCATATCGATATAAAATTATTTTCATCTCCGTGGAAACTCTAGGATAGAAGGCAAAGCGCAGCAACTCGTGGACTGTATTTGTTCTCGAATGGTTGCAATGCTGGATAAAGTCCTCTGTTCTCTTGGCATCAGTTAATATCTCTGTTTCGGCACGTCCTCTGAGGTACAGTGATTTTCCCCATAACTTGAACCTTACCGTACTGCACATAGTATGGTCATGAGCTGATTGCTTTTTCAATAATCTCACTTTGAATGTGTAGATCTCCACTTGTGGAGAGATCATGTAAAGAATCAGCGTCCCAGCATCATCATCGCCATTATTTATGAAGTGAGTGGGGGAGTCCATATGGATGCCCCTTAGTTATATCATTGTGGAAAATGTTCGCTAAGAATTGGCGGATGAATTGCAGCTCCACTACTGAAGCATGGTAGGACAGGCAATTTTATTTTTGTACTATAAACGTCAATGATATGTGCGCGAATCTTCAACACAGCTGGACGTCTGCTTCAACTAGATATCATCACATATGTCCTCCACGTTAATGACAATAACTAGATTTAAGGATGGTAGGCTAAGTAAAACATTATTTTAGTTCGGGATTCTAACTTCTACGTAAGAAGAATTAAGCATACTTTGGAAAAGACCTTTGCGTCGTGCACGTGGCCCATTTGTAGTCGAAGGTGATCTTATAATAGGTGTAGGAATTTCCATACCCTTCTTCTATATGTATCTTCCATTTTAGATGTTCTCCATGGAAAGATAGTTTCAAGGTATAAGATCATTGCAAGGACACAGTGATCAAGGTTTTGTCTACTAATGAAAAGTGTTAGCTTTGTCTTTGTCGAATTCTCCGTACCGGATTCAGCGGACCTGATTCTCGGACACATAAATACTATAAAGCTTGAAAGTTATCCGACTTGAATGCACAAGCTGCAGCCATAATGAACTAGTGATAAACAGAAATCATTTACACAAGATTCAACTAGCATACCCAGATTAGAGGGAATAGTATAGTACCTTGCGAGATGACCAACTCACTCTGGCTAAATACTGAATGGGCACTTTCCAACACCACATGGTTGGAATTCATCATCTTAGAATTTAATTGATCAATTATACAACTCTGCAACCAACTACGTTTTTCGAGATGACCAGGAACTCATTCGTATGCTATATAGTTCCTGAAGAGAAACGGAAGACCGGATAGAGTCCATCTGTGTCCGAAGTTTTAAGACATATCCAGGTTAAAATCAATCATTTCACATTGGCGGCGGTAGATCTGTCGCAGTAAGTACATATATGATGGTAATGAGCCCACAGTCTGTGGACTGTTGTTTAGGTGGTCGTCGCCATCAGACTCCAGTTCATGTAGAAAATATTAGGTTTATCCAGCACACGTGTTCTAGTTGCCTGATAATTCTATATTGCTCTGAGGAGACTTCCCCGTTCTCTGGTCTATCAAGTAATCCAGACCTAAAACGTGCCAGTAACGTTATAGTTGGCAATGCATCTTATGTTCCTGATGTCGTGTTCTTGCTCTTCCACAGTTTTTTCAACGCATAGTTTAAGGTGTCTCCATTCGTCCCGTCTAAATTTAATACATAAGAGCAACACCTTTGCTATACTTCTCTCTACACACCATCATTATCTATTTATATGTGATTCGTCCTTAGAGGTAATTAGTCTATTATTTGAGTAACATACAACGGTAAAACAACTTAACTAATATTTTCAATTAATTTTAGATCACGACAAAAAATGCCACACATATCAGCATTTATGCGATAATGGGCGATGCATAGACTTGACAGCGGTTTGTGATAATTTCGATGATTGCGGTGATGGCTCCGATGAGAAAACCTGTGACAACTTGGAGGAGCACAAATCTGAAATATGCGGCAAAGACATGTTCAAATGTATTGTCGGACCATGTATTCCGAAGGAATGGGAATGTGACGGACATATGGATTGCTCTGATGGAACTGATGAGCATGATAAATGCGGTAAGGTTCACATACATACGAAAATTGCGTTCTGAGCTAAAATTTATCATCAATTTTTTTTGTGTTTTTATTCCAGCTACCCACGAATGTCCTGAAGGATCCATCAAATGTAAACTTGGTCAATGCATCGATAAAAAATTAGTATGCGATGGTCATGACGACTGTGGTGATAATTACGATGAGATGAATTGTGACGCTAAAGTGCGACAAATTGTTTGCGATGATGAAGTGGACGGTTTTGGTGATCCAATAAAATTCCAGTGTCCTTCGGAGCCTACGATGTGCCTTGACATACGTGTGAAATGTAATGGTACTGCTGAATGTCCCCGGGGTGAGGATGAATTCGGTTGTACAGGCTGTAGCATCCATGAATTTCAGTGCAAGAGTAACAAGGAATGTATACGGAAGGAATTCCGTTGCGATAACCAAAAGGATTGTACCGATGGAAGTGATGAAGTTGATTGCCAAAACCACAATTCTAGTTTACATCATCATTTTGCAACACTCTGTCGTGATGGTATGTTCCACTGCAAGGATGGCACTTGTATTGACCAATTGAGAACTTGTGATGGTAGTGAGGATTGTGAAGGGGGCGAAGATGAAGGGCCTACATGCAAAACGGCTTGCGTAAATCATGCCTGCCAACAAAAGTGTACTCCATCACCATTTGGTGCAATTTGCAGTTGCAACGAAGGCTATCGGCTAAATGGTGATAAAAAGAGCTGTTCGGACATCGACGAATGTGTGGAAGGAAAGCCATGTGCACAAATTTGCGAGAATGACTATGGCTCATACCGTTGCGGTTGCTATGGAGGATTTATGTTGCGACCAGAAAAAACTAGCTGTAAATCTATAGATGGTGAACATTACCTTCTGTTCACCTCATCCAATCAAGTGAGGAAACTGAGTGAAAATCCAATGTCCTTAAAAGTCCTGTGGTCATTGACGGATACACGAATTTCTGGGCTGGACGTAAATGTTCAGAAAAAGAAGGCCTATCACGCCATCCAGGATACAGATGAAATCTTTGAGTATGACTTAAATAATGGTACTAGCCGCAGTATTCCTGATGTGGGGGTGAAGAGCAAAATTGCTGTCGATTGGGTGACGAACAATGTCTATGTGATTGATTACTCTGGTCGCTATTCGATCAAGGCCTGTGATTTCGATAAATCTGTTTGTGTTGTTGTTATTAAGTTTAGTGCTCGTGATGTTGTCAAGACATTGGCTGTAGATGCTGTTAATAAGTATATTTTCTATGCGGTTGTCCATTTTCATACTTTTGGAGATACAAAGAGTTTAATTTATAAAAGTGGACTGGATGGTACCAAAAAGGAAGTTCTTGTATCGATATCAGGCTTTGTTACAGCCATTGAGTGTGATATCTACAAAAAAGAGTTGTACTTTATTGATCAGCATGCCAAAACACTTCAAATGATTAATTATAAGGGTGGAGCTGCGAAGGTTATAATAAAAAAAGAAAATGCCATAATAAATCCCTCTGGTCTGAGTATTTTTGAAAATACTGCGTTCATAGTGAACACAGGATCCGCAGAGGCTGTAAGATGCCACCTATATGGAGATTTCAGTTGTCAAGCTTTCAATTTGAATGTGTACAATTCTGAAGATATTGTCGTTGTGGCTAAGTCAAGGCAGAAGAAAAGTGATAACGTATGCAAAGGGAATAATTGTACATTGATGTGTTTGCAGGCTGAACTTGGGCCTAAATGTATTTGTCATGAGGGAGAGTACGTTCAAGAAGGTGCACGTTGCACCACAACTCCACCACCGGCTACAGTGAAATTGGTAACTGGGCAAATTACAGAGTCAAATCCAGAAGATAGTTCGAATGGTGTTACATTGGGAGTTTGCCTTTTCATCATGATTATTATCCTGATGGGACTTGTGGGGTATATTTATCATAGACGGAAAACTGGACGGGGAAAATTCAATGTCAACATGCATTTCCAAAATCCTTTGGATAGGCAGCAGTCAGTAGAAAATGTAGAAAATCAGAGCAGTAGTAAAATGTTTCGGCCGATTCAACGGTTTCTTCAAGGTGGAACTGGCTGTGAGATTTCATTGGATGCTAAGAGAGAGGTGAGATAATTGTTTTTTGTTTTTTATTTAATTCAATTGAAATTTGGGTGTTTATGATTTTGTTTTTGTAATGAGACTAAAGTTTATAGTATGCATTTTTGGGAAAAATTATTTAGGTGAGTACGGAATTTTGAAAAATGCTAAATATATCATTTAGGAAGTGGTTGAACGTGTATGACTTGTAACCTCTTCCGGTTTTCGGTTTATGTCACAGTTTATTTTGTGACTGCTACTTTGATAATTTTAACTTCCGACCTCATGTATTGTACTAGACTTGACAGGTTTGGTTTCCAAAATGAATGTGTCACGAAGTCATTATACAAAGATAACAAGGTATGACCGATTCGGGAGAGATTTTACGTACGTAAAGTTAGCACCGCAACTTTGTCTGATATAGTTCGGAGCTATCTCATAATTTGTCGTTAATTTGTCGTGAAAACCCTAAATTTGTCGTGTCCTTTTTTCTAAAGGAAACTGGATGTGGTCAACTTTGCACCACATCCAGTTTCCTTTAGATAAAAGGACACGAAAATTTATGGTTTTCACGACAAATTAACGAAAAATTAACGACAAATTAACGACAAATTCCAAGATGTATAATTTTCCATCCGATAAGTTTTGGTCGAGTTTCGGTGAGTTGCGATGCTAACTTGACGTCAACTTAGCACCACATCCAGTTTCCTTTAGAAAAAAGGACACGACAAATTTATGGGTTTCACGATAAATTAACGACAAATTATGAGATAGCTCCGAACTATATGAGCCAAATTTGCGGTGCTAACTTTACGTACGTAGAGATTTTTTGTGTTGCTACGTCATATGAGGTGACAATTTCATTTCCAGCGAATTTGTTTTTAGTTTTTTGTATTATATTGACTGAAATACGTTTTTAATGTAGTAAAATATTTAACAAAACATTAGTTTCTTCGTTTAAATCACTGCGGCAAAAGTAATTATGTGGTAGTGGGAAAGCAAAGAAATTTCCAAATAGAAAATTTTTTTCACTTTGATAAGGACGATTGAAATTGAATCGAACAAATTTGTGACAATTGACGCCAAAGGAGGCAAGCAACCAATTAACAGATTTTTGGGCCATACTTTGTTAATATTTGTATCATGACACGAGCTAATATTGAACAAAATTAATTGTTGTAAATTTATCATGATATGATTTGAAGCATTTGTCGTGCAAAGCGATCTCATAAGTTTCACATTTCGTTATTGTATGACTATGACATTGTTTACATCTCAGTCGCTTCTTTCCCCTTATAATATTGTGAATTTCAAGTCTCAGTAACGGAGATGACCTTATAGTATATATGCTTGTGTAGACCATTTCCCAAATTTTTCCAAAAGGACTTGAAATAATTGTGTGTGCCCATGCATTGATAACTGTCAAGTCGATCATCCACAAAACGATTGGCATATACCATTTTTTCTCCGAACACTTATATATACGCTAGTTAGAGATATGGTTATCTAATTGGTCGACATCTCCCATATACATATTGTACATTTAAAAAATGTTGGATTGATGTATATATTACTTTTTTTTTGCTCTTTCTGGACATATCTTTTTACATGGTCTATAGGATTGAAAAATATATCCTTCGAAATATTTCATAAGCATCATTTCTTTGCTCTCAAAACATGCGTCTCCTCGGAACTGGAAAAGTACCAAGTAATTATTAGTGCTCCACAGAATGCGTAAAAGTCGTTTAGGTCTAAATCTAAATTTTCATTTCTTTTATTGTTGGCATATGTGTTAGTTTCACTGACAATATTTTGAACGAACTCTTCGATTATAAAAAATTTAAAATATTCCTGTACTGAATTGTTGATTTTCAAAATTAGAGACTAAAAGCCCACTCACTTGTGCGTTTTCGCACCACCAATAGAAAACAGCCATGAAAATCTAATTAACTTGAATAATAATCACGGCGTTAAAAATTCATACATAAAAAAATGTAAGACTCACAAGGCAGTTATGTATATCATCATGGTTGATGTGATCACGTCAGCGAAAAATTCACAACTTATTTCAGAGCAGAGTACACTTGCATATACGTACTTTTTGTCACGGAAGCAATACTTACGACATAAGGAGCCGTTAGTCTGCTTACTGACTGCAGAGCCGTATGTCGCACTTAATCCGTAAATCGGGAAAAAATAATACAGTTTTCTTAAAGTATGGATCTGGTGTGTTTTTGACCCAGACGCCATAAAGGGGTTAAGCTAAGCTCAGGGGATACCCTATGATATAAAACACTGCATGGCAAGAAGGAGATAGGAAAAGGATTAGGGGACATGAGGAGAGTGACAAAGATGCTGGTTACTCTTGAACTTTTCCAGATTCTAAGCGAGAAGAAAGACAGAAGATGGTAGACTGTTCCACATTCGCACAGTTCGGGATAAAAAAGTATCGCCAAATTTTACTGTACAGCCGAAAATATTTTGCAGTGTAAAGCCCTCGTCACACCGGGAGTGGCGTGGTGGGGGCGAAATAGACTGATCACAGTGGGAGCGGTGCATTTTATGAAATTGTACTCTAGTTCTGATGAAGAAGTTCTCTTATTAGTAGCTCTGGTTGAACTGATTTTCTTCAAAGTGATGAGGTTTGATTACGAATACTTTAGAATGGCATAAACCTTATTTAACGAAATGAGTGGATATATTCTCGTAAGACTAAAAAATGTTGGCACCAGCGGCAAAATTGTGTTTTTAAGAAATCTCCAAAAGCGCCTACCGGCAACTATTTTGCCGCACTGCGCCACTCCCTGTGTTACATATACAATTTATTTTGCTAGAGCAATCGCGTAGCGGCACTTGTGACGGTGTTACACCCACTTAAAAGGATGTTCGCGGCTTGCAGCGCATGTATTGTGTGCAGGAATCAAAATACATGAGAGCAGACTAGATATTGAATAGGAATATTAACCATGCATGTACCGATAATGAAGCGAAAGATATCAAAAATTGTAGCAGTGGTCAAGTGAGTCGGTATGACAAGTTATTGCCAAATTAACAATGAGCTTGATTTTTTTTACAATGACCAGTCCCAGCTCAGATGTCGGAATTGTAGGGCCCTTCTAGGTCTGATATAGTAATTGTAGAAGAGCGCCAGCCTTGATTGGCTGAAGTATATCTTACACCTTTTCACAAATCCAAGACATTTCGATACTTCTTTGGCAACAGAGAAGATGCGGTCTGTCTAGCTTAACTTAGTGGAAATATTACTGCCAAGAATGCTTAGTAATGGTGAATCGGAAATTAAGCTCCATAAAATATGTGAATATGTGATACATATCCTTTTATACTCCGATTAAATATTTTTCTATTAGCAATTTTATGAAGCACGTTTCATACTATGGCAATCTTAAACAATATATTAGTCCGAAGGATGTGATGATTACTTTCAATTTTTATTCCTCTGAGACGTCGGATAACGTCACAATTTATTTTTACTCGTAACTTAGCACAGACACTATCATTGTCCTGTTTAATTGTACATTTGTGATAGCCTTGACACTTTCTGAATCTTGGTGCTTTGATCGGCAAGTGATCATGTACGGTTTTAATTGATAAAGATGATATGGAAAATCTTCCATATATCCTACGACAATTGTATGTAGTTGCTTTTCTTCTTGAGTTACCCAGTCAATGGCGCAGTAAACTGAAGCAAAAGAATATTTGTGTGATAGAGTTTTTGATATAACATTTTTCCAACATTTTAGGTATTTCCTTTCTGTCATACAGATATTTTTGCTATATCTAACCTACCCATATACATATTTGTTATAAAATGGTACATCTTTAGAACAAGGACTCTTTTCTCGAGATCCCTTTTTTTCTAACAGTATGTCATAGTAGAAACTGTTTACATTTTTACTTGACCCATGGGCGAATCCAGCTAGAGGGCGTAGGATGGGGGGGGGGGGGGGAGGGCTCACCTGAAGACCACTGAAAAAAATTGCAGTAGATCTTCTGAATTTTTCCTAACAAAATGATTAACTGAGCAGTAAATCTCTTCTACTGCACCTTTTATAAAAAACGCAACAATTTCTGGAAGCGTTCAATTTGATACATTTATTAACGTAGGCCCTAGCTAGAACCTTGGACTTCGCTCCAATTTAGGTCATGGTTGTTGAAGCCTATAGAGAAAACAGGAAGCGCGGATACCTGTACGTGAGCGTCGCTCTGCAAAGCTTATTCATGTAAACGCGATGGAAGGTTTGTTTTAATTGAAAATAGCTGCCAAAGGGTCTTTGATAAGCCTTCGATTTAAAGACGGCTTCTTAAAATATTATCGGCGCGGCGTGGCAAAACAAACATTTAAAGAAACAATTATAACTCGTAATTGGAGAAGTTCAGCAAAACTACACAACTGCGAACAAGTCATTGTGCATTGTTGCAGTAAATGTTATTACATGTAAAGCATGCGATTAATTTTTAGATCTTTTTTTTATTATTTCGTAAAATGCAATAGTTAAATAAAAACAAAATAAATCTGGAGATTGGGAAAGTCTCAATGAGTATCCTAGGGAATTTGAGTGGTCGGTCTGTTTTACTTCAAGTGATGTTGTTGAATGCACATTTGAATTTAGTAAAATTTTAAGTCTTGGCATGCGTGAATACATTCAGTATTTATACAGCAGATCTTTACAACAGCAAAATCGTTCTAGGTGTAACGATAAGTGCAACCAAGCAATAAAAGGCAAACAGTGTGCTTTTCGCACCTATCAATTGCATCCATGTCCAGAGCTGAATACTATCCAAAGAGAAAAATTTCTTTTTGACCAGAATGTTAGAATTTTGGCAAGACGAAAAAGCAGCAAGGGTTTCTGGTCCCTGGTCAAAACTATCAGCAGCAACTTCAGCAGTTCCTCTATTCTTTCGCTACTTTACAATGAGGTGATTGTTGGCTCCCTGAATAAAACCAATATTTTGACTGTTAGATTCACTTCAAATTCTCCTTTTCCACCCACTTCACATCTCCTTTGTGGATGTGTACAAGAGTCAATATATATTCAGCCAGAGCATAGCTAAAATTGGTCTTAGATAACATTTTTGATTGTTTTTAATTTGGATTAAAGTCAATAATCTGCTCACAAATTAGAAATTCTGTTATCCAGTACAGCGAGAATGTAAAGATAACCATATTGATACTAAGATGCGATACAAGAGGTCACTGGTATATGAACCGAACGGTACGCCTTTTTGTTCTTTTCTTACATTATATGTTTTCTTACTTTTTCTCGCTACGATTTTTCTCGTTTTTTTATTTTATTTTTCATTTTTGAGCCATTTTCTTCAAGGCAGGAACACTAAAGCCACTCAAAAACGCGCTCGTCGCACAGACTTGATCGTATGCTAATTTTTGCACTCAATATGGCTGCGAAATTTAATATCAATGCGCATGCTTACTGCCTTCAACTCAGTTGCTTGTGATATTACTTCATACATAGGGTTTTTGGTTCCACGTTCCGAATATTACACAGGGTGGTAGATCTTATTCAGACAAGCCATAAATTGTATGGGATAATGGTTAAAAATGCTTTGCTTGGCCCCTAGGGGATCATTCATGTTTTTAGATACTTTCATCACTTAATACCCTGTAAGTTTTTTACTACATACCCTGTAAGTTAAAATTTGAAAAAATAACTATAACTATTAGCGATTTTTGAAAACTTAGTGACTGTATTTTTTTACTGAGGGGGGGGGGGGGTGATAGAGGGACAGTAGAATATTACATGGAACAGTAGACAAGTTTTTTATCGATAAAGTGTAAAGTTTTACTTACAGGGTACGTATGTAGGTCGACGATGCAACGTATTGGAAAAAATAGATCCCGAATCGATAAATTAGCTAACGTCTAACGTAAAGATTATTAAGTTCCTTTATAAGTATGAAGACGGTAGGACTCTTCACTTATTACTTATAAGAGGTAGGAAATTAAAGTTTGTAAGATGATCTCATGGATTCCGGCTTGATGCACGAACTCTTTTAAATATTTGAACGAATTTGTAAAAAAAAAACAATTTATTGGTGGCCTGCAATATACCCTAGATGTAAACTGCCAGGGTATACTAAGTTTGTCATTATTGTAACATACAGCTACTACAGATAACATAGTACACGCATAAACCGTGTGTGTGTCGTTGCAAACTAGTATTATACTAGCTGAGCAAACTAGTACGGATTGATACGATATTGATACTAAGAATACTATAGGGTTATCAGTTGTTCTTAAAATTATCATTGTCCGAAAACGTCCATTTTTTGCGTGTTCATTTCCCAAAAAATGATATGTACCTTCTACTTCTAGCTCTTTCCTTTAGTGCTAATCTTAGAAAACTCTTCCTTATTCTATTTATTTATATATATTTAATATTTATTTAATTTTAAAATTATTAGAAATGACTACACTTAAGAGATCTATACTTAAATATTCACTTTGCCCACTAAAACTATTTTTGACGTTGTAACAAGCAAAAATGACAACCCTGAAAAGCTGCCAAACGAAACTATTATGTATTGTCTGTTATACCCAAGATCTTTTAAAGCATGGTTTGTGACCTGCTGACGTTCGATTGTCAGTCATTAATTAGCTCTAAACAGCATGGCTTCATTAATGGGAGATCAAGATAAAGCAACTTGACACATTTAGCATCCTTTATTGCTAATATCTTCGAAAAGCGGCTGCAGACTGACTGTGTCTATGCCGACTTCTTCAAAGCTTTTGACAAACTTTCCCACAGACTGCTGCTATTTAAGCTGTTAAAAATAGGTTTTTCTCCTTTGTTCGTTGATTGGATCTGAACTTATTTCAGTGGTAGAAATTTTAAAGTCCTCTTCAGGAACGCGCTTTCAAATGTTCTTTGTACGCAGTCTGGAGTTCCACAGGGAACCCATCTTGGTCCCTTATTGTTTGTCTTATTTAGTAATGACTTGGTATCTGAGATAAAATTCTCCGAAATTTTAATATATGATGTCGATGTTAAGATCTTTAAACAGATTCATTCACTGAATGATAGTGTACTGTTACATAATGATGTATGTGCTTTAAAATTGTGGTGTAAGCATAATAATTTATTTCTAAATATTCTCAAATGTAATTTTATTGTAGTTAACCGTAAGTTTTTAATTTTTGCGTACCAGTATCATATAGACAATATTGCTATAAAAACTTACTTTTTCTCGCCAGCTTGATTTTATTATTGGGAGAGCCTATTCAATGCTTTGTTTTGTTAGGCGCTGGGCTAAAGAATTTAATGACCCGTACGCATTGCGTTCCTTGCATAATTCATTTGTGAGGTCTATACTGGAATACGGCTGTCAAGTGAGGCGTCCTTATTACAGTGTACATATATTAATAGGACTGATTGATTCTGTACAGAAAAAGTTTTTACGTTTTGCCCTTCGTCGTCTTCCATGAAATAATAGGTTTGAGCTTCCACCTTATTCTGATCGTCTAGTTTTAATTAATATGACGTCGCTTCATAAGAGGCCTGAGAAGGCCGCTAGAATTTTAAGATACCGCGATATTGTTTTTGTCGAGAGTCATCGAACGAATTATGGATTTATGACCCCTCAGTAATGTGTGTAGAATTTACAACAAATTTTCAAATTATTTAAATTTTAATATTGATGTAAGAGCAATTAGAAATTTGCTTCTTTGAAAGGGTTTTGATTTTGATTTTGATTTTTTGTTTTTGAATTTATGCAAAATGTTTT
This sequence comes from Dioctria linearis, assembly GCA_963930735.1. Lineage (NCBI taxonomy): Eukaryota > Metazoa > Arthropoda > Insecta > Diptera > Asilidae > Dioctria > Dioctria linearis. The sequence continues at coordinate 37,230,391 of OZ005742.1, read as the reverse complement.
TTCTCAATTATTTATTATGTAACTTTATAAGTCAGATTTAATATTTATATATTTGTTGGCTGAATAAATAAGTAATCTATCACCGGGCATGGTAAAGAGAATACAATGGTACTTATACTAACTCTATGGCATAGGTATAACGCATAGAAACAATGTTGGTAGAACAAAATGGATTGGAAACCCGCTATAATAGGTTTGTTCGACGAAAACACCGTGTAAATTTGCTCCTCCAATATTTGCGCAGTCATCCAACGAATAATTAATTGTGAAAAGTGATTTATAAAATGGGTGTGAAGATAAATAAGATAAATAAAATGTGCTCTAGCTATTTTTCTATTTAAAGAGTTTTGCTATGAATTAAATTCATAGCGAATTTAGTCAATATGAAATTGACCGAGTTTGTTGCCAAGCCCGCAGCTAGAGAATTGAGTGGAAACAATTTTTTTACAAAAGAAAAATCTTTAAAAATTGAAATTTTTATGCAAAGCAGCGTTTCGTATCAGCAGGAGCCGTATACTCATCAGTACGGCTTGGTTCCTGGCTGCTGCAGGCCGTATACGCCAAAGTGCACAACCAATCTGATCTCATATATGCACTTAAAACAATTTTTATTTTTACATTATATGGATATATTTTCACCTAATTTTTGGCCATTTCTGCTTTAGAAGTAATTTCTATGCCCCAATCAGCAACAAATTTCAAGTGGCAGTTCTCAAGTGACAAATATGAAACTGTAAACCAAAGAAATCTTTAGTGTAAGATCGGGGTACCCCTAAGTTTTTCATAAAACAAGATAATGTAATCCTGGAGTGGCCTAGGTTTATCCGGTGTTTTTATCGAACAGACCTAATAGCGCGAGAGCGCGTTTACTTAGAGAGCAGACATTTTGCACGCACCCTATTTAAAACAACAACAAAAAAGGTAGGAATAATATTAGAAGATAACAACTTTTATGAGCGTGGACTCGTAAATGAGCAAAAAAGGAGGGGAGTGACGCTTCGAAGAGGCGGAAGGCCAGGCTTTTGTCACTCATTTCCCCTCTCGTGGTAGTTCACAGCCCAACATAAGAAGTTTTACTTCAAAAAAATTGTAAAATTAAGTTCAAAAATGGGACAATTCAGGTAACTCAGTCGTGTGGATGCCATACAAAAATTTTGTGTTTCTCTATATATGTATATATTGCCTGAGAACGGGTCGACGTAGAGAGCTGAAATTTCTTTCACGACGTTTTCATAAAAACAGTAAAAACAATCCCAAAAACTAGACTAAGGGCCCACATTTCCTTACAGACTATCTGCAGTTTCAGATTGTAAATGGCATCTCTCAGTCCAAGTCTGTTTTCGTCCATCCACTAGTATCAAATCACTTCATTTATCATTCATTTATTAGAAGTATACCACTGAAGTGTTAAAAAACCTCTTTGGGTAAGAGATGGGTTGCTTTACAGAAAAAGTATCTCACATATGAGGTTGTTCATTTCATGAGAAACCACAGTTATCTGACGAAAATATTATATTGCACTAAAAATAAAGATTGACGATAAAATTGTACACTTTGTATGCAGTTTACAAATCTGTAGTCCTATTATCTGACTATGAACTGCAGGTAGGTATGTGGTGTATTTATCTACAGATCTACAGTCTGCAGTTCATGAAATATCGATCAATCTGGTTTACAATCAAATCTTACAAATTTTCAACATACACACGCAGATTACCTAGGCTGCAGATCAAATCGTAAAGGTGTGGCGGGAATTCAAATATATCTACAGTTTGGATCTGCAGATAAATCGATCGATCTTAAAACGATAGGTCATAGACGTTTTTATTGTACTGAAAAATGTCTAAGAAATTTGTTACAATCATTTTTAGGAAACGTTCCAGAAATAGATGCGAAAAACCGCTTTAATAAACAAACTTGCACAAATTCCCTAAGGGGCATTCATAGGGGTATCGAAGGAATTGGTCTTAGACCATTTCTAGCAGTTTTCTTTATTTGATATTTAACTTTTCTGATAATTCTCTTGAATTAAATAAATAATAAAATGCTTTTTTCTTCAAAGGATACGTTCTGCAAAAATCTAAATGTCTCACGTATTGTATCTTGGAAATTTATGCTTAAGTAGCCTGAATAGCTTTTCTTCGATCAAATGCACAACAACTGTTAATCCTGCTTTTCATTTACATAAATTTCTTTATTGGATTCTTAACATTTCATACTTATTTCAGAATACGTTTAAATCCTTCAATGCTACATCTGGAACTGCTGATGCCCCAGAGATTTCGGACAATGAATCTGGAGATGTGGCACATATGGATGACAACCCCAGAGCACGTTTAGTAATGTGACTGATTTTAATTGTTGTTTTTTCTGTTATTGGAACAGGGTTCGTACTTGTTTGTTAATAAGATTTAAGTGTTCTTAATTATATATATTAAATTATTTAATTTGTTCCAATTAAAATGAACCCTTGATGTTAAAAAAAATTTCTCTGTTAATATTATTTAAAAATTTTTATACATATTTTGTTTTCAAAAACATATTTCTTCTATATTGTTATTTTAATAATAAAAAATAAATATTAAATAAAGTGTTATGTTGAAGGATTTTCGGTACTGTATTTTGGGTTCGTAAAAATTTAAGCAAATCGAATTAGCTCAATATGTGCTCCGCGAGCGTTCTGTTCTAGCGATCAAAAGAGGTGGAAATCTTCTCGGAACTGGGAGAGTTGCAAGGCATGCAGAGTTTAGATGTTTACATAATTTGATTTATTACGGAAACAGGATGGATCTATGGCGATGTCTTCAGATAGGTAAGTTCCCATTAATCTATAGGGAACAATGGACTCGACCGTGATCTAAGTGGAACAAGCTAAGAATGGTCTTAGTGACACTTCTCTGACCTAACCTTTGATAAATATAAAGTTTTCCAGCGGAAATTATTAGCCGGATGTAATAGCTCATACCTATGGATGGAACTGGAAATTATCTTTGAAAGGTTTTCATATAATCTATTCTCCTCTACATATATTATGAATTTCACTGTCTTGATGGAGCAGAAATTTGATGAGCGTGGAGCTCAAATTGCAGATCGAAGTCAGTAGATCACCTCGTGGCAGTTATCGGTAAGCCGCGGCGAACTTGAAAGCAAGTGTTGCGGAGATTTTTAATGAGAGGTAGGCTCAAAAATTTGGTGCTGATATCTGTCTCCTGCAGTTTAAAAGGTTTAGATGAGAAAGTTGTAGGGAAAAGCTGGTTAACATGATCTCATGATCCGATGACATCATGAATAGTTAATTTTTTTTGGATGCCCCTTAAAAATTACTAAAATCATCGGCAAGCGAAGACGAAAATTTAGACCATTATTGTGCGCCGTGAATGGAGAAAGAGAGAGACATTTGGTGGGGAGGGGGTAAGAAGTAGAAGTTGGAGAATCAGGTCTCTATCTAATTTCCATTAAAATAAAGATAATGTTGGTTTTATTTGTTTTTATCTCGGGGCTCTTGACATATAAATTTTGATTAGTCACGTATAAGTATAGGAGAGCCTGCCGAAGAAACAGATAAGCATTAAGTCTAATAAAATTGTAGGTAAAGGATAAACAAAATCTTACTGATCTATTTACATGAATCTCTCCAAGAGGCCTTGTGGAGATAATGATTATCACTGAAATTACCTCTTGGTGGAAGAGATAAAAATGCTTTGCTCTTCTTGACTTAACTAACTAAATATTGCCAAAGTTAACTCAGGCAAGATCTAATTAAATTGCTTCGTCTAAGGGCCGTATTCACCAAGCCATTTAATTGAAATTTAATTTAATTTCTGTTTCAGTACTCCCGTTAGAGAGGGTTAGGGCTCACTTAAATTAAAATTAAAGTTATATATGCGTTATTATAACATAAAATAACCCAAATTAAATTTTAATTAAATTTTAAGTGTGCCCTACACCCTCTCTTACAGGAGTACTAAAAAAGAAATTAAATTAAATTTCAATTGAATGGGTTGGTGAATACGGCCCTAAGCGGAGTTGTGGATGCTCATTTTAGTACTGATGTTTCAGAAATATTTTCAAAAGGTATATAAAATTATTTGGAAAGAGTAAATTAAATGAAACATAATTGTAAGAACTATGGTATGAGCTGAAATCATCAAAATTGTTATCTAATAGTATAAACAAGCACTAGAATTCTCAGTATTCAATGTAAATTTTTCAGAAATTATGTGATTTAAGCAAACTAAGCTTTTGAAAAAACTGTCAAAATCGATTGAAATGTGAAAAAAAAAATTAAAATCATATAGAAGTTAAATAAGCTCCTTTGTTGACTTTTTGTAATTGAAATTACCATAAAATTCACTTACCTCCAATCCTCTGCAAAACATCAAGGTCCTAGACAGCGTGTTCTTAAATGTGGTTTGTTTTTGATTTTTTAAAATTTTCCGTCAGTTTTCTCAAAGTACATAAATTAAATCAAATGTAAAATATTCACAGATACAGCTTTTAGCAAAGGGTTTTCGTTTTCCCTATAACTTAAGTTCCTACAAATTTTGGTTAGGTTCTGGTAAACAGGAGTATGACATTATATATGAATTTCCGGCTAGGTCTCGTAGTAGGAAATGTAGCAAGACCTTCCCTAAGAAGATTGCCTGATATAAACACATTCTTCTCTTAAAAAACGCATTCCAATACATTCTCCATGGATTTTTTTCAAATAAAATTCGAGGATGTTGCATTAAATTAGCCCAAATCACTGACATATATAAAAAAGACTGCTGATACTACTGAAATTCCTTACATTATTTGACATTATTATGGGATCACATTCCTATAGTTGTCCCTTTTTGGTTTAACTACTTTATTCCGCTGAACTACAAATAATAAGTACTATACAAAATACACCATAGTCCAGTTTCAGTTCAGTGGTTTTCCAAATGAATATATAGGATAGAAATAGATGGCAAACAATATTTGTAATCCTTTCTCTGTCCCCCGTAGCTACTTTTAGGGGCAGGTAGACAAAAATTGCTTAATTTTATTTCTTTAAAAATCAAGTTTAAAAAATATTTGATGTTGTAGAAGATAAGCTTCCAAGAATAGAAATAATTTCGAGTGCTTCTATAATTTGTTGAACTTTTAATATGAATATTAAAGCAAAAATAAAACTTGAAATTAAGATAATTGTCACACCCTGCCAAAAACAGTTGACCCATATGAAATAGCAAATCAGGCAGTCCATGTTATATATGGCCCAAATTGAACCGGAAAGTTTGACATATTTGAAGCCTTTCTATCATGAAATGGCGATCCTAGCTTAATTGACGTCTTTAATGGAATCCTCCGTATATGTATATATAATTAATTTCATCTGGATATACATAGAGAGTTTTAAAATAAGAATATAAAAAAACTGGTAGAAGAACTATTTTTGTAAAAAAATACTATTAGTAATAAATAAAAAACTGTCGTTCGGTGTTGCTGTATTTTTTATGAAAAATAAAAAATATTTAGCTTAATTTGACATTTGGATCAGGAAAATCGGTTGCTCGAAATATGATTTTTCGAAAATGTCATTTCATCGTAAAATCACGAATTTTCTAACCTCCGAGTGCGAAAAGAGGGGTGGATAGGTGGTACAGGCAAAACTGATGAGTGAGCTATTTTCGAATTCATATACATACCTTGAAAGTTTCATCCAAATCAGGGATGATCTGATTCCGAGGTGATTGGTTTCGTGTGGGATGGCTAATAGCTAATAGAATTATTAAAAAACGGTTTCACTAAGTATTTGCCACTTTTGATATTATTAGGATCTAGACTGTATCTCTCCATTAATCATATTGATCATATTATGTTCCATATAATAAATTAAATAATTAATTTAAAAGTACCTATACTACAGATAGAGATCAGAGATAAAGATATGTATCGAACTAAATGGTGTATCCTTTTCTAGTGTAACCATCCCAAGACATGGTTCTTTTGCAAGAACGGTTTTATATGTATTTAAGTACACTATAAAAAACGTAGGAAAATTCCCTAAATTTAAGATACTTTTTTTCTTAAAATAAATGTAATTTTCTCTGATATAAAGGGAAAATCAGTTTAATATCCCCAAATCAATGGAACATTCAATGAATGTAGGTATTTGGCACCAGAAAATCTACAGAGTACGTAAAATTCCCGAAATGTTAAGCTTTCTCGGATAAAAGGAAGAGAACATTCAATTAATTAGGAATTATTTTACATTTGGAAGTATCTCATTTTAGGGGTAAAAGTCTACTCCACTTTTTCCAAAGTGGAGCATTCCCTAACTTCTCAAAAAATACTTAAGCTTAGTGGCACAATAGTGGATAAAATTAAAAATATTTAAAATTACAATTGAAAATAATTAAGAAATCAATTACTTATATTATAAGTCAAGTTAAATATTCTCTGAGCTTATTTAAGCTCTCTGTCTTTTAAAATTTCTCAAATAAGCCATTTTCTGCAAAATCAGAGCTATTTTTTGACAGTTTTTCAGAGCATAATTTAGGGATTTTTTTTTAGCTTTATCTTTCCTTTTGAACATGAAAATTTAGTTAGCATCCAGATATCGCCAGAGCTCTTTCATTAATATAATATAAGTTTTTTTTTTCCAGAAGAATAGTGTAACATTTGATACCAATTAAAATAAACATTATACATTTCTTATTTTGTCTTATTGCTGGTGTTTTTCACATAAAGCTTTATTGCATTTCGCTTAAACATCATAATTTTCTGGGCTGGGCTGTAGTTTGTTGCAAAACTTAAAGGTAACGTTTTAAAAATTATTTTTCCAATAATTTATTTACAAACCGAATAGCGTTAATTAGGTAGGATTAATATAGATATGTATAACCCTTTTTGCTTTAAGTTAAATATTTGCAAGAAAACTAAATCTGATATTTATTACCCCGGCTATGATGACTTTCCCAACATACACTAATTTGCATCAGTATACCCGGCCTTTCTATGTTTTTGATCATTAAAAAAATGCAAACATTTTTGTTGTACTGATATAATTTTAAATTTTTTGAGAATAATTTAAGACTAAAAAAGAAAAACTAATAAATATAAAAAATAGATTTTTAAAAATACTTTGCTCCAAAATCCGCACTAAAAAATAGAAAATAATTTCTCCCTTCACTTACTAAGTACTTAACAAAAGTTTTTTAGAGTTTCCCTTCATTTTGTATATTATTAAATTTTGAAATTATACATATTACATTTGTGTATCAAATTTAAAATTCTCAAGGTACACAAAGAAAGCAATCGGTCCACACCGTCCATAACCGCCCTTGGTTGTATTGTGCAGAAAAATTTTGCCAATTTTTAGATCATTGTGGAAAATGATGCCAGCTGTATTGAACTAATACACACCAAAGAAACCTTTCATCTCTACCAAAATTTCATTATCGGGAAAATTTTATTGCAGATCATACTTCTTACTCATTATCGTAAAAAAAAAACTTTAAATATGATTTCCGACCAAATGTTTCAACCCTTTGAATAATTGGTGTCAATAGATGTTTCGTCAAGGAAGCTCGGAAACATACGTCTTTTCATATTGCATTGCTCTTCGGAACCAAAGTAATTTTAAAACTTGATAAAGGTTTGTCATCATCTAAGAATGCAATTCTTTATAATTCCTTATCATCTGTCGCTTGATATTCAGGAAGAACTTGTAGGTTGATAAATTTCCCAGTGCAAGATAACATAGCTTTTCTTGCTAATCATCATCCATTTGGTAATCTTAAAATTGTTTGGAGGAGTATAGTGGTAGACACTTGATGTTACTTAGAATTTGAAACTTGAAAAGTCTAGGCAGTTCATGAGGTGTAGGCAGATAGTGTAACAGTTTGCGCTAAATGACTTTTTACACTAACAAAGTAAATATTGCGAAGCCAGTTTGAATCGCAAAAATATCACAAAGTGGAACATAAATTTCTCTAGTGAATTCAAATGAGATATGAAAGAGAAAAATCGAGCGGAAGCAAATGTTGACAAACATATTGTATCTCATTCGTGGGTATAACTTCGGATTCACTTTGCTTTTCCTTTCCGATAAAATGTGATAAATTTAAATGTATTTAAAGTGTATTAAGTATTAATCTACTGTGGAACGATAATTTTAGGAAATGAAACTATGTCTCAATCATTAGCGATATCAGCGTGTCCCATCTATGTATGAATATAATTTGTTAACCTATGCTTGTAGGTACCTACCTACCTATCTAATCCAGTCTCCGACATGTTTTTTTCTTTTTTTCTTTTATTAAAGAGGCAGGGGAACCGGAGAAACCCATCCCAAGCACGGAGACCATAGCGGTCCATTGTGCTGTCCTGATAGTAGCCCATTCAACAAAACCTTCCTGTCCTCTTAATGAAGCGCATCAGGTCTTGGTGAGGAAGGTTTTTCAGCTCATCTACAGATAGAAGGGCAGACCCTAGAGTATCCAGTCCAGTAGCCTCTAATTTCACCCTTGATGTTAATTAAATGCAATTTTAATTGTTCACCTTTTACAATTCATTGAAACACCAACACGACAAATTTCTGATCTGTTCACGCTGAAATGAAAAAAATAGAACTGTAAATCTTAAAACTGTAAAATTCTCAGAAGTTCGGGAACAAAACAGCGCACATGTACGGGCTTATGTAAAATAAATAAAAGCTAACAGAAATTATATTCGCATTCGTTTCGCTTTTATATCGCATCGACAATATAAATAATTTTTAGTTCTGTCACATTTACTCTTATGTTTCGCTTTGTGCATATCTACTCTCGCTTAAGTTTTGCTGTTGCGGACGTTCGGCAAATTGTTTGCTGGGAAGTGTCTGAAATTTTTAGTATCTTCATGAAGTGCTACGAGCCTTTTCCCTGATACTATAATACCAACCGATTACACCAGTGGCTCCCAAACTTATTTGAATTACCGCCGCCTTTTCAGAAAAAAATTACCCAGCGCCCCCTTTGAAATCTACATTCTTAAAGCGAAATAACAGATATATATAGGAATATGTATATATGCATGTTCCACTTATGTTTTTACTACAGTAAAGAAAGATATTATAAACAACTCACTTTGAGGCTTGAAATAATAAAATTATTTATTAAAATCACAGAAAATTAATGTAATGAAGGATAATATGAAAATAAAATTTACGAGTAGCATAATAAACTAAATGAGCTGCTATTAATGTATCAATTCTCGACTCTAATTTTGTCAGTTGCATTCTTAAATCGGAGCAATTAACACTGAACCCACGTTCCTCTAAGAAGTGAATGCAATTAAAAAGTTTGTATTATAGTCCATAATTCAGCAGGATAAGATGTAGGAATCTGCTTTTGCAGCCAGAACTGTTGGTAGTCGTCTTTGAATTTAAATTTCAATTGGTCATTTTTTGTTACTTCCATTAGTTCTTCTTGTAATTTTGGAGATTCTTCTGTCTTTACACCTGAAAAAGGATCCAAAACCCAATCAAGTATGTTCATTTTAAAAATATCTTCAAATCGTTGGTTGATGTCAGAATAAAGAGCATCCAAGTCATGTCTACTCTTGATAAATTTGGTAACTGGCAGAATTTCTCTCGTCAAAAATTTCGTTTGTTTAGAAGTATTTTTATTCAACGCCTCCTGTATCGTTCTAACGACCCCCCCCCCCCCCACTTTGGGAATCACTGGATTACACCATCGGTCCAATCTAGTTAGGCATGAAATGACTATTAGTAAGCCATATGCCTCATTTTCATCGTTAAGTTAATTCATTTGACTAATTGAAAAATATCTCCATTTTTTCCAATTCTTGCAACAGTTCCTACAATCTGTTCTCCCTCGCACATCTCAAATTTTGTTCACTTAAACCACAAGAATACCGCACTTACAAAGCCAAATATTTGACACAGCCAAACTTTATATTTAAAATTAACACGACACGGTGGCGAAAATATATTTTTATTCATCTTCTTAAAGTGACTAGGATAAAGGAATTTTACAATAATTTTGCTAAAAGTCAATATTTAAAAATATTTATTTTATAACGCACCTTTTCTTTCATAGAGATCCAAATTAGTATTTAGAACGACAAAATTAACAGGAAAATTAGTCCAAGGAATTAACTTAACGATGAAAATGAGGCAATACACTAACACTTTTTTCAACGCGCCAATTGGCGCGCCACGCAATCTTTCGGTTTTTACCTATCGTATATGCTCAACATCACACGCCAGATTTTCCTAAATTCCACTTCACATTTCATTTCGCAGTTTTACCTTTGCTCTTGCACACATCGTAAATTGAAAAACTGGCGTGCCATTTGGAATGCGTTTAACATATTTAATAAAAATGGGTGAACAAATTAAAAATTTAAATTCCTAAATAGTTATATAATTCGGTCGGACTCTTTGTTTTCAACCCCTTTAGTAATTTCATTTCACTAAATTCCAGTGGCGAATCTAGGAACGTTATTAAGGGGGGCAAAGACGTAGTTACCGCCCCTCTAACAACGTTCTTTATTTAGGGCAAATTTTATTACAGTTCCAGGGTATACTAGGCATCATATGTATATGATAGATTTCCTATTTATCTGCATACCCTGAAACTAGAACCAACATTGTTAAAAACAATTCGAATTTGAAACAAATGATTGTTAAATAAAAACAATTTGAAATTCAAACAAAAATTGAGATCCATTATAGATCTTAAATGTCGTGTGAATTTCAAATTGTTTTAAAATAAAATGAGAGCAAACAATTATTTTATGCCAGAGACAGACTTGCAATTTCAATATTGCTATATTGATAATGCAATTATGTCAATTGCAATATTAAATTTCAGAGACACACTTGCGGTTTACGATACTAAGAATTCAATTAGAGAAGTTACATTTGCTTTATCACTTGATTTGTCATTAGAAAGTTCCATGCACGTACAAAACGCGAGCAAATATTGTGAAATTACTTGTCTATATGAAAAATAAAAACGAAATAGACACTTTAATTTAACAAGTGTCAAATATTAAATGTCATAAGAGATGTAGCCATTGCAGTATTAAATTCGGTTCTAAAAGGTTCGTGTATTAAATGATTATGGATTATAACTAGGGTCATACTCCAATAAACTCGTATACCGCGTATGTTTTTTGCAATCTCAATAATGAGTTCCAATATACTACATACTGAGTGTACACCAAGAGTATACCGAGCTGCTTTGTAATGTATGCTCCCACGACATAACCATTTTTTTTTCTCCCGGCTTAGTTTACTAGAAAAAATGCTCGAGTTGTGCTCGAGTTGGTCGAAAATTATAAAAACCAAATCCAAAATCCCTTAGGTAGACAATAGCTGATATCAGGAATGAAACTAACGCTAAAAGATAAAAATAAATAAATAAAGCAATAGAGGAAAAGTGCTACGAAGTGAAACGTACACATTTAATAAAACCAAACAAATTCAATTGCAATCGGTTAAAATACGTTAAGTACGATGCCTCCCTCCACGCCGAGATGTTCCACTATAAACAAAACCAAGTCCGAAATGGGAAACATATGTATAAAATACAGGGAAATTTATTGGAAATTTTGTGCGCATGACAGCTAGGTTCAAGAAGAAGACGAGGGACTTTTTTTTGGATTGGCCCGGAGGGACAAGGAGAGCTTTTTCCTTTTATTGGCGGGTTGGACAGTTTTTTTTGGAGGAGCTTCTAAAAAAGGCACACAGACACATAACTAAAATTAAACCAAAGTAAAATTGACAGAACGACAAAAGATTAAAATAAACGAAGACGTAACAGTATCCGGAGCATAATCAGCGAGGATTCCTCGTTCCTAAACTTAGGATTCCCACAATATTCCGGGAGTAAGACACTCGTGAGCAGTCAGGAGATTACCTAGTAGATTTCTTCCATGGAAAAGAGGATTACCTAGGAGATTTCATCCAGGAACAAAAAAGCTAATTCACCAAAGCAAGTTATTAACTAATAAAATTCAATAAAGAAAGACATTTCGGGCATTAATAATTACTAACCTAGAATATTTAGTTCTTACTCCATTTATATTAGAAATGTAACTTAGGACGGCCGTAGGGTTATGAAGGAAAATAATTATTCTTGTTCAGGGATTGAAGGACACGAATAAAAAAAGAAATTTTAAAACCTAAACTTCGTCTTATCCGTAAATAAAATCTAAAAAAATCAAATTTTCAAAATTAAAATGTAAGTCAAGGCATCCTCTAGACACATGGCTTACAGCTCCTCAATATATAGAGACAAACTTGCGGTTAAGCGCAAAATGCAATATTGATATTGCAAGTCTGTCTCCAGTATTATTAACACAAGCATAACAAATTAAAAATTTAATTATGTTAGAGACTAGTTTTTTATTTTTTATAACTTGACACGGTTTCAAAAAAACTCTGGGTAGGAATTCTGGCAAACTGCCGTTCAGGTTGAATGGATTTATCCAATCTTTTACTCAGACTCAAAGGCCTTAACTCCGGCTAAAATGGCTAAATTTAGCTGACATAAAAATAATTTTCTAGTAACTCTGTGTTTGTACCCACTGTCTTATATTCTGTCTACATTCGAGATAGGTTTGGTGGATGATGGGGAACATTGGGCTGCCAGCCACATTTGTACAATTTTTGAATTCATTTCATATGATACAAAGGTAAAATTTTAGAATTTAGCCGAATTTTTAGTTTAATTAGCTTACAGAGGCTTACAGACTTAAATTTAATAGACAGTAAACTGATTGACTGTATAAGTATAAGCAAAATTGAAAGTATAATATCAGCAAGGGAGCCTTTAGATTCCGGAAAGAAGACTGAAGTGTTAAGTATGGTCTTAGAATATTTTCCAATTCTTGTAATTAGATTTTTTCTCGTTTAGTTATGGATTCAGAAGTTCGTCGAATTGCCGTCCCCTTAAAACGGGCGCCCGGGGTAAGTTCCCTCACGTGCCCCCCTATAGATCCGGCCCTGCTGAGTTCATTTCTATTAGCCAGCCAGTTTTTTTGCTGAAGCCTTTTAGTTTTAACTTTTTTCTACACCTTTTTACAAACTAGCAACATGTTTGCCAAAACTATCAAATTCTGTCATTTTAAAAGCACAGAAATCTTATGAAATTTAATTCACTTTCGTTATACTGCTGAGTTTCCGTTAGAGTGTGATGTGGAACGTTGAAAAAGCAGACACTCCACACGCCAAGCCAAATGTGAACATTTTGTTGTTGTTTTCCAAAAGCGCTTTAACTGCCACGCAATTCAACAGATTAACTTTTGTAGTCTGTGTACTGCTTGAAAAGGTGTACGTCAAATGACCCTGGTGCTACACTCGAAAAATCAGCGGTGTTACACCGAGAAACGCACACATCTACATGAGAAATGTTACAACTGAATGACATTGCATTACGCCAAAATCTTTTAAATTACAATTTTCATAATTTTTACGTTATTCGTGATGTTATTTTTCCCAGAAAATTGCAATCTGACAAGTTACACGGATATGAGCGGATCTCGTCAAAACTTGTTCTATTGAAATCATTTTTCTTTGATTGACGTGCACTTTTCTTAAAATATCAATGGAAATCGACATTAGTATGTGGCATACTATTGACATTAGAGTGAACAGACACACACGCGTGTTATAGTCATTTCAAGAAGTGTCTAACTAGATTGGACCACTGATGTAATCCGTTGGTATTACAGTATCAGCGTAAAGGATCGTAGCACATCATGAAGAGATTAAAAATTTCAGGCACTTAGTGTAAAAAGTCGTTTCGTGCAAACTCTTACACTATCTGCCTACATTTCACGCAGTGCCTAGACTTTTCATAAAGTGCTATACGATCAGATGCGGTGGAAGCACATGAAGTTTCTCCGCGTTTCATTATTAGACATTTATTACATGTCTTTAATTCCTGCCTGACCTTCTCAACTTTTCCGCGCTTATGGAGGAGGACTGCCACTTCCAAAAAAAGATATCTCTAAATTTTAGAAAAGTTGATGGCCGCGCAGATACAGGAGTACTTGGAGGATACGAATTTTCTCTCTGAGTGGCAGTCCGGTTTCCGTTCCCACCATAGCTGTGAATCAGCTGAACTAAAAGTGACCAATGATCTACGATATTCACTTGATAAAGATCACATTAGCTTTCTTGTGCTCTTGGATTTTTCTAAGTCATTGGATAAGTTGTCTTCAAATGTTGGCTTTTGTTCTTCTGCTGTTCAACTAATCCGGAATTACTTAACTGATAGGTGGCAGCAAGTTAAAGTGGAAAATACTTTATCTGGTCTTCGACCGATCTATTGCAGAGTTCCTCAGGGATCAGTACTTGGACCTCTTTTGTTCAGTATATTTACCTACCGGAGGTTATAAAGGATGCAAAAATTCAAATGTATGCTGTCGATGTTCAGATATACCTAGACAGGCCTATTGGGCTAATAGAGGATTGCTTTGTTCGCTTAAACAACGACCTCAAAAATATGCACAAATGGTCAGTAAACAATCAGCTTAAGTTGAATCCATCCAAATCGCAATATATGATAGTCCACAATAATAATCTTCATACTGATGAACTTCGAGCAGCTGAGCTCAACGGAACTAATCTTACATTAGTGAATAGAGTTAGAAATTTAGGCATAATTATCACCTCCAATATGAAGTGCTGTGATCATGTTAATGCTTTTATACGTAAGATTTATTATGGACTTCGGCAGGTTTGGCTGTCCGCCGATATATTAAGCAAAGAAATGCGACTACGGCTTGTTAAAATTCTACTTTTGGCACACTTCACATTTGGTAGCTTAGTGTTTCCTAAGCTTGACAGCACATGTAGACGTAAGCTTGAAGTTACCTTAACGACTGCATCAGATTTATCTTTGCACCGGTTGTTTCGGCATATTCAAGGGGTTACAAAGGTGCCATTTTTCTATCTGGGCTGCTGCCCAGTGACCCAAGCTCCCTGAACGCTGTTTCGATGTTTAGTTCTTTCATTCTTTTATTGTTTCCTTAACAACTTAACAATTATTTTTATTACTATTCTTTTATTTATTATTATTTTTAACTTGTTTTTAATTACTGTCTTTCTTTTCTTTGCATTTATTCTATTGTGTCTTTTTTTTCTCTTTTATCTTATTTCCTGTATAACATTGTGTGTTTACTCATTTATAGGTTTTCGTGTCTTTTTTTTTTGTTCTACCTTAAGTTAGTATTTTATTTATTTATTAGTATATCTTTTATTTTTGTTTTTAGTATTTTATTATTCTTTCATTAGTTAATATTTTTAATTTGCTTTTGTTTTTTGATTTTCTTAGTTCATTTACCAAATAACAATGTACTAAAAAAGATTGTAATATTTTCTGTACGTCTTTGCATTAATAAATTCTAATTCTAATTCTAAATTCAATACTATACTGCTACTTCATTCATATTTAAGCTACCGCTTGAAAATTTTTCGGACGTGTGGCTTACAAATAAACTGAAAACTAAGTGGTTGCACACGCTGGTTTATTTCAGTTTTTGAATGCCTATTACCAATTTACCATTGAAAACTTAGCATTGATGCATTTCAAAAGAGCGAGATATTTGGCAATAATGGAAAGAGGTAGCAGAGTGTTTAGATATGTGCAATTTATCTCCATCGGGCAGAGCTTCAACATTCTGATAATATATAAAAAATACTAAAGCGTGGGAGGCAAACTAACTAACTAATATAAGACTGTCCGGTATGTGCGCATTCACACTTGAATTTGGGATTCCTGTACCTACCAACGCCAACAAATTACCAATAATCGAGACTATATCGGTTCAGTGGAAAAATATAGATTCGACTTTTTAGTCGACTGTGTGCAGTAAGAAACTCGCATGATGAAGACTCTTATCGAGAAAATTGCCTACATAATCAGGTTTGTGTGCGGTAGGCCTCAAATGCCAGAATAATTCATATCATTAGTAAACCTTATCATTTTTATTAATTTACTGTTATTACCTGATACAGCAACATGAAATTGTAATCCTAATTTTTAACTAAGTAATAAAAAGAACCTATGTATGAATATAGTTCATAATCTGACAAGTTTATTCCCTTGTGTGAAAACTGCACTCTGAATATATTCATGGATCCCCAAGATCTGTGTAGAATCTATTCTCCAATCGCATTATTCACCTTGCTAGTTCTGTTTTTCCCAGAGGTATTTATTCTTATCAACTGTAATTAAAAAAAAAATTTAGGATTTTAAAAAACAGAAAAAAACGAATTTGGAGATGATATTACTCTTTATGTGATGCATTCCCTCATCCAAAGCTCAACTTTTGCTTTCACTTAGCATAAAGCAATCATTATTTAAACTATATACCTTATAAAATTTCAGGACAGTTTACAAAACTTTGTAACATAGAAAACAACTTCCACTGAAAGCAAGATGAATCTTGCACAAAAGTCATTAGGACTAGCAGATAAAAACTCGCAAACTAATGAATTGGAACTAGATTTCAGTTGTGCGATTGCTTCTAATGGGGCCCGTAATACCCTCACTATAGATCTTGACGCACTGAAAGTCTCCAACCATGGCAAGTAATTTCCATTTGTCACGAGAAATGATTTCTCAGAGATTGAACCTGGGGGCTCCATTAATCGAAGTGCGCAGGCGCATATACGTATATACACCATTCTAAAATATTTCTCTTACAGACAGACAGAAAGGAGGGTATGCGCACGAACTCGGAAGGGCTCCAACCTATCAGATCCACACACAACAATTAA
This sequence comes from Dioctria linearis, assembly GCA_963930735.1. Lineage (NCBI taxonomy): Eukaryota > Metazoa > Arthropoda > Insecta > Diptera > Asilidae > Dioctria > Dioctria linearis. The sequence continues at coordinate 37,213,620 of OZ005742.1, read as the reverse complement.
ACATGACCAGGCCTAATATCGAAGCTGGAATTCTACGTAATCTCAACTAATCTCAAAAGTTGAGTTTCTTAGACAAGACTCATTAACACACCGGAGGAGTCGAGACGGAGGGCGTATAGCGTATAGACTGAGTGCCGTACATTACAGTGAGCCTCCTAATCTGTGGGGCCTTCAATATACGTTGATCTGCTTCAGAGCGTAATTCAATTCTTTGCGTCTGGTCTGGTGCTGTTTTGTTGTCAACATATTCCGAAGGCTCATAGAATCGACACCACCAGTATTATAGTAGTAGGTAAGGCATATGCCTAAAAAGGGCAAGAAGAGCCCAAGACGTTTTGAGATCGACGAGGTGCTGGCTGTGCGATTTCTTTGGAAAATTGATTCGAATATATACCTAGTCACAATGTGTGGGAGTGAGAATATCTCAAGACCAGAAGGTGAGCTGTTTGGGTCCTCGGTCACATTTTCAACGCGTTCATTTGCATTGTCGGCGGATCTGTTCTGGTTGAATGGATCATCTTCTCTGGCGTATCCAGCAGAGTTTTGCATACATAAGTTGGGCTGAAGGAGAACTTGTCGTCATCGTTGTTGTCGTCGTTGTCGTCGTCGTCGTCTTGTAGTCAGAGAGTACAATTTTTATCGAGATTGAATTGAGGTATCGGGTAGAAAAAACGCAAAAATGTAGGAGACTAAAAGATGCACGACCTGCAATAATGAGGAATTGCATACAAAGTAGACTGGTTTATGTATCAGTTTTTATTCCACTATGAATTTGTTTATGTCGTCGAAGAAGTCCTTGTTGTTTCCGCCAAAAATTTAAAATTTGCTGCATCCAGAAAAACAGTTTCCTTCTAATCGAACTGTGAAATTCGCTATCTACTCCGAAGTTGCAACGTAAACAAATTAAAGTGGGCCAACGTTTCTAATAGCGATTTCTGGTGCTGATGGTAGAAATAGTTAGAAGAAAAGAACGAAAAAGTCTCAATGACGACACAATCAAAAACCAAATCGTAAAAGTCTGGCTAGAACTCTGCTGTAACAACTTTCTGAATGTCGTGAACGGAAACAATTCGTCTTTGGCAGCCACGACATATTGAAAAATCACTCTGGCTCTTCCTCCCCCGAATTTTCACCAGGCATGCGAAAATTTTTACGGTTTTTTTTTTGTTTTTTTTTGTTTTCGTGAAATGCTGCTTTCTATATCGGGCCATATTCCATTTGGGCTCCAGTAGTAGCCTTATCACACACACAAACTCACACACCCTTCCCACTGGGCCAGAAAGCTCTCCATGATGTCCTAATACCCATCCTGTTTGGCTCCGTTCTCTTCGAGGTTGTTGTTTTTGTTTTTTTTTTTTAGTCATTTTACATTTCATACTTCTTCCGAGTATTATCGCTTGACTGCCATTTTGGATATTTTTCAACAATTTTCCTCTGAAGTTTTCCTTGTTTTTCACGGTCTTCTTGTGTATATGAGGCTCATTGCTTTATAGTTGCACGCTGCTCCTGTTTGTTGTATGTTTTGTTGTATGTTCGTCTTCATCCGGCTGCTTGCTGTAAGGTGTATAAATAGGGGGCACCTAGATTGTCAGGTGTGCTAATGGAGAGCAGGCCACCCTCTATACCTATCTGCTTACTATACCACCACTGCATCTATTAGGGCCAGCTACTTGGGTTGAAGTACAAATGGCAAACGAAAAAGTTTTCAACGGTACCAATCGTGTAATTTGGAAATAAATTCAGACCGGATACGACATGAAGCATAAGTTGTATTCTGATGTTGGTTTCTGGCAGCTTTTTTGGCAAAGAAAATTACCTTTTGTTTGGTCTGGCAGTCTTGTAATCCTCTTGCGGCTTAACGAATAAAAAATCATAAAAAAGAGTGGAGAATTACATCCTATATAGGCCTTGCTGCTACCCATGCTAGGTATGTCGTTCGGTTCAGCGATAATCTTTGCGACTGTCATATTCAGGATGGAAGATTTATCTTGGAATAACGGAATGCTGTTGTCCTTGTGGCATAAGGAAATATATGTATATCCAAAAATAAAACAAACTTACTTCACCGTCGTTATGTTAAAAACGTTGAGTATAATGGTTTCTTCATTATGATTATAATTCAACTGAGAGCGTTCTCTTTCAATAACAAAAGTTAAAAGTAAAATTTTTAATCATCTCATAATCTATTTATAATTAGATCTAGCCATGTGAGCTCTTAGCCATCGTTATTGTATTCGTCACTAAGAATGAAGCATAGTATATCTTTTCTGTTCTTATAACTTCCTGATAGAATATCATTTTATGCGGCCAGGTGGACAAAATTTATATGAATCAACGGGAGCTAAGTGGTTCTGATTATGGACCATATTATAAGATTTCAGGATCAATTGAGTGAGTAGTCCGTTGACATCAGAATATCTCATTCATCGATGCCCGCCTGGGGTTCAGCTCCAGTTCTCACATATGAACTTGTATTAGTCACAAAACTACCTCTGTTGTTAAAAGGTCCCTCAAAATTAAGAAAGGCTTACATGGAATAATGCTTATTGTTTAATTTTTTATTAATTAAATTTAATACTTAATTTTGTGATTTCACTTAATGACTTGCTCAATTTGTATTTAGTATTGCTGTGAGCTATAAGGTCCCGAGATTAAATCCATTGACTTTTTCGATAGCTATCAACAAGACCACAGTAGCGTGTAAAATTGTATATCTATTAACAAAATGTATTAAAACGTGAACAATAACATAATAATTAACTCCTACATCTAGGCTTATTAAGTTATCATATTATTAAGATCATGTGTTTAGCAAATATATAAAAACAAAAACAAAATTACAGTTGGTAGTCGAGCCCCCACAGAGGCGCCTCCGTGAGTATCCCAATGTGTCACTATTTAATGTGTTTAAATCACGGTCCTTCAAAGTTTACTTCAAAAAATCGTCGAGAGTTAAAAAGCTTTGATTTAACATTTATTTTAAGGAATTTTGCTCGTGGTTTAAATTCCGAGCAAGGAATACTCATGGAGATAAAGTGTCAGATTCCAGAAGCTAAAATGCTGGTAGACAAAATTCCGAAAGATAAAATCCCGTAATAACACGGGATTAGTATGTAATCGTAGAATTGAGAATCGTTAATGCGGAATTCTGGAATTAAAAATCCAAAACCATAATTCCGAAACGTTAAATCTTAAATGATGTACCCGGAGTAGTACGCAACTGAGAAATGCAATGTGTTGAATCTACACATGCATATTTTTAGTTTATTTTTGCTGAACAAAAACAAATCTGTAAAAAAGTCGAAAATAATTAATACTGTTTCAAGAAGGCCTCTTTTTGTTTTATTCTCCGGCACAACAGTAAAAGCGAAAAAATGTTTTATTTGTTATTTCATCACACAACACATTTGATTTTGGGTGGAAAATTTCAAATCTGGGCTTTGATTCATCAACAGGTCCCAAATAGCGAAATAGCGAAATTGAATTACTCGAAAAAAATAAATGAAAAATAAATTAAAGATTGAGAAAAATAGAAAAATATTTTTTATTTAAAATAATTGAAAAAAAAAAAATTAAAAAACCCCGATTAATTCGAAAGAATTGAGCTTGCCCGCAGTTTTTGAAGACTCATCTGATTTCCAAACATATTCATTTGACAGATCAATGAAGAAGTTCCATTGAAAGACATTTGCTGGTTAAGGTACCCATAACAATTTACTTTAAACTCGGCATAAAGTATTTTTATACCCTAGATGAAATCATAGGGTATACTAAGTTTGTCATTCCGTTCGTAACACCTCGAAATAATGATGGTAGAGCAAAATGGATTGGACACCCACTCATAATATTAAAAGTTATTTGATTTTTGCATATCCGTCCGAGTGTCCGTGCCAACGATAACTCAAGAGCGCATTCACTTAGACAGCTAAAATTTTGTACATAGACTTTAAAAAAAAAGTAAAATTTAGTTCGAAAATGAGACAAATCGGGCAACCCCTTGGTGGGGTTGCCATAAAGAAATTTCATTTTCCACTATATATTTGGACTGCCTGAGAACGCGTCGACTTAGAGAGCTGAAATTTGGACCATGGTGTTTTCATAATTATAGCAAAAATTTTTTAAAAATGGACTAAATCGGGCAACCCCGTCTTGGTGTTGCCATATAAAAATTTAGGTTTTTTACATATACTGTAAGATCGATCAAACCAAGACATTTTTATTGTACTAAAAACTTCTTCAGAATACGAAATCCTATAAAATTAGTTATAACCATTTTTTCTGTCCGACAAACCGTTCTAGAAATATATACGAAAAACCACATGAGTTTCGTGGTTTAATATTTTCCTTTAGATCTTCCTTTATTAGGGGGTTAAATATTCCAAGGAAAATTAAAAAAAAATTCCATTTCCACTTGAATACAATTTTTCAATTCAATTACCCAATGCCAAATTTTGTTCGCCGCGAACTCTTACAATCTCTCAACAATCTAAATACTTCACGCTTCTTTTGTGTGCAAAAATATTATTGATAAATTCTTCCAATCCTTATAGCCGTTTTCAACAAATACTGAAGAGCATTTGTATAAAACAGTTTACGATAAAAATCTTTTGTAATCGAATAATGTATACATTGTCTGTAGACTGCCCTCATAATTGATTATTTTTTTCTTGTAATAAAATCTTGTAAATTTACTTCTGTTACTATCAATGGGAAAGCGGGATAATTTAAAATTTGTTTAATCCTTTTGAAAACGATTATTTAATATTGTCTTCTACTTTTCCCCATTTACCAGGATCATTAAAATCAATATTATTAGTTGATACAATATTGTTACGAGCGTGGCCTTGGTTCGTTATTTAAAACACAATATTTCAGATATAGCTCAAAAGTTTTTTTCTTTATTTAACTTTACTGTTTACTCTCACAAATTCACAAGTAATGATCAAATCAACTATTTATAGTTATTTATAGTTAGTACTGTACTTCTAATTATCGCAATCCAAATACTTTACTTTGTTCACTTCACTGTCTGAAATAAGACTCGCCTCCTGGGTGTGAGTGGCGCCGTATTTATACTCTACAAATTATACTAGAACCTTCCTGAATATTCCGTTCTCCAAACTCAGTTTGCTAGGATATCACTAACATAAAGTTGTTTTCATTTCCAATAGATGTCGCTTGCATCACTTTGTGGCGCGTAACAATATATTAAATTTTTAACATTCTTTTATCAATCACATTTTACTTTACCATCACACTCATTTCAGTGATGCCAGATTATGCCATGGACTAACCGCCCAAATGAAGAAAAATGATTGGCCAAAAAGTGCCAACATGTTTTTAAATTGTGAAAGATGGATTCAGATATATCCTTTGAATGAAAGGTTTTTAAAGAAATTTGTGTATAACTAGTCGAGTCTTAGCAAATTTACAAAATAGTCAGGTAACAATTTTCTGTTATGCGTTTTATAAAAGTATGATTACGAGTGTTTAGCTAGTAAATAGATTTGTTTTTGATTTTCTTAGACTAGAAAAAGTCCGTTTTTTAAGTGATTATAAAAATGACAGAGTAAGTTTTTACTTAGTTGCATGACTGAAAACAAACTTTTCAATTAATAGAAATTTTCCCACAGCTAAATAAGTGTTCCTTGACCGGTTCGTCGGACAATAAAAATGATTGTAACTAATTTCATAGGATTTCATATTCTGAAGAAATTTTCAGTACAATAAAAACGTTTAGGACTAACCCTTTTCACAATATACGTAAAAAACCTAAATTTTTATATGGCAACAAAACGAAATTGCTCAATTTAGCCAATTTTTGAAATTATATTTACTATTTTTATGAAAACGCCACGTACAAAGTTTCCGCTCTGTACGTTGAAGTTTTGTATGGCAACTCCACGAAAAAGTTACCTGATTTGTCCCATTTTCGAACATAGATTTACTTTTTTTTTAAAGCCCGTGTCCAAATTATAACCCACGTTCTTGAGTTATCGTGACGGACGGACGTACAAAAATCAAAATAACTTTTTTAAATTATGCGTGGGTGTCCAATCCATTTTGCTCTACCATAATTATTTCGAGGTGTTACAAACGGAATGACAAACGTAGTATATCCTGTGATTTCATCTAGGGTATAAAAATGAATATTAAATAAAGTTTTACGGAAGTTGTATTTTATTGTAAAAAAGTGTGAAAAAAGTTAAAATTAAAAAAGAACAAAATCAGTTAAACGATAAAACAAGAAGCTGAAGAACTGCGATTAAACAGATTATTTGTTATTTTAAATTTCGAATTTTCATTTTAAAATTTTTTAAAAAAATAGAAAAAATTGATTTTCTAAAACGGCTTTCCTTTAAATTGGAAAAAAAAATATTGTCAAGTTATGAAAGAAATATTGAAACCGTTTTTTCTGAAAGTTCAGCCACAACAGCCAAAAAATCACTACTTTCGATTTAAGCGCCTGTAAATATTAATGAATTTCACTGAAATTTTGCAAAGAAGTTTGAAATTACATTATCTAATAAATTCTAAATGAATATTCAAACATTTTATCATACAATTCATATATTTTGTGGGCCACCCTTTCCTAATGTATATTTATGCTTTTGTTTTTGCTATGAACTGAACATTTTCTGAACAAATATTAATATCACGTTAATTAAATCACAAATTTTGATATTAAGTCGCAAAGACACAAACTTACTTGCGCATTTGCATTTAACTTCTTGAATCCGAATCAAATTGGAAGGAAAGTGAAAAACTATGAGCCGGCCGCGTTATATATTCATAATATTGGATTAATAGCTATTTTTATAAAGAAAAGCTTTTTATTGGTTGACTTTTTGGCACGCACCACCAACCAAGTGAGAGTGAAGCTTTCGTCAAGTCAAAGTCATATGTCAATCCCAAAATCGCCTGTTCCCAAAATGTTGCGTTCCGAAAACTAAAAGAGGAATACCTAAATTACATTAACATGACCGATGTCAGCGTGGCATTACGAATTACGATGATATTTATTAGTTTCTTACAAAATTTTTTATATCTATAATAGAACCCAAAAAGCGTACAAATAACGTTGTCCAGTCCAATTCGGCGCGGCGTTGGGCGCTTTTCATGAAAACTAAGCGCAAATTTAGTAAAAATATAGCCTAATTTCGGGAAAAGCGCCCAACCTGGCATCACTGCTCACTTGATGAGAAGGAATTATTCAGAGCCTCATTTTCAATATTATCCATTTCTTACTAAAGGGTTTTCCAATAAGAGGTGTTATTTTAATTAGCCCGCTATTTCGGTAGATGCCACTTTTGGAGCTGTCATTTTTTGACATTTGACAAGCAGAAACTACGCTATTAATAAAAATGGAAGGATACACGATTCAACAATGCATTGAAATTATTAAAATTCACTATAACAAGTAAAAAAGCTAGAATTGGTCTAAGACCAATTCTTATGATACCCTAGATGAATACCGGTATTAAATTTCGTATGGTCACCGATCTATTCAAGTTTGATTTTGAAGTTGTTTTTCGTATATATTTCTAGAACGGTTTGTCACACAGAAAAAATGATTATAATCAATTTTATAGGATTTCGTATTCTGCAGAGGTTTTTAGTACAATAAAAATGTCTTGGACTTATCGTTTTCAAAGTATACGTAAAAAACCTAAATTTTTATATGGCAACACCAAGAAGGAGGTGCCTGATTTAGTCCATATCAAACATTCTAATTGCTAATGTAGTAGAAACATCATGTACGAAATTTCAGCTCTCTACGTCGACGTGTTCTCAGGCAGTGTCCAAATATATAGCGGAAAACGAAATTTTTATATGGCAATCCCACGAAGGAGTTGCCCGATTTGTCTCATTTTCGAACTTAATTTTACTTTTTTTTTTAAAGTCCATGTACGAAATATCAGCTCTCTAAGTATACGCGTTCTCGAGTTCTCGAGTTATCGTGCGCACGGACGGACGGACGGACGGACAGACGGACATGCAAAAATCAAAATAACTTTTAATATTATGAATGGGTGTCCAATCCATTTTACTCTACCATCATTATTTCGAGGTGTTACAAACGGAATGACAAACTTAGTATACCCCTTAGATTTCATCTAGGGTATAAAAATGGTGAATATGTGGCAATTCGAGCTATGTCGGGACAAGTTAGTGATGGAATAAAACCCGAGCACGTCACTCAAGAACAGCCGAGAATATTGCTGCTGTAGCCGAAAGTGTTGAAGAAAATCCAGGTTTATCCATTCCTCGTAGTTCTTTGGAATTAGGCATTCCACAAACGTCATTACACCGTATTTTGCATAAAGATTTGGGTCTTAAGGCTTATAAAGTTCAGTTAACACAAGAACTCAAGCCGGCCAATCATCAACAATGTCGAGTCTGCTGATTGGGTGCTTGAAATGCATAAAAATGATCCGGAATTCCATCGAAAACTCATCTTGAGTGATGAGGCCCATTTCCACTTCGATGGCTTCGTCAACAAACAAAATTATCGCATCTGGGGCTCGGAAAACCCAAGAGTTATTGTTGAAAAGCCTCTCTATCCTCAACGTGTGACTGTTTGGTGCGGTTTATGGTCCCGCGGGGTCATTGGACCTTACTTTTTCGAAAATGAGGCTGGAGCAACAGTTACGGTGAATGGATTGCGCTATCGACAGATGACTAATGATTTTTTATGGCCGGAATTGGATGGTATTGATCTCGACAACGTTTACTTTCAACAAGACGGCGCTACGTGCCATACAAGCAACGAAACCATTGATCTTTTACGGGAAAAGTTTCCGGACCGTGATATCTCTCGAAGAGGTGATCACAATTGGCCACCGAGATATTGTGACTTAACACCTTGCGACTTCTTACTTTGGGGCCACGTGAAAGAGAAGGTCTACGCCAACAGCCCAGTGCCCAGTGTCGATTCAAGACCTAAAAGATCGTGAGGCTATCGAGGACATAGGGCAGCCACTTTGCGATTTGGTTATGGAAAATTTCATGAAAAGATTATGGTCCTGTAGGCGTGGTCGTGGTGGTCATTTGGCTGATGTTATTTTCCACTATTAACGGCATATCTTCCTCTTTATAATGAAATAAATATCCGATCATTTGTCTCAAACAATGGCATCTTTCTTTGAATATCAAAATAACACCTCTTATTGGAAAACCCTATTTCAACAAATTGTTTACCATCTTTGGCATATAGATGAAATCTATAGGGTATACTAAGTTTGCCATTCCGTTTGTAACGCACAGAAATAATGATGGTAGAGCAAAATGGATTGAACACCCACTCATAATATTAAAAGTTATTTTGATTTTTACATATCCGTCCGTCTGTCCATCTGCCCGTGCGCACGATAACTCAAGAACGCATTCACTAAGAAAGTTGAAATTTTGTACACGGACATTAAAAAAAAAGGTAAAGTTAAGTTCGAAAATGAGACAAATCGGGCAGCTCCTTCGTGGGGTTGCCATACAAAAATTTCGTTTTCCACGATATATTTGGACACTACCTGAGAACACGTCGACGTAGAAAGCTGAAATTTGATGCATTGTGCTTTCATACTAATAACAAATAAAATTTCAAAAACGAACTAAATCGGGCAACCCCTTCTTGGTGTTGCCATATAAAATTTTTGGTTTTTTACACATATTTTGAAAACGATCAGTCCTAAACATTTTTATTGTACCAAAAACTTCTTCAGAATTAGAAATCCTATAAGATTGGTTATAATCATTTTTTCTGTCCGACGAGCCGTTCTAGAAATATATGCGAGAAACCAATGCAAAAAATCAAAATTGCTCAAATGGGTGACCATACGAAATTTCATACGTGCATTCATCTAGGGTATCATAAGAATTGGTTTTACACCAATTCTAGCTTTTTCACTTGTTCTTCTTTCCTTTTTATACCCTAGATGAAATCTATAGGGTATACTAAGTTTGTCATTCCGTTTGTAACACCTCGAAATAATGATCGTAGAGCATAATGGATTGGACAGTTTGGTTTTCTGCCTGCTGCAGACGCTGCACCGATGAGTGTAAGGTTTTCTGCTGACACGAAACGCTTTTTCTTCTTCCTTTTCTTCTTTATTTTTCAGCGCACTGCGTGGCGTATACAGGTTCGATTCGCTTCGAATGAATCTGTTTCTTTAAAAATTTGTTTAAAATTTTTTTTAATAAATAAAAAAAAATTGTTTTTTCTATTTTCTCAAACTTTTCATTTCTTTCTTCTTTTTTTCATTTTTTCATTTGTTTTTCAAATCACCCAATTTCGCTATTTGGGACCTGTTGATGAGTCAAACCAAGCCTTGAAACTTGTCACCAAAAATATAATGGGTTGTGTGATGAAATAACAAATTAGAACATTTTTTAGCTTTTGCTATATACCGGACGATCCCAAAAATTCTTTCTTGAACAAAATAGTAATAACAAAAAAATTAAAAAAATGGAATAAATCGGGCAACCCCTTCTTGGTGTTTCCATATAAAAATTGAGGATTTTTACCTATACTGTGAAAACGATCAGTCCTAGACATTTTGATTGTACTAAAAACTTCTTCAGAATACGAAATCCTATAAAATTGGTTATAAAATTTTTTTCTGTCCGGCCAACCGTTCCAGAAATATATGCGAAAAACCAATTCTAGCTTTTTTACTTGTTTTGTTTTCATAACCAGGATGTTTCATTTATAAAGTACTGTTAGAAAATTATGTTGATGTTAGAAATTCGAAGAGAATTACGGATATAGTAATATTCCAATATCAGAGTGGTATAACTTGTAAATATAAATCAATATACAAGAATTTTTACAATGACAACAAATTATTTTCACCCACCATCATCAGGAACGAGTATCAGTCATTATAACAGTATATGTTAACAGTCATATACATATTACAGAGCTCCCAATAACGATTCACGGAAACACCGGAGTTTCTGTTTGTTAATCCTGTGCAATTAATGAAAATCAATCTGTGTAAGTAGATCAAAAAATAATAGCTTCCACGGCATACCTAGCAAGCAATATTTAAAAAAAAATTATTTGTAATTTGCCAGACGATACTAGTAGTTTTTAGTACTTAGTAATCAAACAAATAATAATGTGCTTGGAAAGCGACAACTAATTTAAAAAAAGAAAAATGAAATGTGATTTTGTTAATACTTTCACAAGTATTATAGTTATTCGTTTATAAATTACACATATTAATAACACTGGGGAACAATGATTCTGCGGCACGGTGTTTGAGAGGCGATTTAGAGTAATTTTAGTCCGTTAAATACAAAACCAATATCAGATTTGTTAAATTGATTCTAGTTTTTGAGATAAGAATAACCTTATCAAATGTATATTGAGACCTTTATTTTCAAATAAAAATTGCGTTATAAATGGTATTTTATACAGCATAAATTACATGAAAATATAAAATTCAAAAAGATTTAAGAAAACCGTTTTCTATTTGACAATCTACTGTGTTTTTGGCCAGGAAAGTCCCTTTGTAAGGTCCAGCAGTAATCCGCCATCATATGACCGTCAATGCACTTTTCTTTCGTTATCATTATCTTTGCTTTTCACTCTATTTAAAAACTGTAGTTTGACACTCATATTAGCTCCAAACTTTTCAAAATTTTCAATCATTTTGGCGACTATTTGGGGATATTCCTCTTCTTTTTGGTTCCCCAAAGAATTTTTGATAATTTGTCCTTGCATCAGATTCTATTTGAGTCATGTAGCTTGTAAAATTATCAAAGATACCTGCTTTTAATTTTTTCATACTAAGGCCAGGAAATGTGTGGCAAACATATTTAACCCATTGCTGCACACTTTTACTTTTAAACGCGTGCCCAGAAATGCAAGCGGCTATAGCCGTCATTTGATTATTAAAGCGAACATATTTTGACTTGTTGAAGACAAGAAAAGTTATACAAAAAATCAACTTACAATCTACCTACAATTTTAAGCAATTTTTTGTTCAACGTGCTACTGAAGAATTAACAAATAAATGCATTACTAAGTCCGTATTAAAATTTTTTCCTCTTTTATTGATGAAATTATGCAAGACGGCTATACTCGCAATTTGGCTATATGTCGCCAAAAATTGTATGGCTATAGCCGTCGTTTGCGGCAATGAGTTAAAAGAATCGCCACTCTTATTTAAGGATTGAAGAACTGTTTCATTAGCCCAAGCTTAATATGAAGTGGTGGAAGAAGGATTTTCCCGCCATCTATTAATGCCTCATGAATGATGTTAGCTTTTCCCATACAGTAATATCTACTTTCTCTCAGGGCCATTCCTTTCTACACCACGAAATTTTTTCTAAAGCAAATTTAATATTTGTGTATTCTTACTTAAGTTTTGTTGAATGGCCGATCGGTATCGAACTTAATTTGTTACCATTATGCAGTAACACATATTTCAAACTCCTTTTCTAGCTATGTCCAAGAAGAGTCGCCATTCCTCTACCCAGCCCATATTCCGATAGACCCATAAATTTTAAAAGTGCAGGAATATTGCTACAATACCCCAAAATCATCTTATTCACTGAAGTAACGAAGAATTTTTTCCTATCTAATTCGGTAAGATGTTATTTTGATCAGGCAGGCATAAAAAGGCAATGTTTTTGTTGAAGTCTGGAGGCAAAAAGTCAGCTTATTTCTTTGATAAATTTAAATCTCGGATCAAGTCTATTGAGCTCACTTTGAGAAAAACCCTGAAGTGTAGAACTGCATTCTTCAAATTCATTTTCAGTGTTGCTTTTATTTTCGTTTATACGGTAGTAAATATCTGTACTGTACTAGCAAATCTTCAGTGTGGCGTATTGGTGCTTTAGATGATTGGTTTTAGGATAAACAGACGTTCGCTTTTTTTTTTACCAGTTCATACCTTCCACATTTACTGCATAAAAGTAGCAATCATTAAGATTATTCCTTGGCTCATTCCACGTCAACGGTACTTCAAATTTAAGTCCTTTGCGTCCTCTATGCATCCAGTATCGGAGACACAAACTTTACATACTTTATGCGGCACCCAATATTTATCCTTTTGCCTAAGCTGTTTTTCAAAATATTCTTGTGTCACGAAATCGTTAATGTTTCTTCGATGTATTTGTTAACAATTTTTACCGCATATGTAGCAAAAGCTGTCGGGATCTTTAAAACAAAATGTGCGTGAAAAACTAATGTTTTCCAAAATCAAAAAATACAATTGTAAGATGATTTCAAAATTTTCTTGACTACGCGCAACTACGCGATCTACCGCCTCTATCGTGAACTCATGATTTCAAATCAAACTGCCTTGCTTCTACCTTCTGATAGCTTATTTATTCTCAGCTAGGACTTAAAACTGCTGTCCGTTGTTAGTTGTCCTTACCTTATTGAATTCTACTCTAACTATACTGCAGCTAAAACTGGGGCCGGAATTTTTATCATTTAATCTGTAATCTACCCTATATATGCCCTTACTGTATTTTCTCGAGAATTGTGGCTATTTTGAACTGTCGATTTATCTATCGTTTCTAATTACTCTACCGTAAATGAAATTTCCATTTACTTATACTTCGCCTTAGCTACCTACACTGTTGGTTTATCGCCGTGTCGTCGAGAAGGTTTCTCAACCTTGAAGATATCGAACGGGTCCCACAATGTTCGTGCCAGGTGGGATTTCTTGAGAACCAAAGCCAACTGAAATAAATTAATTACACATCGGGTATTTACTAAAATCACTGCCATACCCAATGCCGCAGAAGAAATAGTTTTTTTTTGTTTCCTAGTGTAATTTTTCCAAAATGATGTGTCCCGAAAATTTTTGGTTTACGTTTTATCGAGAAACACTTTTTAGAGCCTTCGAAAATGATGCTCCATAAGCCGCCGCCTAAGTTTGCCTATATGGTGGGATCACCCGGAGTCCTAGTTCAATATCTTCCTTTTACATTATCTACTTAGCGACAATATAATCGAGTGTTTTGATTGCATTACTTCCCAGCAGGCCTTTATTCAAATAAATTCACCACACAGCTTCCACGAGAAGGTGCAGAGAGGACCCGTTCCTCTTTGGCAGAACCAGGACTCAAAATGACAACCAATAAGTAGAATTTTTCCAATTGGCCAAGCAAATTGTTTATTTCTTCTAAAAGTATTAAAACAATATAATAGAAATTATTTTACATTATTGAGTTTGTGAAATGGACTGTATATAGTGCAGGTATTTTTACTCTTTTATTTTGTGTTATTATCTAATGTAGGTGCGTTCCATTCCCCCCTCATCCCATCTTTAAGATCGGCCCTGGCCAGAGACATTGCTTTACAGTTTCGTTAAACAAAATTTCTGTGAATATTTTGAATTTAAGTTTACCTTTATTTACTAAAATAATAAAGGTGAATGTGAATAATTAAGATAAAAGTACTAGAATGAAACAACGATGTGTCACAAGCACATGACATTTGGAAAGTTCATAAAATTACTTTAATGTTAAAAGAAGTTAAAAAAAATAAATAAAAAATTTTCTATAAAACTCCTAAACTTATTTTCAGTAAAACGTGGAATATTTTAATGGTATTTAAAGGAAGCAAATTTGTACACTCGCCATTTTGAAAAATGTAACCCAGACGATATTATGTCTAAGTAGTTTTTCCTTAAACACCAATCATTTTCCTTATATGAAACTTATATGTAAAAAAGACAATCCACGTGCGTCATTCTGTCTTTGATCATATTCCTAAATACTTTTTATGTCAAACATATAAAACGAAAAAGAATTCATGTAAAATGCTAAACTGATCCTTAAGTCAAAATTGTTCAGTTGACCTTAAAAGTTACCATTTCGGCGCACAAACTTCAGTCACACATGAGTTATTGAACTTCTTCTACTTCTTGTTAATGTCCATTCGAGAGCATTTCAGAAGCCGAGCCCTTGCATTAAGTCTTCTGTTAAACAGAAGATTTTTTCTTCCAGATATGTATAAACTGCATCTCCTTCTCCTTCAATGGCTTGATTAAAACATCAAAACATTTGTGGAATACGTAATGTCTGCAGGGGTAACATATGCAAATTTTATGCAACGTCATAAACTTTGCCCCAATGTCCATCGTATAGCTTGTGCCATGGATTTGATGTCCTCCGACCATTTGTATTTCTCTTAACTTCTTCGAATACGAAAAAAAACCTACAAAAGAGCTTTCCTTTTGGAAGGAGGCAAAATATATCATTCCCGACAGTATCCATCATTGATAAATAATTCTCGAAAGTTTCTCTTGGATGGCCGCAGCAGCCCGTTCGTTGCTGCTACATAACAGGTTGGCTAGGCAGGCTAGTTGGTTGGTTGGTTGGTTGGCTGGCTGGCTGGCCCGATCCTCCATGCCACAAATATGTAGGTACAGCCCAACCCTAAGTTCCTTTAGTACACTCGTTACTTACCTCTCATAGAATTCTTATTCCAGGAGAAATTTATTCACGAAGGTAGATAGATATCCAGAGGAAAAATGCATTTTCCAGATATGTTGTCAGTAGAGAGAGCAATAAAAAAAATAAAAAATAAAATAAAAACAAAAAACAAAAAAAAAATGGGGTGCAGGCAGGAAATGGTAGTGCTACTGTACGGAATCTACCCGTACTTTCAATATTCAGGCCCCATGGCAATTGTTCTTCTATACTGGGTTCAGGCGCTGCTGTGGAGAAACGGATCCATCATGAAGGGGGTCTCATATAAATTTCAAATTGCCTCACCACAAAATCCACGGCCATTGTACCTGAGACACATAAAGTTGGATCGGAAGTCTCGAGGGTTGATGTAGAGCCCCAGTAGTGAGTGAGTGCTATCTAAACTTCCGAAGAGGCATTAAAAATTCCAATTGTGAGATATGCTCTAATCGATTTTAAGGAATTTACTGAAACTGTACTTTCAATTTCTAGTGCTTTCATTATAGAGATCTCCTTATTTTAGGACTTTCAGTTTCAGCACTTGTACAGTTTTAAAGATATTTTTAGATAGTTAAGTGGTTGGCATAACTTTCATCTACAATGCTAGAAATTCATAAGATACTTTTTTTTATTGATCAAAACGTGTTCAAACTTTAAAGTCCAAAGGAATTTCAATCGAATTAAAAGTAATTTTGTAAACAGAGAAATAATTATCGCAATTTAAATTGCTGATAATGGGTCATATGGGCACATATATTTCCAGGTAACAAGCTCATATGGGCTAATGTTGAGCTGTTAGTAGATTAGGATGTTCTTTTTCTAGGTAGGGGCGAAGGATTTCAGGCACGCAGGGCGGCCCATTGTATTAACCTGTTAATAAAATAGAAAAGTCCTCTCACCGAACCTTCCTGTCTTTTTAGTGAAGCGCATCAGGTTTAGGTGAGGTAAGTTTTTTTCCAGTTTATCCGCAAATAGAAGCAGTCCCAGGACCCCTCGAACTAACCGATGACCAGTTCTTCAACTAGTAATACTACATATTACAAGCACTTTTTTTCAAATAGACTTTTAACGTGATCGATACTGTCATGATTTAAAAATAATAAAGAAACATTTCATTTCAAAAGATTTTTTGAGGAAGAATCTGAGTCTAGAAAACGTGTGATGAAAGCCAGAATAAATTACATGCAGGAGTCGGAAATATTAGAATATTTTCGTTTAATATGCGTTCAAATAGAATATGTTCTATAAATGATTGGAGGAATTTGCTACATAGCAGTGGATGGAACAAATCTTTAAGTCCTTTGCAACAAATACTGGCAACTCTACATTGGTTGAGAATGGACCCCAATACCATGGAATTGCCAATATGCGCGGTATCAATAAATCAACTGTCTGTAGGATTGTAGATCGGGTATCAAATGCAATAGTGAAAGAATTTTTTGGCCAGAAAACCATCATGGTTGCTTACTACAGATTCTTGATATTGGAGGCTTTCCTCAAGTACGCATTGGTGAAACTATGATTAATATAGATGCCACCACAATTAATGCAGAGCACCATATAAATCCGTATGGAAAAAATGCACTTATCGCAATCATGGTATGTGAACCAGACCGGAGCTTTTATGCTGTAAATTCCATTTGGCCAGGTAGTGTACCTTATTCTCTGGAGTACTTTTGAAATTTCCAGTTATTTCGAAATTTTGAAGCTGGTTTTCGTCCATTCCAGTGGTGCAGTAATTTTTGCGGACAGTGTTTACCCATTAAAGAATGGCTAATCCCATCACTGTGACGAATTTCTGATAATCAATAAACACACGGAATATTGTGGAAAACAGCTTTGGTGTTCATGAATTTATCTTTGATTAATTGTATAAAACTTTTCTGAAGGACAAAAAGGCAAATGAAATAATTTAGAAGATTACAAAACAAATTTAACCCACTTTATTCCTTCACCAATAGGAAAGCAGATAATATTTTAGCTTGTTATCAGCTCTAGCTCTATCAACTCGTAAAACTAATAATGAAGAATATTTATTGAATTTTTAGCAATCGGTTTGTTCTTGTTATTCCCATTGTTCCACATGCATATGTATACCGCGTATACTTTTCAATACATTAAACTTGTGATAATTAATTTTAAATTTTAGTGCAACACTTATCAAATTTACTTAGCAAAAAATGATAAGATTTCGCGATTGATATGTGAGTGAAATTTTAAATGTTTTTCGAGCAACTGTTATTACTTACACTTATCAAAAAACAAATAAACTGATAATTTGTTAACTAGTTAGTGATAAATGGTTGGTGCAATAGGGTTCTGCTAAAACTTATCAAAGCACCAATTAGTGATCACCAAGTGATAATTTTCCTCACATTTTTAACTATAAAATTGTTATCAGAGTATCCCTTCAAATTTGTGCCAAAGTATCTTCGAAAAAAACTTCTGTTCGTGCCCCCCATATCCTAGTGCCTAAACGGGGGCCATTTGGACAAAGACGGCTAGAATTAGGAGGGCACACTCAAGAGTATTCAGCATGTACCGGGTAAATTGCAGTTTTGCATTATTTTCTACTAGGAACAAAAAAAAAAATCTGTGAACTTCCTATTTGGCTTACCAATAACATGTTTCGTACACCTGCAAGTACCCAGGTTTGTCCATTGTTTCTGATGCTTCATGCTAGCATGATGACAGCTTTGATGAAAGACCCAATCGTTGAGGTGACAATACCAACAGCCGGTTGTGGTTGAAGAAAGGAAGAACCAGATCTGAATCGGGCTAGCAAGTCTGCCCTATCATTCCCCATGATAATCGTATGCCCAGGTACCCACAGCTTATTCAAAGACGTCATGCAATTAAATGTTATCCGAGGACCAATCAGAGTCTGACTGAAAGGATAACAAAAAAAAAAAATAAATCCCTTAGCTCATTTTGTTTATATCACCAAGAAATCACTGGCGAGGCTCTGTGGGTTGCTGTTAAACTACAATATCTTACTTTATACGTTTGCTGTATTTATATACCTCCTAATAGCTCCTACGAGTCTTACAATTCTCTCTTCTCTGGGAGTAATTGACAGATTCTACAATTACCTAAAAACTCTCGCGTTTTATTCTTGGGGGACTTCAATCTCCCATATCTTTCTTGGTATTTAGACGGAACTGAAAATTGTATGTTTTCTTCTGGTGTTTTCAGTCAAGCAGGCCATTCCCTGATCAACAATGTGTCTCTGTACTACCTAAGCCAATTTAATAACGTAAAAAATTTTAATGATAGGATTCTGGATTTTGTATGGACAGATATCGTTCAGAATGACATTCACATGTCATCATCCATATGCCCACTTTCACGGATGGGCCCTCATCATCCTCCACTAGACATTAATTTGAATATCTCTATGTCAGAACCATCTCGTAATGAATTTATAAGGAAAAGGAACTTCGCATTGGGAGATTACACTGGTTTGTGTAACTACCTCAATGGTATTGACTTTTTCTCGGTTATTTCGACTGATCCCATACAGTCGTTCGAGAAGTTTTACGAGATAGCCAACACCGGTATTCGATAATATATACCATTAACTAAAAGTAAAACCAACAATTTTCCGACCTGGTATAGTCACCAACTGATTAAAATTCTTCAAATTAAAGAAAGATATCGTCGTAAATATAACGTTCACCAGATCCGGAACACTACAAAACTTTCTCCGATCTTACGAAATTATCTAAAGCCTTACTAAATCAGTGTTTCAAGAGATATGTGGGTGCAACTGAGCTCTCATTTCAGGAGAACTGCAAAGCTTTTTGGGCTTTTAATAAACATTTCAGGAATTCTAGTGCTTCTCCCAAAGAGATGGTCTACAAGGAAGTTACCTCGTCATCTTCTAGACAAATCTGTGAATTTTTTTCTGAATCCATTCTTGATTTAACATCTTTTCAGACTTACAGTAATTCTGTTAACATTAACTTAAGTTTCATTTCTTCTGATAATGTACTCGATATATTAAATAACCTTAATTATAATAAAAATCCCGGACCTGATGGTATTCCTAACCTTTTTTAAAAGCGGTGTTCTACTAGCTTAGCGAAGCCGTTAAATACTTTATTTAATTTATCAATATTTAGAAAAGTTTTTCCACCAATATTAGAGAATGGGTTCGTTACCCCAATTTTTAAAGCAGACGATCCTAGATTAGTCACTAACAATCGCCCAATATCCATTTCCTACGCACTGGCTTTAATATTCGCAAGAGTTATTGTACAATCAGCTTCTTCATCAAACTATGCCTTTCATATCAAACTCGCAGCATGGATTCCTCCTTGGGCGCTCGACGGTTACAAACTTAGCTCTCTTTACTGATAGCATGGCTTCTGCCCTGGATGAAAATAAACAAGTTGATTCCATACACACTGATTTTGCTAAGGCCTTTGATAAGATTCACCACAATCAGTGTCTCTTAAAAATGTTAAAAATTGGCTTCAATATGGACACTTTCCTTTTTTTCCAGTCATACTTGAAAGAAAGAGAGAGTATGGTTGTCTTCAACGGCTCTCAATGTAGTTCTTTTGAACAGAAATCTGGTGTTCCCCAGGGTACAATACTCGGTCCCTTTATTTTTTTAATTTATATCAATGATTTACCGACTGAGATTACTTCGGACATTTTGTTGTACGCTGATGACGCTAAAATTTTTAGAGTAATTAACGACATCCGTGACTGTAAGAGCTTGCAAGATGATATTAAAAAACTTGAAATTTGGTGTCAAAACAATCATTTGGGTCTTAACGTAGACAAATGTAAGAGCATAACATTCTTTAGAAAACGTGACATAATCTTATTCCACTATGAAATTAACGATATTTCTTTATCATATATCAAAGAAATAAAAGATTTGGGAGTTATTTTCGATAGAAAACTTCTCTTCGCTCCCTATTTGAACCTTATTACTGCTAAAGCTTATTGTCTTCTGGGTTTCATTTTTAGGGTATGTAAGTCTTTTAAATCAAGCGCCTTTTTTATTGCTCTGTAAAATTCTTTGGTGAGAAGCACTCTAGAATACGTGTGTCAAATTTGGAGCCCCTTTTACACTTGCTATAATAATTTACTCGAATCTGTTCAGAGAAAATTCACCAGATTATTATTGTATAAGTTGGAACATAATGAGATAGATTATAATGCGAGATTAACCCGATTCGACATCTTATCTTTGGAGCGTCGCGTCGTAGTGTTTTTCTTGATAGCGTATTTTTGTATAAAATGCCGCCATTAAGAATTTTATGTATTGCTTGAATTTTGTTTTTTGCTTCTCTTCTTTTTTATTTTGTAATTTCTCTTATGTAACTTACTTTTAAGGTAGTATCTTAATGGACTTGTCTGTGTACTATCTTATTAACTTAAAAATAAATAAATAAATAAATAAATATCAAATTTCCATTGATTACCATATCGGAGGCTGCCTTTGCTGTTAATGCGATGGCGAAAATCTCAGTCCGGAAAACAGTAGTGAACCTTTCAATTGAATACTCCAACCTAATGTTAGTAAATACCGACACCACCAGCCCCTAATTTATGTGGGAGTCCTTGATGACATTTTTTTAAATAGGATTGTCTGTGATTAAGATGAGTTAGTACCAAGATTTGCAAGTTTCGTACATTTTTCAATGCGAATTTCTGGTAACCTATTTGTAGCAGAATAATGATTTATATCTTAAATTAAAGATCACCACGGAATGGAGATATTAGCTCGAAAACTTATAAAAAATGGTAAAAATTGAAGTTTTTTAAATCAAATTTCTGTTAAAAGGTATTCTCATTTCTTTAGATTCTGACTGTTTTAGAAAGACAAAGCCTAGATCTAACAAATAACGTCGAGTTTTTCAATTACAGCTGTGCTTTTTTTTTGTCATTTGACTCTAGTAGTACCTACCTGTTCTTTCTCCCGATATTTCACCGACGAGAAATTCGAATATTTCATTGAGAGTTGTTGAAATACAAAGTAAAAGGTTTGTTTAACAATTATGTGCAAAATAAATTCAGGAGAGTAATTCTCGTTTAGAATTTTAATTTTATTTGAACTGCAAATATCAATTTTTCGTCTTAAATTGTATGGTTTTGTTGCATGTTAAGTTTCTGTCTTTTACGCTAGATGTCTCTAATGTGGTCTGTGGTCTAGGTCCAGGCTAATTATATATGAAGTACTT
Organism: Dioctria linearis; assembly: GCA_963930735.1. NCBI lineage: Eukaryota > Metazoa > Arthropoda > Insecta > Diptera > Asilidae > Dioctria > Dioctria linearis. The sequence goes on along the minus strand of OZ005742.1, from coordinate 37,191,988 downwards.
TCAGTAGAGAGAGGACACAAACCTACGTATAGTAAATTCTATTGCCTAACTGGAGCATGAACTTTCAGTATTAAAAACAAATTTTATATTAAACGACTTGTACCACTGCACTGTACGCAATTTCTTAGCTTACTACACTATAGTATAAATTATTGAAACCAAATACTTCCTTTGATGTAATTCTACAACAAAGCAATTACATTTATTATTAAATTTTCGACAAATCATTACTGATTTTGAGTTTTCCGAAATAATCCGGCATATAGTGAAACACTTTTCTCTTTAATTGGATTTCCTCTATTGACATCTTTTTTTTCCTTTTAATAATGATTTTTAAATTCGACAAGTTCGTGGTCATTTTCTAGGCTCTGTGGGTGGAATACGTAAAATTTATCCTTTCCACATCCCTTTTTAAATGCTTCTATTTTCTCTCGTCTCTCGAATCCTCATATTCTTTGGCTAAGTGTTCGCAGTTCTCGTTATAGCTGGATACATACTCGTTTCGTACCGTACTCCCTATTGGAAGGCTCCAACTATTTTCTCTTTAACAAATTCTAAGATTTAAGAAATTATATTGCTCTGTTAGTGTTTATCAAACTTTAATGACCAGCAGGTTTTGAATGGTGGGGAAGGGGATGAGGGTATGTGTTGTGATTCTGTCCTCTCCTCACTTCAAAGAATAGAGTGCTACAAGATACCTTGAACTGAAACACCCTATATAGAAAAGAAAAATATGCACGAATATCTGAAATAAGTTCCAACCAACTGTCAGAAAATCCAGAGTTAGGAAGATTAAAATTGACACATTGAGCGATCGATGTACTGAAACTGACTAAAAAAAATAAACACTAATGTTGAATTATTCACTTGAGCTTCTTATTGGGGTGATATTACATTTTCAAGAAGTAGTTTGATATTTCCTTATTTAATCATGCATAATAATTTGCGAATTCATTTCAAAACGATTTCACTCATAGTTTTTGTGTATTTTTTTATAAATTATTTACTGTTTGGCTTGTAATTGATGAACATATACCTAGGCCTTCGGGACAAATTTGATCAAAATAGATATGGCAAGTAATAATATAATATTAAAATTTTGTGGTCAAAATGACCCCATGTGAGTGAGAATAACCGTAGATTTGTATCAAATTATTATTACTGATTTTCATGAAAAGTGGTTTATCATATTGATTGACAAATGATTTCGGAAGGACGGACAGACGAACACACATTAAACTATTTTTGATTTTATTAAAGCAGGATGATATACGAAACTCCGGACTAATGCAGAAGGTAAAAAGGGATAGTGAGACTAACTAGAAGTTGCAGATGTTAAGAAGTTGAATCCTTTGGAAGGGGAGAAGCTTTGAAAATATGGTGATGATTTAAATTTTGTTTGAAGAGATAATCCTAGAAACTTTCGAATATTCTACAATTTTTCTCCTCTTGCCATTCCTTTCGAAGTGATGGATCAATAAATTGTAAAAGTTAAAAAGCTTAAAAATCTCATTCTCTGAAAAATATAGGTATTCAATTACTGAAATTAGTGGCCGGGTTCAAATGAAGATAAGGTGCAAAAAGAATTACATTTTGAGCACAAGGTATACATTTGAAACTGAAGTTTTTGGTTTTTTTTTAATTGATATGAAAAGCTGATGTTGATGATGTCATTTCTGAAAATAAAAAAAAGAAAATTGGTAAAATGAACAACACCAGGAGTAGAAAATTTGTGGATCGTTGAAAACTTGAAGGGTTATCTAAGGGTTTGTCCGAATCCAAGTCTTCGTCCTCGTCATATTATTACAGCTGTTGACGTAACACAACAAGCTCAGCTATTATATAGTTAGAAGACAAGACCAACCTAACCTGTCCGAATTCGTGTGCTTCGTGTGACGTTTTATTAAAAGCTTGTGCAGTTTTATTTGATGCTTGTATACCTATACCTTCCCGCCGTGCATTAATCAACTTGAAAACAAATTATAAATTAGTTAGGATTATATTTAAAGGGCAGTCATATATTTCTTGACCATCATAAATGCAGTCGAATTCACCAAAAAAATTACAATTAAGCTTTAATGCAAAATATTAACCATAATTTTATTAGTCACAAATTATGAATGCTTTATTAATAATTTTGTTTTTAAAGGAATTGAAACAAGAAAAGGCCTGCGCAATATTTATGCTTCACTTCGTCAGCGTACGCCATTTCTCCATCAAACTCAAAACGAAGGTAACCTGTCCGAATTCGTTTGCTTAGCTTGATTTCGATAGCCAGCGAATAAACATAACGTCCAAACATGTTGTCTATTTAAATAAGTTAACTCGAGTTGACTCGGTGACCAGATGTCTAAACTGTTATACAAAGTAGCAAACCTCAGGGCATAGACATGGACTCGGATACGTCATTAGCTGTAATAACAAGATGAAGACGAAGACTTGGACTCGGACAGGTCCTAAGTATATAAAAAGTTTTAAATCTTCATTATAGTGTGAATCGTTCAGGTCTTATAGGGTAATCTATATAATAAGAAAGAAAAACTTTAGCGCCACTTACCTCCTTCAAATGATACATTTTTGATCGAAGAAATAAAAATCTGGTTAAAATGATTATTTTTATATAAAAACCAAAAATGAAAATACATTTTTATTAGGCCAAAAATGCATACTTCCCTTTGTTTTGCATATCGTCTTGAATTCCCTTACCCGAAGAGTTTTCATATCGAAGAAAAACACAAGGTTCTTTGTATTGTCAATCTATTGAAAATTCAAATACCTCTCGATACAAGATTATGAACATCAGAAATTTAAAAATTATTTTCGGAGCTTCTTTATCAATTTCTGGCATTTTTAAATAACTTTTATCAACTCACTAACCCCTGAATAAATAACTTTTTGTCCGAACACCTCAGCGCCTGAGAGTGCCTTTCGTGACAAAAGCGTTTTAGGGTAGTAAACGTAAATGGATTTACATAGGGTTTTTCGATTTAGCATGAGTGAATGGGGAGCTTTTCGATGGGGCAAAATTTCCTTACGTTTTGGGAGCTTTTGGGGTGGGGGTGGTAGCTACCACTCTTGTTGGTTGTCTAATTTGGGCCGTATGTGATATGAGTGAACATTCGATAGGCGAGAGTCGAGATTCGGTTATCGAGATTCGAGATTCGTGAGTTGAGAGCGAGAGTGGAGTGAGTATAGAATTTATTACTAAAACGTAAAAAATAAGACTCATTAAAAAACTTTTAACATAAATAACTTTCGTAAATAAATTGCACTAAAATGTAAAAAATAATTTTTTCTTTCTCAGTGATATACATAAGAAAAGTTTAACTGCAGAATAAGAAATAGTACAATTCAGATTAAATTTTAAAAGTTTTGGGCATGAGTTGCAGTTAAAAAACTGATATTATAGTTATGGAAGCCCAAACTTTTAACATTTAATCTAAATTATAGCATTTCTTATTAAAACAACGGAACTTTTCTTGTGTATATCACTGAAAAAGAAAAAAAATAATTTTTTACTTTTTAGTGCAATTTATTTATTTCAAAAGTTTTTTTTTAATTTATTTTATTTAGACTATTTTAGAACAATGATTGTAAGCTTTTTTCAACTTCCAATGTAGTATTAGATTGATATTGCAAGGAAAATCTATTAGAAACGTATATTTCCAGTCAGTTTCATAAAAGAGTAAAATACTTTGTTTAATTACCGTTACAACAAAATTTCATCTTTGCTCTGTTGCCTGTTTTCGCTGGGGTACCTCAAGATTCGGTCTTAAGCCCTATCCACTTCGCCCTCTATATAAATGACCTTTCTTCTATTGTGATGTCAATAGCGCTTCGTGCACTTGCATGCCGATGTTATTTAGCTGTACCTTAGAGGATCGGCCGTAGGCCATACTTACAACAGAAATGTGTCTTTAGCGGTTTTTGTGCATATCATTTTTACGTATATTGTGGGTAGTCCAGAATAGCTTCATTTAATTGGATTTAATATGGATTCCGAAAGCCAGTTACCTCAGAAATTTTCTCATTTAGCTCTGTTTGAAATTTAAATTTTTACATTGCTATGAGTCTTTTGAGAAAATTATTTCAAATACTGAAATTTCCATAATTTTTCGACATATTACCTATATATCCACTTTTATTATTTCTTTCTCAGCTCTCGTTTTCTCAGCTTGGCTGTCTGAAAAAAATATAGATGTTGGAGTTCTCGCATCATCTGTTTAGGCTTTCCTGATTTCCTATCTCTACAGCGTAGACTTCTGCCTGAAAGATAGAAGGTACCATCTAGAATGGAGAATTCCACCCTCTATGCGTCTATATTGCTATCCTTCTTGGATTCCTCTTGAGCCCGTTGCGGGAACAGAAGCTATCTTTCTAATATTAGGCTTCTCTCGTTTTTGGTGACATGGGAGCTTCTTTCGAAAGGAAATCGTTTGGCCATAAAATCGGTTGCAGCTTCTAGGCCTCTAATGTGGACCTGCTTGAGGATGTGTATTTGACAATCGACATTAAGTATATTAGAAATATAGGTGGATAATATATAAATAAAAAAGTGATTTAAAATGATGAAACGAAATATTATAAAATATTTATAAAATAAGTAAAACAATTTTTTTTAAAGATGATAAAAATTCAATAGCCATGTGTAATATATCCTTGGATAGCTCTTTTGAGCTGAATAGAAGTTAGTATTGCACGTAGTTCCAAATCCCTGTCCGTTCAGAGTTACACTGTACTATACATACCAGTTTTAGCATTAGCCCAATAACGTATATATTTTTTGTTTGTTATTTCATAATCCACTGCCATTTTGTGCATCATTAGAAATGAGTTAGCGTCACATGCTACCCAGAAATCAGTTCACTCCTTCCTCCCTCTCTCCCTCCGCTATCGGTTAGAGGCAGGACCTAGAACTCCAAGGTATTGTATTTTTAGCAACTGTGCTAATCAGACCTGTCATAGAATACCAGAAGTTATAAAGATACACACATTTTGTGAAAACAAGTTGTACATTCCGGAAACGCTAGCGTGTATCGAGTTGCATTTTTAGACCGGGCGCAATTGTTACCAATTCGATTCCATGTTGGAGCAAAGTTCCCCACTAAGTCAGAGATGTAAAAATCCAAGAACCGCTTTAGATATATTTCTCCTATAACTCCGTACTGGTTCTGATTCTAACAAGAGACTTGCGACATTGTTTAATATGTCAAGGCAAAACTTTAAGCGGTTCATTGCTATAGCAAATCAATGCCTAATCAATGACTACATTGTCATTCATAAAGCACTAGATCCTGTAAACAGAAATGATTTTATAGATCGATACCTGACTATACCAAAAGCTATATATGGAGATGATGAACACATGATGGCAATTGTAATGTGCGACGGGAATTGCATATATATAAATAAAAGTGCTATTACTCCTACTATTGGAGCGGATACTAGAGTCCATACATTTTGTTCAGGCCACACCAATATCCCTCGATGATTCCCTGGTTCTTCCCCAATATATGCTCCTAAAAAAGATAAAAAAACGAAAACACAAAGTATCTATTCAAAATTTATTACAAAAAATACTTATCTAAAGGGACAACAAACTCTCATCTGCAGACCATTTCACGTCTGGAACAAACTTGAAGACTGCAAGCCGTGCTTTTCTATAGCACACTTAGTCTAAAAAACAATTAAAAAATCATTATTAATAAATAGATGAAGTATAATTAACAAACTTACCATTTCATAACCAACACGTCCTTCCAATTATTTACGTTGGCTAATGTTATTCAAATGACATTACATGACATCAGATGTTCTCGCCTTCGCCGCAGTCAGAGTTCAGTGCAACTTTAATGGTCCACTATGAGGTCACTGCGGGACACCACCGTCAAAGTTAACAACTTTGAGAACGATCGTTGCCAAGGCAACTCATCGTGAAGCCGAAACGTAGCGGTTTGCGGTGGCTATAAAAAGGCCACGACCTGCAGCAGAAGCACCCATTCCCAATTCAGAATTTGATCTGAACACATCAGAATTTACTCTGATTTTCCTAATTATCCAAACCAAATTTTGCTTCCATCCAAGTAGGAATTTACTCCTACTGCAGAAATTTAATTCTGCTATTCTCCATCTCCCACCTAAGTGGGAATTTACTCCTACTGCAGAAATTTACTTCTGCATTAATTCCACCCCACACCTAAGTAGGAATCTACTCCTACTGCAGAAATCTACTTCTGCTTTAATTTTATCCTACGTCTAAGCAGGAATCTACTCCTGCTGCAGAAATCTACTTCTGCTTTATTTCCATCTAAGCAGGAAGCTACTCTTGCTGCAGAAATTTACTTCTGCCAAATTATAAGTATATTAGCACAGCTACCGTGCTTACACGTGTAGCACAGAGCTTCTACTTTATTAATACTGGATTTACTTCCTCTTTTTTTTACAGAAATAACGGGAACAGACCTCAGGGGCAGCATTTGTGTTATTTTATTGAATTTTTTTTATCAGTATTTGAACTCACTGAATTCTTTGAATTATTGTAGTAGGCTAGGTTAATTTTAAGTGTTGAATTATTTTACATAGGTTAAGATCGCATTAAAAAATGAATTTGTGATATGTAAGCAATATATAATTGAATAAAAAATTTTATATTTAATTTTATAAACATGAGTTGTCCTTTAAACCGGCACCCCTCTTCACTTGAGCACAGATCTCTCACATTTACTGGGATCATCATTTTATAAAGCTTACTTTGTGCTGCACATTTATAAAATATTTTAACATTAGCAAGAAATAAGAAAAATTAATTACGGAGTAGTTTTTATTAATACAAATCTTTTTCTGCTGCTATGTATGTGGCAAAATTATTGTTGGGTGCAGTTCACTAGTGATCAGATGAAAGTCAATTCCAAAATCGCCTCCTCATAAACACTGTAAAAAAATTAAAAAAATACTACAATTCCCTAAATTTAGACACGTTTTTTCCTAAAAATAAATGTAATTTTCTGTGATAGAAAGGGAAAATTAGTTTAATTTCCCCAAATCAATGGAACATTCAATGAATGTAGGTATTTAGCATGTAAAATTACTGAAATGTTAAGCTCTGGATATAAGGAAGAGAACATTCAATAAATATGGTATTATGCTACAGTTTTAATGGAGATATATTTTCGTTTATATAATTCACACTTTATTTTTGAAAACAAGTCATATATTGTTATTCAATATTTTTTTTTGAGCCTCTGAGCGTGCCCAGCGCACCAACATCATAACTTCCGTATTATTTATGAAATAAGCTCTTCAGCTCATTCTTATGTTTTTTAAAGGGGTTTGTGTTCTATCACCTATGGTGGAGTGTGGTGCTATCACATATTCCCCACATTTTAGGGAATATACCCTACACTTTAGGGAATGTTCCTTACATTTTAGGAAAAAAAAAACTTGAAAAATCCCTACATTTTATAAAATATTTCGTACATTTTATGAAAAAAGCCTAATCTAAGTTTTCCAAGGTGCAGCTTTCCCTAATATTATCGACAACTAGGTAAGCTTTGTGGCATAAATTGTTGCCACTCACTTTAGGGAATTATTTTTTATTGTGAAATTCAGATTTTTTCTGATATAAATTTAGATTAAGTTAGGTCAGGTTAGGTACAAGGGATGTCACCAGAAGTGCCTCCTGTTTCAGTTAGACCAGTAGTGGGTACATTGTGTCACTTGTTCTCATGGGATAACCTTTAAAATCGCCCTAGATCCATCCTGCTTTCATTAGAAAACTCAGGATGCATCCGAACTCGTTGCGATCGTCTAGTGATAGCTAAAATTGATCCTCTTATACCAACTGATGAGCCTCGGCTCATCGTAACTGATATTTAAATTTCCATTTGTTTTTTCGAAAATATTATGATATGCGTAAATTTTAACGTATGCAGGTCCTACTCCAAGTAGTAGGTGGGTATATAAATTTCAATTGTTAACATATTTTATACATCACGCAGCAGAATATTAAGATGAATTCAGTGCATAACAGACATTAGAAATTATTGTCTCGATGCGTGACTTGAAACTCCCCGCGCAGCCTAATGAACCTGAACCTTTTAAGTCAGCCCCAGCATTCGGGTACAATTCTTGCCTTGCTTGAGAAGGAAGGTGGGAAACAGCCAGAGCTTGAACAGAACAATGAGACAAAATGGGAAAAATTTGCAAACTATCATGGACAACTCACTCCAAGAAGATTGCAAGATGCACAAACAACAACGACCTCCTTCGAGCATATATACACACACTATAAGATGTCGGTTAATGCTAATAAACTTAAGACCATTTTCTAGATGAAGAGGAAGGGGCTTGACATTTATTTACTTATTTAATTTTTTTTTTATTTTAATTTTTTTTTTTGTATTTCGTAGGCTGTTGCTCGCCTATGTTCCTTGTGCAATGAAATCGTGCAACCATCTCGGTGTATCGCACTTCAGGGCACGCACGACTTCACTGGGTGAACAGGAATTGCGAGTATTCAACACAATCAAGTACAACGCTCTCAGCCCTAGACAAGTTCAAATTTAGATGCTTCAAATAAATGAAAACGACTGAGAATTGGTTGTACTTTACCGGTACTGACCCCAGGTGATCCACTTTTTGTACTTCCTTTTTTTTTTTCATTGCTGAAATTGCGTTTTCTCATTAAGCTGGTAAGTGGGAATTTTCTATTATTTGAATTTCTAAACTCATCAATTTTTTAATGGTGATGTCAACTTTTGAGTTTTTTACTTCCAATATTTGTTATTGTGAACATTTTTAACCCTCATCCGGTGGCAATTTTGCAAAGTTAAAAGGCGGCAGAAGTACAATCACAGTATATTCATAAAGTAGAACAGCTCTGTCGAAACTGTCACATGAATAGGATGCTTCTATAATGTGACTATATACTTTTTCTTTCAATATTTTTAACTAGCACACTAGTCAATTTTTAATACAAAAATTCCTATGTAAATCTAAAGTGGTAGAAAAAGAACTTACAGCATGCACAAACTTGTACTAGAGAAAAAAGGGCAAAATGACAAAAAAAAAGTTAAGAACAATTTGTTCCAGTTCCAGTGCCATTCGGCTTGATAGAACTGTCAAATTGTCACAAAATTATTATAGCCATTTTCCCTGTTACACTGTACATAGAATGAACACCACTTTACAATCAAACATCTGTTCAGTAATGGAACAATACAATTGTAATACTTTTGCCGAGATGTGTACTTACATAAAACTAATGCTTCTCCCAACCATTATACAACTAGCTGCTGTGCGCCCATTTACTTCCGTATCATACTTAATAGTTCCCTCTTATGGGAAAAATTTTGAGGTTTTTTTTGTAATTAAAATTCTAAAATTCACTTTTCAGTAGTTTGTTCTAAACTGTTCTACTGTAAGTATATAGTGCTACAATATTGTAGGTACCTTCAAATATTTTGTATGAAAACTCTCAATGTAGATATAATTTTTGTACGATAATTTGGTACTTCAAATTATATAGGTCATGTTTTGTGACATTTTTCTTACATTCATGACTAACTGGATAATTTTTTAGATTTAAAAATAAGCCATGATTCAAAAGTCAAATTTTACCTACAGTTTTCTCACAATGATAATAAATAACGTCAGGGATGGACTCTCAAACCCAAAAAAACAACCTGCTCTACAAGCAGATACCTAGAACAGCGATAACATACTTAAGTAAACATTTCACCTGATGGATCCATTTCCAATAGATGTCGCTTGTCCTTTTCTATTATTGCACGTAACAATACTGTTTTCCAGAATGGTACACCATCTCTAAAAATATCTATTGTGGTAATTCGAAAAGTTTCTACTGATATTTAATAATATATGTAATTAATTATTTGTAGTTAATTATTTAAATAATACCGAGAAATTTAAGGTTTGAAAAGCAAATTTATGTTGGAATTAGAAGATTTAATAGTCAATTTTATAGTAGAAAATATATTCAGAACAAGATTGTCAATTGTTCTACGATAAGGAGATAAGAGAAGATCTGGAAATAAATGATGCGTGCAGTCATATAAGATTTGTAAGAGGGGAGATGGCGCCCATTCAATATTCAATAACAGTACTAATATTATATACAATATTGTGCTAAGTAGTATTCTTACTATTAAAGAATCATTCTGGTTTAAATGCTAAAAAAGGCTATTTGTGTAAATTTTTTTAAAAATTTATCGTAATAGATATTGATATAAAATTTGTTGAGCTTAATAAATACACTCTCGAAATATATAAAACATTTTTTTAATTTATTTTAACCACTTTTCATACACAAAAATATCATCGAAAATGAAAACGAAAAAATCAAAATTATATAGATTTAGTATGACTCTCGCGAGTTCTATGGATATTAATATTTATTGATAAATAATGAAATGGCTGACATTTAAAAAAAGCAAAAATGTAGGATTTTTCAAAGTTTTTGCCAACAAAAAAATAGTAAAAATTAAAATTTTAATATGGTTATGGAAATTTTAAAAGAAAAATCCTGAATAACGTCCTCGAAATCCAGGAATTTTGTGAGGTGCAATATTCAAGATGACCATTGTGGCCATTATTTATTGTTCAACTCTCGATCAAAATCAAACAAGAAAAAACTCCTTTCTGAAGAATAGTTTGCTGCTGGTATACATAAATAGTCTGGAAATAATATCAATATTTGGATATACTGTTTTGAAATCCATATTGTTGAACCACTCATATGAGTTGAGAATTGGCTCTTTCTTTGACAGGCAATGAAAATCATCATTTCGTCCTCCAAATTGTTATCAATATCATTGGGATAGTTTGTGCGTTTATATAATCAAAAATCAAATCCGTCATTAAACGGCATTCCAGAAATGACAATTTCATATTAAATTCTTCATAGGACATTCTTCTTTTGATAGTTTCTGTTATAAAACAATTTATAATAACTTAAAATATACAAATTTGAAATGCGTTCCTCCCATTCATTTTTTTTTTCATTTAATATGTAGTTTTCGCATCTTCTGTTTTTGTTTGTTTTTTCAGTTTTATATCCAATTGCTTTTGTCCTACTTATCTTTTTGGCTTCGTCTTAATGTTTCTAAAATCTTTGTCGTACAGATTCAATTATTTCAATCACTTGTATGATATTTACTTCAACTTCTCGCGGACCATCTTGTAGAAGATAAACTTTTCAAAGTGGCAATTTCTCCAGAACTTGTATTCCATTCAAACGTGTTGTTGAAAATCAAAACTGACAGTGTAAAATGTAATAAAGAGAAAAAATTTGCAGTTTCTAAGCAGAGCTTTTTTGCCTACTAAATTAAGGGAATGTGCTGAGCAAGGAACAGAGTACGCTTGGGGAGACATTTCTTTGAACTAGGCTTGTAAACCAATACATATATATTCCTGTCATATTTGTCACGTTACCGGAGGACTGTCCGTGACTTGTTTTCATATCTTAGGTCAAAGATAAAAATACGTTGATCAAAGCGTTAAACATATCCTGACCTTTATGCCCAAGGTTTGGTATAAATGTCATGAAACGTTCTATCATAGACCATCTAGACCATTGTCATGCTTAATATACCGTACCATCATTGCTAATACCGAACACAGACTTGAAATTTCAATATTAACATATTGATTTTGCAATTATATCAATTGCAATATAAAATTTCAGAGACACACTTGCGGTTTACGATTCTGAGAAATTATTTAGAGAAATTACATTTGATTTATCACTTTGTTTGTCATTTAGTTTGTCATTTGACTTAAGAAAGTTCCGCGCACGTACAGAATGCCAGCAAATATTGTGAAATTTCTGGTCTATATGGAAAATAAAAATGAAATAGACACTTCAACTTGACAAGAGTCTTTTAAATGTCAGAAAAACTTGAAGCCAACACATTGAATAAATAACTAAAAAGGAAACGGCATATCGGGTGAAAACGTAAGCATCTCGGCGAAATGTATTAGTGTGCTATGTTTGTATTCATTTCGTCATGGCAGTAATGAAATTCTGACATTCTGAAGGGGAACATTTTTTATAATCCAAATTCCTATGCAAATAAACAAATTTTTAGCTCCCCCTTATTTTCAGATAATATTTCTTGGCGTTGCCTTTGTATGACTGGAATAATTTAGGCACCAATGACAATTCAATTGTAAACAAATAAACCGGCATTGGTAAAATGTTAAATCTTTTGCCATGGCTCTTTATTTTCATAGATATTTTACTTTTATTTTGTTTAAAAATATATAATTAATAAGTAAAGCTATTAAGCTTACTTAAAGAATGCTCTCCCACGACAATAACTCCGTTCGTTCCTGCAGCACATCACAGCTCACTTCATTATGATAATTTAAGACTTCGGAGTCTCTATTACACAAAATATTGTTCACAAAAAAATATTTCGCACTTATTTCACACTAATATTGGGTAAATATCACGTTTAATTAATTATTTTTCACAATATCGCGAGTTCAAATCCGAAACTTATTTTCAAAAAATATGAAATGTGAGAATGTTGAACTGACACAAAATAGCGACAAGGCCCTTTGTCATCCCCCCCCCCCCCCCGACCATAGGTCGCACTGTCATTGAAATGCTTAAACACGTACACTGTATTCGCATGATACCGATGATACCTCGCTTCCTTATTAGTTATTTATTCAATGAGCCAACATTGCAGTATAAAATTCGGTTCTAAAAGGTTCGTGTATTAAATGATTATGGTTTATAACTAGGGTCATATGGCAATAAACTCCTCTACCGCGTACATTCTTCGCAATTTCAATATTGAGTTCCAATTTACTACATGCTGAGTATACACCGAGCGTATACCGAGCTGTTTCTCAGTATATAGAGACTGACTTGCGGTTTAGCACAAATTGCAATATTGAAATTGTAAGTCTATCTCCGGTATGACTGGTCATTATGCGGAAAATATTTCGCTTTATTAATTTCTATTGCAATAGAATTAACAACTGTTTTATCCGTATTATCAATAAATTCTTCATAAATTGTCGAAGACACATAACTTGTGGTTCCAGATCCTTTCCCGCTATAACGAGCGATGTGTTCGTTCAGGTAAAAATTTAATCTCCAATGAATCAACCAACCACTGACATGTATATATAAATGGACTGATTGATATTCTATTTCATATGGCAGACATTTTGCACTCAAAATAATACTAATGAAAGAGAAGATAATATTACCATCTAATTGAAATTTTGTTTTTAAGTGCAAGAGTCCATTAAACTTAATCGAAATATCTCGTTATACTTCGGTGGAAAATAATGCTTGCATGAAAGGAGTAAAATTAAAGTTGTGCATTTATTTTCATGCGATTTTGGTTCAAAGAGCGGTCCATTTAAATTCGTTCCTACAACAATAATTTCATTAAATTTTACGTTAGAACTCGAACCAAGGTTGATTATTGGTTCGTTCATTGGAGATTAGGCGTAATGGGCAGAGTATGTAAAGAGCAGTACTGCCGCAAGTCTTGTCGGATCCAAATTGAATGGAAAAACGGATCCAAATTTCACTAAAATTTAATTAAAAATTATAATAAGCCCGAAAAATTACGAATTAAAAGATTTATTAAAAAAAAAAAAACTTAATCACATTTTCATTATTTGTTATAATTAGTCAATAAAAAAAAGTACACGCTTTCCGTATATTTGTACGCAAACTATTAGTATGCTATTTACTCAAAAAGTTATGCTGGCTATAGCTACAAACGACAAAAATTCCTGAAAACGGAATCCATAGCTTATTATTGTCCGGATTTAACTCCTTGGCAAAAATTATAGACTGAATTGTGTCCATATTAAAGTTATTTGAGTTTTTGTTTTTAATCAGACTTAAATAAGAAAATTTTCTTTCTACACTCGCTGAGCTGTAAGGAAATGTCATCAGGTCCATCATGAAACTGGAAATATTATGAAATATATACGTTCCATCAGCGCATTTTTAAGCTTCAACACTACTGACCAAATTCTTCTGGCTTGTCCTTATTAATATGATCTAACATACGTGTGTAGTATTTAAGTGTCATTTGCTTTGTATTGTTTAACTCGTTTTTACGTTGGAGAACCATATTCGAAAAATCATTGAGAAGTGACAATACACTTGAATCTGGCTTCAAGCATACTAATACTACTTTTGCGTCTAATAATGTAAGCTTTTTAAAAAACTGTGTTCTAAAAATCAAATCTTTTTTTAATTTGAGTTGCTAACTCAATATAAAATTTGAAAACACGTTTCTGTACAACGCTTAATTCTTTATTATCAATTTGGTTCTTTGCAATGAATTTATTAGCTTCATATAGATCTCATTTAATGCAAATAATTAGCACTATTAAGAAAATCAAGTTCAGTTATTTCAAAGTCAAAAGACTGAATTTTGAAAATTGCTTTCCTTAATAGGATATAAACAGTATATTCTCAAGGTTTGAGACTAAAACTCTGCATTCATTTCGTTAACAATTTTTAAAATATACGAACGAAAGAAGAAATATATTTTAGTCCCAGGTTTGTAATTGCAATTTATAAGTGGTCAAGGGGCAAGCTTCCGTTCATTAATTATAAAATTTTTTTCAAAAAGAAACGAAAGTTATTTGGGAAATTGTTTTTTAAAGTCCTTAAGTAAGAAATTAGTTAGGTGTCTGATAATGGATCCATTTAGACAAATTTAAAAGAAAAACAGAGGATCAAAGTATCCAAATTAAGGTTTGAAGAAAAATTGTATCCATCCACTGCTAAAGAGCTGTGGAACTTAATTGACGTCGCAGTCGCGCTGTACATTGTGCAGAGAATATTTAGTGTAACTTCTATCATCATCATTATGGCAATAGTTATAGCAATTTTTTTTCCGTAATGTTGTGTTATTTTTTTTAAAATAATTTTCTATTTTGTATAATATTTGATGGTACTATTTTTTTTTCTATCATCACAAGATTGCCGCCCTAGTAAGCCTATTCCTAAATCCGTCTGTGATTAAGAATTTTGTTAAATTATTAAATTTTGTTTTGTGAATTCTATTAAAACCTTTATCTAGATTTTTTATTAATGGCTACATTTCGTATTTTCTATAAATGTTACCAGATATATTACACAAACGAATTCAAGCCTATCTGCCCTATCTGGAAATATATGCGTATTCAATTCAGATTACAATAAAAGTTACATCTCAATTATTGACTTTTTCTCTGTATCCCCGTAATCGAAATCGAAAGTGTCATGATATGTTTTGGGCCAAGTGAAAATAGCAACAACAGCCCGTCTGCCTGCCAACAGCATTGATCTTCCACCAAGATTTTGTTTTTTCTTGCCTCGGTATCTCTCCTATCGTTAGATAATGTAATCGGCAGAGACTTTAATTTTATTCTTAGACTGGTTCACTACCGCACTTCACATCGGAAGTAGCAGCACCAGCAACAGCAGGACCAGCATTCAGATTAAGTTGTCTAGAGATGTCGCTTACAGAATCTGCATAATATGTTCCTAGGCTATTTCAATGCAATGTTTAAATGCATGTTGCAGAAAAACACTGGAATCGGTTATAACTATGTACCTACCTAGAACAATAGTCGGGATAGCAGTTTACATATGTTCTGTGCATTGCATACCATACATTCATTCCTCAGTATACATTTGACCAGTAGCCTCCCTCATTTCTCAGAAGCTTCGATTATTTATCAATTGATAACTGCGTCTCCCGAGATAAAGTGCTGGGGATACAAATCTGTGTACAAGAAGTAATGTGTGCACGCGCCTTGCTCTTGGAATTGGGATGCAAAACGCGCATCCTGTTATCGGCTTATATTAAATTCTGTGTGGTTTTGTATGGCCTTCATTTGTTTTACATTTTCTTGAACAGTTTATATACATACGTACATACATTCATTTAACCTGTGCACATTTCAACGAGCACTTACATATTATAAACGAATTTGCTGGACCGACCGGGACTCCGATAGCTGGAAATCCGCATTCAGGTGAGCGAATTAAATTGTAAAAATTTCACCATAAATGTGTTTGATTTGATTCAAAAGTACAGGAAGTGGTAGAAACTGAAACGGTTCTCTGGTATAGGTGTATACTTGCACCTTTTAATTTTATCAGGTGCTTAGAGCCGCCCACTCGAATATATCACTATGTACGCAATTCACATTCAGATTGCAGTGAGGCAATTAACCTGTAATTATCATTGTTTAGCTGGAGGACAATTAATAACGTGCGCAATCGGACGTCATGCCACACACGTGAAAGTGCATTTTATATATGCATTCAAAGAAGAAACGCAGTGAAAAACAACGAACAAAAATACTTGGCCAGAAAGAAGAAAAATTAAGACGTGGGACGTGGGCTCCTTAAGCATCACGACTTCAATCCTCTTTTACTACTTCTTTTAGTTAAAGAGTCTCAGTTAGTCCAGTCACAGATGCTATCACATTTCAGTTCTGTAAGATTCGTTGCAGTCACTGGTTCAGAGCAAAAGTTCTACTTTCTGAGGTTATTAGCGAAATTCCCATTCTCATCTGGAAATTTAGAAAGATGAGAGAAAATTAAGACAAAATGTTCCCGGTTTTAGAATTTATTGATAGACCTAAAATGATTTCGATTTGATCTTATTAGGAATCTTAATAATTTATTCTAGATGCAAAAGTTGGTAGAAAACAATCTTAAATTTTAATAGAATTTAGCTACACTTCAACTTGGACAAACACCTTGATATTTTTTATGCTAATCTTTCTATAAACTTAAGGACACCCCAGAATCTGTAACTTCTTCGAATCTAGAAAGTTAAAAAAAAAGTAAAAAACAAAAAAATCATAAATTTAAGAGAGAATCCCTTTTCTAAAAACGACCAACGTTAGCTAGTTTTTTGTTTTATATTAAATAAAGTGTAGGCGAGAGCGTGGCAATACTGTGCACCGTATTTTCAAATCCGGTAGAGGGAGTAATGAGCGCCCGGAAGTGCTGTTGCGTAGCGGGAAGAATGCGAAACAGATAGATACAGTCGGGGAGATTGCAGCTTTATGCATGTGTCTGTGGCGGATGCTTATGTCATTTTATATACTTTTCTTATTATATCGTAGACTTACTAAAACTGAGGTAAGTGGAATATGTTATTAATAACTTATTTATTTAAACTAACTCTAACTAACTAACTAACTAACTGAATAGCTCATTTCCTGGGCTATATTTTAACATCAAATACTAGCATTTAAACTTCATTGCTTTTAGGTTAGGATTGAAAATGTGGCGTCATATCGTCACGGGGCAATACCGCGCAAGGGCAAGAGCAGGATTAGCTCATTGGGTTTTTTGGTAGAAATCCATCAATCAGCGCGAGAAAGCCTGAGGCCACAAGTCTGAGTCGCATCTCAGCTTTTAATGCGGGTGAAAACTTCAAACTTTTTTTCACTAACCTATCTTCTGTGATGGCATTCATTTAACGATTCGAGAATTTATAATTTCGATGAGACAGGAATATTTACCGTACAAAAGTCGGGGAAGATTTTAGCACCCAAAGGACCCAAACAAGTCAGCTTCGCAATAAGCTGGAAGCGAGGGAAAACCATAACGGTAAAGCTCCTAATAGTGCACGGTATTCCCCGATCCCTTGGAGCAATGCTGTGCAATGTAACAATTTCATAAAATGGGTTTTACAATTGAAAATGGCTCGGTATTACAAATATGGAGCCAAACTTTTATAGAGAATTATATTTGTCACAAAACGACATGAATTCTTGCTTTATTTGAGTTTCCAAATTAAAGATTAAAACTAATAAAGCTTATAAGTGCGCGGTATTACCCCGCTCTCCCCTATGTGGCGACGCTTCGTGTCGGTTTGACCATTTCTAAACCCTTGTTCCAAACTGTATAAAGCGGGTCAGGTTCAGTACTTAGCTCACCGCTAGCCATATCTTGCTGAACGTAGAGAGCCGTAGCTAGTTAGACTGGAAATCGAAGGTAAAAAAAAAAAAACAATGTAAAACAATGTTGTTCCCTTTTTTCATGCACTAAAAGTTAAAGAATTATAACAAGAAGAACCTTCAACTTAATGCGCTTTAAGAAAATAAATAAACTTTATTTTATTGAATTCAGCATTTAGTTCACCCCAACAGGAGTTATTTCGCAGTGAAGCTCACAGACCCACTAGGAAGATAGGCGATACTCTTCACGCTGTCGAAGCAATCTAGGCGACATTGATTCGACTTGACCGAGTCGATAACCCAAGATCATTGCCCACAGTATCGTCATCTGCATAGGGGTACCCTCGATACATTGGGGATCAGCATTTAGTCACCGCTCAGGTTGTCATTGGGACAGCTTAGAGCAGCGACTATATTTTCGTTTCTCGACTAGATCTTCATACATATGTAGGTCATATGTTTATGTTGTCAAATAAGCTTTTTTAAAGACGTGTTCTTAGCCATTTACGGTTTAGGATTTATTCAAGCTGTTGGTGGACCAGAGTACACAGTAACAGGCTGTGTTCTTCACGCATCCGCACTATGACGAGGTCATGTTGCTTCTTATGTTAAGCAAACCGCAGACACGAGATTAGTAAACGATCTTTCCGCACAATCTTAGCAGTTCCCAGTGCTGGACCATTTCAAGACACCATCCATAAATATTGATCCAGGTTTCGTTTCTGGAAGCCATTGTCAAACGATATCTTTGAAGGCCTCACATCAAAAACACATCGTTGATTGCTATCCATCAGACGGGTAGTCTCAACCTCCACTAAGAAGTTACATATATCCGCTGCACTTATTCACTAGCTATACCTACTTCCGCAATCGAGACCGTAACATCAAAATACGAACTTTGAAAACACTTCAACAATACCTACAAGTGTGATTATAACAAGCTCTGACTGTGGCGGCTATTTTCCACCAAGGAAAGAGCACCCACCAAATGTCTTTAAGAATATTTGAGTAGTTTTAGCAGCTCCTTACTTGAACTGCTCGACAATTACCTGAGGACCAATTGTGATTTTTAAAAGGTCGTGAGGACGAATGTGATTATTAAAATATTTCAAATCCACTCCTGTGGTAGTATCATCCTCCTCCTGATACATGGATATGTTCCTTATATAACTTCCTTTCTTAGTTGACTGTGTCCGATAATAAGACCAGTTGTTTTACTGAAATTTAAGGGTCCTTCACCTTTCCGTGATGAAGGAGCTGTATTATGGTATGGTACATACTTGCTCTGAGCATGAATCGTGGTAAGTACCCACCCTTCCTTCAGCAGCACGATTAAGCTTGAGTATAAAGTGAGTTAGGTAATTCGCCCATAATTAGTTTCGGATCTATTAGAGGAATATACGTTTTTACATGGGAGAATTATAGTGCAGTGCCACAGATTTTCTATAATAACTCGTGAAAAATGAAAGATACAAAGCCAAAATAAAATTTACGTAAGAAAAGAAAATATAAAAGGTGTTGTTTTAATATTCGGGATCAACTTGAAAAATGAGTACGAAAAGTTGATGTTTATTTAAATCAAATTAAAGGATAAGCGCTTCTCTGTAAACAAATAGCTTCTAATTTTTTGTTTTGCAGATATCGTTCTTTAAGTTAATCTTCTATCTGAGAAATAGTTTGGAATGCACGTTTGCAGGTATTGTGATCCACTCCGAGAACCATTCCATCAGCACAGGCACAAGAAATGGAATCATTATCAGCCAAAAGACATAAATGTGAACATCTATGACTACTACATGAATGATTAGTTTTGGGATGTTGAGCGGAGTGATAAATGGTGATGTCATATATGGTTCGATCCTTAGTCAGTATCTTATGATGTTTCCCACTAAATTTATGACATGAGTGAATACTTTTCGTTCCCCAATCTGACCAATAAATTTTGTCTTCAAAAACTGCAATTCCATACGGATGTTTTAGTATATGCTTGAGAACTACACGCCTATCTGAGCCATCCATTCGAGCACTTTCAATACTTCCTATTTTAGCATCAACCCAATATATCCTTCCATTAGGTATGTCAAGAGATATACCATTCGGCCAATATATATCGGAAGTAATCAGTGCAACTTCATTTGATCCATCCATTGATGCCATACCTATCATCGGATTTTTACCCCAATCTATCCAAAACATAACTCCCTTAGGAGGGTTTAAGGCAATACCTCTAGGTTGATCGACATCCTTTACAACTAAGATAGCGCAAAAAAATCCATGATTAGAACATATAGCGATATGCTTCATTGTGTTATCTCCAAAGTCAAGGTGTCAAGTCCAGGTGTTAAAAGTATTTCTTGATGGCTACCGTCTTCACGTGCACTTAAAATACTTTCAAACTGATGCTTAATGTCTGTCCAGTAGATATTTGTGCCATCAAAATCGATGCCTATTACCTGAGAAAGATTCTCCGTTACGTGATATACATGCCTAGACTTTAGGTACATGCCAACAACAGTTTTGGCTGTTGTATATACAATAAAAGTGGTTCTCTTCCGCGGATGACATATGTTTTTATACCCAAGATGAAATCTATGGGTATACTAAGTTTATAATGATGGTAGAGCCAACTGGATTGGACACCCATGCATAATTATAAAAGTTATTTTGATTTTAGCATGTCCGTCCGTCTATCTGTCTGCCTCTGCGCATGATATCTCGAAAAAGCTTATACTTAGAGAGCTGAAATTTTATACACGGACTTTAAAAAAAAAGTAAAATTAAGTTCGAAAATGAGATAAATCGGGCAACTCCTTCGTAGGGTTGCCATTCAAACATTTCGTTTTTCACTATATATTTGGACACTGCCTGAGAATGCTTCGACATAGGGAGAGGGAATTTGGTAGATGATGTTTTCATAGTAATTACAAATAAAATTTCAAAAATAGACTAAATCGGGCAACCCCCTCGTGGTGTTACCAGATAAAAATTTAGGTTTTTTACGTATACTGTTAAAACGATCAGTATTAGACATTTTTATTGTACTACAAACTTCTTCAGAATATGAAATCATGTAAAATTGGTTGTAAACATTTTTTTCTGTCCAACGAATCGTTCTAGAAATATGTGCGAAAAACCACGTCAAAAATCATACTTGCACAGATGGGTGGGTGACCATACAAAATTACATACGGGCATTGATTTAGTAGGGTATCATAAGAATTGGTCTTTGACCAATTCTAGCATTTTTACATTATCTATTTTTTTTTAATTTAAATTTGTTTTCACAGGTACACTCATAAGATCTGTTCTTATTTTTGCACTCTTGACTGCATACACCATAGTTTTGGAATTCGTTTATATCTATGAATTGATATTTCAGTTCATCAAAGTAGTACCCGTTCCGGCAAATGCAAGTTGGACGCGATGGAAAGATGTGGCATACACTGGAGCAGGGACAGTAAAGAGAACTACCGTTGGATTATTCATTTTTCCACATTTCGTCTTTATCACTTCCATCGCAGCAATCAAGGAAATTATCACAGAGTTTATCTAAGAAAATGCAAGAATTGTCATCCTTGTACAAATATTTATGATCCTCTACTTTGCAGTTCGTTACTAGAAAATGACGTTAACAAATTCAAGTTATGTGTAAGTATTTTTTTTTACTCCCTACATAGGCATTTCCACCTCTGTGAATGGGTCTCTTATGATATTGGTTGTACACGCAGCCTGCGGACCTCTCAACTATCTTTCAGAAATAAATTCATCTAAATGCGGAAAGTCTAAAAATCTAAAACATATGTGACATGGAATTTGGTTTCCAAATAGAACAGATCTGAAAGACTGAAACACTTGAAAGCCAACAAGATTCATGGTGATTGGTCTATGACACTCACAAAAGCACACAGTTGCAAGCTGTGTTCTATGGTTTAATACGATTTTCAGATATGCCGAGGCCATCGAAAAAAGAATCATAATTAAATTTCCTGCAAAATGAACGTATAATTCAAATTTGGATTTTATAAAGCGTGTCAGCCGTCTATGGATGTTCTTCGACATAAAAATTTACGAAAATGCAATTGGCCTGAGAATCTGGATCAACTAATATTTGTATAACATTAGAGCCGAGACTTTCGTCGACTACATGATGATGTCCACGTCCGTGGAATGCTTGAAGGTCAGTATAAGTACCAAATGAGGAACGCAGTGTTACAAACATTTTCCTGCAAAATAATAAATATTATTTAAAACGTGGTTTTTGTATATTTTCTTGTTATTCATAAAAAATGTTCTTTCGCGAATAGCTCAATCTTTAGACAGTAAACGGGTTTTTCGAAAATTCCATAAAAAACTCTGAGTTTGGCAAACATACCGTGAACTACAATACACCTAAACCGACTATGAAAATACATCAAAATGCGTCTCTACTCTCAAATAAAATAACAAAGCACCAGGCTAATACCTTCTGAATTGTAGAAGAATAGATAAAAATGAGTAACTTACAAAACTAATTGCATACCTGAAGAATCACAGAGGCACCACATCACTATCCTTTCATCAGTACTTGACTGGTTATATACTTTCAAATAAAACAACAGAAGAGCTTAACTCTGAGTTCGACTTCATATTACGAGATACTCTGTAATTTTAATTCAATGTAGCATAGTGAGGTATATCACATACATCATCTGTTTCTTAATAACTATACTCCTAACGCAGTGTATTATCACATTGTAGTAAAAGTAATAACTAATATAGAATATTCAACTAATTGGTTATTTTCGTGATGTTCTTAGAAAAATTATTAATTCTACTCTATAATTGCAACGACTTTTCTTTCAAGTATTAAGTACTGCTACGAATTGTTTGAAATTGTCGCTTCGTAACTAATTTCGAGCAACAGAAAAGTTTTGAGCATATGAAAGTTGAAAGCTTGTTAAAATCCAGCAGTAACTTAAATATAACAAAAAGGTTATTGTAACGAAATAGGACAAAAACCTGATGAGAATTTTCTATTTATCATGACGTTTTCGGTATTTTTTTTCCTGCACCTAATTGGTTATGTTTAACTAAAATGTTAAGAAAAGAGATTACAGAAACATACAGAGACTAACTATTGTTTCCTGCAGAATTAAAAAAAAAAAAGTTTGTCATTAATACAACCAAAAATAATTCAAACGAAAATGGAAATACCAATTAAAGCATATTGGCACTGTACATACCTGTGTACATTGTTTTACACAAAATTAAAATTACTAAGATTTCTAGCTAATTTTAACATAATTACAATGAACATGCTGCGCTTTACTTAAGCTACTTTTAATTAAATAGAAAAATGATAAATAGATAAATGTGAAATTTGTTACTTTTTAGTTTAGTTTAGTTTGTCACACTTTAGGGTCACAATTCATCTCATCGTCATTATCACCACAGTCGTTATGACCATCGCATAAAAATTTGTTGGTGATGCAATGACCAAGTTTACACTTGAAGTATCCTTCAAGACATTCGTTGGTAGCTGGAATAAAACAAAATGGCAAATTGTAGCTCAGAAGGCAAATTTCGTAGGGACCTTACAGCAATTATCGTGCTCATCACTTCCATCAGGGCAATCCATACGTCCGTCACATTCCCATTCCTCGGGAATACATTGTCCGACAGTACATTTGAACATCTCTTTGCCGAATAATTTACATTTGTGCTCCTCCATGTTGTCACAGGTTTTCTCATCGGAGCCATCACCGCAATCATCGAGATTATCACAAACCGCTGTGATGTTTATGCACCGCCCATTATCGCATAAATGCTGATATGTGTGGCATCTTTTGTCGTGATCTAAAATTAATTGAAAATATTAGTTAAGTTGTTTTACCGTTGTATGTTACTCAAATAATAGACTAATTACCTCTAAGGACGAATCACATAATAAATAGATAATGATGGTGTGTAGAGAGAAGTATAACAAAGGCGTTGCTCTTATGGATAAAATTGAGACGGGACGAATGGAGACACCTTAAACTACGCGTTGAAAAAACTGTGGAAGAGCAACAACACGACATTAGGAACATAAGATGCACTGCCAACTATAACGTTACTGGCACGTTTTAGGTATGGAATACTTGATAGACCAGAGAACGGGGAAGTCTCCTCAGAGCAATATAGAATTATCAGGCAACTAGAATATGTGCGCTGGATAAACCTAATATTTCCTACATGAACTGGAGTCTGATGGCGCCTTACTTTCCAACGACCACCTAAACAACAGTCCGCAGACTGTAGGCTCATTACCATCATATATGTACTTACTGCGACGGATCTACCGCCGCCAATGTGAAATGATTGATTTGTAAGCTGGATATGTCTTAAAACTTAGGACACAGGTGGACTCTATCTTTCTCTTCAGGAACTATATAGGAATGAGTTCCTGGTCATCTCGTAAAAACGTACTTGGTTGCACATTTGTATAGTGGATCAGTCAAATTCTAAGATGATGAATTCCAACCATGTGTTGTTGGAAAGTGCCCATTCAGTATTTAGCCAGAGTGAGTTGGTCTTCTCGCAAGGTACTATACTATTCCCTCTAATCTGGGTATGCTAGTTGAATCTTGTGTAAATGATTTCTGTTTATCACTAGTCCATTATGGTTGCAGCTTGTGCATTCAAGTCGGATAACTTTCAAGCTTTATAGTATTTATGTGTCCGAGAATCAGGTCCGCTGAATCCGGTACGGAGAATTCGACAAAGACAAAGTTAACACTTCATTAGTAGACAAAACCTTGATCACTGTGTCCTTGCAATGATCTTATACTTTGAAGCTATCTTTCCATGGAGAACATCTAAAATGGAAGATACATATAGAAGAAGGGTATGGAAATTCCTACACCTATTATAAGATCACCTTCGACTACAAATGGGCCTCGATATACACGTGCACGACGCAAAGGTCTTTTCCAAAGTATGCTTAATTCTTCTTGTTTTACTTAGCCTACCATCCTTAAATCTAGTTATTGTCATTAACGTGGAGGACATATGTGATGATATCTAGTTGAAGCAGAAGTCCAGCTGTGTTGAAGATTCACGCACATATCATTGACGTTTATAGTACAAAAATAAAATTGCCTGTCCTACCATGCTTCATTAGTGGAGCTGCAGTTCATCCGGCAATTCTTAGTGAACATTTTTCACAATGATATAACTAAGGGGCATCCATATGGACTCCCCCACTCACTTCAGAAATAACGACGCTGATTCTTTACATGATCTCTCCACAAGTGGAAATCTACACATTCAAAGTGAGATATTGAAAAAGCAATCAGCTCATGACCGTACTATGTGCAGTACGGTAAGGTTCCAGATATGGGGAAAATCACTGTTCCTCAGAGGACGTGCCGAAACGGAGATATTAACTGATGCCAAGAGAACAGAGGACTTTATCAAGCATTGCAACTATTCGAGAACAAATACAGTCCACGAGTTGCTGCACTTTACCTCCAATCCAAGAGTTTCCACGGCGATGAAATTAATTCTATACCGATATGGAGGCACAAAAAGGAGATTGGTACCAAGGAAGTTACGTTGCGTACACCCAGAGGATGAATAAGATAGGGATGAGAATAAAGCAATCAGGCCCATGCTGTTACAGAAAAATTCCCAACTGACAACAAGAATTTTGAAGTTCATCGCATTTCATCAGTACACGGTCCCAGTTACACATAGATAGCGGGTGTTCAACATAGTGGAAAGTAAACCTGGCCATTTACGTACTTTTTAGGGAAGCTTCAGAGCCATACAATGAAATTTGAAGCTCTCAGAATCAGAAAAGTCGTATGAAATGCATCCACAATAGAATTATGGCGATATCATAAAAGAAAAAAAGTTTTCCATCTCAAAGAGCAGAGGCTCGGAGATTCATCACATATCACTACTATGTGACAGACCAAATCAAGAACAAATGAAGTTAGTATATGTCTTAGACTGAAGTCCTATTACGTTTGTATAACAGAGCGAGACTACTTTCAGAACAAATGCATGTGCTATAAAAATCCTGGGCGGCATATGAGGAGAAACGAGCTTTTTGAATAAGTGGTTTCTGGACAAGGAGCATAAATGAATCGAAAAGGAGCGGTCGTTTTGACCATAACACGACTCAATTTTGTTGTTACTAGAAATTTCAACATTAAATGAAATGAAATCCGTAATCTTGTTCTCGACAATATCGAGATAAATCCCAAAGACGAAGATGCAGTGAGGAAATCTGGCAGGTCTCAAATCCATGTGATTTGAAGAGTCAGATTTCACAGGGGATGCGTTTCTCTTGACTGTACTTAAAAATATGGAATCTTAAGTGGACATATTAGGCAGCGGTATATAAAGGGCACTCTGTTAATTAAGCAATGTGTCAGCCATGGAAATATGAAACTCCTCTTTGTACTAACGGATGAGTCTTGGATCTAGACGAGTCTTGGATCTAGACGAGTCTAGAGTTCATCTGTATTATGCAACAGCATCATTTTTATACTCCCAAAATGTTTTCAATTACATTTTCATAAAAATGGTTTTTAAGTAAAATCTAAATCGCGTCAAAGTGTTCCATTTGAGTACGACAATAATTATTGGCAATTATTGATTGGAGAAAGGATCAACGATTTCCTAATTTTCACTTCTTACCTTAATTGAATCAAATATCATTAGAAATTATTTGAATTCAGCATTAGAAAAAGATTCTCCATTGAAGACAACATAAAATAAATCTTCGAGGTCTGGTCCATTTCAGCAGCCTAGACCTAAAATAAGTATTCACGCTTTCTTTATCTTGGCAGTAAGATTGCGTATTCGCTTGGAACACATGGCCGTATTTCGTCCTCTGAAATAGTCAGACTGATCTAATAACACTAAATAAGCTTAGGAGAGCCCTCTTTAATTTTTGGGGTAGAGCAAGAACGTATCAGATACGATCTGTGTTTACAAAACTTCATCCCTGCTATATGCACCTGAGCATAAAGGAATTTTATACATAAAGTCTCATGTTGGATCTGAATGTACCGTTGTTATGAAATAGTTGTACCCGCGGCCTACGAACCTCACATCCATCATTTAAAGTCCGGAAAGTCTTTCTGTTAAGTATGATCAGCCATTGGACCATTTGCTATAAGCATACCTTTATCAGACCTGAGCATAATAGTTAGGAGGACTGGAAAGTTCTAGTGAGTAGATGAAGCAGTACAGTGCATTAGTTAACACTTGTCGCCTTACTTAGGACGGTACCACAAATTGGTTTCAGAGCACAATCTTTATAGAATCTATTACAGATTTCAATGTGAATAGTAAACATAAAAAAAGCTAAAAGACAAGTAGAACAGATCTTTAAGATACTGGGTCAATAGAATACTTGAAATTCAACAAGATGATTGGTCCATGATACTCACAAAGGCGTTCATTGAAGTTATGGTGTGCTCTAAATAAAATATGGGTAAATTCGACGAATTATTTCTCTTTTTTATGTAAGTCCGTAGTGTACTGACACAGTTGTAAGCTGTGTTCTATGATTTAATACGATGTTCGGATATGCCGAGTAAAGCGGAAAAAAAGCCTTCATTAAATTTCCTGCAATATGAAATTATCTATAATTCAAATTTGGGTTTTAAAAGCGTGTCAGCCATCTATGGATGTTTGTCAACATAAAAATGTTCGAAAATGCAAGAGGTACAAACGACACACAAGGGCTAGGTATTATTATACAGGATAACTGTCTATGCTCTTGTGACCTATCATCATTCAGACATGTCAAATTTGTAAATTTTAACGTCGAGCAATCCCAATCATTTCATATAGGGAATCTGAAGAGAAGGTTCTTTAACAGACGCAGGGGATTGATGTAAAGGTACATAGCTGTTTGAAGAAGAATAAACACGGAAAATTTCACCTAAAAGCATTTTTATAGAGTTAAATTACAAAACACAAGAAATCAGTGGAGATTTTAACATCACTGAAAAAGATATAACACCCACGACCACAATATCAAACCAAACAAACAATAATTTAGAGAATTACCAAACAATTCACAATCCTCCTCATCCGACTTATCAGCACAGTGAAATACGTCATCACATCTGGCATCATTTGGTATACAATCTGTTCCATCGTGACAGGCGAACTGATCAAAACTGCAGACTTTCGTAGTTTTCTCGGTTCCATCGCATCCTTTTTCATCTGATCCATCTGCGCAGTCTTTCCGTCCATTACAACGACGGGAAGATGTCAGACACTCTCCAGAACCACATCTAAACTCACAATCCAAAGCGTCAATACATGTCATGTTCGTCTTATCTCTGAAAACCATTCCAGCCGGACAGAGACAAGCTGAAGCAAACTTTCCCAGTGAGACACAAATGTGCGAACAACCACCATTGACATATTGGCATTTATGAGATTCTGCATGCAAAGGTGTAGACGCTACAATTGGCAGTTCATCAGGTAACCCAACATACATTGGCAACTCTATATCAAATTTCTTTATGGATCCCATATTTGATTTATGAGTGTAATGTAAAGTCTTGCTCCCATATGTTAACCAGACTAAATCTGTATCTACTATTGCCATCGTAACTGGTCTATTCAAGCGAGTTCTGAACAACCGACGCAATGATCCTTCGTAATTGGATAATTCAATTTTTCCACCTTCTGTATACAACCAAAATACTGTCTGAGAATCTGGATCCACTAATATTTGCATACCATTGGAGCCGAGACTTTCGTCGACTACATTAGGGTGTCCACGTCCGTCCATTGGTTGAATGCCAGTGTAAGTACCATATGATGAGCGCAGTGTTACAAACATTTTCCTGCAAAAAAAAAATAAACATTATTAAAACTTGGTTTTTGTATTCTTTTTTCTTATTCATAAAAATGTTCTTTTCTAGCTCCAGCTTTAGACTAGACAGTAAACGGGTTTTTCGAAAACACTAAAAATTCTGAGTTCCTGTTCGGCAAACATACCCCGAACTAGTGGTGAATTCTTTTCGCCTGAACTGAACCGTAACTCGTTCCGTTCCTAAACCTAAAGTGTTTTCTTCACCACACTGACACAAAACTGGTTCCGCACGTACATATATTCTTTTCACAGCGACTCTATGTTTGGTTTTTGCATCGGTTTTGAACTTTCCTGTTCCATGAAAATTTCTGGTTACGGTTCGTAGCTAAACGTCAAATCGAAAATATTTGTAATTAAAGTGGGGATGTGTGGACATTTTGTGAAAATACAATTATTTTATTGCAGTGGTTTATTTTTTATTAGAATCATAAAGGACGAACATTTTTCGGATATTCTATCCTTGCTGCATTCTTTTCAGCTTGGTCCCGTTCGGGACAAGGTTAAATTCGGTGAAGATCTGACAAATTTCTGGTTCAGTTCAATGCCTGTTCGGTTTTGTTGAAATGAATTCACCATAAGATATCCACACACACACATACCCTGGATGTAGATTATACAATACATCTAACCCGACTCTGAGAATTGATCGATAAAGAAACTACAACCTCTACGGCTAAGCATCAACATTGCAATATATCAAAACGAATTACGATTTTTTCCGTAACTAGTTTCGGGCCACATAAAAGTTTTGAGATATCAAAGTTCAAAACTTTTCAAAATCCATATTTCAACATTAGCATTGACCCAAATGTAACGAAATAGAACAAAAAACTGATGAAAATTATCTATAAATCATGACGTCTTCGGTGTTTTGTTGCTGCAACTAATTGGTTTTGTTTAACTAAAAAGTTACAAAAAAAAAAGAGATTACAGAAACATACAGAAACTAACTAATGTTTCCTGCAGAATTAAAAAAATAAGTTTGTCATTAATACAACCAAAAATAATTCAAACGAAAATGGAAATACGAATTAAAGCATACTGGAACAGTGTTTATGTACATTTTTTTACAGAAAATTAAAATTACTAAGATTTTAGATTTTGTAGCTAATTTCCGCACAATTACAATGAACATTCTGCGCTTTACTCAACCTACGTTTGGGATAGTTAATTAAAAAGAACAAGTGAAAAAGCTAGAATTGGTCTAAGACCAATTGTTATGATACCCTAGATGAATGCACGTATGAAATTTCGTATGGTCACCCATTTGAGTTTTTAGTACAATAAAAATGTCTAGGACTGATCGTTTTCAAAGTATATGTAAAAAACCAAAATTATTATATGGCAACACCAAGAAGGGGTTGCTCGATTAAGCCCATTTTTGAAATTTTATTTGTTATTACTATGAAAACATCATGTACTAAATTTCATGTCCCTATGTCGAAGCGTTCTCAGGCAGTGTCCAAATATATAGTGAAAATCGAAATGTTTGTATGGCAACCCCACGAAGGAGTTGCCCGATTTGTCTCATTTTCGAACTTAATTTTACTTTTTTTTTAATGTCCGTGTACAAAATTTCAGCTTTCTAGGTGAACGCGTTCTCGAGTTATCGTGCGCACAGACAGACGGACGGACGGACGTACGGACGGACGGACATGCAAAAATCAAAATAACTTTTAATATTATGCGTGGGTGTTCAATTCATTTTGCTCTACCATCATTATTTCGAGGGGTTACAAACGGAATGACAAACTTAGTATACCCCTATAGATTTCATCTAGGGTATAAAATGATCGATAAATGTGAAATTTGTTACTTTTTGGTTACTGACACCAATGCTCTAATTTCTCGGTAAGTAAATAGATAAATTTGGTTTTCTACACGCTAAGTGCATATATTTGAATAAACCGAACAAGCTCGAAAATAATTTACGCTTTTTGACGGGTAAAATGTAAATAACTAAAGCGTTACAACCAAGCCTTAAAATTTCGAAATAAAAGGAAACCTTTTCGTAACTAATTAACTCGCTATATATCACCTGGCTATCCAGATATAAGTAAGTACGAAGTTGAAGTAAGGAACTTAGGCAGCCCCTTTTACAATAAAACCAAAAAACTTTTTAGCTTTCTATATGGAAAATGAAATCTTTACACTTGTTGCAGACATTTTTAATCAGATAAGTATTTACTACTATTTTCAGGCCTTATTCTACCAAAATCACTTTTAAGAATAACATAAAAAACCGCCATTGTTACTCGTGACTTTACTTAGAGGTTTTTTTTTTTAGTCATGGTAAATTCCATATTAAAGGTAATATCAAGAAAGCTGACATTTGTCCAAAATAGGATTTAGTATATACAGTAATATCTCAATCTACACAAAAGCATGGCTGCAAAGAATAGGTGTAGCGGTAAAGTAATGCTATCTAAGCCTAGGATTAATAAAAATTTACAACTTGGTTGTAGAAAATAAACAAACAAATATAAAACTTGTTAGATCATACTTTATCTCAAATCCTGTTGACTTAAAGTTATTCTCTTTGATGACATTTCTGAAGGAAATTTATTATGTAAACAGGACTCCGATGGAAGTATCGCAGTACGCACAGATTAATTTATAATATCAGATACAAAAAATTGATAATTCCAAGCTTATCGACTGACTGCATACATCCTTCTCCTTTACTTCAATCCAGGATAAATTTAGTTAAGGATGGAAGCAATCATGTTATACCAAGGAGCAGTTTAATTATATTGAAGAACAAAAAGAAAATTTGTTATCTTCAAGATATATCAGAGCACCAAAGCTGTTTCTATTAACACTTAACGGACGGGTCACGTAAATTTACGTTTCCATTCTGACTTCCTAAAACGGACCACATGAATTCACGTTCTTGCTTGAATTTTTATTTAACTGTGTTTGCTCTTCATTTTTATGCGCATTGGGTTGTATCCTTGTTAATTTAAGGACTATCTGTCTGTTGAGCCTACTGCGCAGTTTTACGTTTTAAGTAGTATTTTTTTATTAATTTCGTAACCGTGAGAAAAAGCACAAAAGAGTTTTTTTTATGAAAATTGAAGAAATTTTTGTAGATAAGTTATCCGATGTAGGAAATAAAAATAATAATAAATCTGCAACGCGCTTTAAAGCCATACATACATGCTTATTTGATTTTCTTAAAAACTGCTAGGAAACCGAGAAAGCGACAGAAAACAACCTGTCTGTTTTCTGTTAAGTGTAAACTTCCATCGTCCTTTGAGGTCGGTAATATTCGTAATGCAGATTTTCAACAAATTGCATAGAAAATTTATATCGTAGAAATAATACAAGCATAATTCTCGAAAGAGAGGAACAATATTGAAAAGATCTCTTCCATGTTTATTTAGCGGCGTTGCGGTATTGATGATTTTCATGGAATGCTTTTTACTATTAATAAAATCAATAGTGAACACGAAAACCTCTATACAACAATTGATATGATGGTTCGACAGCTTCGATGGACATTCGAAAGATTATGATTATTAAGAATGCATACTTATGTCACTACTATTACTAATACTTAGTCATGAACGATGTTTTCAAATGAATGAACTTGATAACCATGTACTAGCCCATCGGCATCAAGATCATAGCATGTCGTTAGAAAATCTAACTCGCAGCAGTAAATAGTCCAACTGGCTTGCGACTTCATGCAGTCGAAACTATGTGCATAAACTCAAACTAGGCTTTTTTCACCCAAGTTATCTCGGTAGGACAATTACTGAATCTGCTTTTAGAAAAGGTAACAACAATTTCTGTATTGACAAATTAAGGACTGCTACAGTGCATATAGAACTCTAATTAAATCTTAATTAAAGCTAAGTCGCAACTTTTAAATTTCAATACGAAAATAAAACTGTTATATGGTTACAAGAACTGGAAGGTCACCTGCAATCCATAATTGCAAACCTTCAGTAATGCAACGGTGAAAAGAAAATGTTCACAAAGAAACATTCAAGGAAATTATCAGACGAAATGCAACTCTAGCTCAGGGGATAGTCAACTATAGCATTCTGCTGAATTACAATTTGAAATAAGGATCATGTAAATGGTACACTGAGGTATCCAAATTGGAAGGCACAACAAGCGTGGGTATACATATATGGGCGAAATTATCGGCTCGCTAAGGGACTGGGGCCTCATTCTTAATTTTTCAGGCAGAGATCCACTCTGAGCTCGCGAAATCAACTATTAGAGCATGCGAAACGTTAAATTCATTTGTCTCTGAATCTAAGCTGGTCGAGCAGTGTCAAAGAACTAACCAAAACAAATAAAGTCATATTGAACTATCTTTCGGCATAAGTCAGGCTTTGTGAGGACAGAATTAAAGGACCAAGATATTTCATGAAAACCATGAAAAAAATAAGACTAATAATGATTCGTATGTCATCATAGGGTAAGGATAAGAGTAGGGGAGACTAACTCACAAGGATCATGCGGACAACGTGACTAGAATTGATCTAGTGTATCTTTCGGATACCACATTCAGAATATGGGTAAGGTTGATAGAGAGAAGAGTAGATACTGTATACAGGATGATGAAATTTCTGAATATATGCTATGCAACTATTCCACATCATATATAGAAAAGACATTCCCATCGCAAACAAAGGGATATTACAAGGATGGCCGCTGTTAAATCGTGCATGTTCATAACAGATGAATCTAATCTTAATTCCTATATAAAGAAATTTAATTGAAATTGTAAGAAAACAAGATATATATATATATATACCATTAATTCATAATTTTATATGTAGATCAGGCATGAATAAAGGTTCATGTTATCATTGTAATAGGAAACCTAATTTCATTCACCTCGCTTCATGCAAAAATAAATTCTTCGTCATTATAATCTAAAGAAAGTTGACACTCAGCAATAACTGAGGAATTTATTTTGCATGAAACTTGCAATTTCGCTAGATAAGCAGTATCGGAAATTCTTAATAGAATATTGCTTTCTTTTGTTTTTGGGGTAGAATAAGTGGTAATGTTAGCAAAATTTGAATATAAAGTCACGGCGAGTAATAAATAAATTAACATTTGTTAATAAAATTTAGAGCGTTTTATTCAGTATCGCGTAACCCTTCTAGTTTTTCAGGCTTTTGGTATTCGGTTAAAGTGCCGTTTATACCACCATCCATAATAACTAGCAACCCAGGCAACTGTATTTAGCCTTGGTATATCGGTTCAAGTGCCGTTTATACCATCTGCGTTTTAAGGCTAAGAAAATATAGGCAAGACAAAAGAGCCTTGTCTCAACAGCCGCCAAGAAATTTAGAACAGCCTTTGGGGGACAGAATTAAAATGGCACGCGGAGAAAATATCCCGGGGGCTGACACAAGCGAAGAAGTTCATCATGGTTTTCAAATCGGTTTTCGGTGTACTGCCACCTTAACTCAAAAAATCCGGCAATTCTTGCGCTAAGTGAGACCAAGGTCTTTTCTGATGCTGATATTAATCAGTATCACATCCCTGGTTTCAGCTTCGTGCCTCTTTTTTCTCATCATAGAGGGATCGCAGTATATATTCGGAATGATGTGGCCTTTACTAATCTTCAAGATTTTCCTTCTGCCAATCCAGAGTTTAACTATATCTGGATTAGGTTCAAACTTCACAAACACATCATATACTTCTGTTTCCTTTATCGTAGCCCAAATATGTCTGATGACGACACGGTATCCGTATTTGACAATATCTCCAACAATATTGATCATTTGCTTTCTGTTTCCCCCTCTTCCGAAATCGTCCTGGCAGGCGATTTTAATGTTCATAATATACCGTGGCTCAGACATTCTTCTACCACAAGTCCTGCGGGCCGTTTCGTTGAACTCTTCTGTGAATCGTTTAATTTACAACAGCTAGTGGATGCACCAACGCGAATTCCCGATACAGCTGGTGATAAAGCTAATTTACTCGACTTATTTCTAACATCTCATCCGGACAAATATTCCATCTCAGTCGGTTCCCCTCTCGGAAATTCAGACCATTGTTTAATCACGGCTCAATTTACCACCTCAAACATGTGCCGCCCTACCTCTCCACCAACAATTAGGCTTCTTTGGCACTATAAGAATGCTGATTGGGAAAGTCTCAATCAGTATCTTAGAGAAATTGATTGGTCGGTCTGTTTTGCTTCGAGGGATGTTACATTAAAGCTTAATAACATTCTAAATCTTGGCATGCGTGAATAAATTGCATATTCCTACAGCAGATCTCAACAATAGCAAATAGGTTTAACAATAACTGCAACCAAGCTATAAAAGCGAAAGAGTCTGCTTTTCGTGCCTATCAATTGCATCCATGTCCGGAAATGAAACAAGTCTACAAGACAGCACGGAACACCTGCAAGTCCATTATCCAGAGAGAAAAATTTCTTTTTGACCAGAATATTAGACAAAGAATCTTGGCAAGCCGCAAAGGTAGCAAAGGTTTATGGTCTCTGGTCAAAACCATCAGGAACAACTTCACCAGTTCCTCTATACCTTCACTACTTAATAATGGTGAAGTGATTGTTGACTCCCTGGATAAAGCTAATATTTTAGCTGCTAGATTCGCTTCAAATTCTTGTCTTCCACCCACTTCACAAACACCTCGTGTGCATCGCCCGTGTGAATGTGTACAAGAGCCAATACACGTTCGTACGAGAGATGTGTTCAGGGTCCTTAAGGGGATCAACGTCTCCAAAGCCGCAGGTCCTGATGGTTTTTCGCCCCTGTTAATTAAAAGCTGTGCCTCATCCTTGGCTAAACCTCTGCGCAAACTATTCTACTTCTCTTATTCGACAGGAAAATTCCCAACTGCTTGGAAACTAGCTCACGTTCAGCCTATTCCCAAAAAAGGAGAGGGTAGCGATCCCTCAAATTATCGACCAATTGCGATCACTTCGATTCTTTCAAAGGTTTTTGAATCTATCATTAACTCAAAATTAATGAAGTATCTAGAAACTAATCATCTTATCAACGATCGCCAATATGGCTTCCGAGCTGGACGCTCATCTGGAGACTTGCTGACCTTTCTGACGGAGCGTTGGAACCGTAGTCTTCACAATTTTGGTGAGTCTAAAATCGTTGCCCTGGATATTTCAAAAGCCTTTGATAGAGTCTGGCATCCAGCCCTTTTAGCCAAACTTAAAGCACTTGGTCTCTCTCCTCCTCTTCTATTATGGATTGAAAGTTTCCTATCTAGTCGCCAAATACGTGTTGTATTAGATGGCGTTACATCTGAACCGCATCCCATAAATGCCGGTGTGCCTCTAGGCTCTGTTATCTCTCCAACTCTCTTTTTAATTTTCATTAATGATCTGCTTTCCCTTCCATAGTTTCGCAGATGACAGTACTTTCCCTTTCCCTTACTTTCAATCCCATCCATAGTTTCGCAGATGACAGTACTCTTGATTTCGCTTACTCCTTTGACACTCTTGCGGACTCTAGGGGGAACGCCGCATGTGTTAAAAGAGATTGCATGACTAGATCATTGAATAACGATCTTAACAATATCCTCGCTTGGGGCAAAGCGAATCGCGTCGAATTCAATGCATCTAAGACCCAAAGCTGTCTCATCTCATTAAAACAAGATCATAACTTAACCACACCCATTTCTTTTGATGGAGCATTAATTTCTGATTCACCGTCACTAAGCATTCTTGGCATTAATATTTCCAGTAAGTTAAACTGGACAGATCACATCTTCTCTATTGCCAAAGAAGCATCGAAATGTCTTGGATTTCTGAAAAGCTGTAAGAAATATTTCAGCCCGTCAAAACTAGCGCTCCTCTACAAGTCCTACATTAGACGTAGAATGGAATACAACTCCCATATATGGGCCGGGGCTGGTCGCACAGCCTTAGCTTCATTGCATATTGTCCAAAAGAGAGCCTGCAAGCTCATTGGCGATGTGGCAATTACTCGTCATATCGACTCGCTCGAGCACCGTCGCAATGTTGGATGCCTTTCGCTCCTTTATCGCTATATGCATGGTCAATGTTCTGATGAAATCTCTAGTCTAATCCCTTGTAGAATGATTCCTGCACGCAATACTCGCGCTGCATACCGCGCACATCCCTTAACCCTTCAAATTACTTTCGGCCGTACAGTAAAATTCCGTGATGCTTTTTTATCCCGAACGGTGCGAATGTGGAACAGCTTACCATCTTCTGTTTTTCCCCCGGCATACAATCTGCAGAAGTTTAAGGGTGACATACATCGGCACCTCCGCCATTCTCCTCATATCCCCTAATCCTTTTCCTATCTCCTTCCTGCCATGCTGTGCTTTGCGTCATAGGGTATCCCCTGAGCTTGGCTTAATAATATAAAAAAAAAATCACGTTTTCGAAACAGAGGATAAAAGTATTCCTCACGCTCAGCAGAAAGAAATTAAGGCTCATAACGGGCTTATTTAATGGGCATTGCCCACTGAGATATCATCCTTAAAAAGATGTGTAGCTCGTCCTATTACCATTACTTGACGATGAAGAAAGAAGTGAATCCATATAGAATAAGTATTGAATCGGCGAATCATAGCAGACTGCCTTGATAAAAGAATTTGATTCGCCGATCCTTATGATATCAACATCTGTTCATGACTGTTCATGAGCCGAGTAATAGTAATAATAGGTGTATCGACAGTAGATCCGAGAAAATTTCCAAAGTGAAGCTTCGACAGTTTAACCTCTGAATTCATTCTTCAGGCGAGCACTTTCATCTACTTGCAGAGCATGGATTCATGCTGAAGGCATATGCCACATTTTGACAACAAGTTAACAAGAATAAACATATACAAAATATACCTCCAAGACTAATCGAGTTTAAAAAAAAATATTTAACTACGTTCACCGGTGCATGTAAAGTTTAAAGATAATAATGCAAATGAAATCACTCACCCTTCTTCTGGTATAATGGCAAGCGCAACTGGTGCATCAGCCCCGGAGAAATGGTGAACAGTTGTCCTTTCCATATTGTTTAGAGACAAAACTTCGACAGTAAGACGCTGAGAATCAGTCCAGTAAAGATTGTTGGCCAAATAATCTACATTTGAAAATCATTACCTTTTGATTACGCAATATTACGAGAGATATTTCAATCAACTTACCAAAAGCCAAAGCTGTTACATTGCCCAAATTTTCGTAAATTAATTTCTTAATTGTCTTCTTTACCGCGTGGACCTCATAAATTATCCTCTGCACATTATCAGCTATGAACACAGTTCCATTTAGAGAGTTGAAAGCAATTTTATGTATGTACATCGGGAGTACAATGCCTTCGGCCGTCTTATGTCTACCGAATGTTGAAAGTTCCAAATGAGCTAGATAGTTTGCAATTCCTATGTATAATCGCTGCTTTTTCTGAAATTTCTCGCAGATATTGTGATCCACTCCGAGAACCATTCCATCGGGACAAGCACAGGAAAATGAATTATTTTCAGCTAAAAGACATAAATGTGAACATCTATGACTACTACATGAATGATTAGTTTTCGGGTGCTGAGCGGAATGATAAATAGTGATGCCATATATAGTTTGATCCTTAGTCAGTATCTCATGATGCTCCCCACTAAATTTATGACATGAGTGAATACTTTTCGTTCCCCAATCTGACCAATAAATTTTGTCTTCAAAAACTGCAATTCCATACGGATGTTTTAGTATATGCTTGAGAACTACACGCCTATCTGAACCATCCATTCGAGCACTTTCAATACTTCCTATTTTAGCATCCACCCAATATATCCTTCCATTAGGTATGTCAAGAGATATACCATTCGGCCAATATATATCGGAATTAATCAATGCAACTGCACTTGATCCATCCATTGATGCCATACCTATCATCGGAATTTTACCCCAATCTGTCCAAAACATAACTCCCTTAGGAGGGTTCAAGGCAATCCCTCTAGGTTGATCGACATCCTTCTTAACTAAGATAGCGCAAAAAAATCCATGATTAGAGCATACAGCGATATGCTTCATTATGTTATCTGTGAAGTAAATATTATTTGTAAGCCAGTCGATAGCCAAATCCTCTGGAGACTCAAGTCCAGATGTTAAAAGTATTTCCTGATGGCTACCATCTTCACGTGCCGTTACAATACTTTCAGACTGATGTTTAATGTCTGTCCAGTACATGTTTGTTCCATCAAAATCGATGCCTATTACCTGAGATAGATTCTCAGCTACGTGATATATATGCCTAGACTTTAAGTACATGCCAACAACAGTTTTTTGAGTTGTATACAATAAAAGAGGTTCTCCACCGCGAACGACACATGTTTTTCCATCTTTTTCTAATTTGAATTTTTTTTGACAGGTACACTCATAAGATCCGTTCTTATTTTGGCATCCTTGACTGCATACACCATAGTTTCGGCATTCGTCTACATCTTTGCATTGATTCTTCAGTTCATCAAAATAGTATCCTTTCGGACAAATTTCTGAAGAATCTTGATGTCGATCAGAAGTCATATCCAGTGGAACACAGGTCCTATAGCAAGTGAACTCGTATTTATTGCTGAGCGGATGCTGATTAAGTTGATCACAATTCTCCTCGTCATCGCCCATGGGACAATTCTCATAGCCATCGCAAACAAATTCCGTAACAATACAAGTCTTATTATCGGCACACTGATGCCATTTGGGCTGTTTGCACATTTTATAGGCTGCAAGCAAATAATTAATACAAAAAAAAAAAACGATAATGCTTTCTAAAAACAGCTCCATTTACCACAATCTTCTTCATCCGAACTGTCCGGGCATTGTATCTTTCCATCGCAAACATATTCAGATTTTACACAAGTCCCATCCTGGCATTTAAAATTATCTGGCGTTGAACAATCGAGAGCATTACAGGAATGAAAAATCACAAAAAACAGGAACAACACTTTTAGCACCAGCACAGCCCTAGGGAAGAAAAAATTGATTTTTTTTTTTTACTTTTAACCGTTTTAATCTAAGATTATCTAAGATTCTCAAAGATTCCAACAATATTAGTTACTTACATTTGGTATGCTCAAGCACTTCCAGAAAAATCCCCAAAAAAATGTTCTCCTTAGTGGGACAAACACAAGTGGAAGAGGTAAAACGACGACTGACAAAATGATGATGAATTTTTGCTGCTGTGGCTGGACCGGCTAATGATGATTTCTCATCATTAACAGTTAACAGAATTCCAAATTACAAAAAACAATTGTATTTCTCTGTACTGGACTGGGCGCTAGAAAAGTGCCACAGACAGAGCCTGATGAAAAAAAAACTCTTTTGCGACGATAGCGGTGTCAGCTTTCAATTTCGAAAAATTTTAGAATTAGCAGTTCTGATAAGAGGTTTCAATGCAATTTTTTTTTGTGCTTATTTCAATTCGAACATTTGGAATGAGCCCTGATTGTTCAATTTCAAGAGAAACAACATGTTTACTTTGAAAATCTTAAAATGCAATGATAAAAGTAGACTAGTGTTGGTGTTATCATTTATGTACTTAGCATATATTTGTCCATTTTACTGTGCTGTACATACATAATTAATCCATTCTTCCATTGGATCTTATTAAAATTAAATTTATATCGACAAGCATAGGGAAATTGTCTCAAATTTGGTGGTTTGTATGAAATCTAACAGATTTAAAGTGACTTAGGCCGACCACACACTTTCGAATTAGAACTGCTTCAAATTTAGGAATTTCAAACAAAGCAGGGGCCGTTCAAAGTATTTTCGTTTTAATTTGCAGTAAACCTCTTTAAACGGATGGGTAAATTGTAAGAAATTATGTGATGTATTTTCGACCTCAAGCTAAATCAAAGGAATACCACATTCCACAAAAGGTGTATAGCAGAAGCTCCCTTATAACTTAGAAAACTAGTCTAGACTGAAGCAGATTTCTTGCATTGGGATCCGCAGTGTGTGATTTTTTGACATGTCGTAGGGATGTTAAGATAAGTCCAAATTTATATTTTTGATATTGTTTGACCCGACCATTGTCCATCATCTTGAAAAATGGGGTTAAAATTTCTTTTTTAAATATCGTAAACAAATTTGATAGTTCTTAAAATTCTCTAGAATTTGTCTTACACAGAGTGTTTGGTCTTGGTGAGACGAACAAAAAATTAAATGGAAAAGTATGAGTAAGGGGTTTTGGCTACTCTTCCACCTAACACTCTATAACTGTTGTGTTATATGACTGAAGATAACTTTTATCTCAGAAGACAATTGAAAAATTTTCCCAGTTTTTTTAAAATTCAACGTATTTTCCGCCAAAATTTCTTGCATGATTTGGAAACCTCGGAATATTGCCTTTCATTGGTTTACACATGTAATGCAGGTAAGTACAAGATTATCTTAAGAACCTTTGCATGTAGGTATATACCTACATACATTTGCTCAAATGAAAGGTGTTTATCCGAGGTTTCCAAATCTTACAAGAAAGTGTTATAGTTATTATGCATTTTGGCGGATAATAGGTTGAATTTTAAAAAATTACGAAGTTTCTCTTATTTTAGAGATATATGGAAAGTGGTTTGATATTTATTGGACGCTTTCCTATCATCTGAGATCAAGGGCGGATCCAACCATTTGCTCTAGTAAAATTCGGTACCACATACCCACAAAATTGACATTATACACTTCTTGCGTGGCTTAGTGCTGGTATTTTTCATATAAAGGTCGCTTGCATTT
Organism: Dioctria linearis; assembly: GCA_963930735.1. NCBI lineage: Eukaryota > Metazoa > Arthropoda > Insecta > Diptera > Asilidae > Dioctria > Dioctria linearis. Next base: position 37,150,445 of record OZ005742.1, on the reverse strand, counting down.
CTTTCAAACATCATGATGCAATTTGTTGCAAAAATTAAAGGTGACGTTTTTAAACGTTTTTTTCCAATAATTTCTTTTCAAACCGACATATTTAAAAAAAGAATTGATGGGTGCTAATTAAGTAGGGTTAATATATGTATAACCATATTTGCTTTAAATTAAATATTTGGAAGAAAACTGAATCTAATACTACTAATTACCCCGGCTATGATAATTTTCCCAACATACGACTTTTCGTCAAAATACCCGGCTTTTGTTAGCTTTCGATCACAAAGGAGTACCTACAAATATTTCTCTTGAACGGAAAATTCCAAATTTTAAAATTTTTTGTGAATAAGTTATGACTAAAAAAGAAAAAAAATATAACAAATATCTTTTTAAACAACTATCTAGAATTTTACATTTAATTAAATATTAAAGTTTACATTTGTGTATACATTTTAAAATTTTCAATGTACACAAAGAACGCCCAATCAATGAAGAGTAATTCCATTAAATACTTTGATAAACAAGAGTTCCAAATTTCAATTTCGTGAAATTGTTATTCACTGTAGTGTTAAAATTTGAACTGCCTGGATCTTGCTTTCATGTATACCTTGAAAATTTTATAATTTATACACAAATGTAAACTTTAATATTTAATTAAATGCAAAATGAAGGGAATTAAGTGAAGAGAGAATGGTTTTTTTTTAATTTTTAAATACGGATTTAGAAGCAGTCTATTTTTTAAAATTATTTTTTCTATTTCATTTGATTAGAGTATAAATATTGATTTTATTAGATTTATTAGATTAGGAGATCACCCCCCGCCCCCTGCATCCGCCCATGTCTGATATGAAGGTCGTCTTCCTATCACCCTGTGAAATCCATAGAGTGTATCCATTCTTGTTTTTGCATGTCTTCTGTTCTATAGCATTTGGCATACCTAGTATATTCTTTGTACTTGTTAATAGCAACATTTAAAAAACATTTGAAGATAGAATTGCAATTCGAATTAGCGTATGTTAAAAATATACTTAAAATAATTTTATTATTAATTTTTTTTTGCCGTTGTAAATTTTCCCTTCACCACACTATTTAAAACCTGTCAACTCTGGAAATTTTCTATTATGCTTTGTTCAAATATAAACATAAAAGTAAATATAAATACATATAGAAAATGATCTAGAAAGGTACAAAAAACCTAGCATAAAACAAATAAGCAATTGCTTACCAGGTAAATTCTGCAAAATAAGCGATTGTTCCAATAATTATTGAACTCGAGACCATATTGCTTCCTATACAGTTCAATGAGTTCACTTTATTAAATTTATTACAATCATTATACTAAGTTGCTGGGTTTGTAATTTTTGGTTATTATAAAAACAGTACAAATGTAAGAATAATTGCAGTTTTAATTAAAGAACTCAAGTAGTACAATTAACTAGTTATTACTTTATGCCTCCACCCGTGATGAGTCCAATACATCCAAATTTAAACCATAAGACCGTGCTCTACCAGCAGAGTCTATTCTACTTTCAAAGTTCGTGACGTTAAAACAGTCTTTGTTTTGAATACATATAATAATTTCAATAACAAGAAATTAATGAATTTACATACACAACTTTCGCCAACTTTTCAAATATTTTTGTGCTCTAAATTTTCAATATTTCAATATTCATTATTAATGTTAATTCTTGCCACAACTGTACTGAAACTTTTAGAAATGAAGGATTGATCGTATTTCCTCCATTTGAGTTTCGCGTTGTCCTCTAAAAATTCTAATATCTTAATTTTCTGAGCAGATGACATTTGCCCTCATATCGTCTTCTAAGAAATGCTGTGACAGCGTCTATTACACACACCAAATCGAATTATTATGTTACTAAATTAGATCCCAATTTACCAGTAAGAGTTTTATGGAAAAACTTAAAAGAACAAATCCGGTAAGAAATCTATAAATTGTGATCCAAATGAATACAATGGTTATTTTGTCCAGTCCTCAAGCTGGAACGTTTCTGACTCTATCCCTTCAATGTTCTCCGGGTCGATTGGAACTAGTAGTAGGACTGTTAATTCGCAGTTCGATTTTAGTTGTGTCAACGAATTGGAAACTCTTAAGGCGTTCAGTAGCAACAAATCCTATATCACCGGAGTGGACGAGATCTCATTGAAGTTCTTGAAAATAATTATTTATTTTGCATTACCAGCTATCACTGCCATCTATAACGCCTGCCTTATGAGATCAAATGGCGGTTTTTCTAGAGTCTCATAGTATTCTTTCTGCTTCACAATCCGGATTTTGGGCCAAACACAGCTGTATCACTACGTGACTTAAGATAACTGATGATCTTCGGTGTAACCTTGACAATGATGAGGTATCTTTCCTAACATTATTAGATTTTTCAAAAGCTTTTTGATAAGGTGGAGTTCTCTGTTGCAAATAAAGATTGAAATTTGGGTTTAGTTGCAGATCGCTTGAATTTATTAAAAATTTTTAGTAAATTGATCTCAAAGAGTGAATATTGGTGAACACTTTTCAGAGTTTTTAAATAGAGGCGTCCCCCAGGGTTCAATACTATTATCTATGTATATTAATGATATAACAGAAGTTATCAGTCACAATAATATACATCTGTATGCTGACGACGTACAAATTTGTATCTCTAGGCCTCTAGGACTTATAGAAGATGTTGCATGCTGATTAAATGTGCTGATCTTCAGACAATACTTTCTTAGTGTGTATCTAATAAATTGAATTTGAATACTGCGAAATGCAAGTTGGTTATTCACGGATACGTCATATTTTCCTCGTATCAATTTAGGGAGGTCAAGGTTACAATATGAAAAGACGGTAAGAAATCTTGATGTTATTTTCAAACCAAACTCTGACATGGAATGACCACATAAAAGATGTCTCCGGACGAGTGTGTAGTACGCTGAAGCGATTGTATTACTCCACCCACTTTACACCCTTTGACATACGATTCTCACTTGTAAGATCCTTTATCATTCCTATAATAACTTATGGCGATGTTGTTTACTGCAAACTTCATCGGCGTATCGTCCGAAGATTGCACTTAACTCTGCTGTAAAATATGCATATAACTTGCGTCTCACATGTAGTTATCAATGTGCTGAGATGGTCTCTCGCGACTTATCTAAAGACTCGAAACTGTATATTTCTTCTTAATCTAATTTCGACCGGACTAGCTCATAATTTAATTAATAGGGTGCACTTCCTAACATCGAGTCGCACCAACAACTTACTTACACCTAGATATAATTATCTTCAGAGCCAACGGTTATTTTTCATTCACGCTGTCAGACTTTGGAATTCTTTACCGAACGAATGTCCCGGTGAGTAGAAAAGTTCTCAAAAATAAAATCATTGAGGTATTATTCCTTAAATCCACCCTATTTCGCATTCTCGTCCTCTTTTTACCACTATGTGCAAATATAATAATATATCTTTTTGTTATTTAAGAATTTTTGTATTTTGTTTTCTTTATTTGTTTGAATTAGAATTAGTGTCTTTTTTCTTTCCTGAAATTAGTGTTAAGCAGAAATCTTACTTTAATTGTTACATATGAATTATTTTATTAGTATCTAGTTATTTATTTTCTTTAATCCTATTATTGTTAAAATTTCTGCGATCACTACTACAATTAAGTCATACTACGTACATTTTAAAGTTAAGACTACTTTGTACAATTAACTGAAATAAATTGAATTGAATTGAATTAAATTGAATTGAATTTCCCTTTTTCATTTTCAACCACAGACTTCAATATATGCAATATGGGCTGCTAGCTGCAGGCCTTTCACATACAAGATTTTTGAAGCCAGCATATTGCGCCCATCAGAGGGACAAAACATCCCAAACTAAGTTAATTTATGTTCATTTTACTTTCATAATGCGGATTATTACATAATTAGGGCTACCATGGTTAGCTACAATGAAGGGAAATTTTTAATTAAGTTGTTGCTAAATATTCAGAAAATATTTTTAAGTATTTACGTTTTTCCCATTTCAAATTTAAAACTACGCTTCGATGTAATTGTAACTACAATAAATTTTATATTTTATTAGTAATATAAGAATCTTAAGAATTGATAAATTTGTTTGTTTATATGTTTTTTCACGAAATTTTAATTTCATGTAATTCCTTTTAAACTTCAGAAATAAATATTGTGCAAATTTTTTGAATCAAAGCAAGAGCTTCAACAATTCATGTGGTGGGCATACAGTTCTAAAGTTAATAATACTACTTTTTAAACTTTCGGAATAAGCGAGAAAAAAAGCATTCTTCTGAGTGTCAATCCAATCGATCAAGTAATGGTTATGACAGATATGGGGCATCGATATCTAGATATTCGGAATATCATCATGTGTGTCATCAAATATTCCCAATATACCCAGAAAACTAGTGGATAGACTAGACTAGATATCAATATCATCATAAATTACTGGGGATAACATGATCGTTCTTACGTTGCACAGCGACATCTAGTTATTGGTAATAATATGATAATGTGTCAAATTAAGCAAAAATGTGTCTTCATCAAGAATACGAAAAAGAAGAAGAAGGTACAAAGATTTTTGTCAACATGGAGTTCAAAGCAGCAAATGTTTATGTGGAAAAAAAAACAAGTATTAAACTCCGCATAGACAATGTACATCATTGAAGTATGGAGACATTACGCATTGATCTTCGGTCTAACAAAAGGATACGCTTTGAATATAATTCTATATAAGAAGAACTAAATAAAATATACGGGCTAAAAATCTCGTTCGAGGGTGTTAAAAATCGAGTGAAAAATTTGACAAATAAAATCAAGTTCGTAGTGCTGTTTGTGTAACAAATTTACAGGTCAAAACTATAAAAAAGAGGAGCATCAGGCGGAGCGCCATCTGACTGGGAGTATTTTGAGATGTTAAAGGAATTTATTGGACAACATAAGAGCAACCAAGGGAAAGAATTTATGAAGGAATCGATATTGTCAGATATACTGGGTACTACAAACGTATTTTATTATTTGAACTTTTTAATTTTTTTTTAAGTTTTTGTTTTTTGGAAGATGGAAGATAGGGTTGAATATTAGGAAAATATTTTTCATCGGACCGAGCCCGAAACGTCATTGCAGCCCTTCATTCAGCTGACATCTGCAACACTTGGAATATCCTCATCGTCCGAGAATATATTGATATCATCCGCACCTGTAGCCGTGTCACCGGTATCCCCATCTTCGCGTTCTGCAAAAAAAGAAGAATTTTAATGATCGTTTTGTAAAATTGGTGGAACAGGAGGCAAATGCGTTCAAAAAATTTTGTGTGAAATTGAAAGAAGCTGATGCGTAGCATATTCAAAAAATTGCGGAAACTAATGAGCTTTTAAAAAAAAAACTTTAAGTTGCAAGAAGAACTAATAAATTACCTAATCAAAAATTAGAATTATGAAGATGTAGATCTAACTACAATCTGCAATAAATATGATTTTATTTTTTATTTCAAATATAGTTTTATACTTACTAATTTCCGTCAATCAACATCTTGTTTATCTTGTCATTACTCTCGTTGCATATATTATGCAGGATACAACAGGCCTTGAAGATTCCTTGGTAGACATATCATGATGAGTTCATCAATGAGCTCCTCATTAGCAATCAGATGAACGTACTGATGAAATTTATTCGCGTTTAAATCAAAACCGGGAACAAATTATTTATTTACTTATTCACAGATAGTGTGCATGAGATATTGCATCTCTTTCACCTATTTAGAAATGTATACTTTGCTTCTCTTTTGCGCATTTTACAATATTAGATGAGCACTTCGATGAGTGAATGTTACGATGAGCTTATTAATGATCATATCAATGAGTGTCACGATGAGCTTATTAATGAGCATAGAAATGAGTGTCATGATGAGCTTATTAATGAGTATATTAATGAGTGTCATGAGCAGTTCATAAATCAGAAGCTGATTTTACGATTGATTTCATATATTTTTCTGAATTCGACGCTGAAGTGTAAGGATATGGACATAACGTCTTGTGCAGCATATGGGCGACAGTCTTTCCGCCGAAAAATAAATCAAAAAATTAATTTAAAAAATTCAATAAATAAATCACAAAAATCAATTCAAATTTTCCTAGTAGAAATGTAATCTGACACGGTGATGACAAGAATATATATTTATTTATTGCTGGTTTAGTATATAGGGAGCAGTTTCATGATATCCAATGAGCCCTTCGATGAGATTTAATGAATACTCATTAGGAGGCTCATCGGGACCTAATTTTCTATATGTTTCTTCAAGAATTGCAAGCACATTGGTGCTTTTCAATTAAATTAGTATTGGTTTACATCATACCTGCCCCTTGCAAGAGACAAGGTAGAACTGTGAGCTGTTCCTGTGTTGTCAATGTGTACCTCTAAACCTTTTCTCAGACTGCGAAACCGGGCTTTTAAATGCCCAAGTGCATTCTCAACAACACGTCTGCGTCTTGATAAATTTGAATTAAAACGCTATTTGTCTTTGGATTGATTACCATGAAATGGAAAAGGCTTCATAACTTGTTTAGATATTCGAAATGCGGAAACTCCGTTTAATAGCGCCGGCATACGAACTCCTTCGATAACTCGGTTGTTACACTCAAAAATTGGATTTGTGGTATGCTGAATTTTTAGCAATGAATTTTCTAATATTGTTGAATCATTGATGGGACCTGGAATATCACCATTAATATATGTAGGTAAAATGATACCTATAATCCACTGCCGTAAACAAATCTTTGAAATTATGAAAATCGATTGCCTCATCTTTTGGTGGGTTGATTTCGATATGGCAACCATAGATGGCGCCAAATCATTGCGGAAATCCCAATTTTCTCAAATCTTCTTACCACTTCCTCGACTTTCACTTACGAAGGTGGAGGATATTCAAATATTGAGGCTGCAAGACCTGTCATACTTCATTTACGAACTTCAAAACAATTTCTCCAACTGTCGTTCCACCGACTCCAAACTAACTGTTGATTGTCCTATGTTCCTCTGATAATCCAAAAGCATATGGGACAATTGTTACTCTTTTAGCAAGACCACACTTTCTGCCCTTCACACGAATTTGTGAATTGAGACACCACAACCGCCGATTCACCTCAACTAGGATCTTGTTGCAAAATAGCGCAATTTTTTCTTGAGTTTGTCGTATATTTACAATTAATTATTGCCGTTTAGCTTGCATTAAAGGGGAAAATGACAAAATATGGAAGTATAAAATCCAGAAGTGACAAAATCAAAAAAAAAAAATCCGGATATGAGGAAATTCAAAAGTGACAAAATCCAGAAGTGACAAAATTTACCATGTTTTGTCATTTATGTATTTATTTATTTATTTATTTTTTATACTGTGGTTTTTAATTAATGTTTGCTGTTTGTTATCTGTTAATACTTTTACAATGTTGTTTAATCCGTAAGTAGCCTTTGTTTTTTAATTTTTATATCAAGCAATAGTTATATTGATGTGTCCTTGAGAACGGTTCGAGATATCGGCCGAAACGTCGGAGAACAAATAAAATTTTCACAAACTAAAGAGGTTTTTTCCTCCTGACCGTCCAGCCCGAAAATCCCAATACACGCAAAATTCAGAAACCACATAATCCTGAAATGGTAAAAATTGTTATAATTAAATTTTTTTTTTTAAAAATTTTTAAAAATGGCCTCGCGAATCTCAGCTCTTGTGATGACATATTTATCTGATGGAAGTCTAGCAACTTTGTGAACGAAACAGGCTAACCCAACAATGCCTGCACATGGGTCACGATTTGTGAACGGCGGTCAAGAAACATTATATGAAAATTGTGAAGTGTTGATTGTGACGGTGGAAGGTCCAAAATCCATGATAATTCGAAATAAAATAAAAGAGTCTAAATTTTGGTAATCACTATACATAGAAAAAGTGTTGCTTTGAGGTATTATCCTGTTCTGAAATGTATGAATTAGTGCTTAAATGTCCAGGTCTCTTCTATTAATGAGTGCATAGATAAATAAATGTCTGTGTTGAAGTGATAGTGTGGGGTGAATAAATTTAAAAAATATATATAATTTGTTTGTTTTTACCGTAAACGAAAAAGTTTCGAGTTCATCATTCGTATATCTTTTCTGGATTTTTTTCTGGATATCTCCTGAATTTTGTCTATTCTGGATTTTGTCACTTCTGGATTTTGTCACTTCTAGATTTTGCCTCATCTGGATTTTGTAACTTCTGGATTTCGTCTCTTCTAGATTTTATCTATCTGGATTTCGTACCCAACTTGCATTAAAGCTAATATATTTGTCACTTCCATTTGGAAAATTATTTACGTTTTAAATTTTGTCAACTGAATTGAAATATCAAAATACGGTTAGTCACATTAATGCCCCCTTTTATGTCTGTCAGGGGTACTTTGATATCTAGATATTCGGAATATCTAGATATGGAAATCTAGATGTCGATGGGGAATCCTCTCCGAACGCAACCATTACAGTTAGTAAATACGAGTTCCCAAGGAGGCCTTTGCGAATCTCAAAATAAAAAAAAAAACATAGGACGAGAAGGTATGAATCCCCTTAGATCGACCCCATTGTAGCTAAGTGAGAGAAAATAGTCTTAAAGCTTTAGACCGTCGGAGTAAATGTAAGTTAAAAAAAAAGAGCAAAAAGGAAATAAAAAGAATATTATAATGTCGGCTGAACCACTATACTACTGAAGGGATCTTCCAATCAACTTTTCTTAGCTTCAGTGGTAAATATAAGTTAGAATAACCAATTTTTTGTAAACGTCTAATACAAGTAAAGTAAAATGTTAGCCAAGATGTGAAAGCATTCGCGTTTCTCTCATATTTCCACTTCCTGAGGTTCTCTTATCTCTTCAACACAGGTGTCTTAAAAGGAACATCAGTCAAATGAAGTGACATCTGGTATCAACGGGAGGATGGGACACGTCACGCAAATACTGACAGCAGCAAGGTCTAATCAGTTATCATAGGTAAGAAAAGGCGGGGTCCCTTGAGGACATGATGTGCTGGTACTAGTTCTCGTCGGTCTTTCCATTCAGGCACAATTAGTTTTTTTTTATGGCACGTGATAGCTTGTTTTATCCATCCCGCACTCTACGCCAATAGCCGAGGTGTTAGCGTGCCGACCCGAACCGACAAGCTATCACTGAGTGAGCTGTCAGATCATGCTGACAGACAAAACTTCACGTCCTCCATCTCTGACGTAAGTTAAGTTCCATAAGACCTGTCATCAGTCTATATGATATTGAAGTATGTATTTTCAACCGTAAAATACCAGTTGTTTCACTCTTCGTTTTTCATAACGAATAGTTGAACCCAACGAAGGGTTCACGTGCGGTATATAACGCATTCGAATTTCAAGAATACCAGAAGTGCCGATTCTGAATGGTTTTGACAGCTACGGAATTTTCTTCCGTTCGTTTTTCAAGAATAAAGATACCATCTACATAAGAGAGCAATAAAAGTTAAATAAATAAATAGCTTATGTATAAAAATAAAAGCCATTGAGACCATACTAGGTTGGTTTGAGTACCTACTGTGTTACTTCTGAAAAGTGATCGACATTCATAAATTTTACTTTCTATAAATTGTGGGTGGAGTAACTTATGCGCATTAGTGAAGTAAAAGTTAAATTAACTAGGCACGTGATATTATCAATAAATTCCATACACAAAGTTTTATTATAAATTAATTATCGAAATTGCACATTGCATTCAAAAGGTAATTGAAACGATCTACGAGCCTATAATGAAAGTGTTCTTAGCGATAGATTTAAGATACCTATGTAGTAAAAATTAAGCACGGATATAATATTTTTGTTTCCACTTCAATGAGGAAACGGTACCATTCTCGTAACATTTCACTGAGCCGTTACAAGCTTCTCTAATCAGCTGTAATTAATTACAGCGCACAACAGATTGCAGTTTCACTTTGCTTTAAACTTTTTCGCCATTTACGAATGATCGAGAGAATTAATGTTCATTTTATTATCAGTGCGATCACTTACGCAATTATATACAGCAGCGGCGGGCAGCAGCAGCAGTAACCACAGCAGCAGCAGCATCATCAGCTAACAGTTATGCGTAAATGTTCGTGCAGTCAGAATTCAATGCAGCATGTCCTGAATCATGATTAACATTGATTTATCAATTTTATGGATTGTACCTCGAGCAAAGTGGATATGAGGTACCCTTCCGTCCCAGGCTTCGTGCGTTTCCAACAAGCCGGATCCGACAGAATATCGTGATTTAATGAAGAATTCTAATCGTGTCATGTCTTCTCATCGCAAACTAAACGCGGATTTATAGAAATTACCTAGTGATCGCGCGCGGGCCCCAGGTTGTTGTGTAGTCCGCCATCAGTTACAGTTCTTATCAAGCTCATATTTAAGATGTCACTACAATCAAAGGAGACTACGTGCTTATACATATTATATAGTTGAACCGATCCCATGATTCTATCTCGATCGGTGCATTATGCAGCAATTCACACACACACACACACATATGATCTTGTGGGACACACCTGGAAAATTACAAATCTCTAAGATTCTGTTGCTGATTTCTTTCTTGTTGCTCTTTTCTGCAAGAGTTTTTTACTTCTTTTCTGCTTTTTTGTTGTTTTCTTTTTTTGCATTTTGGATGACTTTGTAACGTGTTCTATGATCACGACAACGTTCGGAAACGCATTCCGCATGTGCGCCATCTACTTGCCGTGCATTTTATTGCCGGGATCCATTTGTTGATTTACTTGTCCCCCATGTTCGCTGAGATTTGTCCTTAAAGTTTTGTTATTTATGACCCGGTATGCTTGTTGTGGGTTGCTGTCTTTCCCTCTTCATGCTTCTTCAGACTCCTACAGGTAGATTAGGTAATCGGTCCGATCTCCCAAGATAAGTAACTGGAAGTGCCTAGCATTGGGCCTCTGACTGAGAAGATCTGTGAACTATTTGCTCTGGAAATGTGATGTATGTCGGCAAGATTTCAGGCCACGAACTTGTCTCTTTATCTGAAGGCATAAGAAAGTCTAAAAATGAGTTTTTCTCACGTTTATTTCCAAGGAAATTTTCTTGCTATTTATATAATGGCCAATGGCATTGAGTGTTTATTCCATTTTAACATAAAAGTGAATTTCAACTACATATTTTGATCGCATAAATATTCAGAGGATTTATCATGAGGTGAGACTGGACACCTATCTTTGATAATTGCCGGCCTATTTATAGATGAAAACCAACAACACACCATAAAATGAACATTTTCTCAAAGACTCCTGTTACAGTTACCACCAACCAGCAATAAAAAGAAGTTTCTAAGTCTATTCAGGTGCATAAGGCGCATAAAAGAATTTTGCAACGGGTGCTTTGATATCAATGCAATTCTCTCCAGCCTTTTTTTTTACCTTTTATTTTTTGTAGAAATTAACAAAAACAAAAAAAAAAAAGTAAAAAAAATAAAAAAATATGAAATGCAAAGATGGATGAGCAATTAGTTTTGCCCTTTAGTTATACCCAACCTCCGGGGAATTTTTATGGTTAACTAGTCAAAGGATTTCTGAAGAGTATTTCTTTTGAAGTTGCTTACCCCCCTAGAAAATAGGTAATTGGCAGATAAAATTGATGAGCTTTTACCGCTGGACCTTAACAATTATTCTAGAAAAAAAAAATAGTTTAAATTCCTTTTCATTAGGTTTGGAATAGCGGTTTTATGGTGGTTCTCAATCACTGCGGATCTGGTTCATTGGTTAGTTGGTTTTAGCACCGCTTTGATGTCATGTCTTGTACAATCCGTTGGTCAGTTGTAAACTTGTAGATTTTTGTTTTTCTGTTACGAATCATCGCCTAAGGAAATGCAACTGAAAGAGTGGGGTAATAGTCCAGTCAGAAGAGGTTTTTGCCCTACAAAAGGTGGGGTAGTTGTGATTTTTATATATGCTATTTAGTTCCGGGCTTCGATGAAAAATCCAAGTTTTCACTCTTGGAGGGGGTATACGCGGATTAAAGGTACAAAAAAAAATTGTTTTTTTTTTCAAAATAATTCCTCAACGGTTGATCCTTCGATAAAAATAGCTAATACAATTTAAAAGAAGACTAAATTCTCTACATGTTTTGTCAAAAATACTTTTTTTTTTGTAAATCTAATAAGTAACGAGTTACACCGGCGGAAACGTGAACATTTTTCCAAAAAAATGTATACGTATAGTTCCCGATATACAGGGAGTTTCGTCCATGGTGGACCATAGGACAGGAAGTGGTAGCAGTCATCTGGCCAAACAAAATATTGTATGGCAAGGGGGGAGCGACATCTCGGAGTTACAGGGTATTTTGTGAAAGACTTGCATATTTTCTTAATGACCCTGTAACTCCGAAACGGTTGAGATACCATCGCCCCCTTGCCGTCAAATTTTTGATAGACTAGGTGACTACTATCACCTCCAGTGTTACGGCCAACCATTAACGAAACACCCTGTATATACGTATACATTATTTTGGAAGAATGTTCAGGTAGGGTATGTAGGGAATTTAGTCTCCTTCAAATTTGTATCAGCCTTTTTTGTCTTTTGTACCTTTAATCCAAGATTATGGATGGCGCAGACCTCCTCCAAGGGTGAAAACTAGGATTTTTCATCAGGGCCCGGAACTTAGTAACAGATATAAAAATCACAACTACCCCACCTTTTGTAGGGTATTAGTTCCTATTGACTGGAATATAACTTAGTTAAGTTAAATCCAACCTGTGGCGAGAGAATCTTTTCTGATAATCGATGTTACCGCAGCTGCAGTAATAAATATTAAAAGGAGGCCTGTACTTATTCTCAGAAGTTTGACAATCCCGCTATGGACCTTCTATGTAGCTGATGTAATTTTCTTTTGTTTTACCACATCGCTCTGGGTGCTAATTCTGGTATTTACATCTCCATTTAGTTCTCCGGTTGAACGCACATTATTTTACATGGGAGGAACAGAGAGCTGAGCCTTGAACCACTGTCAATAATAATGGCGACATTTTATTCCAGGAAGCTTTATTCAGCATCCGACGCATATGTTGTCTAGCAATAAAAAAAAATTGTTTAGGTTGAGTAGGTCTGAGAAAACACCTACTCCGAATTCTGCCTTGGAACGAACCATCATCAATTGAGATTTTGCCCCCTGCTCTGCCTATTGGTAAATCCGCCCCTGTATGCAGAAAAAATAAAGTGAATTATATTTTTTTCTATGTCCGGTGTTGCATGTCCTCTATTTATACCATTTTGGCTCCTGGCGCGGCCACCTACAAGGTTTTGGATCTTGAATTGTTCGCCATAGTGGCGTTTTTGGATATTGAGATGTAAACCTAGACATATACATTTCATAGGTCCTTTTGATTTTTTCTGAAAGTCAGCCAAGTATGGAGTTGATGGGCATGACCGCATTATAGGGTAGCTTTGATATTATTATTAAGACCGATCTCTAATGTCTCTAAGCAATCCTCGAAATACCAATAATATACTAATGTGCTGGCGGAGGAGTTGGATGCTTATCTGCGATACATATTTGGACTTCAGGATATGTGGGGGCATTTTTTTTTTTTTAAGAGAGGCCACCATAGTGCAAGTATACAAAACTTTTCCTTGGGAGTCTGCGGTGCTTGTATCGTGGACAACATTCTTCCTCAACGCTTCAAGTTCAAGTATAGTTATTTTTGGGGCTAAGATTTTCCGTGTTCTCAGAATTAATAGCTATATAAAACTATATAAAATCATGTAGACTTACATGAGTTGGTTATATCGCAGGGACCGAAAATAATTGGTATTTTGGAAATTTTAAACAAAAAAATGCTGGGATTAATTATGATCGTGCAATTTAGTTGAATATACCAAAATATTTCTCTTGGGACCCGTTTCGATTCCTGTAAAGCTTTTGAAAACTAAAACTTCTTTTAAGAAAAGCGGTTATTTCTATCATAAAACAATTCTTAGTTAAAAAACTAAGCTAAGCTATATTTTTTCGAGTTGGTAGCAACCGGTTTTGAAGCTGGTTATTTTTTCAAGCAAGTATAAAAATCCAAGCTGCGTTCTTATCTTTTCAAGCCGAGTTGCATTTTTTGCTTAGAAAAAATACATATTTTTTCCCATTAAAAATAATTCGGATATAGAAACCCTATTCGCTTTTCAAATATTTTGTCAGCAACTCCGATGCGGCAACGGCATGAAGGTGAGTCATCAGATGTGCGTTGACATCGTGTGTCGATATCGATTCTAATCTTCTAAAATACAGGGAATCCCAGAAGTATTCTCAGAAGTGTTCCACGAAAATTGGCCCACATTGTCCACGCTGTCAGCGTTGAGAGGACTTTTCCGCTCTAAAAATCATTTTAAATGATCTCTTGGCGCGTTTAGGCGGAGACCAAATCGTCCAAATTACTGATTTTCTGCGCCGTGTAATTACAAACCATACCAATGTGGTTGGTACTTTTACATGGTTGTGACCAAACGCTCCAATTCTTCCAAACTGGTTCGTGTCCGCCTAAACGCGCCCTCTGTTGCAATTTGTCGGAAGAAAATTATTATTTGTTCGGCTAAATGTCTTTATCAAAAAATAAATAAAACATTAGTTTTCAAACAGTTTTTTACGACACTTCTCAATGGTTAAAAAATTAAGAGGTCAATCAGTTACAAAGAACTTCATAAAGTAAAAAGCTAAATTGACTTCTCATATTTGCTCGAAAGAAATAACCAGTCTTTAAAACCTGATATTTTCTGCTGGAAAAATTAAAAAGTCGAAACTGGGTTTTATATTTGTATCGAAAAACAGGATCAAGCTCTCGCAATGCTTTTCTAACTTCAAAAATTTTATCGTTCCGGATTAGGGTTGGAAAAAAATTGAAAAATGTCTTTTTTTTTTGGAATGGCTAATGTTTTTTTCTTTCTGTCAGAAATTTCATTTCGTTAGGTTTATTTTTAGTCACCCTAAAAACCAGATCTGTAAAGTACTCAAGTACATTGGTACTCGAGTACTAGTAACAGTACCAGTACCTGGACTTGCCTGGACTTGTACTTGAAAAATTTTAAAGTACCAGTACCGGGACTTGCACTTGAAATTTTTTTTAAGTACCAGTACCTGGACTTGTACTTGACAATTTTTTTAAGTACCAGTACTGGTACTTGTACTTGAAAAATTTTAAAGTACCAATACCGGGACTTGTACTTAAAATTTTTTTAAGTACCAGTACCGGGACTTGTACTTAAAATATTTCAAGTCCAGGTACTGGTACTGTACTGGTACTGTACTGGTACTTGTACTTGGAATTTTACAGGTCTGCTAAAAACATAAGTTCTTTTCAATTGCTATATGTAATATTATATTTCTCTACATACTACATATTTACTGACTTTTTATGACTTGAGTAATCCGAAATTCTGGACCAGAGTAAATTTAAGTACACTCACAAGCCTGATGATAATTACACCATTGTGAGAATTATACGCAGATTGAGGAGTAATTTTCATGAGGCAAAGGGATTATTCAATCTGATAAGACAAATGAGCAGTAAACGTCCATCGCACGATATCACAGTTAAATAAACTACATTTTATTAGTAGTGCGATAGAATATTTGATTGATCGCGTTATATACAAATGGTTC
This sequence comes from Dioctria linearis, assembly GCA_963930735.1. Classification (NCBI taxonomy): domain Eukaryota; kingdom Metazoa; phylum Arthropoda; class Insecta; order Diptera; family Asilidae; genus Dioctria; species Dioctria linearis. Next base: position 37,134,782 of record OZ005742.1, on the reverse strand, counting down.
GGAGAATTTCGCGTAAGCTTTTAATTAACAATGCATGGAAATAAAAGCAGTGTTTGAAAGCAAAGTAGAGAAGGACAGCAAAAAGTGTGCAAAATATTTATTCCAATGCTATACGCGTATGGGCGAACATTTACTTTCATGCATACAATGTACATACGACATAAAAAGAACCTTTAAGGATGGAAAGCCGAAATCAAAGAAGTCAACAGGCTTAATATCCTCAACGTGTTTAGTAGAAATATTCAGAGCATCCACGTCTAATCGAACTTTCCTGCAAAGTTTATCGTCACAGAGCGAGAACTCTTTTCAACTTAGCCAACATCTACAGATAAAATTGATGCTGCATTAGCTAGCTCGAGATGACCTAGTGTTCTACTTTGTCACTTTCTGTATTTGAATCTGCATACTGGAAAAATTCTTTAGATATTTTTTAAAACATAAATACAAGGCGCTAAACAAATACGCTATGAGTAATACTTTACTAGACGCCGAATATTTTCGAGTTAAATGTAAAATAAAAAAAGTATTAGCATTAGGTCTCGTTACTGATGGATGGACTAAATATATGGTAGGAGTATAATTTACTTCATCATAACGACTCCGAAACACATATTTGATAAATTTATATATCCTGGAAGAGAAAAAGAAACCGTTGGATACATAAATACTCAAGTTGTGAAAATAATAAGAGAAATTGGTTTTGAAAAATTTGCGACTGTTATTACGGATCACAAGTAACATGAGAAGAGATATTTAGGCGGGAGTTCCCTCACATTAATTGCATAGGATGTGCTATCTACAGCCTGAATTTTCAATAAACTTTTTCAGCAGTGTAAAAAAAATAATAAAATATATAAATAAAAGACATTGTTCATCTGGCAGTTTTTGAAGTAAAACAAAAATAGAAGTACGGGAATTAATCTTCAACTTTAAAACTTCCAACTAAAACTAGGTGAGTTGGTTCAATTTTAACATTTCAAACCTTTTTAGCAAATCGCGAAGCTTTAAAAGCAGTTGTTATTTGTCAAAAATTTAATATCATAAGAAATACATAATATAGAATTCGACAGTGGTGTATTATCAGAAGTTCCAGTGGCTTATAAGACAATTAAAAATAAAATTGAAACTATTACATTTCCGGCATATTGTTTTGAATTAAAAGATCAAAAGAACAATATTTTAAATTGTGTAGAAACCTCCAAAAATTTTGTGTATATAGGTACATGCTGGATCCCAGATTTCATAATTCTGTTGACACTATTTTTAAAGTTTTAGCGGATAATGAATTCCTTCAAATAACTCAATATTTATCCCAAATAGCTCATTCCTCGCAAAAAGGTGTTTCTGAAATATTTTGCTAATTACGCAGAATATCAATCAAGGAGCAAGATTTTGATCTTTTGTCGTACTATTTAGTCGTGAATTTTGACATATTTTGCCGTACTTTTAATTTTAACACAGTTCATTTTGTGTCTTCACTATTATCTTCCACAAAATGAACTATAATGAATTTTCGGTGAACAAACGTTAAAAAACACGCCTAAATATACGACAAATTAGTCAACTGCTCTCAGAAGTTGTGACAACAATTTTACACTGGTTAATGGAAACTCTGCACCTAATTAGAGCATTACAAGTGCTTAAATTCGGTATATTATTTTTCATTCTATGTCATGCAAGGGTTGCTGACCTGAATAAAAACACGAAAAAATCAGTAGAAAAGTTGATTTCACTTATTCGGATATTTTGATATTGAAGTACGACAAAAGATCAGAATCGCCCTCCTGAAGTAATAACTTGATATGGCAACCATCCACAAATATTCATCTTGCCGATTGGTGGAAAGAATTTTGTTCGACCAATCCGATGTGGTCAATTTCTCTTAGATTATTGAGTGTACCTTTACCATTTGCAGCTTCCAAACGGAACTGGGGGGGGTGATTCTGATCTCTATGTCGTATTTAGCTTAGGGGTATATTTTAGTCACATATTTTGACAATTCACCACACACAAATTTGTCGTACTTATGTATTCACCATATTAATTTTGATTTATCCTTTTCATCAACCACAAAATAAACTAAAATGAATTTGCAATGAATTAATGTCAGAATACACGCCTAAAAGTACGACAAATTACTCAACTGCTTCCAAGGTTGTGACAAAAATTTTATAATTAAGTGTGGTAAATGGTTATTTTACGCAAACTTCGCAACGCAAAACTCGAAATAATACTTTGAATTTGTAATGTAAAGTGTCATTTTCAGTTCATTGTACGTAATGCAAGGCTTGCTGAAATGAATATAACACGAAAAAATCAGTAGAAATTACATTTCATTTAGGCCTTCGAACATATACTAAAGCAAGTGCAATAAGCCCGAAAAATTGGGGCATTTTAAACTATGTGGTAGAATTATTTTTATGTATTCGTTAATCTCATGGAAGTAGTTAATCTTTAATATTTTTGAAGGGGGGGGGGGGGGTTGACGTAATTATTTACAATAAAACAAATATGTGAGCTGAAACTGACGCATTGAAAAAAAAAGTTGGGAACACAAAAATGTAAACAAAGAATAATTTTGAACAATTATCTTGATATTTTCGTATTCCCATCCTTTTCTCATTTCTTTTGCACATATTTGGGGAAAAGAAACATTCCAATTTAATTTCGAGACTTCAACTTGCCTGAAAAACATCTTTCCGGGATTATTTTGCCGATTATTCCAACAGCACCACAATGCACAATTCATTATTAAAATATTCAACCTTTTATAAACTTAAGTCCAGGGCTTAATTACTAAATTCTCACTTCAAATGTTTTTATTTAAAATTAACACAATTAACCGAACAATTAAAGGTTTTTTATTTAAATATCATTAAAAATACAAAACTCGGCGCAAAAACATGAATCTGACGTTTAATTTGAATTGACACAATTGACTAATGTCAAGTTCACTTGGTTAAAGCTTGGTTAAAGCTTGGCTAGACTTGATTTAATTCTTCTTGCCTTTCCACCCCCTCGTCCAAAAACCGAATTTCCCTCATACCGATAGGGGTTTTATACGATATTTCGCTTCCTTTCTTTATATATGCTCTAAGCCTTAGGCGTATATTTTGACAATTAAGTATGACAAAAGATCAGAATCTACCGCCTGGTCAATATTTGGATGAACACACACAAAAGACAGGAACCATCTAGGTCTTCATCGTCTTTACAAACTTATTTGTGTAAGGTTAAATTTGCCGTCAGTTGAAAATATTGTTTGTGTGACAGCGAAAGCTGTGATGACAATTAATTTGTTTTTTAAGAAATTATCTTATGCTTGTATTTTTCAATTAAATTTTTCCGAAAAATACATGTTCCGTTGAAAAAACCTTTTTTTATTTCAAATTTACCGTGTTTCTTTCCCTTAAGTACTTATATCATTTGTATTTTTCAAATTTTTCTTAAAAAAAAAAAAACCAAAAGAAAAACCAATAATTTTTTTTGCACGAAGAGTTTCAGGGTGCCCAAAGTACTACCCTAAGGGACATATGGAAGGTTTCGCGGAAACACCATCATAGGATGTGGCTTGTTGATGAGGAATGGGATCTCTTGATGCAGATTGCTGTTGGTCAAGGATATGCTCGCGACAGATATTAATGGAAAAGCGATATAGTAGAGAATAGATACAAGCAATAGTCTATTTGGGGCGATTTTAGTTAGTAATGATATGGTGAGTTGATAGGGCCTTATTGCCGGGGCAGATCCAGGATTCTTGTGAGGGAGGGGCGCAACTTTGGTTTAAAAACGGTATAAGCTGGAAACAGATCAAAAGTTCAAAGACACTCGCCACCACTTGCAAATGTCAAATACATAAAATTTATCATTAAGATACGTGCGGATCAGATAAATGAGTGGCTACCACTCGAAACGAAGAAAGTTGCTCAACGTTCAAATTTGGCCACTCGCGAAAGTCAAACGAGGCCTTAGATTATTAATTTTGTTTTGGTTTGTAAATGGTGGAAGTGAAAAATTTCCAAATCACCCATTGTAGTTAGTAAAAATAGGGAAACACATTTTGTTCAAATTGACGAATTGATCATAAATTGTAACTGTGCAAAATACAGGAATTAAAGCGCTACGTACTTTACCTCTACTAAAGTCTAGAAAGTTTGAATGTTTTTATATATCATTAAGGCAAGTTAAGGGGATACCCTACTATGCAAAGCACAACATGCCAGGAAGGTGATGGAGCAAGCAATTAGTAAACGCGAAAAGTGTTCCAGAGGTCCTGATGTATGTCACCCTTAAAATTTCGCAGGTTGTATGCTGGAGTAAAGACAGAAGATGGTAGACTGTTCGACATTCACATTTTACTGCATGGCCGAAAGTAATTTGATGGGCATTTTGCTGCGCGTATCTTGCCTGCAGGAATAATCAGGATCAGACGAGATATTTAATTAGAACATTGACCAAGCATATAGCGATAAGGGACTGAAGGGCATCAATCATTGCGGCGTTGTTCGAGTGAGTCGATATTATAAGTTATTGCCACATCGCCAGTGAGCTTGAAGGCTCTCTTTTGGACAATATCCAATGAAGGTAAGACTGTGCGACCAGTCTCGGGCCCAGATATGGAAATCGTATTATATTCTAGGTCTGGTGTAGGATTTGTAGAGGATGAGTTGAAATATTTCTACAACTTTTCAGAAATATTAGACATTTCGCTGCTTCTTTGGCAAAACAAAAGATGTGAACTGTCCAGCTTAGCTTACAGGAAATATTAAAGCCAAAAATGTAAAAAGACGGTGTATCGCAAATCAGTGCTCCATAAAAATAAATGGGAGTGTAAAGCTATGATTTTGCTTCAAAGAGATGAAGCAGCTTTGGGACTTAGATGCCTTGAATTCGACGCGAATCGCTTTACTCAAAGCGAGAACATGATCAAGGTCGTTATTAATTGATCTAATCGCGCAATCTCGTTTGACAGATGTGACATTCCCTCTGGAGTCCATAAGAGTATCAAGGGTACTGTCAACGGCAAAATTTGATATTATCAAGGTCATTATTGAATGATCTAATCAAGCCATCTCGTCTCCAAGAATGTCAAAAGAGTAAGCGAAATCAAGGCTACTATCATAGGCAAAACTATGAATTGGATTAAAAGTACGGGAAAGTAGATCATTAATGAAAATTAAGAAGAGAGATTACACAGCCCTGGGACGTCTCGGCATTTATAGGGTTAGGTTCTGGTGAAACCCCATCAAGTACAACCGGTATTATGCGATCAGGTAAAACACATTCAATCTATAATAGAAGATGAGGGGAGAGACCAAGTGTTTTAAGTTTAACTAAAACGGCTGGATGCCAGACTCTATCAAAGACCATTTAAATATGCAGAGCAACGATTTTGTAACTACAAAACACCAAAATTTTGTACGGTTCGAATTTTCCGTAAAATCATATTGATAAAAATTTGCTAGAGTCGTAAGTTAAATTAGAGGAGTCCAGGAAACTTAAACATGTCAAACTCTGTTCATATACACTCAGGGCCTAAAAAATTCTCCTTATACTAGCTCATTCCAAGGGAAATATTATCAAAACGGTTTTTTTTTTAATAAACACAATTCACCTTTTGCATCTAATCATTCTGTCTATAGTAATATTGAAAAAAAATACTTCCCCAGTTAGAAATGTTGTTCACCTTGAATTGGGGCAGCAAAGAGCTAAAAGATCTGTGAGACAAGAAGCGCATAAAATCAACAAGTGAACAAATGGCCACTTTGCAGCACAACAAGTTGCATGAAATGAACGGAACAACAAATGTCACGTTTCCGTGGCCGATTTGCATGCATAAATTCAGCGATGGCCAGTTAATTCGTGACATAACCGACGTCTTATCAATTTGTAGCTCTCGCAGTGTTGGTCTGTCTCTAAAGAATTTACTCAGATTCGAATGGCTTTAGAGGAATCCTTATGTCGTCCGTCTGTCCCATCATCACTATACTATATATAGCATAGCAAGCACTGGACTGGCTAGTTCCGATCTATCTGATCTGATTGTCAACTTGATTCGTTCTTCGGAATATACCCATAGAAATGTGAAAATTGATCTTATTCTTGTGTTAGTCGTGGGGGTGGGTGTGCTTGATGCACGGGCGGCCTTCGGATGTAGATAGACATGATACCACCAGAGATTCTATGAAATTGAAGCCCCCTTTTATAACGAAAACTCAAGAGAGCAATGCAATTCACTATTAGTAAGCATCTATTTATGTGCACTGATGTTGACTACGATGAGAATAATTCCATGAGCTCTCCAAAAGTCGAGATCCAAGGCAAGTGTCATCTTTCATTATTTTATTAAAATTTCGGAAGGAGTTTGTGTTCCTTTACAGTTAGCTTGAGAGAAGGAAAGCATTTCTTCATAAGGAAGAAAAGTTGCTGCTGCTGCTGCTGCTAAGAAAGATGTCATGAACTGAGAGTGACTGAAGGTGGAATATATATTCAAATGGTGAAAATATCGCATGGGCTAATGACCTTCGAAATGAGCTGCTCTGAATGTTGTTGTGCTCGTTGATTTCAATTTTCTCGAGACTATCCTTGCATAGCGTATGTCACTTTCAGATTGAACTGAAAAGTTTCGGTGATAAAATCTTCAAGTAAGCTGAAAGGACATTTCCTTTTCAGTGACGGCAGGAAAAAGGCGGATGCCGTCTTGAAGCTTTTGTTTTGTTATTTTTAAGAACTTTCAAGCGATTTTTCCTTCTACCTGCATTTTCGGTAAATGTCAACAAACGAATGAGTGATGCCACAGGTATAAAGCACGCGAGGTTACCGACCGACCATCTTATAATATTCACGTAGTACCTACGACGTATCCGCCGTATCACCCCAAAAATGTACCCGGGCCATGCAATATTAAGCATTTTTCTAGGTTTATTTATTGCTTTGAGAAGAGGTCGGGACAGAAACAGTATAGGACTCTAGCAGTGGGTGAAACCCTCCCGAACTGATGTGATATCAAGCTCACGTGACACACCATACTATTGCTGAACTCTACTGTTGTCGTTTCATATTTTAAACGGTGTTCATAAATTTCTCAGGTAACTGTTGGCGGATAAAGCATTTGCTGTACTTACTGCTGCTGCTGTTGCTGCTGCTACTCCTCCTGCTACTGTTACCGCTCTCACGAAGGACACTTGAATGTGCATTTCAAGGATTTGGGTTATAACTGAAATTTAGAGATGGGGGGGGGGGTGGGAGGTAACAAACCCTGGAAATGAAGATTATTGACGCTCCGCGAGTTTTCTAATTATTTAAAGTCCAATTAATATTGAAACAGAAGTTGAAGGTTCTTACTAGTGCTGATATGCCATGGGGTGGTAGAGGTTGGCTGCTATCAAGGATTCCTTCGTATAATAATTGTGTGATTATTATAAGTGTCGTGGGTTGAAACCGTTGAAAGAACGAACAGTCGAAGAGTCAAACAAGATACTTGAAAAGGTGTACTACTGATGGAAATGGGGTGATCACTCCTATTTCATGTAGTATAATGCGTTCTTTCGAACCATTTTATCGACTACAGAATTGTGGGAAGAATTTACGTATTCGCCATCATTTTTTTTTAAGAGCAGATATATTGTCATACGCTAAGATGAACTTTGTAGAGTATCATGCGATATGGATGGAGGTGGAAAAAGTAATGACAATTGAGGTTGTACGCACGTACTAATAAATTGCTGTGTAATGCAAGTTATTTTTAGAAAATAATAATGTCTTGCTTCAATTTTCCTTTAATGTCTCGACGAACATAGGGTGGAGATGATAGCTCTCCATCGGACTTGTACCGTATATGATATTCCATGATATTTCATGGTAATGTGGTTTCTATTAAAATGGCTCGCTCTTCCAAGTGGTGTATTTTTTTTTCTCTGCCAGTATGATGACTACTTGTCATTTTTATTGGAGGGCCTCTTTTGCAATATTATTATTTCGCATTGCAGCGTCTGGCCATTCTAATTCCACTTATTTATTTTTATTTCCATTTCAAGTTGAAGTTGTAAGATTTTAAGGTTGTGTCGAGGATTAATGGCTGAGGATTAAATTAGGTGTATTGAGCTGAAATTGGAGATCAGAATATCCAGTATTCAGTACTTTGTATTTGTCAACTCTATTAAATATAGGCATTATTCCGAAAGAAAAAAGAAAAAACAAGGTTGGGTCTTATACGAGGGACACAAGGGACCAGACTGGTGGTCTAAGTAAAGCAGGCTAGGCACTTATAGGGGTGCCCCTCTTACCGCACCTAACCTAGGTATTATAATATTATATAAGAGATTTTGATGGACTGGAACATATATAGAGGACATATTTATTAATAACAGTATAGACATAATATGGAATTTCTGAAAGACGATGAGAAGAATGAACTGATTCAGTTCTATTTACACAGAACAGACAACAACAACGTAAACCTGGGTTTTATTCAAATCCAGAAGAAGGTATCAAGCCCTAGTCACACCAAGAGCGGCGCAACGCGATGCCACGCGGCAAAATAGAGTGTTCACACTGGGCGCGGCGAAGTTTATTCCAATGTACTCTAGTTCCGATGAAGAAGTTCTGTTATTAGTAGCTCTGGTTGAAGAAAAACAAAGAAAAGTGATGAGGTTCGATTAGGAATATTTTAGAATGCCAGAAGCCTCATTTAACGAATATTGCGAATGAATAAGAAATCTTGGTGCCTGCGGCAAAATTGTATATTTGCTCTTGGTGTAACACGCACTTTAATGTGTCACATAAAGACGCCTCTTTTCTTTTGTATTAAAATTTGTTTTTTAATTTGATTGAAAAGGGCACAATTTACGTCAATTGGTAACCTAAGGAGTTTGAATGAAAAGCAAATAAATTCCAATTATTTCGGAAAACATTAATATCTGCTTTTTTTTTATAATTCATTTCGAAATTTCAAATTGATTTGGTCCTACAAAACGTTTATAAGTATCGACGATTTTTCATATGTCAACTATACTTGGGAGGAAATTATCAATATTCCGTCGATTGACCAGCAGGTGTTAGCCTTTAATAATAAGCTCGTTTCAAATCTTTATGAGCAACGCAAATATAAAAATCGACTATTTTGCCCGTGTTTCTCAGGCTATATTAGAAGTTTAATTGTAGAGAGAAATATGCTTTACTGCAGGTGGAAAAATGTACGGACAAATGTTAATTGGAAATTGTATCGCAGAGCACGTAACTTTGTTAAAGTGGAAATCAAGCGTGCCAAGAGTACTTACTTCCGCTCTAAACTAAATGCCGATCTCCCTCTCAAAATCCTGTGGAGTAACTTACGAAAAATGGGAATGGCTGGTGCAACCCATGAGAATTCTATCCTGTAACTTGGGATGAGGTCGCTTTGGAAGTATCTTCAATCTCGGCCAACGCTATCAGCATGGACGAAACTGAAGTTTATCAAGCCCATACTGCCATTTGTCATTGAGGCTCTCCATTTACATTAATACTATAAATCAGTCTGTGTTTCTCAAGAGCTGGAAAATCGTTAAGGTTGTTCCTTGTTACAAATAAAAGTCAAAGACTACATCCACTGGGAAGTTACGGCTTAGGTGACAAGAATTTTCTTTTTGTGCCATAATTAAGTCTATTCCTATACTGAAGATTTTACAATTAACAAATAACACAAGACAAGAAAAGAAAAGTGAAAAGTTTAAAATTCAAATTAGCTAATCTATGTATGCTAGGCTAAATGGTAACTAATGGCACAAGAAATAGATGTCGCATGCAGTACCGAAAAAGGATACACAATTTATATGGCTGGGTGGTCCATTCCGGAATGGACCGCTACATTTGACTTGATGTATGCAGTGATTCATATTTTTTCGTATTTGAAGTTTTGAGGAAGTCGATCAAATGTACTCGTATACAAAACTGCTATCATAAAAATATTTGCTTTCGCCAAGCTCTAAAACATGTTATGGTCCATTCCAGAATGCACTACCCATTTCACAATCTGTATACTCTGCTCTAGTATGCCATGAGGCATCTAGTTCTTGTGCGATTTATGCTAATGGTTATTTTTCGTAGTGCGATGCTTTCAAGGCGAATACTGGCTTCAATTGGGGTGAATGAGTTTGGCCAGATGTGTGCTTTTGAAGAAACAGGTTAATTGCACGATTGAAGAACATCTGTTTAGGGATTTCGACCTCGGGAATCTAAGTTCCTAGTTTATTTAACAACCTGTAGATTGCGGTAAAAAAAAAGTCCATGCTGAATTAAAAGGACGTGGTGACCTGAAGATGTATAAAACATATAAAGGAAAAAGTCTTCCATATATGTACTTAGACTTTTTACCTGTTTTGTGGATGTCCTCGTACCTCAGTACTCCATAAACAAATTCTGCAAAGTAATTTATTTTTCGGCCTGAATGGGCAGAATTAACGTATTATTAGGGATCATACAAAGCTGCATATTTTTCCCAATCCCGGTTTGCTCCTGAAGGCATCATCTTATTTGGCTAATACCAGGATACCAAAAAAACATTCCAAAGGTGTTTGTTCTTGATACCCGGAAGACGAAATAACCTGTGGTCCAGTTTCTCCGCGATTCACCGGGAAAACATAACCTAATCTAAATACCGTCGGAAAACCATCGATTTTCTTCCTGTTGTTTTTCTTGATATCAAAGGGAAATGTATTGGGATGTCTGCAACCCAAAGCTTAAATTATGAAAATATTGCACCCCGCAGGAAAAGCCAAAAAGAAAATCTAAATATTTTGCGACTCCTGTCAAAAGGGAAAATTAAATGCAAATTTTTCCACTTTAGAGTCGAAATTCAAATTTTTAGATAAATACCAAGGAAAATATAAATAATGAAGAATATTTTGTAAAACGAAAAAAATAAAAATTACTTTTAAAATCTTTTTCAACCGATTGGAAATGGTTGTCCCAATTGGGAAATCTATTTTAAATATGGGCAGGAATTTCCAAATAGGGGTCAGTTTTTAATAAAGGAAAGTGGTTTGGTAGACGAGACAGACAGTCTCCGGCTTGATTTGGAGTGATCAATAGTAGCAAGTTTAGATATTAAATGAATTATAAGAAAAGGTGAAACGAGGAAAATTGGATTGAAAAAGAATGAAGAAAAATAATAATAAAAGGAAGATTTTAAAGGAAAGAAAAGAAAAGGAAGGGAAAGATAAGTACTGCATTTTACTATTCAATTTGAAGTATGCACGTAGGTTAGATTATAATACCTTGCTATGCCAAGTTTATGACCTCATTTTGTAAACAATTTAGGGTTAAGTGGAATCGATTATTAAAACTATAAAGTTTAAAATCATTCGTGTTTTCGTCGAGTTCATGGACTCAAAACCACGAGGCGCCCAACAAGTGTTTTGGTCACACTTAGTAAATCTGAAAAGAATTGTGCAAATTCGCCCTTTCTCCATTGCTAGCTGGGGAATTACAACGTACGATATGGGACGCATAGCATCCTATCCCTAAAACTTCTCGACCTTCGTTGGTTAATGACTACAAAGGAATTCATATACTCTCTCCATTGTCGAAAAGTCTGCTGGAACACATAACGTGTTCGCAAACTAATGATTATCTACTTTCCAGATTTCAATCTGGCTTCTCTTGTTAAAATAGCCGACGATTTTAGTAAAAATATTGATAATAATCTGGTTAATTTTCTTACTTCTCAAAGGCTTTCGAAGGCAAAAAGTGTTTGTAAATAATATCTTAGCACACTTTCTCTTAGGCGTTTCTCAGAGATCTGTCCTAGGTCCACTTATTTTCAGTTGCTTCATAAACGATCTACATTTTTGTAGTAACGCAGACTTCTTCAGTTGGACAATTGGTGACTTCTAACAGACGACTTTCCATATACTTAAATTAGATTTTTTTCAACTTGCCGGTCAGGGGACTGCTTTATGCAGTTATACAGCATTCTTCTTGTCATCACTTTTACATTTTCCGCATTTCTGAAGAAAAGAATACAATTTAATGAAATTTTTGAAAATAAGTTATTTCGAGCATTTAAAAAAAAAATTTGTGAATTTGTGGAAGATATTTCTTTTGATTTAGGTTGTATATTGTTACGTGCAATAGAAAGAGACAACTGGTGACATCTACTGGCAATGGAGAGTAAACGACTTCAGGTTTGGAGAATCGATTATAAGGTTCAGGAATAAGAATGAATAGAACAGTAAAGAAGCTTATGGAATAGAACAAACACTCCAGAATAATCCGGAGAGTTTCTAGGGTATAAATATAACAGTTGTCACTGCCAGAAAAAGAGTCTTGTCTTAGACGTTGCAGTGTTAACAAGCGAAAGTAATAAAGAAGCGAAAGTGTGTAATTAGATTGCGATAATTGAAAGTACAGTGTTAAGTAGAGTTGAGTTGATTAATTGAGGAATTGTGAATTTTATATGATTTAAGTGTAATAAAGAACTTATATATTAATTATTTAATATTGTGTTTTAAATAACGAACCAAAGGCCACGCTCGCAACAATATATAATAATATAATAAACTACAAATAACTGCAATCCTTGTTACTTGACATGCCTTGACACTATAACTAAAACCTTAAAAATTAAAGGAATTCCCTAAATTTGCAACTATTTTTTGTGTATTTTTTAAATATGACTTAAGATAATAAGCAATAGTTCCAAATGTATAAGAGTGTTGTCTAAATATAGTAGATACCTGACAATTCTAAATCCATCACAAACCTGAATAATTTTCAAACCACAGATCTCTTAGGAAATAATTGAAAAAATTCTATTTAAATGAAGCACTGTGAACAAATACGTGCGTTGCACAAAACAACTGGATTCCGAATGATCTTGTAAGAAGATCAGTCATCGAATGCTTGAAGGGTGACCTCAACGTGACGTCATGGGTAATTAACTTAAAAGAAAAAGTGCTTTCTTTACCGTCGGGAAATATTTTACATTTGGTCTTTTGGCCAGGATTTTTAATACAATTACCCCTACGTGCAGTATTTCACACCCAACAAATCTTCTAGGGAAGCCCTAATTTTTATCTTAGAAATTTACTGGATATTTTTTCATTAGAATTTGCACATTAGTTAGAGAAAAAGCGTATACTTAGGTCATGACGTGTGAAAAATAAAGATTTCGGAATTTATATGTATTTAATTAGCTTTAGAAAACTCTAGAATTCATGAAATTTGCAAAGTTTGGTATATCGAAACGTAATAATGGTACATCAAATAGATAAATTTGTACTTGAGTATGGAAGATCTTGAGCTGGAAGAGGCAGTGACGAACAGAAAACCAATAAAAAAGTTTTGCTTACTAATATATTTTCGTTTGAAAGCTGCTATTTTCAGAGACGAATAACTACCAAAATTATGATATTATTTCAAAGAAAGTTCAATTTGTAACAAAGATCGAACCTTTTTCTGTTTATTTCGAAAAAGTCCAATTTTTTAGTGCAATGATAAAGGAAATAAAGGCAATAATGTTAACGATGGTAACGATACAAATTTCTTGTTTTTATATATTTTGCATGCAATTTGGCGTTTTCAATTCATTTTATCATCGTCAGATTGAGTAATGTCATAGAAAAAGACTGGACACATAGAACAAAAATATGCAACGCTTTTCTAGAATATAAAACTAACGATGCCTCGACGATACATCGACTTGGCACTTGATGACGCGCCCAAAGGGTAAGTCACCAATGTCTCGCTTAGGGATGGCAAATTTTGTGAACATATCGATATATCGGATTTTTGATATATCAGAATAATATATCGATATTTGCAATATATCGTCTATAATATATCGATATGTGTATATATCGATATATTATATTACGAAAATTAAAACAGAAATTTCTCCGTGTACTTCTACTTATATTTACAAAGTAATCACTTTTTTTTCATTTTCTTTCGGATTGCCAAGCTGTTATTAGTTATTACACGAATTGTCAAAAATATTGAATATGGATTGCGCAAAATATTTATTTAATCATTAATCATCATACTGTCTATTATCAACACAGTCATTGACTATTGACTTCTGACATGATGCCAGATGTGCACAAAAATGCAAATCATCACGGTACCAACTTTCCAATTACCATACTTATACAGGGTAGATAAAAAATGGTACATGAAAAATATTAATTTTTGCAGGATCTTTGTCTTTGAGGTTGTTGACAGCAATAAGTGGGGTATTGTTACTGAAATATTAAAACCAACTACATATTATAATTAAAAATATATATAATACCTGCACAATGTGCTGCAAGAAAAGTACGCCAAGTCGAGGAATTGTCAAAAAATCAGCTTTTAATAATGTATGTCCAATGTCCATTGTCCAGAAAAATTACCATTTTCAATCAAATGTTTTTTGTTTACTTCTTTGCTGCAGATATTAGTCTCAATATTACAATTTGTTAAATATTTATTGCTTAACTCTATTACGGATATCTGTATCCAATTTTATTAATATAAAAAACTAATAACAAATTTTTGCATCATAATTAAATAATATGGGCCAATGTACACGTTGCAGCGCGTGCTATGCTAGCTAAAACTTTTCGGTAATTAATGGGATGAAATATACTAAGGGAGGAATTTTCCCTCCCCTGAGTGCCTGTCATCATTGAAGAAAATTGACAAAAGTGAAGGATACTACAATGTGTACACCCAGGTTATGATATGATCTAAGCTAAGCAGGTGATGCAACATTGCAAATTAAAAAATCACTAGAAGCATTGCTGAATCCGACCAAATTAGTTTAATTTATTATGTGTGGGATGGGAATATTACGATATTTATGGGATATATCGATAAAATATCGATATATCAAACTGGTAAATATCGATATTAAATATCGAAATTTTAGGTAAAAGTATCGATACTTTCGATATATCGATATATCATTGCCATCCCTAGTCTCGCTCCATACAAAATCACCATTGCCACGACCCGGATGAAGGGAGCGCCACAATTTTTTCTTGGAAATTTTTTGGAAATTTCTTCCTTCCAATTTCTATGCATTGGACGAGGCAGAGAGCTATGACTCGCTCGAATATAAAATCTAACAACGATGCCTGGGGCCTGATGTAGGGAAGGCCGCAATTTTTTCTTAGAAATTTACTGGAAATTTGTTCCTTAGAATTCATACGCACTTCTGGAGGGCGACAACAATTTCTATTAGCGTAGACGCTAGACAAGCAATAAGCAAATTTTTTGTTTTAGAAATTTACACAAAATGTTTCGGTAGAATTTTTATTCATTTTGGTGGCCGACTAGACTTACTTTCAGGTACAGTATGTACTTTCATTCTGTGATGCAATTATAATATACATATATACAATAAACATACATCCTAATACAAAATACAAAATCTTTCAGGTAGAATTAACCTCACGTGAGTACGTGAATGTGAAAAGCATGATACGGGAATTATTATAAGGTAGACAAACTAATTTATGTAAATTATTTCGATGAATTAAAAAATATTGGAAAAATGCATGAACTTATCTGTATGATTCGGACGTCAAGTAGATTTTATTATACTCTAGAATCTAGATGAAATAATAGACATAGAGTAGTTATACCAAGTTTGTCATTCCATGTGTAATGAATGAATGCGAATGCTTGATTGGAACTCTTTTCCACACCACCATTGAGGTAGAGGTATATGCGCGTTTTTTATCGTGGTTTCGCCGATAGGCCTATTCCACGTTCTTTAATCATTTCAATGTTCTCGTTGATTTTATACCCAAGATTAAATTCACAGTGTAAACTAAGTTTATTCGTTGATAAAATTATTTTAGAGATGACCTTGAATACCAATTCCTTGAAAGGTTTTGTAATTAACATATTTTAAATTCGTATATGTTAAAAGTTCTTGTCTTAAATTTTCCATATTAGGTCCCATACTTTCATACAATTCAAAAAGTTCTTTTTATTTCTGTTAGGTATGTATGTTTATTGTAAATATATATATTATAATTGCATCACAGAATGAAAGTGCATACTGTACCTGAAACTAAGTCTAGTCGGCCACCAAAATGAATAAAAATTCTACCGAAACATTTTGTGTAAATTTCTAAAAAAAAAAATTTGCTTATTGCTTGTCTAGCGTCTACGCTAATAGAAATTGTTGTCGCCCTCCAGAAGTGCGTATGAATTCTAAGGAACAAATTTCCAGTAAATTTCTAAGAAAAATTACGGCATCGTTGTTAGATTTTATATTCGAGCGAGTCATAGCTCTCTGTTTCGGCCAATGCATAGAAATTGGAAGGAAGAAATTTCCAAAAAATTTCTAAGAAAAAATTGTGGCGTTCCCTTCATCCGGGTCGAGGCAACAGAGGGTTTTTGTATGGAGCGAGGCATTGGTGGTTTACTTTTTGGGCGCGTCATCAAGTGCCAAGTCGAGGTATCGTCGGGGCATCGTTTATTCTAGAAAAGCGTTGCATATTTTTGTTCTATGTGTCCAGTCTTTGTAGGTAGTAATTTTCTATGGTAATGTGCTTTTGGCAGGCTTTCATTTGTTTTCAAAGCTTAGCGGGCTGTTGCTGCCGCTGTATGCTCGGAGTGTGTGCCGCCATTTTCTGCATTAGGTATATGTATGTATGTGTGTAGATTTCCCGGAATATTTTAATTTTTATAGTGATTGTTTCAATTTTCAAATTGCATACTTTTATGCGTTTATGTTCACTAAGCTTTGGGCAACAGAAATCGTGAGCTTTTTTTTTTTTGGTGATAACCCCCCTAAAGCCAATTACGCAAATAAAATTTTTTAATTCATTTAACTCCAAAATTTCACAAATAATCGCGACAGTACACTTTGACAAAGCAGATGAAAATTCAACTTGAATATGTATTTGTAACACCGACTAAATATCCAGTGCCAAGTAGGGGAAGTCTGTTCAAACCTCGTGTTGCACTTCTGCTATAAAAATTCAGTGTTGCACTGCTGGAAAAAGTTCAATACTGGTGTTGCACTGAAGTCACATCGAAGTCGATATTAAAATAACGGTCACTAAATGAATAAAAATTCTGCCGAAAAATTTTCTGTAAATTTCTTAACTAGCGTCTACTTACGCTCATAAAAAGCACCCGTTGTAGTACAAATGTATACAAATTCTGAAGAAAAAACATCAATGAATTTCTAGAAAAAAAATTGAGGTCTTCTCTACATTAGGTCGAGACATCGTTGATTTTAGATTGGAGCGAGGCGTTTCTGTCGGTCGCCAAATTCGAAAGAAAATATTTCCAGTAAATTTCTAAGAAAAAATTCAGAGCTTCTCTGGCTGAGGCTGAGGCTGTGGTGCTCAGATTAGAGGAGGCCGTGTATAGTGCAAATTTTAATAATTTCTCAACAGAAGTGGATGCTCGGAGCTTCCATATTATTTTTCACTGAGGCCAAACTACACAATCTTTGTATTATAGAATCTTTGGTAGCACGCTAATGCTCTAGAATCTTTAAACTTTTTCAGTCTTCTTTAATCTTTTGCTATGGAATAATCTGCCTGAGTAGGGTAAAGGCCCGACTGGCTTATTTTGAAGTTCGTATCTTAAACTTCAACTGAAGAAGAGGACCTTTTGCACATAAATCAACAATTTTCTTTGTATCATCAAAAGACTGTAATCAACTTATATTTTGCGAATTTAAACTTGAATCTCCTGTTGTCCATTATTACGGGTCACTTTTCTTAAGATGAGAAAACGGATTATCCCGAATATTATGTTCCACCTTCTCTGTCGCTATCAAGCACCTCGGTTAAGGGTCAAGGATTTGTATATTTCAACAAATGAACTAGCAGCGACGAAATTTCATTGGACCCCCTTGGGTCAGTCAGGTCCTTATTGAGACTGTTTATAAGTACGTTGTATAGCACATTTAAAGGTAGCTTGTATTTCGAATCCTTTCAAGCTTACCACACCAAATGATCTAACTGTAATCTTGTAATTAACTTAAGTAATATAATTTGTTTCTAAAACACTTTTTGCTTTTTTATCTTAGTAAATTTGGTAATCTCGTTCGCAGAGCTTACAAATAAACCCTCTTGTGCCAATTTTGTTCTAATTTGAGGCCATTGACTACGAATGCGGTTTTTAATGGAATGGAAATGAATCAATGAGCTCATTACAGTACAGTGCCAGTAAAAATTTTCGGAGATGCTTTTGTGGTAACACTTTGAGGTAAAACTGTTTGTATAAAACCATCATTTGCAAGCTTCGTTTGTTTTCACCTTCATTCACCTAAGAGTTGAGTTACCTTTGCGTAAATAGAAAGCGTATCTGAAGAAGCTTAGCTGATGAAAGCAATAAGTGTAGCTGGCATTCATTTTTCTATTCTTAATTTCCCCACCAACCTGACCTGAAGAGGAGCATACTAAAAGATGTAAGCTCGCGGGTATTTCACTGAGAGCTGATAAACAACTTCAAAGAAAATTCACCTAGTCGTCGACGACAACCCCTTCGTCGTCGTCTTGTTTGCTTAATGAGTGCAAGGTCTACGCTTTGACGGTAAATGAGGTTCGAAATAAGAGGAAACACCCACTTAAATAGGGTAAAACTTTAACATTAATCTTTCTTAAGAAATATATCAGTTAGGGGGGAAAAGAGCTGATAATTAATAAGAAAATTTGGGATTTTTCATAATTCATGTTTTACAGTGAGATCAAGGACTTTTGATTTTCTTGGGGTAAATTTTTGAGCTGATAATGTGCTGGAAAAAATGCAAACTTTGTTTTTAAATTTCGACATACGAAATGTATGTAGATAGGGTTTATGTAAATCTTTTTTCAACAAGTTTTTGATTTGGCATTTTTATGGAAATATGTAATGTGTATTGGACTATTATAAACAGGCAAATAAGGACATGGCATTCATGAAAAAAAGGATTGAACTTAGAAGAGTTTAGGTAGATAGATTATAATCCTTAAACAGGTTAAATGGCTTCTTTCCACCATGTACTATAACTGTGGCTTGATTTTTAATTATTATAGAATATTATTTCATATACAGGGTGGGCCATAAGTCACTGAACATTGTATTTTTGATATAACTTTTTATTTTTTATTTTTCTTCCCTTTTTATTTTTCTGTATTAGAAACAACGTTTGGGAGATTCATTAGCCATGTATACAATTGAGGAACGAGTAAAAATTGTTGAGTTTTATTCTGCTAGTAAAAATTCAATAATTCAAACCCAAAGAAAATTTCGAACTTATTTTAACAGCGTTCTTCAAACTTGCCTATTTGGTCAGCCCGGGTGAGAGAGAAGCTCCATTGTCCTTCATTATTCGAGCCCCCTAATCGGCAGGATTCGATTTCGAAGTCAGCCACTGAACGTAAGAAACTTATCGATTTTCAAGATTTTTGTATCGATTGCGTTCCGAATGATATTAATTACATTCGAATTAGCGTTAAGGCGGAGACTTGTGTTTCACCTAGATGCTAATATCATTTCTCCATAATTTTTCGCTTTTGAAAATCTGGGAAGAAGTATAGCGTCTCAAGTTAACAAATATAACAATATGTAGAACTTGGAGCTCCAAATCGGGTTGGTCAGGCCTAAGAAGAAAATTAAATTTGACCGAAATAAGCTAAAGCAATTCATTTTGAAAATCCAATGAAATTTTAACTGGGCAATTCAAGAAAAAACTAAATTCCTGCTTTGGAAACTATTCCTACATATCTATTGATTTTAATTTATTGACAAAGTTCTATATGTGCTCCGTCCCTTTGTCTCATAATGGCTATTATGTTTCAACCAATTTTGCACACTTATATACCCGAGATACGTCTATTTTGTTTAGGAAATTTGTTAAATATGTATAACCAAAAGTATTACTTTTATTTATTCAATTCATTGAAAATATGAGGTAACGCTCTTTTGGCTCTGCTGACTTCGGTGAGCAGAAAGTACAAATACTTACTTAATTAAATAAAGAGAATCAGTCAAAATTGTGATGATAATTCTAAGGCCAGGCATGCACAATCTGGAAATAGTTGTAGGTATCAAGAGTAAGTACCAAGAAATTTCTAGACCTTGATTCAGTACAACACCGGCAACAATACTTACAAACATTGTTTTAATAAGTTAACACCTCTGGTGAAAACTAATAGAACAAAAACAAACTTCTTGTATAATCCTGTAACGCCTTACACCTCCTTTCTGGTTGCTTCGACTCCCTCAATGCAATTTACCCAATTCAAATGAAAAGCAAGAATGCACCATCATCGTATCAATTACACCAGAATTCACCCGAACTTCATCATGCAAGTACTCATAGCATTAGAAAATATACATATATAGAGGGTGAAGGGGGTGCGGTAGGGTTATATGTATATTCATAGCCTTCTTTGTAAGTCCCCGATTACGTCAATTACAAAGTTGCTGCGCTCTTATACGGCTTAACTGCTATTGCACCCTTTTATATGATGTGTACACAAACAACAACTTCAGTAAAAATGGGTTTGGGGGATGCTAGTAGGGAGAAAATTTATGTTGGTTACTCTCTACAGTAAATCGTGAAATCCAAATTTTGGTTGGGCGCTGTTCATTCGATTGACATTTCGATTTAGTACACTTACGTAGACGTGATTTAAACCCCTCAGAATGATTTTTATGCTATTGTGCGAGGGTGGTAAATTAAGCTTTGATTTCAAGGCATTTATCTATATAAATCTAATTTGTATCCGATTTCAAAAAGTTAAAAAATTAAGCTTTGTAGGTGCACAAATCGGTCCTTGAAATTAAAAAAAAAACCATAAGCTTAATGGTCTTGCCTTGTGCATCTCAGCTTTTTATGGGAAATGTTTTGATAATTTTCATTGGCTGACCCTCGGATATCATTTATTAAGAGATGGATGCGAGATGTGTTACAAAAATAAATAAATAAATAAAATAATGTCCTTGGCGATGTAGTGTCTTGAATATAAGACCAAGTAACTTAAAATAAATGTCACACGATTTTTTAAATTATCTTTTATATATGTAATCTCTTCTCCAGGATTATTTTTTAAATCAAAAATTCAAATATATCTCGCACCTGCAAGGTACAACTGATCGGAGGGCAACTAATCCAATTCATCTCGAAGTTCGGCAAATGTTTGACAGATTTCACCCCAGTATTGGTTTGACCAATTTCCCAGTTTTGGAAAATTACGTTTAAATGTTTTGGCGGTAATAAAATCAAAATAAGCCGGCAGGACATTTTGATCTTCAAACATTTGTCTTTTTGAAGTGTAAGCTAAGAATAAAATGAGGAGTATGTATTGATGTGCTCTCGGGTAAAATTATGTAATATTAGCGTTTTTATTGAATATAGTTTTGCAGTAAAGCCTAGTATTATTACTATTATTTATTGGACTGGCAAAACGTTCACAAGATTTTACAATCTTTTAGTACAAAAAAATGTTGGAACTATTTTAAACAAATACATGAGAATATAGAGAATATAGAATATCTAAATTTAAATTAAGAACCTACTAAAACTAAGCAAAAATTGGAAATGACTATAAAATAACTGAAAATGTATACTGCTAAAAAACAGAGGCAGAAAAAATTAAAAATTAAATAAAAAGAAGATTATAGCTAATATAAAACAAAATGTTAAACAATATTGAAAATGAAAAACTATAAGAATGATAAAAATTATCAAAATTACGAAATTGAGCTATGCTGTGAAACAGGATAATAACATGAAAATGGGTAAGATTAATTAAAAGCGTGGACCCTCATAAGATCCTTAAAAGCACAGACAGATCGCGTGTTCTGATAACTAGGGGGAAGACTATTCCAGAGACAGGCTATCTGGACAGGATAAGAGACCTCCATTACTGATTTATGAAATCGGGGTATTACCACTTTGTGATTACGTTGCGAAGTTGTGTGCTGGAATAATTCATGCAGATAATACGGTTTGTTTATACGTAATAGGTTATAAAAGTGTATGAGTCCTCTTTGCTTTAGATAATCTAGTATTGAGTAACCCAGCAATTTTGTACGGTAAGGTGAAACATGGTCAAACCTACGAAGTCCATAAATGAAGCGGATACAATCATTAAAGGCAACTTCCGTCTTTCGAAGACAAACGCTATCGAGTCTAGGGTAAATCAAACTAAAGTAAGGTAGAATTAGACTTTTAATAAGTTCTGAGCGGATTTCGAAAGATAATGAGCCACCAGAGAGCCTGAGCCTACGAAGTACAGCATAATCCTTACCGATAATTAACTTTGTATTGTCGCAGAATTTCATATGTTGATTCAAAACTTTGGGCACCAAATTTAAAATTATACCATCAAAGACCACAAGAGGTGAATCATGCGAGTCAAAAGTGGAAGACAATATATTGGGATTTGTTAGGGTTTAGCTTTAGGCTTTAGCTTTAGCCTTCGACCAAATATTGATTCTCTCTAAATCGTCATTAATGCGAGCAATACAGTCCTCAAACAAACCAACAGCTCTGCTTAGGTACACCTGCACCATTCGTCAGCATACATGTGCACGATGACACGACCCGAACGGTTTCAGGGAGATCATTTAGAAATAAACTAAATAACAAAGGGCCCAGTATTGAGCCCTGAGGAATGCCAGATAGAAGAGGGAGGGAACAGGAAGTATTAAGATCCACCTTCACCACTTGCTTACGATCGACCAAAAAGTCCCGGATAAGAGCGACGGCAGAAGGACTAAAACCAAAGCAGCAATTGAGTCTCCGGAGCAAGATCACAAGATCAACGCTGTCAAAAGCCTTCGAAAAATAGAGTAGTGCCAAGACAACGAAGTTCTTTTGATCTAAGGCAGGTCTAATGTCTGTGGGCACTCGCAGTACTGCTGTTTCGTAGCTATGGTACGGACGAAAGCATGGAGTTCGGGTATTGGTAACATTTAACGTGGTCTCCAAAAAATAGTTTTTTTAATGCTGGTAAAAAGTTGAAGTAAGTACTATGTGGAGAAAACGAAGTGACAGCTGTTAAAATCACAATTACTCGGAAATATTTTTAAAAATGTTAAGTCATTATTATTTATAAATGATATAAATCATCAAATGCCGACGAGATTGTAGCTGCGGCAGGTCTAAGTCTGTATTGTCATCTCGCTTTGTGAACAATCAAGAAATGTCAAAGTTTTACCAGCATTTTATTGCTCCACACATTAAAATGGTCAGTATGATGAGTGGAGACTTACAAAATTCCATCTACCCAATAATAGAAAATATAGCACTTTTTACCAGCGAACTCCGTACTGCACTAGTAAAGACCTCAGTAAAATTTTTGCTTGGGGGGTAAAATTGGGTAAAATTTGTATGGAAATGTCACTTTTTACTCAAACTCCGTACTAGGCTTAAGCGCCAGCTTAAGGGTAGATTAAAATTTTCTGCGACAAAATTTTCTTAGCATACGACACACCAATTTTGTATGAATAGACTGATTAATTACGTATTACAGAATTTTGTAGATTAGATATAAATTGAATTCAATCCAAGATAATAATAAATTCTATTAATTTCATATAGTTTTGTTGTATTAATCCAATCCAGTTTTAATCCAACAGGTAAAGGCTCAGTAGCTTTTTCAAATCATTGTTTGATACCTAAAGTTGGAAAATGTATAAACTAAATTAGAAGAGGATTAATTTCATAACAGTAGTTTTTTATTAATTCAGTATAAGTATAATATCACATAAAAAGGAACTTAATTCAATTTTTTAATCAAAAAAAAACCGAAAATTACAAAACTGAGAGAAAGAAATTGAGCACTCTTGCGTACCTTAAAAAATAAATAAATAAAAGACGAATCGGCAAAATAGAGTATCATTCCTCTCAAAATTTTAGTAGTGCTCGATAAAAAAAGTTTATCACCTTTCGGTATGAAAGAAAGCATGCCTTCATATATCGTTCTTTTTTCCGCCGATATCTTCTTTCGAATATTCAAAACAGTAGGAAGATACTATTCTGCTGGAATAAATTATTCGGAGTTCCTAAATTTCCTTTCCTTGGTCTTTGTCTTAAGAATAGTGGACAGACGTCTTGTGCCTCATAGACGTCTTGTATTTTATTATAAACAAGTCTTTCGAGCAGTAATAAAAATTCTTACACTTTCGGACTTGCACTTTCACGTCAATAACAAAACCCAAAATGTAAACCGATAAACTCAATTTATTCCACTTTAAAACAAGTTTTTTGCTCAAATGATTAATAAAATCTAAGGAAATAGGATAAACTAAGAATTTTTCTAATAAAATGGTATACTGATTTTTAAGAAAAACACAACTTTTTTTTTTTTTATATTATTAAGCCAAGCTCAGGGGAAACCCTATGGTGCAAAGCACAGATAAGGAAAGGGATTAGGGAATGTCAGGAGAGCGGCGGAGTTGCTGATGTATGTCAAGCATAAACTTTCGCAGATTGTATTCCGGAGGAAAGATAGAAGATGGTAAACTGTTCCACATTCGCACAGTTCCGGATGAAAAAGCATCACGGAATTTTATTGTACGGTCGAAGGTAATTTTAAGGGTTAAAGAATGAGCGTGAGTATTGCGTGCATGAATTGATCTACAAGGGATCAGATTAAATATTTCATCGCAACATTGACTATGTATGTAGCGATAAAGGAGCGAAAGGCATCCAATATTGCGGCGGTGCTCGAGTGAGTCGATATGAAATGTTATTGCCAAATCGCCAATGAGCTTAAATGTTCTCTTTTGGACAATATACAATGAAGCTAAGGCTGTGCGACCTGCCCCGGCCCAGATATGGGAATTGTATTTCATTCTAGGTCTGATATAAGACTTGTAGGAGCGTTAGATTTGACGGGTTGAAATATTTCTTACACCTTTTCAGAAATCCGAAACATTTCGATGCTTCTTTGGCAACTGAGAAGATGTAATCTGTCCAGCTTAACTAACTGAAAATGTTAATGCCAAGAATGCATAAAGATGGTGTATCGTAGATCAGTGCTCCACAAAAAAAAAACGGGAGTGGATAAATTATGATCTTGTCTTAATGAGACGAGACTACTTTGGGACTTATATGCATTGCCCCAAGCGAGGATATTGACAAGATCGTTACTCAATGATATAATGATGCAATCTCGTTTAATACATGCGGCATGGAGTCCGCAAGAGTGTCAAAGGAGTAAGCGAAATTAAGGGTACTATCATCGGCGAAACTATGGATGGGATTGAAAGTAAGGGAAAGTAGATCATTAATGAAAATTAAGAACAGATATGGAGAGATAACAGAGCCCTGGGCACACCGGCATTTATAGGGTGAGGTTCAGATGAAACGCCATCTAATACAACACGTATAAGGCGACCGGATAAGAAACTTTCTATCCATAATAGAAGAGCTGGGTAGAGAACAAATGCTTTAAGTTTGGCTAAGAGGGCTGGATGGCAGACTCTATCAAAGGCCTTTGAAATATCTAGGGCAACGATTTTGGATTCACCAAAATTCTGAAAATTACGGTTCCAACGTGCCGTGAGAAAAGTCAGCAAGTCTCCAGATGAGCGTCCAGATCGGAAGTCGTATTGGCGATCGTTGATCAGATGATTAGTTTCTAGATACTTCATTAATTTGGAGTTAATGATAGATTCAAAAACCGTTGAAAGAATCGAAATGATTGCAATTGGTCGATAATTTGAGTGATCGCTACCCTCACCATTCTTGGGAATAGGCTGACCGTGAGCTAGATTGCAAGCAGTCGAAAATGTGTCTGTCGAATAAGACAACTAGAAAAGTTTGCGCAGAGGTTTCTCCAAGCATGAGGCGCAGCTTTTAATTAACAGGGGCGAAAAACCATCAGGTCCTGCGGCTTTAGAGATGTCAACCTTGAGCACATCTCTCGTACGGATGTATATTGGCTCTTGTATACATCCCCACCGGAGATGCAAAACAGTCACAGACGCCTGTTTTACTGTATTTTTCGAAAGCTTTTGATAGATTAAATTAGATTTGTGAAGGGGTGTGTAGGCGTTAGTCTCGCAATCACTGCGACCTGAAAGATCTTTTGTGAGTCCCCGTTGTATTTACTCCCTTTCTAGGTTCAGAGTGTTAATAAAGTCTAGAACCATTCTGGGATTGAGGTTCCACAAGTAGGTTGGTGGAGGAAAAGCATGTTCTAGGTGGATTAGTCTCCGCCTGGCCAATGCTTCGCAGTTGCAGAGCAAGTGCTCCACCGTTTCTTGAGCATCCTGACAGAAACAAGAAGATGAAGTCTCAGTCAAGTCCAGCTTGTTTAGGTGATACCTCAAGGGGCAATGACCTAAGAATGGCTCAGTAATCATCTTGAGCTCTGTTCTTCTAAGGTGTAGGAGTTCTTTTCGTTTTTCCGCCAGAGGTGTCGATAAACTTTTTTGTCTGACGAAGTCCTTGTAGCCATTCTTATTACAGGAATTTTTGTTCATTCTCCCAGTCATTTAGGGCAGCTCTAAGGTAACACTTTGAAATGTAAAGTGATAACGTTGATCATTGGTTACTAATTAGTTATCTTTATACAGTATGTAGTTTTGCCATAGTTTGTCATTTCATATCTTGAAAATAGATTGCAGAAGTTTCACTTAAATAAAAAATTCTCATAATATGTGGGTATAATCGAACGGACTACATAGGATTTTATATTAGGACCATTATTGTTTTTATTATACTTATCTGGGTAAGTAATTTTCCTCAAGATGTACATACATAAGTTCTTGAAATTTACCTCAATATATACATAGGTTCTTGTAATTTTAATATTTATTCCGGGAAATGGCTGTCAGCCTTCAGTTCAACGTCACCTGGGAAAACTAAGAGCGCTCAATATTTAGCACCACCACGAGGATATTGAGCTGCTAGCGGTAAGGTCGATAAATAATTATAACACTAGGATATATTTACGTGGTATTGTATTTGGTCAGTATCCTTGCACTGTTTCTTCCAGCCTAACCACATAATTATATTTACATGAAAACAGATTCTCCACACGGGAATTTTCCTATCCGCAGAGCACTTCATTTTCGTAAATTAAAATTTTATTCGAAATTTGAGTTAATTGGCAAGATACCTGCCTTTTTTATATGGAAATTTTAGTTTTTTTGAATTGGAAAAAATAGCACGAACGTTTCCTGATCGCACACAAAAATTGAAACGGTAGGGAAAACGCATAATAAAACAGCTTACATATATGGGTTGACATTTCAAATAATCGGAGCCTTCTGCTACTGCCATGGTTTATTTCTTTTCCGTCTATTTCGAAAACAAGGAAGATTTTCTGTCAATGTTTTGCTTTGCAGGAGCAGAGTAATGGTTGCTATAAATTCAAGTTTATTGCATCTTTAACCTTTTGGCGATAAATTGGGTATTCTCTAATATATTCTGTTTCCCATTTACACATACAGGGTGTCCCGATAGTAGTATCAAACCTGATGGCTATAGATAGGTCATACTTAAATGAGCAAAAAATTGTAAGGGTGGTGGGGGAAATCCTAACGATATTAGAGATAACTAGAGTTAAATATATTTAGGTATGTTTACATAGATCACTCTGTAACATTCCCACGTTACACCCTATGATGACAATTTCAAGTTTGGTAACTTTTCCCCTCCTCCCATCCGTGTAGAAGTTATGGTTCAACAAATTTAAAATTTCGGAATTTTTACTCGTTTTTTTTTATTTATATAATTTTTTATCAAAAAAAACGTCTTCAATATTAATTTCTCACATTGGAATTAAGAAGTTCAAAAGCTTGGCTTTAAAATAATCCATCCCACTTTGAACCCAAAAAGTGACACTTTCTGGGGTTTTTGCACTTTTTCTTAATCCACCGAAAAAGCTTTTAGGCTTCTGAGATGCAATATGAAAAATTGGTATTGATGCCGTCTTTTTTGATAAAATTGGTAGTTAAATTAAAAAAATAAAAGGCGAGTTAAAAATCCGAAATGTTAATTTTGTTGAGACATTACTTCAATACGGAGGGGTTGAGAGGAAAGGTTTGTACACCGTTAGTAAAGTCCGAACAATATCCATCTACCAAAGTTTAAAGCAACATCATAGGGTGTAACGTAGAGAAGAGAGAAGATACATGGTGAGTTATGAAAACATACCTAAATAGCTTTAAGTCCCTCGGACAGTGGCGGATCTAGAATTGAAATTTGGGGGGAAGTGGTCATCTTACAAATTAAATTGAGGAAAAAAAACCAGCGCCGTAAGTCGCTTAGTTTAGCCGCCGCAGTGCTATAGTGAGAGGAAGGTTTCCGCATAAGCGGTGTGGATGATGTGTCATTTTTTAGTATGAGTTTTTTACAAAAAGTTTTTTTTTAATAGAATAGTAGTTTAGGTATCAGCCTTACAAACCAAACTTTTCTCAGTTTTACACACTGGAATATATAATATGGACTGCTTGATACGCTATTTCATGCGGGTACAATTTTTTGTGTCAAAAATAGTTCTTACGTCGATGTCAACATTGAGAAAACCATTGGGGGAAGTTGAAAAGTGATTTTAATAGAACGTTTCGAATTTCTGTTGAGTATCTATGATTATGTTGCTTTTGGTAAAACACTTTTTATCACCAATTAACCCAAATAATTAATTTAAAAACATTTATTTCGACAAACACACTTATTTATTTGTTGTTTACAGTTCCCTCTCAGTTGGTACTTGGTGCTTAGGCCGAAAGAGAACGCTATATAGAAGTGAGCCCAATTTCTGCAGTGTATTTCTATGGACGTAGCCAGTCCATATTACATATTATACATGTCAGTGGTTTTACGTAAACACGCTGGAAATATTTTAGAATGTTAGGAGTAAGGATTAAGTTAGGGCTCTGTTCAGTTGTGGTAGTGAGGGAGTCTGTTTCGTGTTTCGGGAAGTGTTTCTCGAGGGTTGCGGATCACCTAAAGTTGGGGTCCCAAACTCAACTTCTGAGAAAAACCTATACACATACATCACATGCATCCAATAATATTCATTGAAATAAATTTTGATTTTTTTAAGTTTTGGAATAAAATTTTTTTTTTAAGTTGAATTATATAAATAAAAAAAATATAAAATAAAAAATATATTTTTTCAAATAGCTCAATTAATTAAATAATTTTTACTTCAAATTTAGGGAGGAGGCATGACCCCCTGATACCCGCCTGAATCCACCACCGATCTCGGAACCCTTAGGATTACCCCAACTACCCATACAATATTTTGCTCATCTAAGAATGACCTATTCACAGCATTCGGGTTGCATACCATTTACGGGACGCCCTGTATGCATAGAATACCAACATATAAGCAAGTTCATAGTTATGATTATTTTATATTTTCATTTGAAATCCAAAGAATTTTAAATATTCAATTTATACTTAAAGTCGCGCAGAAGAATTGCTTCGTCAGAAAAGTTACGAGGTGAATATCCAGTTAAATTTATTAAGATTTTATCGATATAAACAAATAGACACTTCAAGACGTCTTTCAATTCCATAAAAATATTTACTCTTCACCGAGTCTGATCTAGTGGAAACGTACAAAACAAATTAAATGTTGAAATTTATTTTTCTTGAATCTTTATAACATTTTTGGTTCCACGTTTTAATGAAATTGATTAAAGCATTAATCATCGCCATCATAAAGCTATTTGTAAGGAATTCTTCCTAAATTAGTTCCACTAAAACTAAGTCTGTCGTAAATGCCTCACAACACTGTCCGTCAATAATCGCAGATACTCAATCGGTTTATTTGCAATTTAATTTGAAATTGAATTTTTAATTTCATAGGAATAGTATGAAAAAGTAATCATGCGGTCGCACATTACAGCACCTACAGGTGGCATCACATCAAACAGCAGGCGGCATCGGATCTCGTATATGTAAGTGAATTCAATAAAGTAGGTAGGTTCCTTTGGGTCTCTTTGAGTCAGTCGTTGAGAGTCTGGCAGTTCGCCAATCACACTATACTCTATCCCACCAGGCTAAACTGCAATGCAATGAACGGCTTCTAGAGACTCAATATGGCCATACCACCACACCGTCTCGTCAAATTCAATTAATTTCCTAATTCTATTTGCCTAAAGACCATGCGAACGATGGAAATTGAAAATTTTCCTGGGCGCTCAAGTAGCAAAGGTTAAGTGGAGAGTTTTCTTTGCATTTAATGAATTTTATGCTTTAAGAAAAAAATAAAATAAAATCCAGAGGTGTTTTATGGGTTTGCTTCCTTCTGTATGTAAATGGACTGCTTGCCGAGAAAGGTATATATAATACCAAAACAAGTGATGTGTATCGTTACCTAATTTTCCACTTTGTTGATGAATTTTCCACGCACTAGAGGCATATACCTTGTGCGAGGAATTAATTTTGCATAAAAAGAATTGTACGGCCAGAGGTGGATGCGAGTATCTCCATAATTACCTGTACTACCTCTACGTACATACATACATACATACATATAGGTAATGAGAAATTGTTCTGGCAGGTTGGAAACGAATTTTGCAGTTGTTGCAACACAACTCTTGTTGGATCTAGGTAGGTAGGTACATGTCTTTAGCATTTTGTCAGAGAAATTACTCACACCTTGCACGGTCTTTAGATGTTTCCCTGGTGAAATTGACTGCGTGATCAAAATCCATCAAAAATGCGATTCGCATAAACACACTCAGAAAAGAGGCTTAAAGTGGAATTCGCATTGACTATAATAAATAAGGTAAGCGGAGAAGATAAATACGCGCGTACAATGAGTAGTGATGCCCGTGATTATCTCATCACGCGCGGTCATTATGGGTACTTAATTGAATTGAATTTCATAATTATGCGCATGTGTACTTTCTAATGACCTCTAATTGGAGTCTGTCTGTATACCTTTGAGTGAAGCTTCTGCTTGTTTTTCGCAGGTTTTGTTTACTCTGTTAGGTACTGCGGCATGTATAGGTATATATGGGCAATAATATAAAAGAGTTTCGTTCATTGGCACATTAAGGATTAATAATCTGTAAAGTTGAAAGTTCCTTTGTAACTTCACTTAATCCTTGATGAAATTCTTGAGGACATAAAATTAAATGTGGTGGTCATCCATCAGATCGTATTTCGCGTAAGAACTTGTATAGTTCATAACAATATCCGTTAGTTGGTGGTGTTTAATGTCAAACTAGTTCCCCTTCAGATAGTTCTCAGTCTCTCTTTGCATTAGTAGACCTGTTTTATTTTATTATTTACACGTCATCGTTGGGTGACACTTTTTTAATTTTCTTCTCACTCTTTTCACGTCTGATGATCTTTAATGTTCTTCGTTTGAGACTCGACCACTCTATCCTTTTCAGAGATGATGTAAGATTCGTTTTAAACTTCTATTTACAATCGGCAATTATGACCTGAGTTTGAATTTGAGATATCACTCGAGTTCTATATCCAGAACACCTGAGAAAATTTTACTTATTTGGAAACAGATAGACTTTTCCGTATTGCCAAAATTATGCGATTCAGGTAGCAGAAGCACTTTAATCTTGGAATTTTGAATTATTTACAATTCGTCGTCTGAATATTGGTTTGCTCCATCCGCCAAATTTGATATTTTGAGTTAAGTAGTGTTTTTGAGATTATTACTGAAGTTGAACTAAATGCTTTAATCATATTTTTGCCACAAAAGTGAGTATCGGTTTACCCCAAATCAAATTTGTTTATACATGGGGCATAAAATACATGAAATACTTTAAAATATTTTTTTAAATACTATTTTAATACACGTGCGGAAATTTAAAACTATATCTAAAATTGGATAGCTCCATGTGGCTAAGAACACTTCCACGTAGAGTGAATCAAAATCAATTTTGCCAAAATCGTGGTTTGCTGCATGATACAAACATTAACAAGGTATGGCCGGAAAATTTGTCAATTGGTTGCTTGCCACCTTTGGCGACAATTGTCAAAAATTTGTTCGTCGCAATTTCAATCGTCTTTATCATAGTGAAAAAAATGTACTATTTCGAAATTTCCTTGCTTTCCCACTAGCACATAATTATGTTTCCCGATTTAAACGAAGAAGCTAATGTTTTGTTAAATATTTTAATATATTCAAAACGTATTTCAGTCAATAAAATACAAAAAAACTGAAAACAAATTCGCTGGAAATGACTTTAGTCACCTCATGACGTACAAAAAGAAAAAAATTCTTCTCGAATCGGCCATACCTTGCTAACTTTGTATCATGGGTTTGCTCCATATAGTTGCAGCGACATTCCCTTATATATAAATAGATTTAAACAAAAAAAAGTAGCCTCCTAAAGATATTATAAAATGTCTACAGCACAGGCTCAAACTATTTCGGAGTAAATTTTGATGACAGCTGGCAGAAATAAACGTGGAACACCGCACAATTTAAGGACTGTTTAAAAAAAAGACCAGCTATGCATAATGAAAGCAACAAGAGAGACCCTTTTTTTTTTGGTTTTTGTTATCAAATAATTTTTATTGAACTATTAATTAATTATCTACATTATTCACAACTGATATGATATAATTACTAGGTGCTATAAAATTGGTGAACTTTTTGCTTTACGTTCTTCATTAAATTTTGTACAGACAGTATCGAACGTATCGGACGCTCTTTTATACCGTCTCTTAAAATTCCCTAAGTTAGCAGAGTGTTTTTTGTTTTTGTTTAAATTTTCTGTCCATTTTAGACCAATATTTGCCGTTTGATCTTAGTTTTGGATAATCTGGAGGATTCGCTTCCTTGGGTACTACGGGTATGCATTGGGCATCGTACAAACCCCTCGCTTTTCTGCCGTAGTGGCAAGTTGCTAATTCCAGCCAAAACAAAGCTGATGGAACATGCTTTCTAAAGAATGAAAGAAAACGCTTCTGAAGAGACACTGGTAAAAGTTCGTTTTCACCTATACCGAATTTCGTTAGGATATTTTCATACAAAATTCGGCACCTGGATTCTACAACTTGGTTCTTTTCTGGTGTTCTTTTCAGTGTTTTCTGAATATGGTTACTTCGTAGGCCTTCCTTCTTTTCGATAGACCGTAGCATATGATGGTCCAGCCTTATCAGCCATATCTGTCAGTGACATGTTGGCATTTCGTTTAAAGTTGTCTACCATTTGTTTTTACCAATTTTTGGTCTGTCGAACCTTCCTTCCTGACCCTGACTTTCAGTGACACTAAAAGATTCTCGAAATTTACTGAGAATATTTTGAATGGTCGTCTTCGGAATTTTCATCTTTATAGCTAAGCTTCTTTGAAACATTTTCGGATTTTTCATATTGGTGGAAAAATTAATTTGCGGCATTCCTCTCGGCTGACTTCCACTCTTACTGCATACAAATTTTACATTTAATGGCTTAAAATTATAAGTGCACACCTTTTTATAATGCAGTCTTACCAGCGGCCCTTAATTTTCTCTAACTGGTGATAAGTAATGGAAGTGCAGATAGGTGGTCGGTTTTTTTCTGATACAGTCCTTATCTCAAAACAATGTACCGATTAAAATCAACCAAGCTGGATTTAAAGATAAGGAAAAAGATATCTTATTCATTTAGCTGAGTTAAGATATCAATTTTGTAAAGTCCAATTTCTTCAATCACTGAGAGTATGCAAACTACTGAGATTTCACGTTTCAGTTCATCTGTCCTTGAAAATCGTACTTTGTCCAGGCGGCACGCTTTTCTTATCTCCTTATGCACAAGGTGTTACTTCTTTTAGTGAATTTAACCAACTTTTAATATATTTGTGTTTTTTACAAATTACTAAGCTGATAATGTCGAACTCTATTCCTTCTACTTCTCCATCTTGTTATCTCTTCTTTCCCTTTTTATACCCTAGATAAACAGCATAATATTAAAAGTAATTTTGATTTTTGCATGTCGGTCTATTTGAAACTTTTCACACGAGTTTTTTTTAGGAAAAAAGTAAATTTAGTTTTAAAAATAGTATCAATCGGGTAACTCCTTCGTAGGGTTACCATACAGAAATTAAATTTCGGTTTTCACTATATATGAGGACATTGCCTGAGAACGCGTCGAAATAGAAAGCTGATATTTCGTATATTGTCTTTTTATGGCATATAATAAATAAAATTTTAAAAACGGACCTAATGGAGCAACCCCTGATTGGTGTTGCCGTATAAAAATTCAGGCTTTTACGTATACGGCAAAACGATCAATCCTAGACATTTATATTGTACTGAAAAGTTCTTCACAATATGAAATCCTATGACATTGGTTATAATCATTTTTACCATCTGACGAGCTCTTCTGGAAACTTAAGCGAAAAACTACTTCAACAATCAAACTTGCATAGATGTGTTACATAGAGGTATTTATCTAGGGTATCATAAGAATTGGTCTGAACCCAATTATAGCTATTTTACTTGTTTTGCTCTATTTTTAGTTTCCTGACAGTACTTTACTATGAGTCATTTGCTACTTATCCCTTTCTATACTCTGCTCTATACAGGGTATCCCGTAAGTGGTGTGAAACCGGAGGGCTATTGATAGGTCATAATTAGACGAGCTAAATATTGTATGGAAGAGGGTGCGGGGATCCTAACTATTTCTGAGATAACGGTACTTAAAGGTATTGGGGTATGATTTCACAGATCACCTTGTAACTTCTGAGCTTATGATGATGATGTAAAATTTGTTGGACAGATAATCGTAGGACCTTTCCAATGGTCTACATATTGTTGCCGCCTCTTCTCCGTTTTAAAGTTATGGGTCAATAAAGTTAAAGTTTTAGCTCGTTTTTTTTATACTATTTTTACCAAAAAGCAAGTCATTGACATCAAGTTTTCATATGGGGTTTAAGTAGCCCGAAAGCGTATGATATATTCTACCTCTATGTTAGTAATTAGTTAATTCGTTGCTGTGACTTAGCTTTTTTTGTTTATTCTACGTGGATGAACCATGTCTCTGAACGAACTTCTTAAGGTCGATCTTACTTCCACAAAAAAAAAAAAAAAATTGTCCTGAAGCGGCTAGCTGCGGATCTCCTCTTTACTTTCTAATTTAAATTTGTAATTTTATTTTACTTAAAACTGTAGTCTTTTCGATTTTAAGTTTTGTTGCTTGACTTTTTTTCGTGCTTGTTGGATCCGAGAGAAAAATGGACTCAAAAAAAAAAAAAAATCGGAAACCGTCATTACTCATTGTTCATTCCAATATATTGTTATGCGGAAGGATCTATCAAATTTCCCCGTATTTTACAAAGTGTGCCTCCCATTTGAGCTTGGACTATAATTATGCTGGAACATATCGACAATAAGCTGCAATGTTTTAATCTCGGCTGCTGGCTATTTAATTGAGTTAATTCATTTATTTTGTTAATAATAGTTAATGTAGTTTGTCCACGAATAATTATACTTGTTTATTTTATATTTTTATTTATAATTTTAGTATTTGTATTTAGTGTTAGTCTTATACTTATTCCTACTCTTAGTTATTATATGTCTGCTCAATTATGTTTTTTGAAAATTCATTTACAATTTGAGTATCGTTTTCCAGCAATCGGTGGTCAAAATGGCTAAGGCGCCAGGCCGTTCGTTACACCCCCCCCCCCCCCCAGGATGCAAGATCACAGGCACAGGCAGGGGACGAGAGATCTCAAGCACGGAGGCCAGAGCGCCCCATTGTGCTGTCCTACTAGAAGTCCTATCACCAAAACCTTCCTGTTCAAAAATGAGCCTTATCGCTGTTCAAAATTTTCCTTTGCAAAAGAGGATCAAGGTGAATATTTTATCGGCCCATTCACCGAACGTACGGCGCACATAATGGTCACGCGGTTTCAACTCTTTCACAAGCAAAATCGTGTGAGCTTGTGAGACAAGATCTCTCTGCAAAATCTTCCACAAAGTGGCTGGACACAGCTCCGGTTGCTGTGCACGATGGCGAATCGACTCAAATGGGTCCTGCTTAATGCTACGCTATACAGCAGCAATAACTTCTTCTGCATGCACTCCATGGGGGTCTTTATGGATGCGTATTATCAACTAGAGTGTACATGGAGTGAAAGCGTTCCATGGTTTTGCGAATAATTTGTGTGGATGGACGATTATGTTGACCGTAAAATTCACGATGCGCACGGTAAATTTGCACAGTTGCAAGCTTTGTTCTAGCGTTAGTCTATTCATGGTGAAATGGCAAACCGCATTAATCATATTTCAGCTGTCAACTGTCAAATTGACAGTCACTAGAAATAATGTTACCAATTTAAATACCAAACCTAAAAAAAACTCCATTTACTTGAAGGGTTGTAAGTCTAAAGGGTCTAAGTGCCAAAAAATAATCAAAAGTCAAGATTTTTACAAAAATACGATCTTAGTACCAAGCCTAATAATATCCAAATGGATCCAAGTGCATATTTATTTTAAAATTTTACCCACGCACAGATAAAGTTTTGGCGGGGCTTAAGTGCCACCGAGCTTTCGCTTATGTTTTTTCGTTATTTCTCGAAATAATAAAATTGGTACTTAGACCCTTTAGACTTACAACCCTTAATGACCTATTCTCAGATTTACTTCACTAGCTTGCGGTGTACCCCAAGGATATTCCCTTAGCCCTCTAGTATTTAGTCTGTTTTTTTATACATGATTTTCTGACGGTTATAGAGGACGTACGCATATGTTAAAAGGAAGATATTGGATAAATTATTTTTTTATAAAAATATAAATACCCAAGGAAGTAGTTATCGCCTCTGTCGTTAAGAAGGTCGTCAGAGCTTAAGCTTTTGTAGAACATCTTTGCCCCTGGTTTTCCAAAAATTTAGTGAGATGAAAGAGATCCTTGCATTTAGCAGATTTTATAGGTTTCGAGGTTTTTTCTTCCTCAATCTCTTATTCGATGGCGTTTTTCCAATGGAGAAAAGAAATAGGCCTCAAAATATAATGTTTTGATGTAAACCAAGTTTTTGTTCTGACAAGAGATTTTAAGCATTATGCGATTATTCTCGTGCGAAATGGACATTTTGTATGATAAATGGACGATACGTACTCAGTACAGTTTTAGAAATTGAAATCAATTACATCAAAATGACAAGGTTTTTTATGTGAGTTCCTTAAAATCTACGTTCGGTATATGAATTTTGCATTACAAAGCTCATAACGGTCGCACTCCAAATAAGAACGGCCACGAAGAAGGAAACATCTTTGGTGTCGAAACAGCCCATCTTCGTAAGTAAATAATGCGAAAATCTTATGAAATTTTATTTTGGCTTGCGCATGAGTTCCAAAATATGGCGAGTTGCTTCATTTCCTTGGACAAAGTATTAAACACAAAATGACTGAATAATAGAGCAACCAAAATCGGTCCCAGTTTTTGCTATTGACTTGCCGTATGTGTAGAAAATCTCCTGCTGGGTTGAAAGGATGGACAAATTAAAAATTAAAAAGTTTAGTTGACGTTTATAATATGTAGACGCCGTTGGTTGGAAATCAGACAAGGTAAGTTTTGTAACCTTTTGCTTCTTAAACTACAATGATGGTTTCTCCCTTGACACTGCAAATACTCAGCCTTATTTTTTAATGCAATGATGGGGGTTTTCCTAAAAAAGGATAGCATATTTGCAATCTATACACCCTAAAATCGTACAAATGGCACCTTTAGCTCATTTTCGCAATTACAGGGTTTTCCTTTGTATCCTTTATAGGATGCATGCAGATCTATCTACGCGTACGTCGACCAGTTGAGCTTATAGAACATGGTGTGGAGCGTACAATAGAGTTTTGGATAGAAGTTTTCAGTGGTCAGTAACCGAAAAAATTAAAGCTAAATGCTGGGAAGTCACAGTGCATGGCTATGTGCTTTAAAGGCCAACTGTTGCTTTCTTCTGTTTGGATAATAAGGTACGTAATGTGTGTATTATCCTTAACATTCGTATGAAATGCAATGACCATATTAATGCTTGTTTGTCATTTTACAGTATTTTTCTAGTGTAGGTACGCCTAATTTTTAGCCGCGTTGATTCTGCTTGCCGTAAAAAGCTAGATGTGGCATTTAATGACTGTATTAGATGTCTTTTTGACCTTCGAAGATATTACCCCTTTTAGAAACAAATTTGGAGGTTACACCCTCGGAGCTCAAGTTCAATAAATGGATTTAACTTTTCTGTGTAAAATTATTCACAATAAACAATTTATTTAACAGATCGTAGTAATTTTCTACAGTTTCGGACATGCGGCAATCTTTTCATTCCTCGCTCTCGTACATCTATTTTGGAAGGTGCCATATAGCGTTCAACGTTTAGGCTCACTTAGCGTATTTAAAAGGCATCTTCTTTCTTATATTGTTTAATTCTTAATTTCTTTGGTCATTTTCCTTGAATTGCCCCAGTGGACTTATACTTAAGTAAATATAAAATTTCATATAAAATTTTCTGTAATTAGTAAAAAGCAAATACTTTTCTAGATTTCTGACTGAGATTATACTTATATTTATTTTTAGTTTTTATTTCTTCTTGAACTTTTCTCTAAACTATTTCTATTCTACTAGTATACGTATAAGGCATTATATCAATTGCTGTACCTTTATATGAGTTGCAATAATAAACATAAACACAAATGGTATAGAAATAATTTTAAGCTTTCCTAAGAATATTTCAAATGTAAAAAGATGAAAGATGGAGGTTCATGTAATTTCATATATGGCATGCGATTTCGGTTGATGTTCCTAACGAAATGATGGAACATGTATTTGAAGCAGAGCTGTAAAATACTCATTATTTAATGGATTTAATACCTCTTAATTATCAATACCGAGTATTTAAGAATTGGCAATTCCCAATACTAAGCCTCCTGTACTGGAATAATATTTTACAGTCCCATTCCCGGAATGGCAAGTAATACTTTAAAATACCGGAAAGTAATTGAATTTGCGATTCCATTACAAAAATACCTACAAATTCCCAAAAATATTTAAAAAGTATTTGTCTATTACTATATAATTCCTTTCAATTCTTTTCAAATACTTTCAATTACATTTAATTACTTTGACAACTTCGGTATTAAACATGAATTATGAAATAAACTAGATCAATTGTCTTTTTAATTTTATTGTAAACAAAAGCTTTTCCCTGTTTTCCATGTTCTAAGGTGCAATAAAATTAAGTAGTTTTGAGAAGTACGTTTGCTTAAAAAAATTCTATAGAAACTATAGATTTATCCGAAAGTGGTAAGAATATTTAAAAACTTATCAAACAAATTACAAATTAAATACTTAATAATTACATAAACGAAGCTAATATGGTACAACAAAACGATAAAAATTATAAGAGAGCAGAGACGGATACAAAAGAAAACGAACTGGAAACTGGAAATATAAATATGCAGAAAAAAGAAATAATAACTGAAATGTGAAGGAATTGAAATTGTTTTTGTAGTTTTGTGTTTTTATATCCCTTGCAGCTTCTAAGACGATTAAAATATGATTGATTAATTAATTCTCTAAGAGTGTGGATGGGCTCGTCGATATAGGTACCGATTTCTCAGTTCTGATAGAAGTAACACATATGAGACAAAATTACTCATGTATGCTGACACTGAAGTGGGTATTTGGAACAATTATTTGCGACTTAAACAAGCTGCACCATTTTCTTCATCAGGCGCAGTAGAGCGATTATTTTCCTTAGCGGTCTTAATCAACCATCCTAAAAGACGGACTCTTAGTGAATTTTATTTTGGATAATTAGTCTAAAGCTAAACTAAGGCAAACTGGAATTGTGGAAAAATTACAAATTAATTGAAATGGTTTTAATACACCTAGAGAAAAAGTAAACAGTAAATATTTTCCTAGCGTGTGACTTTGGATTTTTTGACCTCTGGCCTACAATTTTCTCCAATTCTCCAAACTACATAATTTTATTGTACCTTGAGAACATGGAAAACAGGGAAAAGTTTTTTTTACAATAAAATTAAAAAGGTAATTGATTTATAGTTCATTTCAGAATTCATGTTTAATACTGAAGTTGTCAAAGTAATTAAAAGTAATTGAAAGTATTTGAAAAGAATTGAAAGGAATTATATAGTAATAGACAAATACTTTTTAAATATTTTTGGGAATTTGTAGGTATTTTTGTAATGGAATCGCAAATTCAATTACTTTCCGGTATTTTAAAGTATTACTTGCCATTCCGGGAATGGGACTGTAAAATTTTAATTCCAGTACAGGAGGCTTAGTACTGGGAATTGCCAATTCTTAAATACTCGGTATTGGTAATGATAATGGTAATGGTACTTGAATTTTGCAGCTCTGATTTGAAGCTGCTGAAACAGAACTAGATGATGAGTACAAAGAAGAAGAATGTGACGAAATTATCAATTTTCATCCTTTTAATGCTCTCAAACGTGCGTTTTTTTGTACGATTTCGAGGGTTGTTAATAGAAGTACTAAAATGGAATAGGATGGCGGAAATCAATTAAATTGGGGTGCAGCCATTTATTGGCTTATTGTGCACCGCTTCATAGGTATGCTCTTGGAGTCCGATTCACTATACCCCTCTGTCCGGGCTCTGTATACCATTTGTACGACCTTTGCTTCAACAAGGTTGATGAGTACTGGTACGTTCAATAGTGTTTCAAGAGCGCTGGTAGATGTTGTGCGGATGGCGCCAGTTACACTTATACAGATCATTCTTTGGAGCTTATTTAACTTCCTGATAGGTGTCTTTTATCTACATTTATTCCATCATGTTGCTGCAGCATAGGGCGTCTAACTACTGATTTGTATTGCCAAATCATTATGTTTGGCTAAAGTCCCCATGTTGAGCCAGCCAGTTTTTTACAGTTCCACAGCATTAGTATCCCTTTGTGAACTGCCTTGTCGATATGTTTTTTTCAGTTGAGCTTATCAACGAAATTTATCCCAAGATATTTAGCATCTTTGGACATTGGGACCTCCTTACCAAAGAGGTTGGGGCAAGTTATATTTTTCATTATCCTTTTTCTGGTGAAGGATATGATTGTTGTTTTGCTGGAGTTGAGTGATAACAGTACACGAGTCTTAACTTAGGACTTCTTCTAGATGGCAAGAGCTATATTTACCTGTGATAATGTTACCAAGGTCATACGCATAACCTTGGTTGCTTAGTTGGATTAACAGGTCGTCTACTACCATGGACCGCAGCAGTGCAGATAGTACCCCCTTTGGGGGCAACCTCTGGTACTGTGAGCCTCCAGTGTCTCACCAAACATCTGCGTCTTAGTTATCTTATTGCAAAACATTGCTTGAGTCCATGGGTTGGATTTACTCCATTTACTCATTATTGTCTTAATAGAGGTGTTATCAAACCGCCTTCAATGTCCAAAAAGGAACAGAGGGCTATTTCTCTATTTTCGATGGATTTTTCTGTACCATTTGTCTGGCTTAGTAAAGCTAGGTCTGCATATTTTCCTTTTTGGTAGGTAAATTGATTCGGACGTAATATGCCTTATTGCTTCCCACTATTTTCTCTATTGCTTTAAGAATAAAAGAATTGAGGTTTTTGGGGCGATATGACCTCCGCTGGGCTTCATATTTGCCTCCTGCCTTTGTTATACAGGGTGTTTCCTCTTAGGAGGTCCATAGAGCTGGAGGTGATAGTACTCAGCTAGATGAACCAAAAATTGTATGGCAGGGGGGGGGGGCAATATCAACCGTTTAGGAGTTACAGGGTGATTCATAAAAAAAGCTAGATTTTCACAAAACACCCTGTATATTAAAAACTACAAGGCGTATGGCCACAGTTAAGGGCTTA
The DNA here is from genome assembly GCA_963930735.1 of Dioctria linearis. Lineage (NCBI taxonomy): Eukaryota > Metazoa > Arthropoda > Insecta > Diptera > Asilidae > Dioctria > Dioctria linearis. The sequence continues at coordinate 37,093,085 of OZ005742.1, read as the reverse complement.
CTGTATGCAGAACTTCATGGCCTTTCCAACGATAGCTCAACCAGCCCCGTACCCCTCTCCCCACAGAAGTTATGAAGGTCTAAACTAAAAAATTCGGATTTTCTTTCCTTTTTTTTTTAATTTGACCTCTATTATTTTTGCAAAATGGTCGTTAACATAACTTATTTTATAAAAACTGTAAACTGCAGACTCTCCTCTTTAAGTTGACTTATTACATCCTATGTGTTAACTGTAGCCGTTAAACAGTTATTAACTCATAACCTATTCAGGTCACACCGAAAAAAGACGATATTTTTTAAAATTACGTGCTAAGGGAACAAATTATCGTTGAGAATAGGTTTGAAAATAGGTTTGAGAATAGGTTTAGAGCTAATAACTCTTAAAGGGCTTCAGATAGCACATTGGGTGTAATAGGTCAACTTAAAGAGGAGAGTCTGCAGTTTACAGTTTTTATAAAAAAAAGTTACGTTAATGACCATTTTGCAAAAATAATAGAGGTCAAATTAAAAAAAAAGGAAAGAAAATCCGAAATTTTTAGTTTAGACCTTCATAACTTCTGAGGGGAGAGGGGTATGGGACTAATTGAGCTGTCGTTGGAAAGGCCATGAAGTTCTGCATACAGTGAGCCCTTAACTGTGACCATACGCCCTGTAGTTTTTAATATACAGGGTGTTTTGTGAAAACCTAGCTTTTTTTATGAATCACCCTGTAACTCCTAAACGGTTGATATTGCCCCCCCCCCTGCCATACAATTTTTGGTTCGTCTAGGTGAGTACTATCACCTCCCGCTCTATGGACCTCCTAAGGGGAAACACCCTGTATATGTATATCACCTTTACCATCCTTCATGCTTTGGGGATATATCCCAATGCAAACATTGTTTTAAAAGTTTTAGGATTGGTAGAAGTTCATCGAATCCTTTTTGTAGGAGAGCAGGGAAGATTTCGTCTTCACCCAGGGACTTATATATTAAACGAGTTTGTGGCCCATTTAATTGATTGTGGTTTGAAAATTCTGGCAGCGGCGTGTGAGGCCTATCTCCTGGGACGATACCTATCTGCAAGTAAAGGAATACTGTGTTCTGCTCCAGCACCCCCCCCCCCCCATCTACTACAGAATCTGAAAAATGTTTCTGTACAAGAAGCTCAAGAGTCTCTTTTTCTATTCTAGTGTAGCTACCAAAATCTTTTTCTAATAGCCCAAGTATGTTAGGGGGTCGTTTTGGCAAAACCTTGTGGATTTCTAGCACCGACAGGTGTTCCATTGAAAAATTTATCTAAGCATTTTTTAAGTTATTTGTAATTTCTATCAGCTCGTCTTCCTTTGGATTTGTAAAATTATAGTTTTCGTGTAAACTACAATCGGTAGGTACCTACAAGAGTAAAAGGTAAGTGGGTAAGCTTTAAAAATTTTCTCCTCAGTTTGCTAAACACGGTGATAATCAAATTAGAAAGAAAAACCATACTTTGCTAGCATCAGTATGCTGCGTGTTGGTGCTAGAGTGAATGCAACATCGACTGTACATTTGATTTACACCTGTTCTGGCGCTCTAATCTTAATTATTCATGTAACATCCAACGACAAGCGCTACTTGAATCTCATGGACAAGAGAAATCACAAGGAATTTCGTCTATTTGCAATGCAGATCGTCAGAACAGGTTCGCATCGGTTAAGGAAAATATACTGAGACCCCGATGGGTGGGGGGGGGGGGGGGGTAATTATCTAGCTGCACATCTTATATTATGACTTGTGACGCACAAATGTGCGATGTGATCTTGTGAGGTGATTAAAAATGCAGGAACCATTGGAGCACATCATAAAACGCAACTAAAGTGCATCTCATAATCAACAGGTACCCGCGTCCTCTCCTCCGGCATTCTTACAAATACCTTGTTAACTGCTCTAGCTCTACTACTGATGGTTATGACAGGTCTTCAGGTGCGCACATTTTTTTGTTCGCACTGCATCCGTCCACTTAGGCTTACGCGCATCATCCATAATGTAACGCCAACATTCAGCGTGGGGTAAATTATGCAGCCCAGCTGGCAAGAGTAAATCATGAAATTCCATGCGGCATATCTCAACTAAACGTTTTGATTGCGCAACAATTGGAGCTCGTTAATTGCACGCGTTTCATTAATCCGCAGCAGCTGCGCGGATTGCACTCGTCCTCGTTGAATGCAATGAATGCATCAGATACAGGTAAATTGTTGGGGGAGAGATAGAAATTGGCACGTTGGCGGTAGCGGCGGCAGCGTGATGCGGCAGCAGATTACAAATTCACTCAATGCGAAAACCGCTCAAATAATGAATGCCAATTTGTTATCAAAGCACGGGCATTAATTGGTGATAATAGGCGGCGTTTAATGGCTGGTGACTGCGTTCATGTCGCATTTCATTACTGCGATGACAGCCCGTAAGTGGACATGATCGCCTCCGATGATGTATAGCTGCGCGTTCGCCGGACCTGCAGAGTAAATTGAGTCGTCAAGTAACTTGGCGCAGGCGCAGGGCTCGCAATACAGTTCAGGTATAAAGACGTGGATTTAAACGAAGAGAAAAAAAAAACGTAAATAAATTTGTATCAAGTTTCAATCTCATGTAGCGATTTTATACATTCTCGCAATATTTCATTTTTTTCTTTTACAATGAGGCGCGGTGCTGTGCAGGGGAGATATGAGTTTACTTTTATTGGTTGCACTTTATTTCAAGAGGGTTTCACTTGTTGCGCGGCATTTTGGTATTGTATTACCAATATAATTAGTTAAAAATTTTACAGTGAAAAGGAGCAGATATCTTGAATAAATACTTACTGGGTATAGTCAGATCCAATTTCATCCTTGCCATTATGAAGAATGAACTTGGAGGATGAGGTTAACATGATAAAATTATTTTAACTACGATAAAAATGTTCAACAAGCAAAACATAGAAAATTTCCGGATTTCTTAATTGAGAAAAGTTTTAAAGTTCTACTCCGTTCTGGTGACATTCGATGTATGAGATACAAATCACATTGCTTTACCTGTGTATGATACTAGACAAGAATCTAGTCACGATTCAGGTGTGGTGAATAATTTGTTCGCGGACTTCTTTAGTGCAGCTCATGATCTAACAAAATGTGATATTTAAAGGTGATTTTTTATCTATGAAATTTTTAAGACAACCTACAGGATTTACCTCCGTTTTTACTAACTTAAGCGGTCAATCACAGGCGAATTAGTAAAGGCGCAGCCCAAAACAAAAATTCTACATCGCACATAGGAGTATTTACCATGAAAAGTTGGTCAAAATTATTTTTTGATCTTAATGGCCTGCAAACAAGACTAATTGACAATTTATGCATTTTAAATAATATTGTGTGCGTAAATTGTGTTTAAAAAACACTATTTACTTAAATAATATGATTTATTTGTTAAAAATGTAGAACACCTACAAATTACATAATATAAAATAGTTCTTAATCGTTATTATTATTTATGTATTATGGTAATGCTGTCCACTCTTCGTCTGCTGAAGATTCCCATCTGACTGCTCGTTCATATCTTCATATGAGCATTCAACATCATCTTCACTTAAATTCGACTCCGTGATAAGCATATCGAGGAATTCTCTATTAAAGTTTTTGGTTGTTTTTTTAGGTCTTTTTTATCCATACTTGTAATACGTGGATCGGAGCTTAATAACAGTCTACACATCCATATTGGAATCTTTTCTTGTGAACTTTCTAACAAAAATGCTTTTTTCTTGATTCCGTTGCCTTTTCGGATACGGCATGTTTGACAACGACAGGCCCATGAATTAAAATTTTATGTAGGGTGGGGGTCATAGCATACTATCCATAGAATTTATTTTTCTTGGACGAAAATCAAACCCACACTTGTTAGAATCAGTCAAAGATGGAGAAATAGAAGAATTTTCAGAACTTTAATTTTTAACGATTCTAAATCAAATCATAAATACAAGAGGAAAAAACAACCGCCTCATCCCGGGTTTGAAGCCGTGAACCTTCCGCTTTCCGGGCGACTGCACTTACCAGTGAGGTAGTGAGACCGATGATTTCCTCACTTGTATTTCTTAATTTGTAACTAGCCTACTAAGCCACGTTTTACTTTCAGCTGGAATTAACCAGTAACGATGAATGTGCACAAATAAATTATAAATTCAATTTTATTTATTTTTTCCGGACGGGAAACGAACCCAGACTTGTTAAAATCGGTCAATGATGGCGAAATAGGGAGCAGTCGCCCGTCAAGCGGAAGGTGCCGGTTTCAAACCACGGACGAGGTGGTTGATTTTTCCTCTTATATTTATGATTTGATTTAGAATCGTTAAAAATATAAGTTCTTAAAATGCTTCTATTTCTCTCTATTGCTCTCTGTAATAAACTGTTACAAGAGTACTTCTTGTCATTAGCACTAAAAATTTCATACTGCCTTCTAGATAAATTTGCGTCCATAAATATAGAAGGGGATTTCTTTTTGTAAATTGAATAGGCCTTTCTATATTCCTGCACTTTCGCCGAAGAACACGTAATCTCTTCTAGGATTTTTACCGATTCAATATTTCCGGAAGCTCGAAGCTTCATTTTAGTGGCATGTGTTCAGTATCCAAATCTTCACGGAACCTTTGCGTCTTCGTCTTTTGCTTCGCGAGCTTGATTCTTGAAACGATTTAATTGATCATCCAGGTCTTTTGGTTGCAATCGGTAATTCAAGAGTTTTTTCAAACCAATTTTCATATTTTTTTAAGAAAATATCATTTTCTCTGTGTGATTTTTCCAATCTGCTTTTGAATTGAATTTTAAGATTATTTATTTTCATCTTAAATTTTTTACATTCATTCTCCGAATAATAATCTTCCAAAAATTTTTGTTCATATTTGCTTCTTTTTGTGTTTGCATGACGTCATATAATTGCTTTCTTGTAAACAAACACTTACATTCCAGATGATTCTGAGAGAAAAACAAAAAGGTTGATATTTATATTTTCCTCATATTATAATATATTATTATGCCACAATTCCATACCAAAACGATAGCTCATCTACTCCGATACTCTCCAATTTCGATGAAACTTTCAGTATTAGATAAGTATTAAAAAACTATTGGACCCGTATTTTTTTTGTTTAGCACACCGACCTCAGGTCTTGGATACAGCGAGACTGAAATTTTAATGTTTTCACTGTGGATGTTCAGCTCATAGTTTAGGAGATAAAATTGAAGGAAGACACGACACATTGAATTCAAATTAACTTAATCTCGATCCCTAGAATCATGACATGCTACATTTTTTAGTCAATATTTTCAGAGCGACATATTTCCCTACCACCATTTATATACTGCAGGTAATTTGTAATTAAAACTGGAGGAAGTGGGATAGTAGATTTTGAGGTAAGAACGAGAAGGAAATATTTTGTGAAAAACTGTGAATGTTTTATGATTGAGTAATAAATATAAATAATAAAAGGATTTGGTTACTTAACTTATAGCTAGATAGGTAAAATTTAAATCTCTTGGAAAATAATATTTTCTGATAGGTCAGTATAAAAAATGGATAACCTGGTACTATATATGGGTGTCTTATGCAGAAATTGAATCAAATTCTTCGAAATTTTGAGTCACCCTGTATCCAAATCCTGAGTAAGATCGGCAGGCTAAACAAAAAGTTACGGGTCGAATATTTTATAATATTTAACTAATTCTAAAAGTTGATCAAAATCAGATGGGGGGTCGAGTCTGAAAAATGATAATTTTGATCGTTTTGGTATAGAATTGCTGTATGTATATATGGCTATAAAACTGCTGTCCGCAAAAATCCGCAAATTCTTTGTTTTGATTAATAAAATAGTACCTTTATACTTTCTTCTTATCATGTATGTAACATTTTCCAATAACATTAATAACTATAAAAATTAGACTCGAGAAACATTACTTTAATAACAAAAAATATGTATTTTTATAACTTCTAACAAAATGGTTTTACATTTAAAGTATATGAATTTAAAAAATGCACACGTCCTTTTGAGTGCTCCATGATGAATAATTCAACAACATTCAATATTAAAACTTAAAATACACCGTTAATTTCGAATAATAATCAGGTAGAAGAATAAGTGAGATATGTGTAATTCACAAGCGCGTCGAGTTTCGACTGACTCTGTCAGGCATCTCCCCCCTCCAGTACAAATAACAGGTACGGTCTAATGTTCGCCATGTATTCCGCTTCATTATAGAACAACAATTATATGTATTAGTGCTACGTTTAAAAATTGACTTTTGGCCAATTTTTTATAGTAAATACTCCTAAAATCCGATTTTAAAGCTTTTTTTTCAACATTACCCACCAACACGTTGAATACTGTCACACTTTTGCGTGATATTAGGGTAGACTAATCATTAAATAACCAATATTAATATTGAAAATTGTTATGGATTTTTCGGGCTCATAGATGATTAACTAAAAAATGCAAGTAAAAAGCTGGAATTGGTCTAAGACCAATTCTTATGATACCCTAGATGAATGTCCGTATGTACTTTCGAATGGTGACCCATCTGTGCAAGTTTGATTTCTGAAGTAGTTTTTCGCATTTATTTCTAGAACGGTTCGTCGGCCAGTTAGGGCTCGGAAGTTGATGAAATTGTATCTTTTTTTTATGTGTCGCCAAGTGATGCTAATTATGACACAAACTTATCTTATGGTATTACTATTCTAAAAATATGTCTTTTATTTTTCATTTTTTGTCATATTGTACATTTTCTCACAACTGAGCATTTTTTCCAAATTTTAGGTCATTTTTCCATTATTTTAGATTAGTTTTTACTTTTTATATTATTTTTTCTAATGCAACTGTATTGATAGTATGAGTATATCACATCCCTAATTTTGCAAGTATTTATTTTATGTTTTAAAATAAAATTTTATAGTCTGGCAACACGTTTAATTTGTAACTCGATTCTACTTTAATTTCCTGGAAGAAGGGATTGATTGCAGTTGCTGCTTGCATAGTCTTTTTAATTCTAGGAAAAATAAGACTGTGTCGAATTCATATTGTTCTGAATACTGTAAATGCAAAGTGGTTTCCCGACCATTAGTTTAGTACGGCTAATTGTTGAGTGTGTGATACACTTCACAGTGTCATTTATATTGTGTAATAACGAGTGTATATTTGTATTTTAGTGTGCGAATAATAACACGGTAAACTCAACTAAACTAAACTATACTATACCAAAAATAAAGCAGACAAAATCTAGCCATTTGAGAGAGCTTGTATCTGAATTTGGTGAAGAAATATTTTCTAGTAATGGGAGTATATTATTTTGTAAGATTTATGAGACAAAAGTTTCAGCAGAAAAACGTTTTTGCATTCAACAACACATTGGCCGAGAGAAAGACAAACGCGGTTTGGAGAATTTAAATGCGAAAAAACAAAGCTTACTTTCATAATGTTCCTCAAGCAAAATTTCAACATATTCAAAGGACCTATGCGAGGCATTACTATCAGCTAATATTCCTTTAAATAAAGTCAATCATCCCAAGTTTCTAGCCTTTCTAGTAAGATATACAAACAACGCTGTTTCAGATGAGCCTACGTTAAGGAAAACGTACTTATCACGTTGCTATGATGAGGTGATAAGCCAGATTAGGAACATTACAAAAGAAAAAAATATTTAGATTTCTATCGATGAAACAACGGATGTTGATGGCCGCTATTTAGCGAAAGTTATCGTAGAGATATTAGAACCTGACGAGATAGGCAAAATGTTTCTTTTGACATCAGAGATTTTGGAGAAAGCTAATTCTTCAACCATATGTAAGCTGTTTGACAAATCTCTTTTCCTTCTCTGGCCAGATGGCGTTAAGCACAACAACGTCTTACTCTTCTTGACGGATGCCGCTTCGTATATGGTAAAAACAGCGAATAGTTTAAAAAACTTTGTACTTTAAAATGGTGCATGTTACTTGCTTAGCTCATGGTTTCCATCGAGTTGCCGAAGAAGTTCGACGAAATTACCCAGAAGTAGATAGACTCATTTAAAGTGTAAAGAAGATTTTTTTAAAAGCACCCGCTCATACAGAACAATTTAAGTTGAAGGCTCCAGGTATACCCCTTCCACCACACGCCATATTAACTCGATGGGGAACGTGGTTAATAGCTGATATGTATCATTCTGAACATTTTGGCGTTCTCAAAGATATAATTTCCTGTTTTGACTGTGAAGATTCAGCGGAAATTAAAATTGCACAAGAGATGATTTCACAAAACAAAATACACAGTGATCTTGTGTATATAAAATCAAATTTTTCCATTTTATCAGAAACTATTGATAAATTGGAAAGGAAGAGCGAAAAGTTTATTGATTCCATTCATCTAATACAAAAATCCCAAAATGAATTAAAATCGGCTCCGGGAGATGTTGCTGCCATTGTATATATGGGAAGCTTCTCAAAGTTTTAGAAAAAAATTCGGGTTTTAAGACATTGACCAAGATATCTCAAGTACTTACTGGAGAGACCACTGTTTGGGATTTAGATAGTGATGCAGAGAATTTACAATTTGGTGATTCTGTTTATTTCAAATACGCTCCCATTACTTCTGTGGACGTGGAAAGATCTTTTTCAATATATAAAAATGTGCTGTCAGATAATCGACGCTCATTTTCATTTGAACATCTTAAAATGACACTCGTCATTCATTGTAATAGCTCAACATCAGTAGGTATACACAGCTAAACATTTTAATTATTTCCATGTACTAATCGTTTAAATTTTTACAGATTTACTTCGTTGTTATTTTCGTTTTTTTTAAAAAAAACTGTATGTATCTAAATTACATAATGTCAAAATACAAAAGTATTTTTTAAAGTTGCATTTTTTATGGTCATTTCTCTAAACTTTAAGGTCATCAACTTCCGAGCCCTAAACCAATTTCATAGGATTTCATAATTCGTATTTTCAGTACAATCAAAACGTCTAGGACCTAAATTTTTATATGGCAATACTAAGAAGGATTGCCGGATGTAGTCCATTTTCGAAAACCCAGTGCACAGAATTTCACATCTCTACGTGGACGCGTTCTCAGGCAGTTGAAAAACGAAATTTTCGTATGGCAACCCTACTAAGGTGTTTCCCGATTCGTCCCATTTGTACCATTTTCAAACTCAAATTTGTATAAATATATACTAAAAAACAGTGTATGGTAACCGTGCGAAGACGTTTCGCGATTTGTGTGCAAAATTTCAGTTCCCTAAGTGAACGCGCTCTCAACAGACGGACGGACAGACATACAAAAATCAAAATAATTCTTTTTTAATATTATACCATCAGTATTTCAGTGGGTTATAAACGGAATGACAAACTTAGTATATCCAATGATTTCATTTATGATATAAAAACTCGCAGAAATATCTTTGGGCGCTCTTTAGGAACTGAAAATCATATAGTTTATCTATCACAATGTTTGGAGGAATTGTTTGTATTTACCTAAGAATAACCTTAGATTCGAGACTAGAAAATAATCTTAAATTTATAGCAAATAAGTTTTTAAGTCACGCATTAAATTGCAATTCATTCTTTGAAAACAACATTTTTGAATTAAAATTATAAATAGGATTTTCAACTTAACTGTTCGAGGCTATCTTTTCCATTGCCTTGAAAAGCTGACTCCTAACTTAGCACAACTAAGGTGAATTTTTTCTGGTTAAATTTCATATTCTGGATGCTGATAATGTAGAATTTAAACTGTTCTCAACCTAAGGAAAGTGTCGATCAAAAATAGAAATCTAAATTCGCTATTATTATCAAATATTCTGAAAACTTTCGTTAAAATTAAAATTCAACTCGAGAATTTTCATTTAAAACTAATTTTAAGAAGATTTTCTTGTAACCAAATTTAAGCTCAAATAACCAAGATTAAAATTAATAATAATAGTAACTAAATGAAACGATTGGGAATGGTTTTACCAATTGCGAACAATTTGAAAAAAAATTTCAAGATACGGGAGAGTTTTCTATACATCCAGTCTTGGTAGATGAAGGGAATCAGTTTTGACAGAAGTTTTAACTAGGAAAGTGGAGGAAAAAAATAAAGAAGGAAATTTTTGATTTGTAAAGAACGGAATGTATGGATTTAAAGGAAAAGTATTTACTGACTTTTATTTGTCACCAAAATACTATTAGAACTAGTGTTCTTTTATTTGAAAGGATTGTTTCGATTTCGATGCCAACATTCGTTCGTGAACTCCAAAACCATGTGGCACCCTCTTTAAATTTTGGTTTTATTCCGGCGTGCTAATTACGTGCGAAAACCAATATTTCTTTCCTCTTTTGGCTCGTTTTGGGCATTATATTATTTTTTTAATTGTTTTCACTTCACGCTTATAGGAGTTACGCAATGTAATATTTTTTAATTTTGTTATTGTTTCTGAAATCGATCAGAGTAGTAAGAAAAATTAGCTTATGTATGCTTACAATTATTGCAGCCTTTTTACAATCATCTAATAGTGGTCAACATAATTTTTCAATAATTTGGCACACACTCAGTCTAAGATATCGCGTCGTTGAGTGTGTCAAAATACCAAAAGACGGAATTAGTATGAAATTCTACATAGGACAATAGTACTTTATGGAATTCAGTAAAAACCCTTCGCATTTTTGGAATAGGTACCTAGCCAGAATTTTTGGAGGAATTCCATTATTTGCCAGCAATACTATTTAAGATAAACCCGATATTTTGAATTCCTAAGTTGTTATGTTCCCATAAAGACCCATAAGGATAACAGAAGTTAGTTACAAAATCTTATAATGAGAGAGAGGCTATGCATTTTATTCATCAGCAATGCCAAAATAATCACCCATCTACCCCGACCCAGTCCCATTTAGATGAAACTTTCAGAATTAGGTATTCGACAGATTTTTTTTGTTTAGCTTGCCGATCTGAGATCTTGGATAAGGTCTTGGGTACAGGGTAACTTTAATTTTAATGTTTTCACTGTGGTTGTTGTATTTTTAATTAAAAAAAAAAACTTATAAATTTTGGATTTTTGACCCCCTATGGAAGAGCAACACCCCACTAAAAAATATTATTTTTGAAATGCTCTGACATTAATACATATCATCATAAATTTGCGGATGTTCATCTCATAGTTTAGGAGATACAAGTTTTTTATTAGCGGCTCTGCAAAAATTCATATGAAAATGTTAAATTAAAAAAAAAATAATAATTTGTTTATTGTTTTTAGATAGATAGAGGGGGTCAAAAAACAAAAATTGATAAAAATTTTGTTCTTTTTCAATTTTTTTTTATTTCTTTGGAAAGCCGCATTTAAGACCAATGATTTGAAATATCGGACAAAATAATCGAATAACCCGATCCCAAGTAATCAGCCAATTAAAAAATTCGGCTGCAATGAAAATATTAAAGTTTGAGTCGCCCTGTATCCAAGACCTCAAGTCTGTAGGTTGAACAAAAAAATATAGGTCGAATATACTGAATACTGAACTAATTCTGATAGCTTCATCTACAGCGGAAGGGGTCGGGATTGAAAACTGATTATTTTGATCGTTTTGGTATGGAATTACTGTCATATGAAAGAAATATTTGACGTGTGAAATCTAAGTATGTGGATTTAATATGCCCCAGGAGAATTTAAAGATGACATTATGTTCCTAGAGTTCATCGTAATGTTCAATGTTTCATTTACATGTCTCGCTATTATCTAAGAAGTGAAAAAGTTATCGAAACTTTTCAGCTTTAAATCTAGCAATAACGTAATAATCCATCTTAGAGTTAAGAAGTCATCCATAAGTGAAATGTGGCAATACTAATGACTTAACGAATTGTCGTTGCGGGCTTAGGTGAAAGTATGCATGATGATACTCCAGCGATGCCGGAGAACCGCATAAATTTTAGAAATGATGAAATTAATATTATCGCGGCATATATTGTTCGAGCTGCAAGCACCACCTCCAAATTGCGAATTATTTTCTTATATTGAATCAAAATGTTCAGGTTATTGAAGGTAATTTTGAATAAGCGACCAACTTGTTCACTAGCAATATATAGTGTGACTTAATGAGGCTCAATTTAAACAGATGTATGGGTCATTTAAATTGTCATTTATGTGCTTTCATAGTCCTCCATGAGTCGTTTGGGACAGCTAAGAGAATTGAAATCAAAATGATTTTTACCTAAAAAAAAAAAAAAAAAAAAATTTTAGACAGAAAAAGTCTTGAGAGAGCTAAATTTTTAACATTGAGCAGCGTGAGCTTTGTGGCTTGCTTTAAGACTAGCTGCCTTGGTTTTAGAAAGCCTCGAGGCCTGGATGTATTTCTGCTTTTAGAATGATGTATATGTATGAAATATGAGGCAGATCAGTAATATTCATGGTGAAAAACACTGATCGAAGAATTGATCCCTGTGGAACCCCTAAACTTAATGAGTGGAAATTAGAACAATCCAAAGTTAAACTCTGTCATACATATTTGATGTTGGAAATCTTTGACTAAAAGGATCGCATTATTTGAAAAACTTAGGCGGATAGATTGTAGTTTATTTTGAAAATTGAGCGATGGACGGATATCAGTTAACATGGAAAGCCATCTCATAACTGTTGTTGTTATGTTTTGTATGTAATACAGATTGTTATCATTCAGGCTATTTTCCTGCATACAATTTTGTATAAAGAAATCATTTATGTTAAAGCAGCTTTCGACGATATAAGTCTGGTAGAGATATGAAATCCATTGCTTCCTAAGGAAATAATTGAATCGCGATATGATTCCGAACCTCGTCAACAATGTTTGGTAAAAAGAATAAAATGCCAAAAATGTCGTTTTGGAGCTTTTTAAGTATCAAAGCGTTTGAAAAAAAAATCTCTATCGCACTGTAACTACACACAGTGAAGGAAGCGGAGAGCTTTTGTAACCGAGTCGATAGCATTAGTGTTACAGATAGAATCGCCGTCTACATAGACTAGGTACCTAAGACATTCTATGAAAATTGTTGACATCGATAATGCGGGATGGTAAGTAGAAACTTTAGGACCAGTGATGCAAAAAATAGTAAAATAGTCGAATGATTTTTTTAATCGACCAGCCGATGATTTTAGGCGATTATTTCCGTACGCTTTTTCTTGTCATCGATTAATTTATCTTCTATTTTTTTTTAGCAACTCCCAGTTTCATGGCAGCGTTTATATTTATTGTCAAAAAGATGTTAATAGTTTTTGAACCTGTACGAAATTTAACAGTGTGTTCAATCAGATATAAGTTTTTGGGATTGAATGTTTTTGTTATTATTTATTTATTATTAATAACGGGGAGATGCAGACAGGACTCCCGCCTCTAATCTTGCTACCACAACCAATAAGATGTTTTGTGACATTACCCCCATATACTCTACGGAGTCTATTCGAAGTTAAGGTATTTGATGAAGCTTATAATGTTCTTGGGGGTCATTTTTCCGACATCCTTTGACAGTGGAAATGCCTTTCCTAGATGTCTTTGCCTTATACGTCATACAGCTTCACAGGAGATGTTCAGCAGTTTCATCGTCTTCCATAAAGAAGCAAGAGGTCTCATCATCGACCTTACCCATCTTTTTAAGATGGTATCTAAGTGGACAATGCCCAGTAAGTAGGCCCGTTATGAGCCGTAGCTCCTTTCTGTGAAGTGTGAGGATTGCTTTTTTCCTCTGTTGCGAATCCTTTACAAACTTCTTTCCTTGTCTCAGCCCCGGGATATTTGTTTCGGCCAGTTGCTTCAAGACAGTAATACAGTCCCAAACCAGCTTAGACTCAAAAGTAAACGAGTTTAACGCATATTCGTGTGGATTATTTCACGAACGCAGTTGGTGAGGCCCCCAGTGTCTTTACGAGATGGCACCTTGGCCCATATATGTCCACGCCTGCTTTACCTTCCATTTTGGATCCATCCGTGTACTATTTAAGAGATCCTTTTTCAAAGGGTAGGTCCCCAGTGTTCCACTGTTGATGGTCCCCCAAGATCATATTATATGGTGTTTCAAAGTTATGGCGTTTCGGCATCACGTCTGAAATTGGGTTATAGCCATCGGGTCCTCTATGAAATCCTGAAGGAGTTTCAGGTGGCCAACCAAATTATTTGTACTTTGTAGGTTTGCCCTTTGTAGCCTATTTGCACTAAGTATGGCCACCTCCCTAACATGGTAATGTAGTAGGTCCAACGTAGCCTCTAAGGCTGCAGTTGGGCAGATACGTATGGTACCAGTCACTCCTAGACATGCAAGCCGATGCAGTTTTTGAAACTAGCTTGAGCCGTCTTTTATTTTGTTTTCGACCATCAAACCAGTAAGGCATATGCGACCGTGGATCGTATAATAGATGTGTATGGCCATACAGTCATTTTTGGTTTAAATCAAGTTTTGCCGAAGTTTTGAGTTTTAAGTGGGAGTTCCACGTTAATCTGCTATATAAGGTGATACGTAGATATTTAAACTCCTTTGAGAATTCCACTATTGTTCCCTCAAGAGATGGCGCTTGTAAGTAAAGCTCCCTTTTTCTCATGAATGCAACAACTATTGTCTTACCAGGATTAGCTCGAAGTTCCATTCTCGGAAACAATGTTTAGGGCATTTTGCAATAGATCAGAGATTATCTGATCGTATTTGCCACTAATTGTAATGACCAGGTCATCCGATTATCCCCGATTATCATAGCTGGAGTTGGGTAGCTTTTGTAAGAGATCATCTAAAACCAGCGACCATAGTAGAGGGGACAGAACCCCACCTTGACGCTTCGGCTTTCAAGCATAGCTTTTATACATTTTATCAAGGAAGGCTCGATTCCTTTTTTGGTAGTTGCATTCTCAATGGCTTCAAAGGAGGTATTGTCAAATGCTCCTCCGATGTCTAGGAATGCGCATAGGACTTTCCGTTTATCCTCTATCGCCTTTTTTAGTCCTAGGACAAGACTATGTAAGGCAGTTGTGGGAGACTTCCCTGCTTTGTAAGCATATTGGTTTGGGTGGAGCGGTGACCGCTTGAGTACACCGCTCCTAATATGGTTGTCTAACACTTTCTCCGGGCGTAGATGGTAGCTCAGATATATCTTTTGTCACCTCACCTCTGGTAGGGGGTGAACAAGATATTTAAGTATATACAAACGTTTCTTATTTCTATACCAAAGAGTGCTTATTCTAAATAATGCATTTCCTCAAAAACGAACTCGTGAGAAGTATCAATCAGCATTGAAATGAAATTGCTTGGCCAAATGACCTACATAGAAAAGTTTTATTACCTGTTTGTTTGCAATCATGTTATGGGGAAATGCACTTGATATAAATTAATTATTACATCATGTACGTGATATTGTTTAATTATGCGAAATTGGGTTATTGTTATTTGCTAAATGTGGCTTGGAATTTATGTTCACATGTGAACAGAAGCATTGTATTGTGTGTAGTCAGAGATAAAAACAGAAAACTCTTGTTTATCTATTCTATCCTACATAAATAGATATGAAATGTATAAATATCGATCTCCACCATGTGCAATTGTATTTGTAATTTAGTTGTCGTAGTCAAGAAAGTTCTGTACACCGGCATACAGGTTAAGTATAGAAGTAGCCCGCAGTTTTTTTCGAAGTGAATTTCGAATGGTGAGAAATGCATTATTCGTTTCTTTAGCAAAGCCGGCATTTACTAAATCCATTCGAAGCTTTGGAAGAGATAAGCCTATTACATCCCAAATTATACCAATTAGCCAAGAGAATTCTACCTAAGATAGCGGCTTCAGTTCCATGTGAGCGTGTGTTTTCTAAAATCGGAAATATTATTACAGATAAATGGAATAGGCTGAACCCTGAACGCACCAACAAGGTCTACAGAGGTATACTGTAGGAGGGTGCTATCACCACTCCTGTGGCTACTGGTGATGGATGAAGTACTAATTAGTTCAACACGTACTTTGCGAGTGTTCCGCTCTGATGAATAAAAGAGGTAGGCTACTGGGTAGCTACTTCTTTTCCAGTCTGGAGGAGCTGTAAAGTAAAGAGTTCAGATGTATCCTCTAATTGCTAGAGTAAGCAGGATGGATCTAAATCGGTTTAAAAGTTATCCCATCAGGTCACAGGGCAGAATGGAGCCACTAGAGGTCTAAGTGAAGTACGTTACTCTTCGAGTGGCATTCCTCTCACCTAACCTAACCTAACCTAACCTATAGAGTCGTATGGAGCTGCACTTTTTTTTGTTATATTCTTATAGAATGTTTTTGTTATCAAAATAAAATAAATTATGTAACATGCACAATTACACATTATATTTTACCTTTGTCATTAAGATAAAATAACTAATCTAATGTCTACAATTACAAATTATTTCTTGTAGTTATAAGAATTAAAAAAGCATGTAATATCTGTAAAGATTGAAAATAAATTATTTCTTTACAAAATAAAAAAAAACTGTATATGATATTTTAAATCTACTCCTTGCTTTAAAAATCCCAGGAATATTCCAGCTAGTTTTGTTAGCCGAGATAAAACAAGTCACCTTGTTCAACATACTGAACTCGAATCCCTCTATGGAATATCCCTGCTACAAAAGATCAAAGAAACTCACAAAGAATTTAAAACTTATGACAAATCAATAAAAAGCACATATCTAATGCTAGAGAAATAAATCCCCTTGGTCCACTGACGTTCGAACTTCCCTTCAAACATATTTATTTCCTGAAATATACAAAAACATCATTACTTCCAATAAAAAATACATAAAATATCGCAAACTTACCCAAATTCCATTTCCCTCCTGCATGTTTACAATTTGTCATGTCATTAAATGACATTACGTCACATCATATGGACTCGCTTTCGCCGTAGTCAGAATTCAGTGGAATGCAACCTTGAGATCGAGCGTTGCCAGGGCAACCCATTATGAGGCAGAGATGTAACAGTTAACCACGACTATAAAAAGGCGACGAGCCACAGCAGAATCACCTCATTCTTGTTTCAGAATTAACTCTGAACACATCTTCCACCAGAATTTAATCTGTTTCCTATCCTTTGCAAAAAATCTAATTTTTGCTTCCAACTTAGTAGGAATTTACTCCTGCTGCAGAAATTTACTTCTGCTTCACCTTTTCCTTCCATCTAACAATAAGTAAGAATTTATTCCTGCTGCAGGAATTTACTTCTGCTTCACCTTTATCCTACATCTAAGCAGGAATTTACTCCTACTGCAGAAACTTACTTCTACCACACTTCCATCCTTCACCTAAGTTGGAGTTTACTCCTACTGCAGAAGTGTACTTCTGCTTCATTTTCGTGCACATCTGAGCAGAAATTTAATTCTGCTACGGCACAGTATACTTCAACTTTGCTAGAAGTTCAACTCTGCTCTCGGACTGTAGCTTTACACACTGAAGCACACTCATTGCGACTACTTATCGCAGTGCTTCCATTTATAATCGTAAACATAGTAGTGTACTCCCAAAAATTCCATTTTATAGTTCATGAATTGAATAGTGAATTCTTCTTTTTGAATTTGTTGAATTGTTGATTTTTTTTATTGAAATATTATAGTAAGCTAGGTTAGTTTTAAGAATTGAAGTTTTAGTTTAGTAGTTTTAAGCAATAAAAAAAAGCCACAAATTTTATAAAAAAAATGAAAAAAGAGAAAAAGCGTGGGAAGAAATTGGGAAAGAATTCGGAATTACAGGTAACTTAAATATGCAAATATATTTGTTTTATTTTAATTAAAGTATCCATTTAGGTGACGCTGCAAAAAAGAGGTGGCGAACCATGAAAAACAGGTTTAATCGCGTAAAAGATAAATAGAATTTACCGTCTGGAAGATGGTGCTGCAAGTAAATTGAAAAATTATAAATTTTTCGAAATGCTGGCATTTTTAAATACATGCAGCAGTGTAAATGCAGGGTAAGTTGACAATATTTACATAGGAATTCAGAAATACAGTTTTATATATCCTAGAACACACTGTAGTTATGACGACGCAGCTACCTCTGACCTCACCTTCAATGATATCATTGAGTACGATGACCAAGTATTTGATGATAGCGACTTGGTCATTGGTACTGTCGACGATCCACCAAATGGCGAGAATCCACGTGCTAGTTCCCAAGAAAGGTCTTCGTCAAGAGCGAGTACTGGGCGAGGAAGCAGACAGAATGAGTTGATTGTCGGGGTCCTCATCAAAAACACCAACCAAGAGTTGCTGAATTTGATGAGGACTTTGAAACATGAAAAAAGCCCCACAAAGGAAACTGCATTTTGTGACAGCTTCCGCATACAACTCGAAGAAGCGCAATTATCAGCAGAGCGCTTTCTCTCATTACAGGTGAAAGTTCTGCAATTATTGAATGAGGAGAGATCAAATGAAAGGCGTGGCACCCCTTCAACAAGTAGCCAGTATGAGTAAATAATTTGAACATTAAACTGTGTTTGTCTGAAAAAAATAAATATTTATTAGAAATGCCGAATTTTTATTTAATTTTTTTTTTATTTTTTTTTATTTAATTTCAATATTTATATTCTAAGCTCTATGGTTTGCACCTTGTCGCCTTCCTCTCCACCCAGCGTCTCTCGGGAACAACAAATGCAGCGTGTAGGACGGCCCTATCCTCTAGCATTAACAATATATTCCTTTAACGTGTCACGGATAGTGAATGCATCTTTTGGGGCGTTAAACCTTGTAAAAAGCCTACATGTTTTCAAGGTTCTAACCTCCCTCCGCCATAATCCTTCAACTCTAGTGTCGCCATTAAAACTGTCGACGTATTCTGCAGGACAGTGTTCGCCGTCATTCATTTTAACAAAATTATGTAGGACTACCACAGACTTCACTATTTTTTCAGCGTTCTGTGGGAAGCAATTTATAGCATTAAGTAGTACCCTCCATCGCATCGTCATTATTTCAAATGTGTTTTCAATTTTCACGCGTGCTTTTGATAACGTTTTGTTGAAAATATCCTCATTTTCTGATATAGATGTTCCGGAATAAGGTCTCATAACATTTGTTTTTAAGGGAAAAGCTGCATCAACCACCAAGAAAAAGGCAACTTAACATTTGAGTTCAGTAAGTTTTTGTGTTCAGGTGAGTCAATTTTTCTATCTAATACGGCATTTCCAAATGAGCTCGCTTTAAAAACGCCACCATCACTTTGTCCCCCATAAGCACCAATATCTACAGCTGTGAAGCAGTAATTGTTATCGCAGGCAGCTAATAAAACAATGCTGTGATATTTTTTATAGTTGTAGTACAGTGATCCAGCATTTGGAGGGCACTTAATTGTTATGCGCTTTCCATCTATTGCACCCACACAATTCGGAAGCCACTTATAGAATAAAAATCCGTTGTTATTCTTTTCCATTCAGCTTTGTTAGGAGGTGCAAGATAGATACCGCGCAATTCTTCCCAAATAGCCTCGCATGTTTCAAGGATGACTTGACGAGCTGTCGATGCTCCAATCCTAAACATCCAGGCTATTGTAAGAAAATTCGCACCTTGAGAAAGAAACCTGAAAATTAAGGATCCAAAATGAAGGCTGTCTTTTTAAACACACTTTCATAAGAACTTACATCAATGTAATCACCAGGCGACATTCCGGTGATACAGGTTTACGTATAGAATTTCTCTTCAACCTGTTCTACAACAAGTTAAGCAATAAATTAAACTGCGTAACGCCCATCCGAGTAAATTTCCTTAACTCGTTGCTATTTTCCTCCTTAACGACTTTGAAGATTTTTGTATAAAAACCCTGAAGCTCGCGCTGCTTTTCGGTACTATAGCTTCTAGTCCAAATCTTTTTTCTTTTGTTCAATACAATCAAATTATTGCGAATAACACAAGCCGCTAATACAAACAGTCTTCTTTTTATTTTATGTTTTCTCGACATAATTAATTAATCCACCACCACACAAAAATCTAAATATTGAACCTTCAATAATTCATTGTCAAAATACTGCACTGCATCGCATTGTGTTCCAGGTTAGTAACACTGCTACAGCGCTGCACTGCACTGCATCGTATTGTGTTTCAGGCTTAAGCCTCAATTCTAGTCACTTCAGCTTTTCATTCATAAAAGTTTGCTAAGTTCTACACCATAACTGAAAATTTGAACCGACTAAATTTAGTCGATTAATCGATATGTTTCTGGCGATTGTTTTTTAGTCGTCGATATTTTTTATAAAGAATCGAATTATTCGATTCATCGATAGTCCTTCAAATTTTCCACATAATTATTTAGGACCTCTATTCATAAAAATTATCGCCAGATTGGGCGATTTCGTTAATCGAGTCTAATATCAGACTCGCATCAACGACAAGGGCATGTGTACTTTTGAACTAAATTCCGACTTCGGCGAAAAGGCGTCTACGCACTCTCAATTCACTTTAAAATTACATTTTTTTATTGCCAGATTTATGCGACTCCCATAGTTTCGGTTTAAGTATTCGAGGAAAATTGGTTCTAATATAAGCGAGAAATTTGTACCAGTAAAAATTATGCAAATCATAAAATGAAAGAATCCACGAATCCAAAGGAGCAACGATAACAAGTTGATTTATACCGGGCGGCCTAGATCGCATCTAAAGTGGACAATCTTTATCATACCTGAACCTACATACCTAATAAAGAGATACTTGAAGCAGTCACCAAGTGCGATTGAAGGTGCTCTCAGTTTCTTGACTGAAGGTCTTAGGTAGGTAGGTATAGCCTTTTCCCTTTGCTTTTGTAATTAGCCGTAATTAGATTTAATTGCATAGGCGGTAGTGAGGTGAGTACAGGAGAAATTGCCTGTTTTACATTTCATCCTTTAATTTCGTTCTAATTAAGTGCATCGCGCCTTAATTGTCTTTTCGCACGTATCAACCTCACCAAATGTACCAGAAGATTAGACTGTGAACACGATTGGGCGGTGGCGCATCCCTCCGCGTGTTGGTGTCCATTGTTAATGGATAAAATGCAAATTCGTGAAAAAAGAAAATTATACTGTAATTGAGTGTTGACAGGTTAAAGTCGAAGTAAACAAAATGCAAGATGAAATTTGCTTAAAAGTAATGAGCCGTTTTCGTGTCGAATCCCCGATCTCATGCAAGTCTAACCGCATCAAGGTTATTTATTGTAATTTTATTATATTTTCGTGGCGGTTAAGTGTTCCGTGCTGCTGGGATTCGCATCAGGTATACGCTAATGAGTATTTTATTACAAGGAAAATTATTTAACTTAATTCGAGAATATTCACCATAATTTGTGAGATATTATCGAACGGGTACTATAAATCAATTACATACATATGTACGTTGGTGAGCAATTACTTTCTTTTATCTTGAAGATAGGCAGAAGTAAATTACTAGAAAGAATTTCAGGGGTCATGGAATTCTTAGCTATAAAACGCACCTTTTTAGATTCGTGCTTGAAGAAGTTTTATATGAGAAAGTGAAAAGAATTTATTATCAAGCGAAGAAATAGGAAAATATGAAAAAGATAAATATTTCAGTAGGAAAATTGTATGTACAAAGGTGGGCGAAAATTAGAAAAGGGTATTCTCCAACATTTCACAAAAAATGTTGTTTTTTACATGCTGTCATGTGTGTCAGAAACTTGCTAATGACTCTGATGGAAGAAAACGAAGGAAATAAAATGAAACAGAAATGTAAAAGTGCAGGAGTTCGTGGAAATCATTCTTTTTTACTTTTGGACAAACTTTGCTAATATGATGGATGAATTTCTAGGGATATCCGTAGATTATTAGGAGAACTCTGATCATTAACCAGTCTACACCAAGGTAAAACTGTACCTTTGCTGAGAAAACAATTGCAATTTGAAACAGAAATATTTGTCGCAGCACGTTCAAATTCCACGCTAGCCTCAAGCATATCTTTTACGGGGTTTTAACGTGGAAAACTGAAAGAAGGTCATATTTTCTTTACGTGGCCATACGTGCTTGCATGTCGGAATATGTATACCAAAGGTACAATTGTACCTACGACGCATATTCAGGAGCCTTATTATGGAAGCGGAGTCGATATTCATAGCTCAACTGTATAAAATAATAGGAAACTTAGAAATAATACTTGTATTCCAAAAATAGTCTTGAATTAGGATATTTGGGAGATGTTGAGCACCTCAAATTATATTTACAAACCTCATGAAACCATAACCGTGGATAAGCAGCACTACTCAGATCGAACCTAATTAACTCAAAATATTTCCAGTAAGCCTGCCAAGTACGGAATTAAATTCAGGTGGGTGGCAGATGCGAAAACTAATTTTCCGTTAAGAGGTATCTTGTACACAAGAAAAACTAGAGGTGGAGGAGAAATTGGACAAAGTGAACGGGTGTTTACCGAAATAATAAATAAATATAAAAAAAACTGGCCGTTCAGTGGACGCTGACAATGTTTTCAATGTTGAATGGATGTGAAACTGTGCGTCGAATTCCTTGGTACAATTCGGAAAAATAAGTCATACATTCCCACTGAAATGCAGACCTGTAGAAAGTTTTGTGCTTGCCTGGTATAACAATGAAATCGCGTCAATATCTTACATCCCAAAAAAACTTAAGGCGATTATTTTGATGTCGAGCAAGAATTATACCCCAGATATTATTGCAGACTAAAAACAGGACCCAGGCTATACTAGATTGTAATGAACACAGGGGGGGGGGGGTTGATGTTATGGACAGAGGTTATGGAATGCTCTTAAATTATAGCTTCAAACGTAAAATAAAACGTTAGCTTTTGGCCTTTTTTTATAACATCTTAAACCTCGCAGCTTTGGGTGTTCAAATTATACAAAAATAGATAAGAGGCTCAAAAGGAATTGGTTACAGTAAATGCGACATTCGGCGTAAATTTCTTCAGAACTAAGTGGTTGCTTAGTGGAGCCACTTATGGAAATGCGGTCCGCAAATCTACAAGTAATGAAGAAATTCAATTCGCGAACAGGCAATATATGCTACAGTGGCCTTGATTTGCGGACTTTGGTCCCTGTGCTAGTATCTCCTACTACTGTTACTACAGCTTCCATCACCTCAAGAAATGGATTCGGACATACGCGCTCAGAAAAATAAACATAAACACTCCTCTCTTCGACTTATCAGCCTTTTACCCGTCTTATTTCCTGTATTAAATCTCATACCGCACTCCTATTCAATACCTTTTGTCCTCAATAAGAAGGAGGTACATTTGTACTTTTGGTATACCAACAAGAGGGTCCGGGTATTGTGTAGAATCTAGGGTTAAAGGAGACCGATGTAAAAATCTTTAGAGTCGTATCGAATATTATACTGTCCGTCAAATTAGAGACCAAACTGGAGCCTCTATATCCTGAACAGATTTTGTCAATACTTGCACAAATTTCCATTCAGTAATATGAATTTCTTCTGCTGTCTTCAAAATAAAAAAAAAATTATTCGTGTGTACATTACCAGCATATCTCGGCAGTGTACGTCTATTGAATTTCCGCAGACACTTTTTTGATAAAATCCCGGTTGAAACTCACATCAAAAAATTTAGCTGTTATCACAAGAAGAATACATTAAAGGTGCAGGGAACTATCCTATCGTTACTAGAATTGAAATTAACCAATAGAAGACAGACGACCTATCTGATGACTTCAACTACACAAGATGACGAGAAAATGTTGAGAGTAAATGGTTGAGGCGACAGAAAACAAGGTATGTTCAAGTTCACCAAGTTTTCATAACTGTGACATCGTAATGGGTAAAATTTATCTCAAAAGTGAACTTCTATTTTTTCAGGTATTCAAGTAGTCCATTCTGACGTCATGTTTTATATATGCGTAAAAATATACCATGTGCTGCAGATGCAGTTGTGTACTTGTCTATAAATGTTCTCGGTGGAAGCTGTATTGACTCCACTCCACCAATGACATAATCTTAAAATTAAATACATAAATGGATTTGACTGACCGAGTAAAATAGATCCTTTATTTCTGTCAAGGACCTTGATTGTTATAAGATCTATGATAAAAATTGCAGTATAATTGTTGTCTTTCGAGTAATTGATATGATAAGTTTAAAAAAATAGCCGTGCAATTCTCCATACATTGTGCTCATCTGTGGGCCCAGAATCTCCTAAACCAACCATCCGATTGGATTGATTTTTTTTACGTTTTTCATAATTATGCCTTGAGTAAATTAGGGTACTTTTTTCGATCAACGGAGAATGGGGGGGGGAGCGAATTAGAGGGTTAGAATTCAGTAAATTTTAACTTAGCCATTTGACCTCGAGGTACAGGGTGTGGGTATATGGGTTGGGTACTCAAACTTTTTTAAGAATTTTAGAAATTTGATTTTCTACTAGATTTTCAAAAATGTACTACTTTCAGACCCAGTGCCGGGCACAGGATATTTTCTAATTTTTTAAAAAGGTACAAGTATTCTATATTTTCGGAAATCTCTCGATCCTCATACTCCATTTTATTGTATTTTGCTTTTTACTATTCGAACTGAGGTATTAAAGTTTTTGCATCTAAAATCCACTCTAATGCGGTACGGTTATAATAATAATAATTTATCTCTCGCTGGATGATGTACGCAAGATTTACAATCTTTTGTGGTAGCGCTAGATAAAGTTATAAAAGAAATAATAGAGAAAAAAGAATACAAACTAAAAATATTAATATTCAGCAGTGTAAAAAAAATTACAGCAAAAAGAAAAAAAAACCAAATATATATGAAACATAATATGAATAATTAAATAAATTAAAAGTAATCACAAAAATGATTATACTATTTTTCCCATACAGAGAGATAGTGGAGATTATATAGAGAAAATCAAGTTAAGTGAGTGTTAATAAGCTTTTTCAATGCATTGACAGTGCCTGCAGTTTGAATATTGAGGAAGACAATTCCATAAGAGAACTACTTGAACAAAGTAAGAACTTTCCATTACTAATTTATAGAAGCGCGGTAGAATTAGATTTTTATTGCGTTGGAATGATGTGAGATACTCCGACTTATTCGACTGGTGTAACTTATACAGGAATAACATTTTTTTTTATTTATATACGACATTAGTGAACAACAGACCAAACGATGGCCGAAAAGGTGAGACATGGTCGAAGCTTCTTAATCCATATATGAAACGAATGCAGTCATTGAAAGCAACCTCCAGCTTACGTGCACATGAGCTATCCAATCTAGAAAAAAACAAATTGCCGAAAATGAAATGAGGCAATATCAATATTGTAACTAATTTACAACGTGCGCTACTTGATAGAATGTTGCCTGAAAGCCATAATCGTCGCAGTACTGCATAAATTTTTCTAATCATCGCATAGTGAAGGATGATCCCAAGATTGGACACCTTACTAAGACTTGGCAATGGAAAATCGTTTAGAGTATCCGTAGGATTATCAATTTCGTTACAGGTCGGATTATAGAATGGTATACACTTTGATTTTCCTGGATTTAATAATAAACGATACGCTTTGACAAATTATATATCCTGTCCAGTACAGTATTTATACGTGCGATGCAGTCCTCGAGACGGCCGATTTGTCTGCTTAGATAGATCTCTACGTCGTCGGCATAAAGATGGATTTGGACATCGCGAACCACATCTGGAAGAACATTTATAAAAAAGCTAAATAGTATTGGACCCAGTATTGAACCCTGAGGAACACAACGCATGAGAGTGTAAGCATTAGACAGTATACCATTGATTTTAACACTCTGGCTGCGGTTATGTGCGATCGAAAAATGGATTTCACTTTTCGCCTCAACTAATTACCAGCTACATAATGATATCTATGTACCTTGTTGCTTTGAACAAAACTTTTCAGAAACAAGACTATCTTTCACTTTTGCTGTTTTTTAATCTCTGTTATCTGCCAAATCTCAGATACTTAACTAGGTACTCAATAGATATTTTGAATATTGATATTTTTTTTTTGTTAACGCTTAACCATTATTTGACAATTTCTACTTTTTGTTTATGAAATATGAGTTATGGATAACTTTTCTAATTCGTATCACAATAACAAGAGTGAGGAAAATTTGAATACTGGATTCGTTTTTAATATACATAGATTTATAAGAATCGCCTTATAAAATTTATGTAACAGAAACCGTATTGAGCAGTGCAATTCATACGGATCAAACGAAATAATAAATCCTAATTATGAGGGAATGAATAAAAAAAAAATCAACAAGAATTATAAATATTGATCTCTTTACTCTTACTGCATAAAAAAAAAAATTGAAATAATGGTTAAGCGATAACAAAACAAATTATCAAAAATCTACCATTAAGGTGCAATTTTTATTTAGTTAGTTATTTAAATATTAACTCATTATTTGTATGCTAAAATAGTGGTTGTTATCGGTCCTGGATTTTTGTTAATCCTCTGCTTAGTTGGCCACCTCTATCAGAGAAGCTGAGAGAAAGAATACAATACCAGAACCGTTGAGATATGTGTCAGAAACCTTCACGCATAGGACATTTTTGAGTCTTACTGGGTTTGTAGCATACGGAGATAAACTTTTTCAGCATTATTGAACTACGACAGGTAAAGCTGGGGTGGATTTCACTTCTTCCGTTGCTAGTAAAGGACTATTGATTTGACAAAAAATATATATGCAGCCCAACTCTAGATTATCATTGACACGTTTTGCATTTGGAAAATAAAGATACATACAGGTTTACTCTAAATACATTTATTTTTGGGACTACATAATTTGTAATACCTTTCGATCATACCTTCACCTAATTTTTGGTATAGTTACCATTGACCCCAATAGACTTGGTGAGTGAGCTCCAATTTCTCGGTTACAACTTCAAATGATACTCCCGCTTCCGTTCTTAACGAGAAGTCATCATCAGACATTGTTGAGATTCGTTCTAGTCCTTAAAAGCCTTTACAACTTGATGCTCCTCCAATTATATAGATAAGTGATAGTACGATATTTGGGATATACGGTTGATGAGCCTAAGGTTCTAC
The DNA here is from genome assembly GCA_963930735.1 of Dioctria linearis. NCBI lineage: Eukaryota > Metazoa > Arthropoda > Insecta > Diptera > Asilidae > Dioctria > Dioctria linearis. The sequence continues at coordinate 37,066,125 of OZ005742.1, read as the reverse complement.
TACAAACTTTTCAATAACACCTGTGCAATATTGTTAATATTCCTCGATATTTCTTTTGTATCTCTTGATATAGATTTTTTAGACTCACACAGAATGCATTTATAGTGTCTCCTCCTTCAGACAGAATGTCGGCAGAATTTTGTCTTTTTCTATCCCAGAAGATAGTTGCCATGATTTCTTGTGTTGATGGTGATGATTTCAATTTAATGGTCTTTGACTTCTCTCCATTTTAAAGTGTTTATTTACCACTATACCACGTTTTAAATGATGATAATTGTATCTTCAACATAAATAGAAACAAGTCGGCGTTGAATTTTAGCAGCATAGGGTACCTATATTAAGTTTGTGATTGCGTTGCTAACACACAGAAATATTGCTGGTAGAGCAAAATGGGTTGAACATCCAGGTGCAATATTAAAAGTTATTTTGATTTTTGTATACCCGTCAGTCTATCCATCCATCTGTCCGTCCGTCTGTCTATCTGCTCTTACGATAGCCTGAGAATGCGTACTTAAAGAGCTGAAATTTTGCGCACGGGCTTTTTAAAAATAACTTTTAAGTTCAAAAACCCGACAAATCGGGTAACTCATTTCTCTGGTTGCCATACAAAAATTTCGATTTTCACTATATATTTGGATACTGCATGAGAGCGCGTCTAAAATTTTGTACGCGGATTTACAAATGGTAAATAAAATGTCAAAAATGGAATATTTCGGGAAATTCCCTCTGTTTAGGTTTTTTACATATGCTGTGAAAATGATCAGTCCTAGAGATTTTAGTTGTACTGAAAAGTTCTCCAGAATATGAAATCCTATAAAATTGGTTGTAATCATTTTTACTGTCCTACGAACCGTTCTAGAAATGCATGCGAGAACCACTTCAAAATTCAAACTTGCACAGAAATGACATACGGACATTCATCTAGGGTATGAGATGAATTGGTCTTAGACCAGGGTATGAGAAGAATTGGTCTTCGACCAGTTCTAACTTCTTACTTGTTTAAAAACATATTATAAAAAGAAGCTATTTAGGCGACACTCTAGGTTTGCTTAAGCTAATAAAAAAAGGGCTGTTATGAACGTACTCTGTTGAAGACTGTCGTTATTAGGCATCCCATCTTCTTTATTGAAGAAGTGCAGCATTCCGCTTATCCACAACGTGTGTCACCTGTTTAAATTGTCCTGTCAATCTGGCGTGTTTCCAAAGTTATGGAATCACTTTTTAATTTTTCGACACCATAAAAAAGAGGAACAGAAACGACATAACTAATTATAGACCAGTTGCCAATCTTTTAGCTGTTCGACTTGAACACCTTCTACACCTGGTGTTCTAAGAATTTTTATTCCTTTGAATGTTGATAAGTTTTTTGTTATGTCTTATTGTCGTAAGCGTATCTGATTTACTTCATCAATGGAACTATATTGCCAGCATAAAACACTAAGGATCTGGGCGTTATTTTTGATTTCAAACATTTATTTGAAAACCATATTTTAAATATTGTCAATAAGGCTAACACTATTTTGGGCTTTGTTAAGAGGTGGTCTCGCGAGTTTAATAATCTATTACGCTTTTGTTAGGCCGATCTTGGAGTAGTATGCTAGTCCTGTTTGGACCTTAGTTCACTCTGTCCATATTAATCGGATTGAGGCGGTCCAGTGCAGATTTCTTAGATTTGTTCTTCGTGGCCGGCCTTCCTTGGAGTGATCCTGTAGTTTTGCGACCTTACGTTGATGGACTCAAATTGCTCGCCATTGATATTCTTGAGAGGAGGGCTGACATTTCTAGAATCCTCTTGCCTGCATGGCACAATTAATTCCCCTGAGCCGTTTTGGGCTCCTATATACTTCTGCTCCTTGTAACTCTTTGAGAAACTATGACTTTTATTTTTGCCATTTTGTGATACAAATTATAGTTTTAATGAGCCTATTACGTCGATGTCTCATTTGTTTACCACTCATTGGAATAAACTGGATTTATATATGACTAAAGATCAATTAAAACGTCTCTTGAATGGTCAGAGTACTTTAGCTTTTTTTTCCCATTCATTCTGTTTTTTAGTTTCTATTTTTTTTTCTTTTATACTTTACTTACTATTATAATCTAATATGTTACCATCAACAACTACTCACTTATTTGAGTTTTTCTTTTATCTTTTAATTTAAATCTTATTTAAATCGGATTATACTGTTGTCCTGATGTCCAATACTCCGTGTATTTTTATGAAAACTGAATTTCTTGGAATGCCCAGAACCTTCCCCTCTATGAATTAAATGGGAAATATTTCAAACTCTACAGTTTTTTTTTAGTTTTAATTTATCTAATTCTTCTTTTTTTTCCCGTTCTCTTATTAATAATTATGTTTACTCTTGTAGTTTAATTTGAGTTTTAGTCTTATGTTTTTATTTTTTCTCTTTTATTCTTTTTAATTTATTCCTTTCTGCCATTAAACACTTACAAGATGAAATTCTCCCATCTTCAGATAAGAAAAAAAACCAACAGCTTAAAAAAAACGCACTAAATTAAAATTTAAATTAACCATAATATTTTTTTAAAATATACATCAATCAAAATCAGTTTTCTCTCATCATATTTAAAACCAATTTCTAAAAAATTATTGTAATAAAAATTTCAACACGATATATCTAATGCGTTCTCAAGTTACCGTACATGGTGATAAACGGAAGACTGGCAGGTAAATGTGCTCATATTGGAAAATATTTCTAGATTTTATCTAGTCTATTTTATCCGAACATCATTATTTCTGTGTGCTACAAACCTTGACGCAAACTTAATATTCCCTTTGATTTCATCTAGACTTTAAAAACATCCAGAAATGAGGTGTGCAAATTCCTCGACAAACACGCGAACGATTCCAGTCGTGTAAATTGCCAAGTCGGTAATTAAGGGAAAAATTAGGAGAGAAATTCATGCGAAGATGCTATAAAATTTTACGAAATATTGTGCAAGAAGCCTTTAAACTTTACGACCACACACAGTAGTAAGTTGTTCTACTCTGAGTAGAGGTGGAAAAACGTAATAAAACTAAAACAAAATGAAACAAGATGCGCTCCATGGATTTTAAATGTACTATCTTTATTCAACTCGAAACTATATTTCGTACCATAACCCTTTTTTATTTAGTGCATATAGGTACGCATTTTTCAATAAGTAACATTATCAAAAAATGGAATGAAGTATCGGAAGAATTCACACGGTATTATAAAGTCTAATTTATTTGTTAACAATTGATGTGAAATTGGTTTAAATCTTATTTAAACCTTTCGGACCTGAATTTTTTCTACGCGCTGGAAAATTGTTTGCCCTAATTTTTAATGTCAGGGGAACCTAAATATATAATTAAAAGCATCGCTTCATTAAATATGTTTAAAATATAGGTTTTAGAGAATGTCTATTCCAGTGACCATACGAACTGAGCGGTCGAAAAATTTTCTTATAACAAATGTTAAGGTAAGTTCACATTCTTTTTATTTATACTTTTTAATGTTTTAATAAATAAAAAAACAAGTTAAGTAAAATAAATTGCATATAATTTTAGAAACTCAAACAAATTCAGTAACAGTATGTGGTTATGCTAGACAAGCAAGAATTGTATGGGTTGGTGGTGGGAGGAGGGGGTGAAGTCCTAACGGTTTCCAAGATATCAGGACCTAAAGATATTTGGGTATGTTTTTATAGATATAGGATGTAACTTTCAGAAGTTACATGGTGATATATAAAAACATACGCAAATATCCAAAGTCCCGTTATCTTGGAAACCGTTAGGATTTTTGCCCCCCTCGACTCATACAATTATTCCTTGTCTAAACATGATCTATCCATTACCTTTGGCTAGAAGACTACATACGGGACACACTGTATAAACTTAAAAAAAATAATAATATCTCCACCCGCTTATTTACGTCTGTTGGTGAAATTTTTGAAAGCAATTCCTACTTTTTATAAAACACAAATGAACTTTACACTTGATGCAGTATACATGAGTTATAGAAGTTCAATTTACTGCTTTACAACATGTTGCCCCTTTCTTCTCATCATATTCTGGTAGGTGATTAATGGTATTCAGTCTAACTTGGGTCAAGGGCCTTTTTCTGTGCAGAGCCAGCCTGTTGAAGTATAATCCTCCTGCACTCCAAATGTGCTTGACCTACCGTGCTTCGTTGTTGTTTGGATTTCCAGCAAATAGCAATAAATTAGATAGTGTTAATCGGAATTCTAATAAGTAGGTTTTTTGAAGATTTCCAAGCGTTGGCAATCGGCTTTGTACTCTAGCCAGCTATTAACAACCGCTAAATCTACTGCATAAAATATGACTCTTAGTGGTTACTTTCGGGATTTTATATGAATGCTATAGTAGCTGATCAATTGATAGTTCTTGTCAATTCCTCCCATTAATGAGTTGTACAAATGCTCCATTTCTGGTCTATTTACAATCACATCTTTTACGCCGATTCCGGTGAAATTGGATCCGATATATACAGGCTTATTATCCAACCATAATATTAGAACAACATTGTCATCGTTACTTACGACTACTTCACAAAATCCACGATTATATTTCTTTAATACTTTGTCAGATGAAAAAGGAGTGTTTGGAAATCTGATCTTCCTTATTGTTCCAGCTGCATTAATGCCTCTTTGCTTCAGAACATACAAAAGATTGTAAGCCGTAAAGAAGTTGTCAACAAATAGATTGTGGCCTGCACAAACTGACTCACATATATGCATGACCACTCCTGCTCCTAGAGCGAACTCCGCCAGATATTCTGGTCTTAATTTCGAAGTTTTTCCTTGGTAAACCATGAAGTTGTAGCATATCCCACTTTCGCCACAAAGTAAAAAAATTTTTTATTCCGCATGGTTTTGGTTTACCTTTAAGGTACTGCTAGAATGAAAGTCTTACTTTCAAAGAAATCATTTGCTCATCCATACACACATTTTTTTCTTTTATTAGTTGACGAAATTTTTTTTACTGATTCCAAGATCGATCTAACTTTAAAAAGATGCTCTGTGTTGGCTTTTGGAATTTGTAAATTATCTACTAAATGTAAATGTGTGCGAATAGCGAAAAATCTATCTCGGGTCATACTATTTGAAATTTTCGATATGCCTATATTTCGATCCCAAATCGTCTTTACCCTTGGAAAGCGTAAGGAACCCATAAAGATATGTAGCCCAAAAAGATCACGAATTTCAGAAGCAGTAGTGTGTTTGAACTTAGTAGTCTGTTGTTGCTCTGCGTACATATTTGTGTACATTGCTATGCTTTCGTATAGCTCTGTAGTTATATACTTTTCGAAATACTGAAGTGGATCTTCTGTTCATCCTCAGACCGCCTCAGGTATGGTCGATTTATTATATTCCTTTTATCAATCAATAAATATAGTGTCTCCGCAATTGCAATCTCGGATGATTGATCTTCCGTAATCGCAACACTTTCATACTTATATTGCATGACCTGGTAATTGTGGAGAGGCTATTCTGTTATAAAACCACTGCTTAACTCTTATAAAACATTTTTTTAATAACTATCTTCTTTTTAATTATTACACAAGAAAAATTACTCTGCGAACGTTCCTGTAATTGTTGCTAGAATGGATACAAAAATGAAGAAAATATAACTAACTGCTCACATGGTTTTCATGTTCATTGGGATGAACACTGGGTTTGAAAGGGTTAACTTAGTTTAGTTCTACCCAAGAAAGAAATTCCGGTATTTTATATCACAGCTATATCGAGGAAACAAGGTCTGTTTTGTCTGAATTTAAAGTAAAAATATTTTATTATGTTTATTTATTTATTGCTTTATTTATTCTCTGTGCCATGAGATACAACAAGATTTCCAATCTCCTGGAAGTAGCAACGAAACTGGTATTATCACATTATTTCAAATTTCGAATTAAGAAGAGGGAAAAAATTCTACATATAACTAGAAACTAACTTATAGTTTAAAAATACAAAAACTAGCTCAATAACATAATAAAAAAAAAGTTAATATAAATGATAAAAGTTAAAAGAAAAAATTAAATATAATTAGCTACAACAGTATTTCTATTTATTTCTTTTTAATTAAGTCCCTTATTAATTTTGTTATATTTTTTTATTGTTCAACATTTAAAAACAAAATCATGTAAATCTTACAACTTTGTCTAAACATAATCATTAAATTAATATACGAGTTCAAAAATAAGCAAAATATAAAAGAGTGTGGTTTCATACACAAAAATAGAAACAAAAAAAATCATTTTAAATTTTTTTCTGATACCTTTCAAAGTAGATCCATAGATTTTCGGTGGAGTTGTGATGAAAATAAGGAAACGCTTAATTCCGAAAGAAAAGAAAAAACTTTGAAATAATAGAAAGAATGGACCCCTTCTTTTTGAGTTCTTTGTTTGTGGATTATTTTTGACTATATTTATACAGGTGATTTCTAAGATTTTTTTTTTCATGTTAAGGTCATCGCGCAATTTTAATAAGATTTTACGTATTTGCCTATTGTCATATTGTTTGCTTGTCGTTATGTTGTCTATGCCATATTTTCAGGGTTGAAATTCGTACAGGCTGTTTTCTCTATGGTGGTCAATAGAGCAGGAGGTGATAGTACTCACCCAGGCAAACACAAAATTGTATGGCAGAGGGTCCATATCAATCGTTTCAGAGTTACAGGGTGATTAAGAAAAAAAGATAGTTTGACACAAAACACCCTCCATCTTAAAAAGTACAAAGCATATGGCGACAGTGAAAGGCTCATTGTATGCAAAACTTCATACCAATTTCAACGACTGCTCAAGCATCCCCGTATCCTACCCTTTTCAGGAGTTATGGGGTCTGAACAAAAATTTTTGGATTTTATTATCTTTTTTTTTAATTTGACCTCTTTTCTCTTTTACAAAAAGGTGGGTTAACATAACTTCTTTTGTTTGAGTCTGGAGAAATATAGCAACAAAAAGTATGTATAAGTCATATTTTAAGAGAGGCAGCTTAAGGTCAAAACACAATGATGGCATTGGACAATGGAATCAGCATTGAACTATTGCCTGTCAAAATCAAACCGTAATTATGAAAATGATACTTGACACAATGGAAGCATTAGCATCGGTTTGATTCCTTCGCCGATGCCGGTATCAGTTGATATTTGATAGCCTAGGCCAACGTATATAGAACACAAAGTATTCCAATTAAAATTTTGACACATTGTAGCTGATAGTTTCTGACATAAATCTGCGAATACTGCTTACATATATTTTTATAAGAAAGACAGAGACAAAGTATTGTATTCTCTGTACCGTATTTTCCTATACATTTCAAAATATTGCGTCACCTAATAGGCGAACATGGTTCGTAATGGGAATACGTTGTATTCTATATACCTTGATTCTAGGAGGCATCAAGTAGTAGCTGTCATGTCATTTGAAGAAAAGTTGCTGGAATTTGGAGGGAAAATCTGTGTTTATACAAAATAAGACGTAAGGAATATAAAAATTTAATAAAAAATGATAAAGTACGGAAAGATGGAAAAATAAAGAATAGTTTTTTTTTAATTTCCGTCTGTTTATTTACGCTAACCATTTGCCACTTTTTGTCGATTTCCCATGTTTTTTTCCAACAATAAATTTCAGCACTTCACTGACAGTTCAAGTATCTTTGAATGTTGTATTTTACAATGCTGTCATTGTGTCATAGTTGGCATCAAAGCCAATGTTGGGACAACTTCAATGCCGATGATAATAATGATGCCGATATCCGATACCACCATTATGTTTCTCACCTTTAGGAACTATGAGTTCAATGTCGAGAGCGTTGCACAAAATGAGCAGCTCAATTTAACTGCAATTTAAGTGGTTTTTACAGGCAAGGATTAAGCCACCGCCACGAGCTTCAGAATCTGTATATCTATCACTTCTAAAATTTGATAAGAACTGCGAAAGATTTCAGCATCGTGGAAGGCATAATGCAGTCAAGTTTCAGTGAAAGCAACTATATCGAAACACGTCGCAACAAAGTATTTGAAGATTTATGCAGTTTTAGTCTTCAATCCCCTTACGTTTTGATAGTAAAGGGTTGAGGTTATTAGAATATCGCTGCTGATTTTAGCTGTATTACTAAGCTGGGATGCCCAGAAGGTGCAAATTATTTATGAAAAGTGCCAGAGGGCCAAAATGCGGCATCCTGCAATTATAGGCATTTTAATCTTATTTTGCATTTTCTATCGATAAAACTTTCGCGGCACTTTGTCTCAATCTGAACTGTTTTCCCTGAAAGGAACTTTAAACTAACAAATTCAATATACACTTATGGTAAGAAATTAAAATTGCACATATTTCAATATTTTCTACGGATCCAGCGGAATAAATTTAGATAAACATTAACACTTTATTTTTCCCTATTTAAGAAACGATCCGTGTGAGATCTAGTCTCGATCATGAGGGAGGAGAGCCGGAATAAAGGACAACTTAGCTTTTTTTTAAAATTCAAATATAACATTTTATTATTACTTCAAGTATTATATAATTCAAATGCTTAACCTAATATCACGAAAATTCAATTAAAAGAAACTTAAAACTACTAACAATAATTCAAATAAGAATTCAATAAAAATTAAATAAATAAAAATTATTGCTGCCACCCTTGTATTATTTGCTCTGAAATAAAAATAACAAAAGCAGGATTAATTATCTGTCAACAGAATAAACTTTAATGGTACAAGTGGCACTGCTAATGCGTGAAAACAGACGGGTAGCAAAATTCTAGACACTAGTGCCTGAGAGCAGAGAGAGAGCGAAATGCCCTTTGCTATTGCGTGCAGCCAGAAGGGCAGCAAAATGCTCTTTGCTATTGCGTGCAAGCAGAAGGGAAGCAAAATGCTTGTGTAGAAAGAATAGGACACTCAGATTATCTCTGATCAGAATTATCTTCTGTATAATAGGTAGGAAACACGATTCTTTAAACTCAGATCAGCTCTGATACAGATCAACTCTGCCAAAAGAATGGCGCCATATACTGAATTTCGTCGGCTTTATATAGCCGTTGAAACAAGTTATGCTTGGCTCGCCTCTTGGTGTTGCCCTAGCGATGCGACGGTTTGAGTTTAATTTGACCTTCGAGGAGGGAACTAAATGAGGCGACATGTGATGAAAAAAGCGTAGTAACTATCGTTGTTCTTCTTGTTTTGTCGAGGTGCCAGAGGCGGCGTTAAAAATTGTTGATGCCTTAAATATCACAACAAATTAATGGCACGAAATTTCAAACACATTTCTTAGAAACTCCGCACAATGTTCCGTACCACCCACTGACATGTATACAAATGGACTGACTTATCTCCTGTTTCATGTAGAACCAGTTTTGATTTCGGAAAGTATGCTCTCACTGAAGATATATTTAAATTATTTGCGAATTTATTTATATATGCATGTCAGTGGGATTTACCGAATTTACCACAAAATTATTTTAAAAGTATTTTCCTCAACACGGCTTGTTGTATCTAAATCTTCGAGCATATATAACTCCTTTTTATATTACCAACACTTAGTCCAATATCCATTAACAATTTCCTATAAAAAGTAAATTATCCCTTTTGTAACTACGTCTCTGCGACAAACACACTTTGATGCTGTTTGTTTACAAAAAAGTGACAGTCAAACACCCTGCCAAAATCAAGAGGACGAATATTTTTGGCTACGCTGCCATACATATACTTTAAGCGTGAATTACAATTACGACTGATCTGTCGACTGCGAAATGATTTTACGTCGAAGTCGACGCTGAGGTGAAATTTGTAATTAAATCAAAGCTTCAACTGCTTGAACAAACCCGAAGTCCTCACTTCTGTGATAGAATTGAAGTTGGCCGCAGCCAACACCACCTTTGCATTTTGAGCAAAGTTTTGTTTCAGTCGCAGTCGAAGTAGAAGTTGCAATTTTATCTTGCCATATGCATTTCCCATTTGGGCAAAGTCGCAGTCGACAGATCAGTCGTAATTGTAATTCACGCTTTACTATGGGATGTCGTCTCCTTTAGTTCTCCCCTCAAAAACTTTGACTGAGCCGAAAACAGATTACTTGACGTTATGTCATTGGATGACATTGCGAAATGATAAACAAATTGTTCAGCTTGCTTCCTCAAGAAATTGTCTGACTGTAGAATATTCATCTTAGGATTTTCAATAGTTGCCATACGTGTGTGAGGAATGAATAATTCGAATGACGTCACACGCCCTTGACAGCTCGGACAAGCATACCTTATTACTCTGTATCCCGTGATTTTAACTAATTCCATCTTCTTTACACAATTTCTTATAGAAGATGTGTTGTACGTTTTATTTCTATTCCTCTTCTTCATATACGTCTATCTCTTTTCTCTAGTCAGCGTAAAAGTAGTCTTACCCGGGGATTACATGAGTCAGTAGAATTGCCTCTGACACCGATTGACACTTACACAGGCTCGTGTAAACCCCTACTGACTACCCTTTTTACTGACCAGTCTGTACTGACAAGATTTCTGACGAGTCAGTACGGACTAGTCAATAAACTGTCAAACGTACAATTAGATGCTAGTGGATATTTTTGTTTATATCCCTAATCTGCTCTCTTTTGAGTGGGAAATGACTGAAAAGTATTTAACATACATTTTATTGTTTATTTTGTAGAGAATAAAGTCGGATTAATGAAGAAATTGTTTGATATGCATATAGAAGAGGAATCCTGCACCGCTTCACGACATTTTATTATGAACTGACTGGTCAATTGATAGAACGCAAATCGTTTTTTGTCAGTAAATTTGACAGACGTAATCAGGACTGTCCGTCAGCTCTATTGACTCGTGTAATCGTTGCGTTAAGGGGCTTAAGACGCATAGTAGCACTGACTTACAACAGTGGACTGAGCGTATTGCCATTTTCCTATAGGAAAGAATGGCATAAGTTTTATAGTTTTCTCTTTCGCGCTATGGCAGAGTTGGAGCTACCAACACAAAAAAAAAACGCTTACTGAACGTTTTCTTATGCCATTTGATGTTTTTATGTTGACTGTAGATGCAATCACCGCACGAAGAATAAGGTAAAGATAGTATTTATCATGTTCCATCTCTCTTGCCCATACGCAGGATTCAGTTAAAAATAACTTTTGAAAATTAAATTCGGAATGAATTTATTTACTTATAAGCGATTGGACACAAACAAGAAATTTTTTTAATTTAATTCGATTTTCGGGGGTAAAATTTCATCTGATTGGTTGAGTTTTACATGTGTTCATGCTTTAAACGTTTTAAGGGGTGCGCAAACTCTTATATACAGAACCAAGATATTTTTTGTGCCACATGAAATAGCAATTCACTCAGTCCATTGTTATAAGTCAGTGCATAATATGCATAAGAATAAAAATCAAATTAAAATCAATGTATGGGAATGATTTTCAAGATTTGAGCTGGCTGAAATTATAGTTTAATAAATATTCAGAGTGTGGGTTGTAACTAACCGCTTTGGTTACGGCTAAGAATTCAAATATTGCATTGGGAAGCAAGCAAAAAACTGAGCTTTGATTAAATTTACATATACTTAGGTATCATCACAACGAGGTTACAATGAACACGGCTAAGCGCATTTTTTCTTTAAACTGTCAATAAAAAGGAAATCATACGAATTTACTCTGCTTATAGAAACAAGGAAGCATCTTTTACATTCACCACAAAGTCAATCTTGAAATTTCGTTTTTAAGCTGATTAGTACATATATGATTTTTTCAATTCGTTTTTTTTTACTAAGTTTATTTATGCCATCGAAGAGTCTATAAAATTATTTTATATAAAATTTTAGTACAACAATAAATGCCGACATGTGTATACAAGTTGAAATTCAGATGCCATCTAGTTTTTTCATCAGATCACCTTAATCATCTCCGACAAAAGTGCAATAAACCCAGCAATACTGCTGGGAATATGAAATCGCGAATTGACCGATTGACTCTGATCAGTGCCAAATTTGTGAGACCTGGCATAAGAGTCAATGATCTTCACTATAGGGCGATTCAAATTTCGTAATCGCTAGATACATATATAAGAGAATAGAAATTTGCGAAACGAATTGGAAATTTCTCCAATAGTTTTGTGAATTATTTAAAAAAGTTCCGATGAATGTTTCACATTGATGAATTGCCCCGGAGTAAAGAATTCATTGAAACGGAAATGATTTTGATGTTAATTTATGAGATTTTATTTTTTTATTATAGTCTACAGAAAATTTCAATTTTTATATATTTTCTGGGTTTGGCTTGTTTCTACGTAATTTAAACATATTTAATTTTATGATACGAGTATGTATGTAGGACAATTTTTTCAGGTATTGTTAGTGCTAACAATGTGAAAATTTGGTATCGTTTTGTAGTTCAAAATACAGGTAATACGAAATGGCGTCAAATGAAGGGGAAATTTAGCCAAATATTAAAAATTATCTAAGGATACAAGAAACAAGGATAAACATTTCCTAATAAACAATTTATAGTTTATAGCGGGCATGGTAATGTTCTCAAAACTCTTTCTAAAACACGAGTACGAGTTTAAACAAAAAAATCCTTACAGAGCTAATTGGGGGCATTGTATAAAAGTTGTGGACGCTAATTTATAAAGCAATAATAAAACATTTTAGCAGTCTGCAAGATAGTGTTTGCAACCCTTATAAAACAACTTATATCTACAACTTGGTTGCGAAGATATTTTATAGTAGTTATGAAAACTTTCTGTCTGCAGTCATTTGTTAAAATTTATATGGATTTGTGTAATATGGCTCTATTGTTTGTCTGTATTTAAAATTTGCATTATGCTCCTGTATGTAATGCTTAATCATTAATTTTCGATTAATATTGGAATAAAATTTCATGCAACATTAATTTTATTTTAAAAATTATACTTCTACTCCGAAAAAATACAACGCGCCTACTAAATTCTAAAAATAAATGAACTTAAATAAATAATTGTTATTAAATATTCTTTTAATGTTAAGTTTCAAATAAAGATAAATCCAAAAGCTTTTTGGTCATTTCTAGACAGTAAGCGTAATTCGTATGGAATTCCTTCTTCTATTGGCTTTATGAATAAAAATGCGGATAACATTTCAGATTCATGTAACCTCTTTGCTTTCCCATTGAACTGAGATTACCACACATATCTTCTCACGGGTCAACTTGAGTTCAATGTATGTATCTACGGAGGATGTAAACTTAGCATTGGACAATGCTAAGTGTAGCCACTCTTCTGGTCCTGACAACATTCGAGCGATATTTATAAGTCAATGCCGTGATCCTATTTCGATGCCTCTTTCATATATTTTTAATTTGTCGTTATCCTCGGGACTGTTCCTCAATGAGTGGAAAATTTCATTCGTTCGTCCTATACATAAAGCAAGTGCTAAAAACTTTGCCAGGAATTACCGTCCTATTTGTAATATCTCTGCAATTCCGAAGCTATTTGAAAGTATTATCTCTAAAACTTTATTTCTTTTCTAGTTAAGGAGTACATTTCTCTTCACCAACATGGGTTTGTAAAAGGACGCTCTACAGCAACTAATTTAGTTTCCTATGTCAGCTTTTGCTTAAATGTCCTAGAACAAGGTGGTCAGGTTGTAACACTATATACTGATTTCGCAAAAGCATTTGATAAGGTCAATATTCACCTACTTTTACACAAACTTGAGGCGTTTGGATTCCATTCTGATCTTCTTGCATGGTTCGCTTCCTGCTTGACTAATCGCATACAAATGATCATCATTAATGAGGTGTACTCTCGGCCGATTTTAGTACATTCCGGTGTGCCTCAGGGGAGCCATCTAGGGCCCCTTCATTTTATGATATTTATCAACGATGTCTTTAACATCTTTGAATTTTCCTCTGTTCTAGGTTTTGCTGATGAACTAAAAATATTCATGGAAATTGTTGATATATCTCAAGTATCCAATTTCAAATCAGAAGTCGATAAATTTGTGAAATGGTGTCATCTTAATCATTTGTTGATAAATTCTTCTAAATGTAAACACTTTATGGCTACTAAAAAAGTATCACCAATTAATTTTGAAGTGTCTATCGATGGAATTAATAGTCCTAAATGTAGTTTAGTTTTGGACCTTGGTGTTATTCTAAATAGTAAATATACTTTCTCCTACCATATTGATTATGTAGTAAGACAAGTTAATTCTCGGCTTGGTTTTGTTAAACGTCGGGCTAGTGAATTCTCTGATCCATACACGCTTAAGGCATTATTTTCAACTTTCGTTATACCTATTTTGGAATATTACACGGTTGTATGGGATCCGTACTATGTGACGCATTCTAACAGAATTGAAAATGTGCAAAGGAGATTTACCAGGTTTGCTCTTAGGAGACTTAACTGGACCAGTGATTTACCTCCTTATGATGCCAGATGCCAGTTGATTGGCTTACAGAAATTGTCTCTCAGACGAAAAATTTATAATAATATGTTTATTAGAGATGTTATTGTTATTGAAAACTGGATTATTTCTCCTGATATTTTAAAGATTATCCGTTTATATTCGCCGTCTAAGCAGATAAGACTACTGATTTTAGTCAAGATTGAGTTTCTTTTAAAGCCTCTGTTTCGAACTTTCTAGAAAGCTTGCTATGACTATAATATTAGATATGTTCATATTTTTATATTACATAGTAGGTTAGTTTTAGTTGAAGTTCTTACCAAAACATAATTTTAGTTTTAGTATATGCATGGTCTGTTGATTTGTAACCTGTAGTAGACTAAGAATAATAAATAATAAATAAATAAATAAATCGTTTAAAAAAATTAAAAATTTAGAGGGAAATTATCAAATTTATTTGTTTTATTCGCAAAAAACATTTCCGTGTCAGTAAACGAAAAAGTTATACGTTAAAATGTTGTTCGCTGCAATATACCCATTTAATTTTTTTTATAATAAAATGGCTGAATGCATTCAACTCACTTTACAGCTCTTAAAAAACATTTCAGATTTGTGTGAAATTTTCAGGATTGGAAATGTCAAAGTAGAAGTTTTATACAGGTTAATTGGTATTTGTGAAGAATAGTTCTAATTAATAATATTGATTAATATTGATTATGTAGTAAGACAAGTTAATTCTCGGCTTGGTTTTGTTAAACGTCGGGCTAGTGAATTCTCTGATCCATACACGCTTAAGGCATTATTTTCAGCTTTCATTATACCTATTTTGGAATATTACACGGTTGTATGGGATCCGTACTATGTGACGCATTCTAACAGAATTGAAAATGTGCAAAGGAGATTTACCAGGTTTGCTCTTAGGAGACTTAACTGGACCAGTGATTTACCTCCTTATGATGCCAGATGCCAGTTGATTGGCTTACAGAAATTGTCTCTCAGACGAAAAATTTATAATAATATGTTTATTAGAGATGTTATTGTTATTGAAAACTGGATTATTTCTCCTGATATTTTAAAGATTATCCGTTTATATTCGCCGTCTAAGCAGATAAGACTACTGATTTTAGTCAAGATTGAGTTTCTTTTAAAGCCTCTGTTTCGAACTTTCTAGAAAGCTTGCTATGACTATAATATTAGATATGTTCATATTTTTATATTACATAGTAGGTTAGTTTTAGTTGAAGTTCTTACCAAAACATAATTTTAGTTTTAGTATATGCATGGTCTGTTGATTTGTAACCTGTAGTAGACTAAGAATAATAAATAATAAATAAATAAATAAATCGTTTAAAAAAATTAAAAATTTAGAGGGAAATTATCAAATTTATTTGTTTTATTCGCAAAAAACATTTCCGTGTCAGTAAACGAAAAAGTTATACGTTAAAATGTTGTTCGCTGCAATATACCCATTTAATTTTTTTTATAATAAAATGGCTGAATGCATTCAACTCACTTTACAGCTCTTAAAAAACATTTCAGATTTGTGTGAAATTTTCAGGATTGGAAATGTCAAAGTAGAAGTTTTATACAGGTTAATTGGTATTTGTGAAGAATAGTTCTAATTAAATAGCAATGAAAATAGCTTCCATTTTTTTATAAAGTTTGTGGCGGCTTGACGATGCCAGCTACGTGGCGTTAGCGACCTTAGGCAGCTACACCGCATTTGTAAGGTTTTCACTAAGCTCAGCGAAAGCCACCTTGTGAACTAAAAAAGGTATGTGTAGGTAGGCCGCAATTTAAAATGTTCAAAAACAAAAATACAAAAATTAATTAGTTTTTGCCTTGTCATCCGTTGTAACTAGTTCGATTCAGATCAGTTGAGAGAGATAGGTTTTTCACCTTACAATATTATTAATATTATTATAAAGTTTGTTTACCAATATAAGGAGATTCATATAAAAGATAAACCGAAGAGTTTGATGACAATAAACGGAACAATTCATCCGGACATGCAGCCTTTTATTGATGCACTTCTTTATTGACAAGATTTAATTAACCTTTTTCAGAGCCTCCATATTTAGGTTATCCAGCGGTACCCAGTCAGAGTACCCCGGTAGTCAGGTGGACTACTTTGGAAGGAACAGATTACTCGTTCTGATTCCACTTCTTTGACTTTCTCTACGATCGACGTTTACGCTCTGTCGACAAAGGCTCTGCAGGCTAATTTTAGTGAAATTACAAGTTCATCCTGGAACCATAATTCGCTGCACTCCGCCTTCTTCAAGATAGTTCTTGCTAAGTTATCTCCGAGCCAACTTCGACTGTCATAGGGCCAATTCGAAGTTGACTGACAGATAACAATTGATTCTGCATCAAGCTCTCATCACGTAGATCTCAGTGAGGTGTAGCACATTCTGTTGGAAGGGCAAGCTACCCAGCTGTTCCTCCTAATGAATTACGGTCATTCCTACCTGGCAGTGAGTCAGATATCTACTTACCCAAGAGTGATTTGTTTCGTCGTTTATTCACTGGACTTCAAGTGCCAGTCTAACAAGCAATTGGTGTAAGCCACCAGAAGTTTTTCTATAAAAGCTAAAATACATCTTTCGAGTTTTATAAAGAAAGAGGAAATCCTTTGCTCAATTCAAGTCGCACCCAAATGGTTTTATAAGTGTTCTAATTAAATTTTTTAATACCTTTACAATACTCTTCGACAACTACATAAATTGCTTCGGAAGTTAAATTGTTTTAAAAGGCCTTTAAAAGATTTGTTTCGAACTATTATTACAAAATACTTACAGAATAAATTAGTTTCTGTAGCAAAACTGTTTTATAAGAGGTTCGAAAGATCTCTCAGTGCTACCTTATAAAAAAGTTTAGCACAGGAACTCAATAGGAAAAACTGGTACCTCTATAAAACATTTTAGTTTTCGTGTAGATATTGTACAATTCTTATAAAATAAAAATATAATTTCTGCAACTAATTAAGTGCACGGAATATCTTCAGTATAACGTCCTTAAGTTGATAGGATAATGTTCTTATATGATGAAAGAAATGCGTTTTACTAACATGGTTGAACCCTACTTCTATAGGGCGAGAGATTTTATAACGGCTAAACAATAAATCAGATCTGTAAAGTATTTAAGTATATCGAACTTAAAAGTTTTTAAGTACAAGTACAAGTCGCGAGACTTCTACATCAGAGTTTTCAAGTACAAGTTCAGGTACTGGTACTCCTAAGTCCCATATATAAGCTTAAGTACATAACTTAATAGTACTAAAGTACGTACTTACTACAAATACCGCACTTACTAAAAACGCTTTCTAATTAGAGGTTTAGGGGCAGGTCATGATTAAAACAAAAAAAAATTAAGTTAAAGTAGTTGTGCAGTGATTTTTACTTTTAAGCTCTTCAATAAATTATTGAATAAATTAATTTGTTTTATATATGAGTGCCAGTAGGACGAAAATTGACATACTGACTCGATATCTTCTGTTGAGATGTTTGGCAATTAAGTGCAACACTCCGCCACCTTTCTCCGCAACTGTGGTGCGTTTATTTTGATTAGCAAGTTTTGTAAATCTTCCACGAAGCAATAATAATTATCTGATACGATTTTTGAAAATTTTGTTTTGCTAAAGACAAACTCAAATACTCTATAGTCAATAGTAATTAAAACAACAAAAGCTGATAGGATTCTTGTTCATTTCACATCTTTTTGCAAAATATTTTTTAAGATTTCTTAATGAGAAACCAGTCATTTAGCTGACTACAGATTTTTTCAAATTTTGAGTACTCGAAAGCTTTTGAATCTCCATTATTAGAAGACGTACTTAAATAATTTACAAGAATTAAAGTATGTACTTGGCGGTATAGCGGTAATACGTGCGAATTTCGGTACTTATAAGGTACTTAAAAGCTGATATGTGGGACTCGTAAGTACCACTACCTGGATTTGTACTTGAAAATTTTTAAGTACCAGTACCAGGACTAATACTGAAAAGATTTGAAGTCCAGTTCCTGGTAGTGGTACTTGTAAGTGGAATTTTACAGGTACTTCTTTATTATTATATATTTATTATATATTTATTTAATGCATAAATATCAAGGAAAGTGTATTGAATGGCATGATGGCCTTTGGGCGATAATCAGATTTGCATCTCCTTGATTTTTATCAATGGGGACATATTGAAAAAATTAAATATGACAGAGATATTCTCAAAACAGCAGCTAATGGAGGAATTGCGCTAGCTTGAACCATGGACTAGGAGAATTAAAAACAGCGGAATGGACGGAGAACTTACTATTAAGAGCAAGTTGCATACATTATTATAAAAAATAATAAAATTTTGCATTTCATTACTACAGTAGGTAATCCACCACACCCCCTGGAATTTCATAGGGAAAGATGATAAAGCGGTAGTTGCCTAATTGTTTTATCCTTTATCTGTAAACAAGACTACTCCCTGAATTTTTATCGGGGCAAACTTAAATTTGGTCAACAAGGCATTTTTCTTTGATTCTCCGGCATAATAGCGAAAAAAATCTTTATTTGTTATTACATCACACAGCTCATTTGATTTTGGGTGATAAGTTTCAAGTCTTGGTTTTGACTAATCAACAAGACCCAAATAGCGAAATCTGGGTGACTTGAAACAATAAATGAAAAATAGGAAAATGAAAAGAAATAAAGAATTGAAAAGTTGAGAAAAATATATAGAAAAATATTTTATTTAAAAAACTTGAAAATATAAAAAAAAAATTAATTCGAAGGATTGAACCTGCGTACGCTCGCAGTGATCTGAAAAGAGAAAAAGGTCATGGAGTAGTCTTATTTCTTCCTCCTTGGTGGAATATAGGATATATATATATAATTCACACCCAGAATTTATTCTGAGTTTATATTAGATGAGATCAGTTTGATCTGTTTCAAGTGCCTTTACGGTAGCCAGAAAACCAAGCCGGACTGAAGAGTATAAGGTTTTCTGCTAATATGAAACGCTTATATTTTCTTTTTTTCAGATCACTGCGGGCGTACGCAGGTTCAATTCTTTCGAATTAATCTGGTTTATTTAAATTTTTTAAAATAAAATTTGTTTTCTATATTTTTTTAAACTTTAATTTCTTTCCATTTTTCTATTTTTCATTTGTTGTTTCGTAATTGAGTGCGCTATTTGGGAATTGTTGATGAGTCAAAAACAAGACTTGAAACTTTGTTATATCACGAATTTAATGTTGCGTCATACATTAAATAGGGCTCCGAGCTTCCACATACTTGCTGCTCAGTGGAGACGAGCCGGGTCCCTTTTGGAATGAATTTTGGGGGCCACTTGGTTTTCTAGATCAACCAAGAAAGATCTAGAAAAGAAGAAAACTTACACGAGGTCTGATGATATATATATATAATTCACTCCGGTTACACCATTTACAAATAATTTACTTGAAAAGGAGAAAACTTATGCATTGTCTGATATAATTCATCTAACAATTTACAATCAGGGGAGAAAGCAGTAAACGCTTAACTTTGGCGCAAGATTTAACTATAAATTAATACATTTTATTATTTAAGCATAATTAATCCGATGCTATTTGGGGGCCTGCACTTTGTTATTAAGTTCTGGTATGGATTGAAGCTCGCGGGATATGCTCTTTCGAATCCAGTGTTGACTCTCCTATGGGGCATCCAAATCGCCTCCGCAGACGTGGTACGGCGATACTGACATCTAATGGGGAATAATCATAAATAGTCATAGAATGAAAAATATTATCGCTTTTGCTATTATGCCGAAAAATCCAAAAAAATGCCTTCTCGAACAAATATTTATCTGTAAAATGAAGAAGTTCTTATAAACCTTTCTTTTTTTTTGCAAAAAATTAAAAAAATTATAGGATTTTTCTTTGATATTGTTACGAGCGTGGCCTTAATTCGTTATTTAAAACACTATATTTTAGATATAATTCAAAAGTTCTTTCTTTATTTAACTTTACTGTTTACTCTCACAAATTCACAAATAATTATCAAATCAACTCTTTATTTATCGCTAGTACTGTACTTCTAATTATCGCAATCCAAATAGTTTACTTCGTTCACTTCGCTGTCTGAAATAATACTCCGACTCCTAGCTGTCAGAGCGCCGTATTTATACTCTATGAATTATCCTAGAACCTTCCTGAATATTCCGTTCTCCGAACCCAAAGTTTACTAAGATGGCACTAACCTAAAGTTGCTTCCATTCCTAACAGATGTCACTTGATTCACTTTGTGGCACGTAACACTGCCCCCTTCTTAAAATTTGTTCGTCCCGAACAACAGATGGTCCACGGTCTTGGTGCTCTCCGTATTGACCCAAGCGATCTAGATGAACGATTTTTCTTTTGCATCTTGTACCGCGCTGATTCTTGTATGGCATGTTATTAATTTTAGTTTTAACTGCATACAGTGTTGTGATAACTTTAGAGAACGTCTCGTGGCCTCGTGCACATCAGCTAATCGTTGTCTGAGCTTTGTTACGTAGTCTTCTGGTAACTTTTGTTCGCCTTTGGGTATACCAAACTTGAGGTCGCTAGGTAAGCGCATTTCCTTTCCGAAAATGACCTTAAATGGGCTTTGTCTGGTCATATTGTAAACAGCTGATATATAAGCCATTAGAAATATAGGAATATGTCGAAACCAATCGCGCTGATTATAGTTGAAGACCTTCCTGCGATGTTTGATTAATATTCTGTTGAAACACTCTTCCATGCTTTGATTTTTCTTTCGTCTTTTATCTTTGATTCCTTTGTCCTCAAATTTCTTGCCCTTTTGATTGCCGTTGTCATCCTTTTCATTGCCGTCTTTGCGCTTCTTATTATCATCATAGTCAGAAACTTTGTCTTTACCTTTTCCGACCTGCATTATACCCTTATCATCGTCATTATCAGCATCTTTAGACCCTTTACTTTTCGTCTTTTTCTTTATTTCATTGTCCTCGCTCTTGGATTTCTTTCCTTTCTTCTTAATGTTTCCATTCAGGATTGCATGGACGTTGTGAAAAAGCTTCTGCATTTCCGCGGATACGTCCTTTGCGGTATGGGATTTCAAAGTCATGAGGTTGCAGTCTAGTCTCCCTCACGGAAAGCTTGCTCTCTAGCTCGCCATCTTCTCCCTTCTTCTTCTGTTGTTTGCATTCGTCCTCGTTTCCTACAGTCGTTTTGGAGGTGTCCCAGTCTACTACATTTCCAGCATCGAATGACACCACGCGAAGGAGTGGTCTCTGATGACGGTATTCTGCTGTGAGTCTGCTGATCAACTCGATATCTTTGCCCAGCTCGATATCTCTGCCCTTCTTCTAGCGCTTCTTCTTCTAGCGCTTCCATTCGTCGGCGTTTTCTGCACTCCCTTTGGAGGTGTCCCAGTCTATTACAATTCCAGCAACGAAAAATACCGCGTGAAGGAGTGCTTTGTGATGACTGCATTCTGTTACAAGTACATTCCTCCACCGAAATTTCTCTCACTCGTAATGCACTTCGAGAAGCTTGCCTGGCAGATTCATACGCTAGTGCATAGGCTAGTGCTTTTGCTGTTGATTTCTTTCCTGCTAGCCTTAACGCTTGTTGTAAATTTTGATCTGCAATAGCGTTCACAAATGCTTCTGTTGCCAGTTCATTAAGGAAATCTGCATTTACGCTAGAGTATGAGAGATAAGCTAATCTTTCCACATCAGCCTGCAGTTGTTGTGGTGATTCGCCTTGCTTTTGAATCCTGTTGCGTAGCTATAGGCGATATACTTGCTGCATGTGTTCATCTCCATAACGTAACTCTATCGCCTGTACTAATGAAGTATAATCACGTTGCCTTTCTATCGGTATAGTTTGTAAAAGCTCTGATGCATAACCTCGAAGTGCTAATACCAGAGCTGTAGCTTTGTCTGCATCATTCCATCCATTTACTTCGGAAGCAGCCTCGAATTGTCTTTGGAAAATATGCCACGAATTTTGTCCATCAAATATTGGAGGTTTCATTCTACCTGCATTGGATATTTCAATTCCTTCGTGCCGTGGTTGTCGATGCTTCATCTTCTCCAAATCTGATTTAAAGTTGTCAAGCTGTTCGGTGACTTTTTGTTGAACTTCCGCCACTTCTTGCTCGATTCCTTCAATTTTTAAATTTTGTTCGTCTAACGAGTTTTTCAGGAAATTCTTTTGTTTCTCTAAGCGATTTTCTAGATAATTCTCCAGAGAACTATTTTGTTCATCCAAACGCGTTTCCAGTGATTTCTTCTGTTCATCTAAACGGGACTCCATGGAATTCTTTTGTTCATCCAAAGCATTCTTCTGCTCATCTAAACGGGATTCCATAGAATTCTTTTGTTCGTCCAAACGGTTTTCTATAGATTTCTTGTGTTCCTGGAGAGAATTCTTTTGTTCATCAAAACGGGCTTTCATTTTGCTCATTAAAGTACTTAAAAGCTGTTCTTGTTCATTGCAGGCTCTTCCTCAATTTCTGGTTCTTCTTCGAAAACAAATGTCTCAGGATTCTTTTCTTCCTGTATAAAAGCTTGTCTAAGTCGCTCGACTAGAACATTCTTTAGGCCAGTCGTTTGTAGTGACCGCTTCCCCAACTCCACTTTCAATTCCTGTATGCGAAGCTCCTCTAGCTTGCGTCCCGTTCTTGCGTCTTTTGTAATTCCCTCACAGTTTAATATAAAATTATCATTCGGAATTTTTACACACGATTTCACAAAATTAATCACTCTTTGAATTTCAAAGTCAAATGCCACCACTTTATTTCGCGATTTTATTTTACTTCTGACACCAGTTGTTACGAGCGTGGCCTTAATTCGTTATTTTAAACACTATATTTCAGATATAATTCAAAAGTTCTTTCTTTATTTAACTTTACTGTTTACTCTCACAAATTCACAAATAATTATCAAATCAACTCTTTATTTATCGCTAGTACTGTACTTCTAATAATCGCAATCCAAATAGTTTACTTCGTTCACTTCGCTGTCTGAAATAATACTCCGACTCCTAGCTGTCAGAGCGCCGTATTTATACTCTACGAATTATCCTAGAACTTTCCTGAATATTCCGTTCTCAGAACCCAAAGTTTACTAAGATGGCACTAACCTAAAGTTGCTTCCATTCCTAACAGATGTCGCTTGATTCACTTTGTGGCACGTAACAATATTTTAAAACAAAGATGTGAAATTTTTCGAGTTTCTGGAGCTTTTTAAGTTAATTACCGGTATGCAAATTTAAAGTGGGGATAGTAACCTTTAAAATACAAGACTTGCAGGAAAAACAAGGGATATCCAAGAATAACTTCGCAGCGGTACATTTCCGGCCCGTCTGTAATATAAGTTCTGATATATTTTGACCATTCATTAAACACGGTCTTATATGAAATACCCTGCATACATAGGTATATTTAAGAGGCGAATATGTAAATCATTACTGTTTATGCTATAATATATGTATGTATGTAATATGCAGAACAAGTCCTTGTAATCATGATATCATCATATTTTAGGCGTTATATTAGTTCCTCATATACAAATCTTCTCTGAAATCATCTATAGTATTCCGGAAATTATTTGAGATGCTATTGGTATGCAATTATCTGCGCCGAATAAAATTGATGATATTCCCTTTTTGTACATACTACATATGAGTACCTATATATTCTAACGAATACCACATCCCTTTAAATCGCCATCCTAAAGCCTTATAATAAATTGATTTATTAAATTTTAATCGTTATGATGTAACCGCTGTAACCGAAGCAGTAAAATTAATCGACATCGACGACGGCCGATAGCAAAATCTGTAATCCTAAGCTAAGGTGGGTCATAAACTTCATTTTGTATTCATCGTTCATCACCCGCTTGGTGCATTAAGGAAAGTCTCACGTGTGAATATGTCCGCATGTGTACACAATCTCGCATGCAAAAATACCTTAATTAAGAATCAAATGGTCTTTTGGTCACACCTGAAGTTGCCTGCCTTTCTGGTCACTATCTTCTGCCAGTCGAGACAAAACACAAATTGCAGCGCTGCTGCACTTCAATCGAATCCGCGATTACAAATTTCATTTTATTTGCACTTAAATGCTCATGAGACCATTCGATGGCGATAAAAGTTGTCATAAAACCGATAAAAGTCAAATCGTGTGGTGAGTAAACGACACCGGTAGTGGCGAGTTCGTTGGATCGCATCACATCGCATTCGATGGTGAAATAAAAACAAAAGGAGGGACCGAGTGCGACCAGAACTACAAAAGAAAAATGGAATTATTTTCGAAATAAAGGTAAAGAAAAGTCTCGCAGACTTTTGAGCTGTGAACTTGGCGTTTCGCAAAGACATAGCAATTTATAAGTGTAGAGATGTAAAAGGGGATTCGGCGTTTCTGAGATAACACCCCAAATTTGTAGTTTTGTAGATTAAGAGCTGCTTACTTCCACAAGATTTAGTGATAAGAAGATAATTAAGTTTTGGTCATTTTGTCGAACTTTGAGTTGCAAAGGATGTGGCTTATCATTTCAAGGAGTATTTAAAAATTTTCTAAACTGTTACAAACTCCACACGTTTTCATGTAAAATATTTCACAGCTGAACGAGAGTTGGCTGCAGATTTTTTATGTACTTTCAGAGGGTGCTTAATTTTGTGCGAGGAATGTTTTTATCTTTTGAGATAAAGGTGTTTAAGTTGAAATATACATAAACAAACTTTAATTTTAATTTCAGTCATCTGTCGAAGGTGCTCTTCATAGACCAAACTTAGCATTAAAATGCTTCTCTGATTTATTGGGGCAGCCTACATACTTCCGATATGATAGCACAGTGATGTTTCTTAATAATTCCATCAACATACTTTTTGATCAATATGTACGGCTCAGAGTTCTTGTGGGGGGGGGGGACTATAGTTTTAAGAATGGTATAAACTGAAAACAGAACAAAAGTTTGAACACACTGGCCACTACTCGCAAATGTCAAATGCACAGAATTTATCATTTAAAAGATTCGGTTCGAACCGATCAGCTACCACTTTCGACGAACAAAGTTGCTCAACGCTCAACTGTTACCACTTGGGAAGCCACTAGCTAAAGTCAAAGGAGGTGCTAAAAGATTGGGGAACAAGTTCGTAGCGTTTTTATCAAATACTTTTATTTAAACAAAAATCAACAGTTATAACAATAAATTAATCAATTATGTATTCGCCGTTGCTGTGTACGACCTCCTCATACCACTCGACCAATTTGTCGATGCCGTTCCGCTAAAAATTGTCGGGTCCGGTATCGAAGAAGTTGTTGAGCTGTTTTTGAGGTCCTCTACATTTTCGAAAGTAACGCCCCTCATATAGTTAGATTAGGAGCGGAAAAGATGGTAATCCGTTGGTGCAAGGTTCGGAGAATACGGCGGATTCTGAAGGACCTCCCATTCGAGTTCTTGGAGTGCGGCTTTGACGACTTGGCCAACATGGGGCCTGGCGTTGTCGTGAAGGAGTATGGCTCGGCCTTCTCGATGGGGTCTTTTCAGTCTAATAGCCTCTTTCACGCGGTGTAGCTGGGCTATGTAGAGCTCCTTGTTGACCGTGACATTCTTTTCTAGCATTTCCCAGTGCTCCATGCCCTGCCAGTTCCATCAAACGCAGATCATGGTCATTTTTGGATGGAGGTCAGGCTTGACTCTCGGCTTTGGCGTATCTCCTGGAGCCAGCCACTCCTTTCTTTGCTTCATATTTGTGTATGGGCAGCACTTCTCATCTCCGTTATTTTCTTCGTTGGTTTAGTTAAGCTCGTGAGGCACCCAGGCTCCCAATTTTTCGGCAAATCCCATTGAATGAAGATGATTGAGAATCGTTTTATGATCGCAGTTCATTTTTTTTTTGCCAATTCGCGACTTGTTTGGCGAACCGTCCCCCTTCAACAGTGCTTTGAGACACTCTTCGTCGAATTCAGAAGGCCTTCCATCGCGGGGCTTGTCGTCGACGTCAAAATCGCCATTTTGGAACTTTGTAAACCAGACTCGCCTATAACACTTTCACCGTAGCAGCTTTTTGGCCTCGATGAAAAGCGAAGAAGAGCAGGTGTCGTAAATGTTGATTTTTACCTCCTGGATATTCCATCTGTAAGACGATTGGCACAGTTTTGTAGGACAGAATGAGCTCTACCGAATGAATATTACACTTTGTCAAACAGCGAAAAAGTCGTTGTACAACAAAAGAAAATATAAAAGCGCTACGAGCTTATAAGTGTAAAATTACAAAGCATACAATTTAGTCAGTAAGATAGGTAAATATACTATTTTGTTCAAATTCACGAATTCGTCATAAATTGAGGCACTCAGTGCTAAAGTCACAAATTTTTACAATAGAGATAATTTGGTTACTTCGTCTGTTCTAACATGTAGTTTTTTTGTTAGTTCTTGTAAGTGTGGAAGAGACATTTCACCCTTACTTAAGAACGGCTCAAACTACAGCTTAGGCCAATTTTTGCCATTTATAAATTTCGAAAATGCGGTTGTTATATGTTTTCAGCTTTGTTTTTGAAATTTCGGGGCCTAGGCCGCCTTAGCGCTGAGAGCCTGAATTTGTAATATTGCAAAATACAGGAATTAAA
The DNA here is from genome assembly GCA_963930735.1 of Dioctria linearis. Lineage (NCBI taxonomy): Eukaryota > Metazoa > Arthropoda > Insecta > Diptera > Asilidae > Dioctria > Dioctria linearis. The sequence goes on along the minus strand of OZ005742.1, from coordinate 37,039,133 downwards.
ACGTTACGTACATTATCAATCTATAAGGGATCAAACTCTACATTTCAACAGAACATTGACCATGCAATTAGCGATAAAACAGCGAAAGGCATGAGTGAGGCGATATGAGAAGTTATTGCCACATCGCTAAAGAACTTGAAGGTTTTCTTTTGGATAATATCCAGTGAAACAAAGGCTGTGTGGGTTTGATGTATGACTTCTAGTGGAGCGCTAAATTCGTTGGACTAAAATATTTCTTACACTTTTCAAAAATCTAAAACATAACTTTAACTTATTGGAAATATTAATGCCAAAAATGCATGAAGACGGTGTATCGTAAATTAGTGCTCCATCAAAAGAAATGGGAATGGAAAAATTATGATCTTATTTTAAAAAGATGAGACAGCTTTGGAGCTTAGGTATGACTTCAACCTTGACAAACTTGGTAGAGAACTTAAAAAATAATAGCAATGTAAAAAAAAAAATTATGAGTTTAATAATATACATTAATTCAATTGGTTACAATTCTCATAAATGACTTTTTTGAAAGTCATACTAGACATTGCCAAATCAACAAGATGCCACACTGAATTAAATTGAGAAATACAATTTAAATTACTTCATGATTATTTCTGTGATGTGATTCATACAGCAAGTTCCTCGAACGTATAAGTCTCACTGGAGAGATGGATAAAAATCAATGATAAAAGTTAGTGCCCTCAACTTTTATCATTGATTTTTATCCATCTCTTATTTTATATGAGAGTCTTTAATAAAAAGCGCAAAGCTTACTTGTCTTCTGAGTGCTAAAGTAGAGATACCCAAAAGCCAAGATACGATATTGTGGAGTAATATTAATTCGAACATGAGATTTACATAAAGCAAATTTAAAAAAAATTTCTGAATAGACTCAATTCGATCTATATGACTACCATAAAATAGGTACCAAGCAGCGGATGCATACTCAAGCACACACCTCACTAACGAAAAATAAACAACTTTCAAAGTACCCAAGTTACTTAATTCCCTGGTAATCCATTTTAAGAAACTCAGGTTTCTGTTTATTCTAGAGATAACCATTTCAATGTATGGAACACAAGATAATTTCTGTCAAACATAACCCCCAACTCCTTCACCTCAGTAACTCTCAGAAAATGATCACTATTGATTTTATAATTAAAAATGAATGGATTTAATTTCCGATGGAAAGACAGGATCTTACATTTTGAAAGTTTATTATTAGTACAACAAACAAAAAAATTATCAATGTCATTTTGAAATAGTATGAAATTTTTTAATGGGCGTACGAGGTAGTTGAAAGATTCTTTTTGGAATTCTCCGGTATGAAAAGTTCGATTTATTTCGCTTTTATATAATTTTTTATTATTTGTTAGGCAACGTTTCGGGTCAGGTTTGACCCATCATCTGGACCTGTGATAAATTAACAAAAGAATATTTTTTTTAGATTCGATACATATTTAAGCTTATAAGAGATGGAAAATGAAATAACTTAAGAGCAGAGAGAAAAAAGAGTAAAAATATAATTTGAAAATCCTTACAGGGGTTAGTGCAGAATCGCGTTAAAATGAAAATATAAGGAATTAAATGTAGGTAAAAATTTTATCAAAAACATGAGATGATACAAAACATATAGAGGACATGAAAATATAAAATCTGAAAGACATATAACAAAAATGAAAAACAAAAAACGTTAAAATCTAAAATAATTTCAAATCTGCACGAACCCCTGTAAGGATTTTCAAATTATATTTTAAATATCTTAAATTATTTCATTTTCCATCTTTTATAAACTTAAATATGTATCGAATCTAAAAAAATTATTCTTTTGTTAATTTATCACAGGGCATGATGATGGGTCAAACCTGACCCGAAACGTTTCCTAACAAATAATAAAAAATTATATAAAAGCGAAATAAATCGAACTTTTCATACTGGAGAATCCCAAAAAGAATCTTTGAACTACCTCGTAAAAATTGATCACCCTGTGAAAAATTACCACAATTAATGAACATAATAAACAATAATGGACCTAAACTTGATCCTTGAGGAACTCCAGCAAGAACAGGAAGAAAATGAGAGGCTCTATTTCCACTAACAACTCGCTGCTGGCGACCTCTAAGGTAAGACATTTATAAGCTTACAACCAGATGAGGAAAAATTGATGTGAGTTACGAGCTTATTAAACAAATGTGTATCTGATCCACATTGTCAAAAGCCTTAGAGAAGTCGATGTCGGCATATTAGAATCAATTGGATCACGAATGTCATCGGATATTTTAATCAAACCAGTTGTGCAGCTATGCTTAACTTTGATATCAGATTGATGTTCGGATATCAAGTTAGGCATTTTTTTTTCAAATGACAGCATTATTTTTTCACATGACGCCTATTCTCATTTGAAAAAATAAATAAAAAGTACATAGTGTTAAATTTTGTACGATGGTACGGAACCCTTCGTGCGCTAGTGCAACTCGCGCTTGGCCAGTTATTATAGTTTTTAAATTGAAATTTTTATTGTTATTATTTTATTTTTGAAAATATAACCATTTACTGGCAGGGTATCTGTTGTAGCCTTGATGTTATGATACAAAAATAACAAGGTATTGCCGACTCGAGAGAAACTTTTTGCATTACTATGTCATTTGGACAATGTCATTTCCAGCGAACTTGTTTTGAGTTTTTCGTATTATATTGACTGAAATACATTTTCAATGTAGTAAAATATTTAAAAAAACTTTAGTTTTTTCGTTTAAATCACTTCGGGAAAAGTAATTATGTGCTAGTGGGAAAGCAAAGAAATTTCCAAATAGAAATTTTTTTTCACTATAATAAGGACGATTGAAATTGAGACGAACACATTTTTGACAATTGTCGTCAAAGGACGTATGTTATTGTAAAACATAATGAAATGTACACTGAACTGTTCAAAGACAATTTAAAGCCGAAACACCACATACTTGCACATTATGGACACGTTATTAGATACTCTGGTCCTCCCAAATTTTTATGGTGTATGAGGTTTGAGTCCAAAAACAAGGAAATGGAAAACTACACGAAAACCACTTCATCCAGGAAAAATCGCAAAAAAGTGCTCCATGAAATTCAGTTAGATGTTATTAAACACAACAATATTTAAAAAAGACTTATTTATAACCAAAAGAGATGAAATGGATCTTAGAAAAAGGAATACTTTTGTTCTATATCATTTATTTTACCTAATGATATCACTTCAGTCGTTGTTTCTTCAAATGTAGTATATCGGGGCACAGATTATAAAAATAACTTTTATTTAATAAAAAATGAAAAACTGTTTAAAATAATTAATATATTAGTTTTCACCAATGGAGTATTTTTAGTTTTAAAGGGCGTAGACATACTTAGAAGAGATGCTCATTTTAATTGTTTTATTGTTGGTAATGAAAATTCACAATACTATTGCTCCAACATACAAAGTCTTTTGCATAAACCATTTCAACTACACACTTTACCACATGGTGAAAAAGTTTTTAAACTTAATAATTTAAAAAAATTCGTTATTTAATAAATTCATTTAATTTTAAAATATACATATTTTTTAATATAATTAGATATACAGAATAAATTGATTACAATTTATATGGAAACAACTAGTTTTTATTTCTAGATTTTCCCACGATTTTTTTTTTAGCAATAAATGATAAATAATTTGATAGATTCATTAATTAAAAGCTTTGCTCAAATAAACATACCTGCATGAAGCATAAAGATTCTCTCATGAAAGGCTATTCTTGAGAAGAGCACACCTGCATAAAGCAAATTAATAGACGTGCATACTACTACAATATATACAAAATACAAAAAACCAAAAATTGTGAATTTTTAATTTTTTATAAATATAAATATATATAAAGACAATTGGGAGTTATAAAGTTTTGGTGGCATACAGTTTTTAACCATCACCTTAAGAACTTACAGTGATTTCATTTTAAGAAATAAAAATAAAATAAAAAATAAAACAAATATACAAAAAGTAACACAACTCGAGGCGAGGCCAAAACAATGTGGCCGGCGTGAAGATACGCGTCGACGTTACAATCGTCTCATCGGCCCGGGCAGTTGCTGGGCAGATGATAATAGCCAAAGGAATAATTAATTCCTAAAATACTAAGCTACGTCAGAGCAGTTCAAGAGGTACTTTCTTCAAACAAAAGCAACATTGAAACAACAGCAAATACGGAGAACAGTCCATAACCAAGGAAGAAACCCAACCATCAGTATTTAAAATAAGTTTTTCATTCATAAATATTTAGTTATTTATTTTTTATTTTTCTCTTTAATTGCATCTAATAAGCAAAAAATCTATTTAGGAGCTTATATTAGAGTCACATTTTCCTTTATTTATTAAACAGACAAACAACGAACTTAAGACTGAGGAAAAATAACTAAAACGCCCCAGGGGGGCGCAAAAACATGACTTCGGCCGATGGGCCGCAGAACCGTTTTTCCATACTAGATAAGGAACCTATGCGGAGAAAAATCGCGAAAACAAGTAACAATAAAAGAGGTACACGGCTGTTAGACTTTCCGTCCATTCAGGACTCCTTTGCTGACGCTTTTACCGGACCAGATCCAAAATACGTTACCGTGTCTCTAGCCGATCCAAATAAGAGGATCACTGACCTGAATCCTTTTGTGGTATGCAAGTGTATTGAGCATACAGCTCCGACAGCCAGATCTTGTAAGGCTTTGCGGGATGGAAGCTATCTTGTCTTCCTCCCATCTAAAGCGGAAGCCGACAAAATGACGAGAAACCTAAAAAAAATTCACGAGCATGATATAAAAGTTGAGTACCATGGCAAACTCAATTCCTCCAAAGGTACCGCCTATGCTCCTAATTTAAAAAATCTCACGGAAGCGGAGATCTTGGAAGGCCTCCAAGAAAAAAATAAGACTGTAACTGAGGTGAAAAAATGACCCGCCCTGGTAGCTCCCAGGAAGAAAGAATTCCCACTGGAGCACTTCAAGTGACTTTCGACCGTTTCGCCCCCCCCCCCCCCCCCCCTACCACCATAGTCTGCTGCTTCGAACATTTACCGATTCGCAGGTGGTATCCCACGCCTTTGAGGTGCAGGAGCTGCCTCGAGTTTAAGCACCACGAAAGTCGATGCAGAAACACCCCGAAATGTCAAAACTGTGGAAAGGGCAAAGCAAAAGAGGAAACTGAGCACGTTTGTGACAGGATCTTCTGTATTGGGTGCGATAAGGCCGGGGATCACTCTACACTGGACCGCATATGCCCCAGCTTTGCACGCGAAAAGGCTATCGTGAAATTGCAAGTCGACCAGCATATTACGCGATACGAGGCAAGAAAAAAATGGTATTCTATGTGCGGTGACCTTGCTCCGGTCAATCAAAGCCAGAGCAGAACCATGCCGGGCATCTCCTTCGCTGACGCTACAAAAAGAAACACAACTAATACAAGCTACAAACAGGATAATACTCTCACCACATCAAAAAATACCACACATAACAAAAACGTAGATCTACAAACAAACTACACCTCGGACAACAAATTATCTACATCCACAGTGCACATTACAGAACAAAAACCCCAATCCTTTACTCAGAAGAAGGTTTACCCTGCAAAACTTATTGCAGAGCCCAAAATACACTTCAATGCAAGCACTACTCAACCACTTAGTTATGAACAGAATATCAACACATCTACGCATACCATAGAACAACAATCTTACACTAAACAAAATATAGTGGCCAAGGTAGGCCCCTCAGAAGAAATAATAGCCTTCAAGGCAAACTCGCAATACACCTTTGGGGCTGCCACCCCAGAGGATACCAACCTTCTCCTCTCCCTTTCCCCCAACACCTTTAAAAATATAGTTTCTGAAAAAATAGATTTCTGTCCACCGGAAATCGACTCTCCTAATACACGACGAGACAGCTCAGACTCGACACCGTTGCAGGTGTCAGACTCAGACGCAGATATGAACGATTTTCTGTCTATCTCTACTTACTAGATAGATACTCCTTTCACGAAGAGAGCACTAGTCAATTTCTAAATAAATCGCACCCCAATATCCATGGTGCATAAAATCCAAAAATCGCAGAAGCATTTCAGAAATCTCAAAATCCTACAATGGAATGTCTGCGGTTTTTTCAATAACCTGGGTATTCTTCAGCTACTGATAGCAGAGCAATCGCCGTCCATATTGGCGATACAAGAAACCCATCTCTCATCCACCATACCTGCCATCAATTTTAAAGCCTATAATACCTATCTTTCCAACATACACTCCACTCGTAGGGGGGGTGTGGCTGTACTAGTCAGCAAGGACATCCGCTCTTCAAAAATACCCATCAACTCCCCCTTTTCCGCAGTAGCTGTAAACATTCAAACCAAGCCGGCAATAAACGTGGTCTCCATCTATGTGGGAGGCGGGGATGAGGTTAGCGCTAGAATTCTAAGCTCTCTTGTGGAACAGATTGTAGGTCCCACCTTCCTCTTGGGGGACTTTAACGCGCATCACCCATCTTGGGGATCGCCACGGAGTGACTCCAGGGGAAATGAGATCGCGAACTGGCTGCTGGGATCTGACCTGGTGCTCCTCAATGATGGATCACCTACAATCCTAAACACACATAACACCCTAACCCACATCGACCTTTCTTTTGTCCCACCATCCTTTGTTCCACTTACACACTGGCGAACACTAGAATATCCCAAGGGAAGCGACCATTTCCCCATTATCATCAGCATGTCAAGAGCTCTTCCATGCAAATTTCACATCCCAAGATACGTGGAACGTCGTGCAAACTGGGAGTTGTTCCGAAACAAAGTTGAAGAGCACCTTCGTCTTCATCCGATAAGCCTAATAGTAGATCAAGAAGCATCGGTGCTTACAAAAGCCTTACGTTATGCAGCAAACGATTCTATCCCCATCAGTAAAAAAGCCACCAAATTTCAGCCTCCTTGGCTAACTTCACACATCCGGCCGCTCGTGAAGCGTAAGGACGCAGCATGGAAAAAGTTTAAACGATTGGCAAATAGAGAAAATGCTATCCAGTATAGGAAAGCCAATGCCCTCATGCGCAGGGAAATCAAATCCGCTAAAAAACAAGCCTGGAAGGACTTTGCCGGCAGCATTAATGCGAATACACCAATGAGCGAAAACTGGCGCAGGGTTAGAGCCATCTGTGGGCATCCCTCAAAGGCAGGCATCACGGGCCTTAGGATCGGTGATGCGATAGTTCTGGACCCTCCGCTAATGGCTGAACATCTTGCTTCACATATAGCCCAATATTCGAGCAATATTGACCATATACCGACATACAGGAACAGGCAGTCTGAGCCTTCAGGTCACGGAGACCGAGACCTTCATCCTCTATCCCTGCTCGAATATCCTTTCTCACTCCAGGAAATTAAGGAGACAGTTAATTCCTTTCGTGGATCTACACCAGGTCTAGATAATATCTCTTTTGGCGTGATCAAACAAGCGCCCAGAACCTGGTTCTACCGAGCTGCAGGACTTTTCAACCTTGCCCTCAACTTGGGCAGATTTCCACGAGCTTGGAAACTCGCCGAAATTCGTCCTATATCAAAAGTGGCTAATCGAATTCCACTCCCTTCCGAAACTAGGCCCATATCGCTCCTATCTACTACATCCAAAATCCTGGAAAAGCTACTGGCAAACAGGCTGTCCTGGGTGCTAGAGAGGAAGCTGCTACCCACCGTTACAAGTTAGAGATCATGTAGAGGGACACAAAGCCTCCTCCAGGAATTGGAGCATAACCTAGCATGCGCACTCTCTAGACGCCAGCACACGGTATTGCTCTCCATCGACCTAGAAAAGGCTTTTGACAGAACACCCAAACATGCCGTGCTCGCTCAGTTGGAGAAATGGAAAGTAGGTAATAAAGTTGTTAAAATAGTTAATTCCTTCCTTTCGGACAGAAAGATTAAAGTCAGAGTTGGTGGACATTTTTCCACCACACACCACCTTCACAATGGTCTTCCACAAGGATCACCTCTTTCTGTCCAGCTCTTTAACGCCTACATTCATTCGCTCTCAGAGCGCCTAAATAACATCTCGGATTTATTTTTCCACATTTACGCAGACAATATCATTTGCTACGCCTCAGGCGAGCCTCCGTTTGTAAATCACGTGCTCAACAAAGCACTCCGAGACATCTCGGTCTGGGCCGACATGAACGGAGCTAGAATTGCCACCAACAAATTGGAAGCACTGCACGTCTGCAGGAGAAGAAAATGCACGGTTGAAAACTTTACAAGTGAAATCGCCTCCATCCCCCTTCTAAAAGAACTTAGGCTTCTAGGACTTGTACTCTCACATAACCTCAATTGGAATAAACAAGCAGCAAATGTAGCTGAGTCGATTAGTGCGAGGAACAACCTCTTCAAAGTAATCTGTAGGAGGAATGTAGGTCCACCTCTCGATACAGCTACCAAAATTGCAAAGCAGCTTGTAATGGGAAAGGTCGATTATTGCCTTACGGTATATGGCTTCCTAAATAAAAAGAATACTTCTAGGATTCAAACTGCACTGAACTCTACAGCAGGAATCGCTCTCGGCGCCCATTGCACTACTCCCATCCAAAGCCTCCTCATCGAGTCCGGTTTCCCATCATTTGTCCAAAGAAGAGAGGATCTTTTAGGTAATCTCTTCTTTAAAACAGTGCATAACCCTAATGCCCCTTTACACCAAATCGTGCTGGATATTCTTTCCACAAACTGCTCAGGAACTTTCCAGATGAGACGCAGTAGTCGCATCTGTTCTGGTTTAATCCGAGCAGTTCTATCTATTCCTGAGTCTCTTAAAGTGCTCCCTTTTTCCCCGCACATCCTGAACCCGATGGAACATGTTCCGCCTTGGAGAGTGCCCTTTCAGCGAATCATTTTGAATGAACAAAAGTATGAGCCTTTAGATAAAAAGAGCAAAAACAGATTACACATTGACACATACAACCGATTAAACGCTAGCAGATACCTATACACGGACGCTTCTAAGAAGGATGATGCAGTTGCTCTTGCCGTCTGCACCACTAGCGGCCAAGAATCGTTCCAAATTGGACGGAAACTGCCAGCATGGACTGATGTCTTCTCTGCGGAGTTGACGGCTGTTTGGGAAGCGGCTAGGTGGGCTACCGGACAGGTGGGCACAACTGCTATCTTCACCGACAGCCTATCCTCACTAAAAGCGATTGCAAACTGGAGGAATCAGAATCCGCTGGCAGTTAACCTGCGAAACACCCTGGCCACTGGAAGAATATTCTTGGCATGGTGCCCTGCTCACGTGGGAATACTCGGAAACGAAAAAGCTGATTTTCTTGCCAAAGATATGCTAAACAAGCGAGGCGAAACGATTATTGCACCTGCATACAAAGCTGTAAGGTCCCAGGCCAGGAGACAGGCACAGGAAACAAGACTTCTGGAATGGCTCAGCGCCAGCTCTTTTCTCGGAATTCATCACAAGAAACTCGAAAAGCCTAGCATGCCGGATATGCATAGGCAAAAAATGATATCTGTGGCAAGACTGAGGCTGGGTCATTTCATTGCAGTAAAAAAACACCTCTTTCTAAAGCAGCCGTGTCCCTCTTGCGCCTTTTGCGCGGGTTGTCCACTAACAGCAGCACATTTACTGCAAGAGTGCGGCGAACTGAAGGGCATACTTAACGTACAAGGAACTACCAAGACCCCAACAGAACTCCTCACTTACACTGAGAAAGATACGGACATACTTTTCGCCGCACTTAGATTATACTGTACAAGAAGTAACATAGACTATAGACTCTAGCACGAACGCATATACGTACATCTTTATAGTCTTTTTTATTCTAAAATTAATACACTAACACAATATAATAGGATAGGCTAAGTCTTTTGTCATAATGCTACCCTTTTCAAATATGACAAAGAATCAAATTGTAATGTAATCGTTATAATTACATATTAGGAAAATTTTCTACAAGTTAAAAAAAAAAAAAAAATTTTACTGTATTAGAATTAGGAAAATGAATTAAAAGAAAAAGAAAAAAAAGCAGACTACATAATCAATTTTCGAAAATTTAACTCAGTTACAATTAGACTTAAGTTGCCCAGATGGCCAAGTTGCCGTGGGCCTAAGAACATTAGGTGATAACAGGCTTAGGCTAAGTGTTAGTGCTAAGTAGTATAAGCTAATGTCAAAATAAATAAATAAATAAATACTACTACAATAAATTAAATCTAGAATTAGTTTTCTTGATCTATACGTTTTATGGTATACATTTTAGCAAAACTAAAATTCAATTTATTGTCAAAATAAGTTAGTTTTAGACAGGCCCGGTTTTAAGCGTAGGCGACATCGGCACTTATCGAAGGCGGCATTTTCTAATTTTGTTTGTCAATTTCAACAAGAAAAATAAAATGTCCATTATAATTGCAACAAAGTAACATCATTCATATTTTTTTTAAATAACGAAATTATTTTGCTTAGGCGGGGGTGCGTTTTCCGGGAACGTTGTAATTTTGTTTACATAAATATACAAGCGTTGGCATGGATATTTCATATTTGTTTTAAAAGTCGAAGAAGAAACATTAAAAAAAAATTTTTTTAGAAAGTTTTACAAATATTCAGTTCTCAAGTGTATGGTGTACCATAATATCAATATTAATTATCATATTAATATATTATAACTTAAACTTTTAATTGAGCAGGTAAGTAAATTAATTAAATATAAATAATTGGATATAAATGCTTTATTTTTTGTTTCAGTTTAAATTATTTAACCCATACAATATAATGGACCGCAATAAGAGACAACGCTTGTCCGGATCACAATACAAAAAAATTAGGCCTCAACGTGAGTCAAATTCTACCAAACAGAAGAATGCTTTGTTGCAGTTTTTGAGAAGTTCGTCAAGCAGTGCAGCACAGGGACCTATAGTAGCTTCAAACCAAAATGAAAGCAAAATTGATATCGAGGGCGGCGGAAAAATAGAGTGTGCGGAGAATGTTATTGAAGATAGCGATTCAGATTCTGATTACGAAAATACTGCTAAAGAACCAGAAAATTTAGATGAAGTAGAAGTTATTTCCAATTTAAATGAAGTTGTTGAACAGCAGAACGTCGATGATATTGGACAAAAGGAAAATAATGAAGATCATAGTGATCAAGACCCCAAAAACAATAAAAATTTTAATGATCCGGCAAACTGGCCTATAATAGACGGTAAATTTAAAGCATTGCTGGTAAAGTATGGTCCGTTTCAGAAAATTCCGGTATCATTTCCCGAGGATGACGAAGGTAGAAACTTTTCCTGCTTTCATTTTTATCGCCGAATGTCTAACGGTGATAAAATTAAATGCACTTGGCTTATATACTCTAGTACAAAAGACACCGTATTTTGCTTTTGCTGTAAGATATTCAGTTCGAATAAATTCTCCTTGTTATCGAACGACGGATGTCGAGATTGGAAAAACCTTTCTGTTATTATCAAACGACGTGAAACATCAAGCGCCCACAACAATTCATATTTAAATTGGAGAGAACTGGAGGTAAGACTTAAATCAGGGTCTACCATTGATGACATTAATCAGAAAATAATTCAATCTGAAACAGAACATTGGCGAAAAGTTCTTGAAAGAATAATAACATTAATTAGAACTCTTGCTGGACAAAATCTAGCATTAAGAGGAACCTGTGAAAAGGTTTTTGAGCCAGATAACGGAAATTTTTTGAAATTTATTGAATTCTTAGGAAATTATGATCCTATTATGAGTGAACTTATTCGACGAATAACAACAAGTGAAATTCACAGGACATATCTCGGAAAAACAATTCAAAATGAAATCGTTGAATTGATTGCCAATAAAATCAAAGATCACGTCTTACAAAACTAAAACAAGCAAAGTACTACTCAATTATTTTAGATTGTACCCCCGATATAAGCCACAAGGAGCAGATGACTGTTGTTTTTAGGTTTGTCAGTGCAACTCTGAATCATCTTCAGAAAAAGCAGCTGAAGTCATAGTTTCTGAACACTTCGTAACTTTTCTTGAATTACATGATACAACTGGAGCAAATATGACAAAAATTGTAATCGATAAGTTGCAGGAATTATGCGTAAATCTTGATGACATGAGGGGACAAGGGTACGATAATGGAGCCAACATGCGCGGAAAATATAATGGTGTTCAAGCCAGAATTCGCCAACTAAATCCCCGAGCTTTTTTCGTACCTTGTAGTTCCCACTCTCTCAACTTGGTATTGAACGATGCAGCTAATAGTTGTATGCAGACTGTCGCATTCTTTGATTTAATTCAATGCATTTATAACTTTTTCTCAGCATCAACTCACCGTTGGAATGTCTTATTAAAGGACGTACGCGATATTCCTGTAAAGCCGTTAAGTGCCACTCGTTGGGAAAGTAGGTTAGATGCCGTTCGGGCGCTTCGATTACAAATTAGTGGAGTTTACGATGCCCAACTTGAAATAGCTGAAGACAACACTTTAACAACTCCACCACAAGTAAAAAGCCGCGTAGAGGCTAAGGGAATAGCCAGAAATATTTCAAACTTCAAATTTGTTTGTTCCTTGGTATTGTGGTATGACATTTTATTGCAAATTAAAATTGTCAGCAAAATGCTGCAATCAAAGCGTTTAGACTTGTCTCTGGCTTTAGAGCATTTAAACGCTACCAAATCTTTTCTGTGCGATTATCGTTCTGATGCAGCATTTGCAGAAATGATTGAAAAAGCTAAAAAATTAGCAATTGAACTTGACATTTTTGAAGGATTTTGTGAGGAAGAAACCGTACGCGTTCGCAGAAAGAGTAGACAATTTTTATACGAAGGTCGTGTTGAACCGATAGTAGCACCAGAGCTAAACTTCAGAGTATGTTTTTTTAATCAAATATTGGACATCGCAATTCAAGCAACAAATGAAAGATTTTCCCAATTATCGGAATATAGCGAGTTATTTGGGTTTCTTTACAATATCGGCAGTAAGAAATTTACGGATGATGTATTATTGAAACAATGTAAGGACTTGCAGTTAGCGCTTACATCCGATGGCCAATCAGACATCAACGGGCTCGAACTTTGGTGGGATGAAATTAAAGCTATAGGAAGACGACTTGATACTTCGAAAAGCGATCCAAAAAGTGTGTTAAAATATATTTACACGTCTAAATTTGTTTAAGTAGTCCCCAACCTGTCGATCGCACTTCGCATACTGCTAACGTTACCAGTCACAGTTGCTAGTGCTGAAAGAAGTTTTTCAAAGCTGAAAATAATAAAATCATATCTGAGATCACAAATGTGTCAAGATCGTTTAGTTGGTCTAGCAACGATTTCCATAGAAAAAGAAATTGCTGATCAATTAGACATGGAAGATTTGAGCGAGAAAAATTCACTTTTAATTATTATTTGTTTTGTTATTTTTTATAAACTGAATTTTTACTTATTTTGTTTTTGTTTAATTTTTCTTACTAAAATACAAATATATGTATTAAGTTCAGTTATTCAGTGTTTAACTATTTTTCTTCAATTTAAAAATGACAACATTTTTTATTTTTGCGGCGGCAAATTCGCATCTCGCCTACACACAGAAAACTACTAGAGCCGGGCCTGGTTATAGACATTTCATTTACTTATATTAATTAATCTTTCAATGTTTAATTCAAGTAAACAGGTCGCTTGAATCTGGCATAAAGGTTTTCTGAATATATAGGAAAGCTAGCATCAGTATGAATTTTCAATATGTCTAGTTTTATTCTATTAATGCTAGAAGTAAGAAAATATGACCGCTTGAATTTAGTTTAATTTACTTGATAATGATACAAGTACCCAAAAGTTGAATCAAGAAAATGTTTTCTAGAAAATAATAAAAATTTACTTGGCGCAAAATCAACAGCTTTTTTACATGATTTTTATTCTACATTTGCTTAATATCAGTAAATTATTCTCTCCGTGTAAGCAACCAATTGACAGATTTTCCGGCCATACCTTGTTAATCTTTGTATCATGGCTTGGTGCTACAACTTTCTATATACTAGGTACTAACATTTTGTACAGTTCTATGTATCTATACACTATGCATACTCAGATGCCGAATACGTTTTTACTATGTATATAGGAAATTTCTGATTTTCTAAGTGTCTACTATTAAATGGATCTTCCCTACCCGAATTAGACGTTGAAATAAAGCTTTGATTCAGTTCATTAAGATCAACATTCACATCAATTGTCTTAGATTTCCCCACGCCTATATCTTTATGGTTCGTTCAAAATTTAGTAGTCATCAAACTTGGATCTATAGTAAAAGAACTTGGAATGTAAGATTTCTTTGTTTATGGCAATATGCAGAGATCAGAAAATATTCCAACATTGATTGGTCCGAAATCACATCCATCTACAGTAAGCAAAGTCACGTTGAAAAATAAGACTTTCAATTCTTCTAGTAAACCATGGACAGCTGGGATAAATTATAATTCGAGTTTTGATTGGAACGTATTTATCGAAAAGATATTCAATGAAATCTCAATACAACTGACTTGATCTAGAACTGATGTGAGTGAATAAATAATATTCGTATCAAGGTCAGAAGCTTCATTTAAAAGGCTGTCATGATCAACACAACGGAAATTTCGGTATGAAAAAAATGATTTGTAGCGGAAAGAGCCCCTAGATCGTAGTAAGAAAAATTAGATCATGTCTAGAACAGCTAGGAACAAAAATTTGATTAAAAAAAAATTGCGGGTTTTTTTGTTAGCGACGATAAATAAGTCAAGCAAGTTAAAGGAAGTAGATGTAAAATGTGTTGGGGTAGTAGTGTTAACAAAATCTTATCAAAATGCTTGTATTATGTTAGTCAATACATTAGCTGAAGTACTCCGTTTAAACAAATCGGCATTAAAGTCGCCAGATTGTAATTATATGTGAGATGTCCAATTCCAGCAAAGATAGCTTACATTATGCGGTTTGTAAACAGATCCAATCAAGTATTTAGGAGAGTTAACCTGAATATCAACTCAATTTCGGAACTAGGATCAGATTGAGTCACTAAACGAGCATGTAGGGAATTCTTAATAAAAACAGCAACTCGACCACCCATTCTTTCATTCTTTCAGTACGATCATTACGAATAGTTGAAAACTGCTAGAGGTCTACCAATTTATCACATACTATATGCGGCTTCAACCATGTCTCTGAGACACAAATAATATCTAAGGAAAAATTCATCAAATTTACGACACAAGCTTTGAGCATTAAAATGACAGATCATCTCTTTTGTTACACAAAATATTCAACATAATTTTAGTTTTATTATGCAACCTGGGCGAACAGGAAACCGATGAACTCACAATTGGTTAACTAACTTAGGATTATTTAAGCAAGCATGATATTTAGCAGCAACGAATGCAAACGATCTATAGAATTACAAAGTGGTTATTGAAATTGAATTAATTAAGCAAGCAATCATCCAGAATTTAGAAAGCAAAAAGGGATACACAAGAGTAATAACAAAATGCTAAGCAACAGATTATAAAAATTTTGTAAAATTTTCTTTCACCGTGAAGATTTTTTAAAAATACATATTTTGATTTTAGATAAATTATTAGTTGGGTTACGGTCATTATTGTGTGAAGCGAATTCAATTTTTTTGATTACATAATATAATACAAACAAAAACAATTTATTTTTGAATGAGAGTAATAAATTAATTAACTATTCTTGGGATGAAATTATGTCTGTATTAAGGTCACATTCACACCACATGATAGCTTAATGTGCACAATTGACAATCATAATTTTAATTACCCGTTTTTCTGTTTCAGCAGTAGTTGATAGAATTTATTAACATAAGTTTGAAAAAAAAAGAATTGAATTAAATTTATTTAGAATTAAGAGATTTGAGCAGAATCAGTATTCATATACATTTTTCCTTTTACTTATATTGAATTAATTGCATAAGTAAGGTAATTTATGATAGCTTTAGTATTCACGGAATAAACAAAATGAATAAGAAATCGGTAATATCTACCTATTAATCGCTATACTAATCCACTTGAATGTAATTGTCTTCCAGTTTTCTCCTACAGTTGACAGTAGACGTTTTTACATTGGTAACAACTTATTGGAAGTTGAACCATGGTATAAGCATGGTTTAGAATGGCAATTTTTCTAAGGTTACTTTTACAGGTGACAGATCAATTTATTCCACAGCTAGACGCAGGTCGATTTTATGAATTCCAACAGTATTCATAGTTCTATAAGAGGAATGGCACACGAAGTTGGTTGCGTTCATAAAAATTTGGACTTAGATTAGATTTTTTAGTGAGGCGAATATCCTTTGCACTGCAGCCATAATTGGCTTTTTGTGCACCGCTTGCATTACAGTTCCTCCAACAAATACACTATTCCTAAGAAGAGCAGTATTTTTTTGGAAGAGATTTCTTCGAAGTCGGCAGGCTTTAAGAATTATGAGCCAAAAGCCTGGAATCGACATAATGCAATGGCCTCGCATTTACACAGGATGTGCTCCTATGTTTCATCCTCTTCGAAACATAGCCACACATCAGTGGGTGACATACCTATCCGATGCATGTGTTTGTTAAGTTTAAAGTGTCCGGTTAGGACTCCTGTAATGATTCTGAATTGATTCCTAGATAGCCCTTAAAGATCCAGGCTCTTCTCTGAGGATGGTCTTTTTATGAATATTTTGGCTTATCTGGATCCTGTCATGATTCTGTCATTGAAGTTTTTATCTGGTTCATTCCGTTCCGGATCCAGTTTTTCATAGTAAGCTTCACGGTAATGTACGATATATCGCAAAAGGGTTCTGGTCCTATGAGGGGTATGGATGGTCTTTTTATGGCCAGTCAGTCTTCGTTTTCATTTCCATCAATTCCAGAGTGTCCTGGCACCCACTGACGTGTTAGATGGTTGTATATGGAAGGTTTGTAAATGCTTGCAGGCATTCCCACATTAAGTTCGTTCTGATATTAGGTAATGAGATGGCTTTCAAAGCAGCTTGGCTATCTGTGTTGATATGAATATTAGTGTAGGATCGGCTGAGGTTTTCATATGCACATCTAGTGATGGCATATACCTCTGCCTGAAATGTAGAGGCGTATTTTCCTAGGATTCCTGCTCCTACTCTTTTCTCTGTTTTAGAAGCGTCGGTGTACCAGATTTTGGCTTGATTTGCTAGATTTGTATTTGTTTCTTCCCTATCTGGTATTATTATCTTGAAAAAATAATTTTTTACTGTCGCAAATTTTAAATATGCCAGGGATTGCCGTTTCTATAGTAAATTTTTCAAAAAATAATTTTTTACTGTCGCAAATTATAAATACGACGAGGATTGCCTTTTCTATAGTAAATTTTTCAAAAAATTATTTTTTACTGTCGCAAATTTGAAACAAGTCGCTGTTTACCTTTTCTATAGTAAATTTTTTAAAAAATAATTTTTTACTGTCGCAAATTTTAAATACGCCTGGGATTGCCTTTTCTATAGTAAATTTTTCAAAAAATAATTTTTTACTGTCGCAAATTTTAAATACGCCAGGGATTGCCTTTTCTATAGTAAATTTTTCAAAAACTGTCGCAAATTTTAAATACCCCGAGGATTGCCTTTTCTATAGTAAGTTTTTCAAAAAATAATTTTTTACTTTCGCAAATTTTAAATACGCTAAGAATTACCTTTTCTATAGTAAGTTTTTCAAAAAATAATTTTTTACTGTCGCAAATTTTAAACAGGCCGCTGTTTACCTTTTCTATAGTAAATTTTTAAAAAAATAATTTTTTACTGTCGCAAATTTTAAATACGCCTGGGATTGCCTTTTCTATAGTAAATTTTTCAAAAAATAATTTTTTACTGTCGCAAATTTGAAATACGCCTGGGATTGCCTTTTCTATAGTAAATTTTTCAAAAAATAATTTTTTACTGTCGCAAATTTTAAATACGCCGAGATTTGCCTTTTCTATAGTAAATTTTTCAAAAAATAATTTTTTACTGTCGCGAATTTTAAATACGCCGATGATTGCCTTTTCTATAGTAATTGAAGGCCGAATGCCGGTAGGTTCAATACTGTTTCTAGAGCGCTGGTAGATCTTGTTCGCATGGCACCACTCACACTTAAACAGGCCATCCTTTGGAACTTATTTAGTTTCCTGGTCTTTGTCTGTTATGTACATTTATACCCCCATGTTGCTGTAGCAAAGGTGACCATGGGTCTGACTACTGATTTGTATAACCAAATCATGATATTTGGCTTGAGTCCCCATGGTGAGTCAGCCAGTTTCCCGAAGTTCCACAGCATTGGTATACCTTTCTGGACTGTCTTATCAATATGCTAATTCCAATTGAGCTTATCATCAAGAGTCATGCCGAGATATTTAGCTTCTTTGGACATTGGGACCTCCTTACCAAATAGGATAGGACTAATTATGTTCCTTATTTTCCTTCTTTTGTTTTGATGGGATTGACTGACATCTTGATTGCAACATACCAGTTTGAATAAAACTTTGGGCTTCTTGAATCATTCTCGAAAGCAAGCACCTCTGATAATGCTTACAAGTTCATCGGCATAACCTTGAGATTCAATACCTTGGTTGCTTAGATGAACTAAAAGGTCAACTACCATGGACCACAGCAGTCGAGGTAGTACTTTCCCGAGGGGGCAACCTCTGGTGGTGTGAACTTCCACTGTCTTTCCAGATAGCTTCATCCTGATTATCCGGTTGGAAGGCATCGCCTGAATCCGTCTGTTATGTATTGAATTCTTTCCACGTCTAACCAAAGTAGGCATTATTGACTTAACAGACGTGTTATCAAACTCGCCTTCATTGTCCAAATATGATCAAAAGGCTATTTCTCTGTTGTCATTGGCTTTTCCTATACCATTTGTCAGGTTTAGTAAAGCCTGTTCTGTTTATATATCTTTTTGGTAGGCAAATTGGTTCGGACTTAGTGGAAGCGCCTTGAGCGCTCTGTCTCGGATGTGCCTTTTCACCATTTTCTCCATTGCCTTGAACAAATGAAGTCAGCCTTATGGGCCGATATGACCTTGGCTGGGCATCACATTTGCCTTCTGTCTTCGGCATATATTTCGCCCTTTCCTTCATCCATGCTTTGGGGATATATCCCCATGCAAAACTAGTTCTAGACGTTTTGAGCAGGATTGATATGAGTTCATCAAATCCTCGTTGCACCTACCCGTTCAGTGTGTTTATACGAATTTCCACGTCAACCGAATTGACCTCGTCCAGAAAATCGTGCGATATTTCCAATATATTGCGTAGCCTTATTTCGTTATTCAAATATAATATTTTAGATATAACTTACAAGTTCTTCTTTTATTTAACTATGCTGTTTACTTTTGCGTATTCACAAACAATCATAAACGACTCTACTTTAATTATTTCTAGTATTATACTTCCAATTATCGCAATCCAAATATTTTACTACGTTCACTTCACTATCTGAGATAAGACAAGTGTCCTACTTATACTTTACAAATAGTCCTAGAACCTTCCCAAAAATTCTATTCTAGGAGCAACGATTCTCCGAACCCAAAGTTGTTTACTGTCCGAACCAATAGATGTCGTTTTATATTGCACGTACAATATACATGTAGGAACTGATATGATATGCAACCCAGGTTAAACAATTAATGCAAAACTGCGTTCTAAATTCATCATTAGTATAATTCGCTTTTATCTATAGTTACAGTGGACTTAAACTTATATTTATTATAAATGGGTAGTCAATATATTAATTATGTAATTGATTAATTATACTTAAAAAAGCGATCGTCGACAACCAAAGCTTCGTGCTGATGACTTGTATGAGTTGTAGCTATTTTTATTTTTTGCTGATATACATCAGATGTCACACGGGCTGGTAAAATAATTAGGGCTATTCCCGATTCCCACATACTCGTACACACATCTTAATATATAAAAATCACGTGTCACTGTGTTCGAAGAGCTAATCTCCGAAACTACCTAACCGATTTCAATGAAATTTTGGGAATGTGTTTTATTGACTCCAGCTTGAAAGATAGGATAGTTTTGGACACGATACATGGCACTGTTCTCGAGATCTAAATATCTGCCTGAGAGGGCGTCCGCGTGGAAAGCTGAAGTATTGTACACGGCGTTTTCATGAAAATTGGAAATACAAAATCAAAAATAGACTGAATCGGGCAACTATTTCGTTTTTTAGTATATATTTGGATACTGCCTGACAATGAGTACACGTAGAGAACTGAAGTTTGGTTTGTTGTGTTTTCATAGCAATAGTATATAAAATTTAAGAAATGGACTAAATCGGGCAAACCCTTCTTGCTTGGTATTGCCATACAACATTTTTGTTTTTCATTTGGAAACTGTCTGAGAACGCGTCGACGCGACGTGGAGAGCTCAGATTTTGTTCACCATGGCGTTTTCACGAAAATTGCAAATACAAGTTTAAAAATGGAATAAATCGGGTGACTCTTTTCGTGTTACCATACAAAACTTTAGGTTTTCACTATATATTTGGACACTGCCTCACGCGTCGACGTATTAATTAAGTTAAAAAATCCGACAAATCGGGCAACTCCTTCGTAGGGTTGCTCTACTAAATATTTGGTTCGTGGTGTTTTCATAGCAAAAGTAAATAACATTTCAAAACTGGACAAAAATCGGGTTACACCTTCTTGGTGTTGCTATACAAAATTTTTATTTTTCACTATACACTTGGTAGCTGCCTGAGAAGCCGTCAAGGTGGAAAGCTCATATTTTGTACACGGCGTTTTCATAAAAATTGCAAATACAGTTCGAAAATGGGGCCGATCGGGAAACTTCTTCGTAGGGTTACTATACAAAAAATTCCTTGTTTTACTATATATTTGGGCACTGCCGGAGAATCGTCGACGAAGAGAGCTACACTCTGCCACACGTATGATATGCACGTACATACAAAACAGAGTGAAACCCTCGAGTACGGAATAGCGCGATCGACTCAGATAAAGCTTAGATATTATGCATTTCTAAACACCCCACCCATCCAGATATCTATATTATCTCCGGACTACGCCGACACGGGCTGACCCTAATATTTATAAATTATTAACATAAATTTAAAAAAATATAAGTATAATAAAAACTTGTTTTAATTATAATAAAAAAAAGTTGTTCATTAACGAAAAGTGCAATATATAAAAAAAATTGGATGAGTTTTATGCATTTCCACAACTGTATATAAAAAAAGAGAAAACAAAACATTATATACATGAAGTTGGTCGAAAATTAAAGTTATTAACGTCCCATTTCCGTTTTTCTTTTATATGTTTCAGATATATTCGTTTTGGCTATGGAAAAAGTCATGAAAACTACAGCAGCTTCGTAGTTTTTGGGTTCGTTTGTAAAACAATTATATCCAATGTCCACTATCACTTCTTTATAAAAGAATCCTTTCAATACTCATTTAGAATAAATAGGTATCAAAAAGTTGACCAAATCCTATTCAACGGTAGTTTTACTGCATGGTGAATTATGTTCTCCTTTGAATTCCTTCTTTTCGTTAATTTATTTTTTATTATATCTATTTTTATTTTTAGCTAATGCACTGAAAAATGTTCAAGTCATTTTGTTGATGGATAATGTAATTCATGATGCTGTAACAATAATAAAAAAACAAAAGGAAACCATCAGGTTAGCCTTCTTGTTTCACATAATTTGTTTTTTGCCTACCCTTGCTGCATACTGCAAATATGTGCGATTCTTCAATTTTCCGACTCGATCAGGGAATTCATATCCTCATGTGGATAATTATTTTGCTCCTTGGTATCGAGTTCATTTCATTGGAAAGCTGGAGAGCTAAGTTATCTTTCAAGCTAACACTCAACAATTCTACCGAAGTGTAGTATTGATTTAAAAGTATGTTTTGTATGGACGAAGAAATTAGTCTGTGATTCACGTATTAAATTTAGTTATATGCATCTTCCATAAAATATACGGGTCACTCCTTATCTCTTTGTAACATTCTGCAGAAAAAATTATCACATATACAATTACATGAAATGTATACTTCCGTACACATATCCGAATATGTAGCCAGAGTTTGTAAGAATGCTTATAAGCCTAATCCTTTTTTACAACAACAATTTCCGCACATTTTTAAAGAAAACATTTTGATCATATCACTGCAATGGAATGAATGCATTCCAATTCTTTACCTTTAAAAAAGTTTGAATTTATCAGAGAATTCTTTGAAAAATATCCTGTCATGTAGCAAACATAAAAATTCTGCTGAATAATAACAGGGAACTCAATAAAAATTCTACAGAGTAAACAAAAAGCCAAAAAAATTCTATTTCACCCTTTAAAACGAAATACATTCAAATTTGCCCACACACAATGATATGGGTGCAAAGGAACCCTGCTTAAAGGTGATTCGATCTAACGAAGCACTGTTGAAAAACTGAATTTTTAGACTCCAATTCCTTCTGCGAGAATGTTCCAAAAATAATTGCAAAGCCAACATGAGGAGGCTTTGGCACTGGGTATATACTCCTGGATACAATGCATATCCGCCTGAGGGAGAGAAAGAGGTTGGGCTTTGAAACGGTAAACGGAATCAAAAGAAATAATGCTCAACTGTAAAATCGTCTTCTTCCCAGTCCCTTAAGGGTGAATCTCATCCTCGAATCTTCAAGTTTTCCACCTCAGCCAACATTGTTTAGCATGGATGGCTCATTCGTAAGGCAAAACACTACACAAAAACGAAAATGATTCCCCAAATTCTACACACACATACATACAAATCCATATATATATATATATATCTACATAACCAAAAGAGATTCCGACCTCCTACTATATCTATATGTATGTATTCATGTCAAACAGCTTGGTCGTTTCTAATGTCTATCGAGGATGATGGGGGTAGTTAACCTTGCCACTCCACTCGAGCACTAGGCAATACACCTTACTCCCAGCGCATCAATTATCCCTAGAAACTATCTCCTCTCGACCATGATTATAGCTTTGTGCATGTATGTGCTGTGCTGTGATGTACGTACCTAAGTAGAACATCGAACGGAATAATAACCTTCGCTATGTGAACGCCGGGATGGATTTATTCCTGGACCAGCAAAGATCGTGCTGGATCTTCCTTCACAGTCGACTATCCACCCTCTTTACGACCAAAAACCCATTCTCATCATCAAGGTTGTTCTTCCGGAGACCCCCAGCAAATGTAATTATTGACGTAAACGTCAGGCTCAGAATCCACACATGGTATGGTCGATGGGGGCCGAAAATGGGGTATATCCTATTTTTTTTTTTTTTTTTTTTTGCTATCTGTACAGTTATATTTGCGATTCCACGGACAGAAAGCCTAAAGGATGACTGTTAAGAGGAATAAATATCTCTGAAATATATCTCACGACTCCTGAGGCCATTCTTCCGCAATCCGGCTATCTGAAGTAGAAGGACACAGTCGATTGCTGCAGAAATTCATTTTGGCAACCGTCTCACCTCGATTTAGGACATCATGAGTTGCCATGATATTAGCAAGCCTGCCCTTTGTTTCGAGATAGTGAGATATGTGCCTATACGACTACAAACGGTAGAATATGGCTAAGGTAAAGGTAAGCAAGCATATATATTATACTATATATACATATATGTATACACGTACATGACCAATTGTGCACACCTACACAGAACAAATATGAAATTTTCGAGTACTCATCCTGCTGCATTCCTCTTGTAATACCCTCCAAGGACTGTTTGTCGTCGAAATTTCTCTGCAATCACGTGATGTGATTGAATGGATCCCGTTCGATGATTGAATTAAGTATTTTTTTTGCATCTACGTGGAAATTCGATTTTGGAAAAAATGAAAAATTCACTGGCAGTCATAACATAGCTTAGCAGAAGCAGTTTGGAAAATCCTTTTTTCTTTGTTTTCTTATGTTTTAAAGTAGACAATTCCTAATTTACAATCCTTGCCAAGGATAGCTTTTCAACGGTAAATGTCAGTAATGCTGGAGGGCAATATTTTGAGGCATTCTCATATTTAAGAGATTAAGTATGACAAAAGTTCTGGTTTCAAGAAATTTTTAAACTATTTTGATAGTGACATAATATGTGGTTTTCTCTTCACTATAGGCTATGTATACTTTTTTTTTAATACCGGATACAGTTTGCACTAAACCGCAAGTGTGTCTCTATATACTGAGATACAACTCTGTATACACTCGGTGTACACTCAGTATGTAGGACATTGGAACCCAATATTGAAATTGCAATCAATTTCGGGGTATAGAGAGTTTATTGCAATTTCAACCTAGTTATAAATCATAATCATTTAAACACGAACCTTTTAGAACCAAATTTTATACCGCAATGTTAGCTGCAACTTTTTCTGACATTTAATATTTGACACTTGTCAAGTTGATGTGTCCATTTTAATTTTATTTTCCAAAGAGAAAGAAATTTCACAATGTTTGTTCGCATTTTGTACACGGAGCTTTCTTAAGTCAAATGACAAATTAAAAGATAAATCAAATGTAAGTTCTCTAACTAATTCTCAGTATTGTATACCGCAAGTATGTCTTTGAAATTTTATTATTGGAATATGACATAATTGCAATATAAATATTTCAATTTGAAACCGCAAGTCTGTCCCCGAAATAAGTGTCCGATAGTATGGCTACACAGAAAGCATTGATTGGACAGGTAAGGGGTGCAAGATTATTTGATCAATGGAATGTCAGAACTCTTCTACTGAATCAGATGAAGTCGTCAAAAAGATAAATTAATATAAATATTGTGATATGATGACGACATGGTGCTGCAGGGGTGAATGCAGAATTTTTGTGAACGGGAAGACTTTGGTTTAAAAATGGTATAAGCTGAAAACAGATAAAAAGTTCGAAGACAGTCTCGGCTCCGGGAAATAACGCCCAACAAATTAACGCCTGAAAGTGATCAGTGAGATAAGACCCGAAAGTTCCATATAAATTTTAACATGTCAAATGTGAAATAATGTCCAACATTTTTGGATGTTATTTCACACTTTTGGGTTTTATTTCACTTATCGGTTTTGAGCGTTATTTCATAATGATATAAAATCCAAAATTCGTAAATGAAATAAAGCCCAAGAAACAAAATTGATCCTGATGAAATAGTGCCGAAAAATCATTTCAGAAATGAAGGAAATATTTCTCAACGATGAGTGTATAATAAGAACGCGTCCCGGGGGTGGGGGAGGAGCGTTGAAGCGCTTACTCGCGTTTTTCGTATGGCTACCCCACGAAGGAGTTGACCGATTTGTTCCATTTCGAACTTAATTTTACTTTTTTTTTAAAGTCCGTCTACAAAATTTCAGCTCTCTAAGTATATCCGTTCTCGATTTATCGTGCGCACGAACGAATGGACGGACGGACGGATAAACGGATATCCAAGAATCAAAATAACTTTTAATATTATGCATGGGTGTCCAATCTATTTGGCTCTACTATCATTATTTCTGTGCATTACAAACGGAATGACAAACTTAGTATACCTACTATATACTATATACTATACTATACTATACTATACTATACTATACTATATACTATATACTATACTATATACTATATACTATATACCCTATGATACAAATATTACCAAGGTTTGGCCGAATTATCTGTAAATGAATAGATTTCATCAAGGGTATAAAAATGGTTAAGTGTGCGGTGGGAAGTTGTAAGAACTATTGGAGGAACCAATCTTGTGCGAACAATGAAATATATTTTGTGTTTCGAAAAGACTTCACAGTAAAAAAGCATTGGATAAAACCGTGTGGGAAAACTGTGCTAAATTTAAAAAAGGATCGAATTTGTTCAGATCATTTTATTGAAAGTGATTACGTAATGCAAGACATTCGTTTAAACATCCCTATTAGTAAGAAGAAGACAACGGTCCAAACGAATTGGTTGATTGATTTTGGTGGTTCACTCTTTCGGACAAGGGCACAAGCATTCAGTTTTCTTAGAAATATTTGACATTTTTTCATTAGGTCTTTCATGCATTACCGGTGGCAGACCATAGTTCCAAAGAGTTATAATGATTCTGGTGCCTTGGCTGATCTTGGTCGGCTAAAGATATTTGTGAGTGTTGGCAAGCAGAGATTTTGTTCTTAGAAATTTACTTGAAAATTTTTCTTTCGAATTTTTATACACTATTGGTACCTGAAACCCACAGTTGAATTGATTGGAGTGCCGCTAAAATTAATTCTTCAATTTTTCTTCAGAATTTTTACGGCAAAACTATAAAAGTAAAATTAATTCACTTTCCTCTGCGGTAGTTGACGTTGCTTTGCGTCTACTTCAAGTAGTGTTGTTGAATTTAACTTCACGATTACTTTTAATTTGAAGGAGAAGGATAAACTTGCTACACTAGTTAGCGATGGAGATAGAAGTAGTAGCGAAAGTGTAAAACGGAAGACTGATAAGACCATTGACAACTTTTTTCAGAAGAAAGCAAGATCAGTTAAGTTCCCATCAGAAGAAATAGCCAGTAACATATCATGCACTCTTATTCCCATTCCTTTAAATGTGACTCAAGCTGCAAGCTCACTCTCAGTCTATTACTTCAATCGTGACAGAATCGCGGTCAGCATCTATTTCTGCAATCTCTGCACGAGAGATCGACATTGAAGTGGATAATATTATCGATAGCTTTTCCAAATCAAACCGAAAATTGGATTTTGTCATATAACGTAAATATAAGTTAAAAAAAAAATTTAAAAGCGACTTCTTCCGACTTTTTCCTCGCCCTCGAACATTTTAGTTGTAGTAGTGTAGTTTTTCATATATAATACAGTAAAATATTACTACCATATTTTGGAAATTTCTAATTGTGATATTTTTTAATTTTGAGCATGTTGTAGTCTACATTACTTATGTTAATATCACTGATTAGTATTCCGAATTTCTTATCTTCATACCATTTTCTTTTTATAAGTCTATTTCGTTGTCTGTTATCATTAAAACTATAATAGGTATCCCATATTTCGACCTTCTAATCTACTCAATGCATGATGCATTTACATTTACCTGAATTTGAAAGCATTGATTTAAAGCTACGAAACCCAAAAAAATTTCCGCAGGATTTGAAAATCCTTAAATACATAGATGTATGAGTAAACCTTACCCTGCCCTGGTAGACCAATCATCGTGAGCACACTGATGAGCTCATGATGATTAGTTGGATGAATGTAACGCTGATTTTTGTTCTAGCACCGGAACTAAACTTATTTATACACTTTGCAGTTCAATAATTGCTCAACACCATTTATCTCCCTTTTACTCGTGCATTAGATGCACTCCATACCAATTTATTGGTGAGCTGATAGATGAGTTAGCGAAGAAAATTATCGAGGAGCTCAGTAAAAAATTACTTGTCGTACAACCACATAATGTATGTTCACATTGTCGTTCTTTACTAAAAAGTTGTGTCAGTTAACAATAAGAGCCCCCACCCGCACCGGTACTAAAATTTTGCAATATTATGAGCGTTGGCTACCAGGCATTCGAGACATTTTTTTATATGTATAATGAATATTATTCAAATGGTACCTAATTTTTTTTACATTCAATTTGTTGAAAAGTAATTTGCATTATGTAGTAATTTAGTTAAGGGTGCTCCAAGTTGATCATTTGTAATAATACTTTTTGTTTGATTTTACCCTAGAATGTCCTATGAGGAGCAAATGGAATACAGCTCTGAAGATAAGTGACTTCCACCTTAAGCGCGCAGAGCAAATAGTCCGCAAATGGATGAAGAATTTTCATATATCCAGGATGGAGTAGAACGATTGTGATGAAGAAGATGAGGAAAGTGATGCTGATCAGAACAGTATGTCTGCTGGACAAGTTTTACATTCCAGTGATAATAGTGTATATGGAGACAAACCTCCCATGCTAGTTCTCGCATTCCAATGTACAATATTCTACGCCAGTGATCTGGACTAGAGCTGAAAAATGGATCCGGAATTGCTAATATCAGGATATCTGGATAGCCGGATCTGCTAACTATCCGACTCCTGAGATCCGGATCCGAGCTATCGGGATCCAAATCCGAACTATCCGGATCCATATTACCCGGATTCGGATCCGACGTGTGCGGATCCAGACGAAAAAAAAAAGCTTCAGAACTGCATTGTTTCACTGAGAAAATGAAAATTTCATGAAATTTGTATTTTCCCAATGAAACAATGCAATCAGTAGGATTTTTTTTGCTTAATCTGGATCCAGATAGTTGGTATCCGGATACTATAATCCAGATTATCCGTATACTCGGATTAGAGCCATCGGATCCTAATTAGCTCGGATAATCCGGATACTTTCAGATCTAATCTGGACCCGTCAAATCAACAAGGACTCTTTCTGTGCTCGATACATTCAAGTAGATTTTTACAGATTCAATGCGTCACATAATATTAACAGAAAAAAACAGGAAGGCCATTAATTTCTGTGCTAAATGGAATAAGAAAAACGACGTAAAACTACAGAAAAAATGTCGTAAACTGACTGCCGAAGAATTTGATGGATTTCTGGGAATATTAGTTACAGCAGACGTACGCCATTCCACCTCAGAACATAGCGGAGAGTTATGAAAATCTGATGCACGACCACTGTTTCGTACTGCTATGGCAATAAACCGATTTCAGAACATATGCAGGTTTGATAATGTCAACACAAAAGCTGAACGATTGAACATTTATGGTTGATGTTGAACGCCAACTTATCTTCGCTATATACATATACCTTCGGACTGTGTTACAGCTTTTCCCCTTCAGAGGTAGAATCAGAATATTACCTCGAAACCTGCTAAAATGTATCCTGATTAGATCCCGAAATTCCCAAGCCACCAAACATTTTGTTACAAAAATCTTAATTGAATCAATGCTAGGTCACAGATATCACTTGCGGAAGCAGGTGATGCCTTTAGACGTATAAAATTTACCGGAAATTGCCACATATGCCGAGCTGTAACTAAACGGCAGCACAAAACAAGAAAATCGTGCTGTGCTTGTAATTATTCTGTATGCAATGAGCTCTTTGAGATTATTACGAAATGCAGTACTTGTGCTATGTTGTAGTTTACATATAAATATATTTTAATTTGACTATATTTTTAATAAATTTTATTCTAAAAAGTTAATTTTGTTGTCTTTATCCTTCATATCAAGATTTTCTACTAATATATTTTCAGTCAGCGTAAATTTAGGGTTGAAAAATTAGTTTTTCTGTAATGTTTGGGGATGGAATTATTAAAATAAATCACCGAAATAATATAAAAACCACTACTTTATTTACTCTATATATTTAGTTTATAAAATTACGCCGCGTTCTTAACTTATCTAAAGTCAAATGACAAAAACTCAGGCTGCTCTGAAACTTTCCCATTCATTTCGCGATAATGGCACTCACTCACTTTCAAGGCATTGCATAATTAATTTTTGTTGATTTGTGATTTCAACAATTTGGCATCGATACATTACAAGTCGCTTGTTTTGTAATATTCGATCGACCTCTTAAAATGATTTACATCACACATTAATTTCGGACTTATTTGTGATACATTATTTACATCACATATCTAAATATATATTTACGATTTTATCTCTTGAAATGTTTGCATTGAATAGTATAAGAATATAATGGAAACACATCCCGTCAAGTTAAATGGAACATGCAAATATCTAAAAATTAAAAGTCAAAAGTTACCCGGGTACCTACCTATTCATGAACACAAGGGTTAAACAAATTTCTGTTACCTGTAACCTGATCGTTTACAGAAAGTATTTCTTTTCTTCGGTACATTTTGTAACTAGTAAGCATATCTTGTTACACTGCGTCGATATAGAGTAGCCTATTTAAAAATTTAATTTTTTTTTAAATGAGTAAGCATCTTATGCATTAGAGACATATCAAACCAACAACCATTGTTTGCTCCCTGAAATCCAGTGACATCTGCATTATATAAGAAATTGATCCGCCTTTGTCTGATATACCATAGTTCGTTCACGAAGTAAAAACCACCCCGAATTCGTGTAAAGTCTTGAACATCCATTAAAAATGCATTACAAATCATCAAAAATTCTAGAAACAACTTTCACAGCAAAACTATACACTTTTTCCTGTATGTATGTAGGTAGGTACGTGTACCTGTGCTCCACCAGGCACAGAAAACATCGAGACATTTCTATAGGCACCTCATGGGATACATAAAGCGACCATAGACCCCACCAGGCTTCATCTGCCATGCCGTCGGCGTTGTTCCTGTCATGCCAATCTAATTAGCTGAAAGTCAGAGCTAGCCAATCTTTCATCGAAAAAAAGCATTACGCTCAAGGAAATCCCTAGACGCCACTCACTTTAGAACACGAAGAGAATTTCACCAGAGCTCCCATCCCTATCCCCTGACGGTCCTTTTACAGTCAAAACATTTTGTTGGGTCGGTCGTTCATCTTGGGTGAACTAACTTAAGTTCAATGCTCGAGGATTGCGTGAGTACGAAATCTGATGATAGGAACGCACACAAATGCTAACGTCTACAAGATAAAATTCAACGTAAAGACGGGCGACAGATCCTGGCAAAAGCTTTTTCAACTTGGTGAAAGTGTGCGAGGCGGTGAAATTCTGGTCTCATCGTGTATACTATATAAAAAAAAAAGCAAAAAAAAAACAAATAGAGAAAAAAAACAGAAAAAACAAAAAAACAGACGAGGGAGTAACACACAAAAAGCCTTCATAGTTAGGTACTTGACGAGAGCAAAAAAAATAAAGAAA
Organism: Dioctria linearis; assembly: GCA_963930735.1. Classification (NCBI taxonomy): domain Eukaryota; kingdom Metazoa; phylum Arthropoda; class Insecta; order Diptera; family Asilidae; genus Dioctria; species Dioctria linearis. Next base: position 37,008,292 of record OZ005742.1, on the reverse strand, counting down.
CCTACAAGCGACCGGACAGGGCAAGGACCTTTTCTTCATCCTAAATGGAACCAAAAGTCTATGCATGGACAGGAACAAGAACAACAAAACAAAATAAAGCTGCCGCGCTGTCAAATTTTCCATTTTTCCTGTGTCATTTTATTTTGATGGCTATGAATGCCTCCCAATTCCTCCTCCAGTCAACAAAAGTTAAACCCATACCTACTCCCCATTCCTTTATATGGTTCTGAGACGAGACTGGGAAAAATTCTATCGATGGAGTTGTGGGCACATTGGGATTTCTTTTTGCAATCAGACAACTGAGACCGCATTGACAATACTCAGAAAAGCCCAGTAGTTAAGCTCTTCCGCCCCCGCAGCAGACTGAATACGTATAGGCGCCCTGCCGAAATGGAGCAACAAGAAACGAGAACCGAAAGACCGTCGACATCGACGAGAAGGCCAAAAATAAAACCTTCGAAAGTCAAAGACTAGAAAAAGAAAAGAAGGAAGAACACTATTGCCTGGAGGGCGCATCGAAAATTCCCAAAGGATGTTGAGGTAGGTCTAGGAACGAATTTTTGCCGATCGATATGTTTCGTCTGAAAAGGCGTGCGTGTGTGGGTGAAGATGGGAGGTGGTGAGTAATCCTACATCCACCCATCTACTCCATACTCGACCCATCGTAATCTCTTTACCGCACCGTATGAAACTAACACCATAAAAAAACGCAACTCGCACCAACCTTACGCATACTCCCGCACTCCGTAAGCTTATTAGAAAAATGTGTAAGGAGAACGAGCATAATAGCACACCGCCGGTGTGTTGGCAGAGCTGCCGAGGCTGGAACTTTGCTGCATACATCCCCCGAATAAGGGTTTAGAATGGAGGGGGAGGCGGAGGCCATAGCATGGCTGATATTGTTATGCTGAGACATTTCTTGTGTTTACGCTTCGTCGTAGAAACGTGCTGAGGTAGGCAACGCACCAGACTGTCGTTATGACAGAAAGTATACACAAAATAACAGCAAGAAGCGTCGGGCCGACCGACGTCGTCGTTCATGCCAGATTGTGGGTGGTGGGGGTGGAGGTGGGTAGTTGTGGTATTCGGAATGGAATTGGGAAGAGCAGACATGGAGATGGATGAAAAGACGTTGTCGGGAAAGGAACTGTCAAGAAGTGGTTGACCGGGCAAATTTGGGTACTTCTGGTCCCTCTCCTTTGCTTTTCTCCAGTTATTTCGGTCGTTTTTGGGCTTAAAGGATAAAGAGGTCGTTCACACGTCTTACGTAAAGGACAAATCGATTTCGTTTGTCTGGATTTTTTGGGATAAACGTACGATGACAGACTATTATTAGGGAAGCGTTGCGTGACAGCGTTATTCTGTCTAGTGGGGTAATAGAAACGTACCTTTGCCGTCGTGATTTTTGCATTTTATATATGGAGTAAATTGATTTTACCGGCGATAACTGTTTGGGTTAATGGACGATTTACGAAGCACTGAGTTTTTTTTTTTCAAAAATGAGATATATTATGCAGAACGCATTAAATTCGTGTATTTTACTTAACCGGTAGTATATTCGCAAAAAAAAACGTAACTGAACTGTTGTATTTATAGCACATCACCGTTAAGACAACCGACAACTATAGTGAGATTAGTAATGGATCAAGTTTTGATCCTTACACTGGAAGCAGACAGAAAAAGAATGAATCTACTATTAACCGAAACCAATGTTATTGATTGAGACATTCATTCAGAGAAACGGGCATATCCCAAACAATGAAAACATGTCTTTAAAATAAAAAAAATATTTTTTTCTTTGTAATAAAGAAAATTTGTTTTTTCGTAAAGAAATTTCTAAATGTTAAGAACATAATTTCTTTAAATCACAATCTTCCACTTTTCCAAATAATTTGCATGTGCTTTGCGATGTTCCGCAGGGTTCTCTGATTAGCCCATTATTATTTAGTATCTTTATTAATCACCTTCATGTGGTAACAGAGGATGTGAATATATGAATGCCGATGATGTGCACATGTATATAAGCAGCCCAAGTAACATTGCAGGTTGAATTTCCTATCATTGAGAGCCGATCGATCTATTTTGGTTAAGGTTTCGTAAACTAAACTTAAGAATTTAATCTCAAAGGTGGCCACTCATCTTTGAGGTAAATTACGAAGGAAATATTACTTAATAATTCCTTAAGTTAGGCCTTCAAAGTAATCTTGATTTTGTAATTAATAATAATTCCTTTTTAATTTACCTCATAGGAACGAGGAAAAATAGGGAAATAAATATGGATAACTTCCTAAATTTGAGGGAAATTTCCTTAGTTTTTACCTGAATTTTACTTAACTTTGAAGTCAAATTTAAGAAAATGTATGGACTTTGTAAATGGATCTATTCCCAAGTTCAAGGCAAGATAACGTAAATGTTCTCTAAATAATTCCCTATCTGTTTCTGTTCGCCCTCAAAGTCAGAATTCCCAAATAAGTTAACCTCCAGGTAAATTGGAATGGCACGTTAAGCGAAATCCTTAATAGTGAAATTACGTAATAAATAAAACAACCAAAAATTAAAGTTCATTTACTTTTGTTTGGCTTCATTATCACTGGCATTAATGAACTGTTCCTACCATTGAATTGCACCATCAAGATTAAAAATTCTGCTCCTATTTACGACACATTTATATCGGAACCAGTTAGGCTCTGGAATTGATACCATTTTCATCTTTTCTGATTTGATGATGCTAATGACATGCCTTACTATTTTTAAGATGTAAATAAAATATAGGAATTAGTAATATCGTGATATCCTTACCGCCTTCAATTCTTTCAATTATCAAATCTCTTTTACCTATTCAAGGCGAAATTCCATAATTTAGGGCGAAATGCCTATTTTAAGTCGAAATTTTTCTTTATTGAAAAAATTACATTTCCTTTTAAACACAATATTACCCAAAAAAGGGTGTTTTTTCCGTCAAAGTGGAATATTTTAGTTATTTCGTTCTGCAATCCAGGAAAGTCGTCGTATAAAGAAAAATTTTAAGTCAAACGAACTTTTTAAGTCGATAGATTTAATATGCGCCATATTTATTTAACAAAACAAGGCTGCCTCATATGAGCCGATTATTTTTAAACTGCGGCAAGTCCATTTTTTTTTATTGCGAGATATTTGAGGGCTTGCATTTCAATAAATTTAAAAATATAGGCAACTTTTTTGTACTTTGTGGTGTTAGATAATGTAAGTTTATTATCCAATGCGGTTGTAGTGCTGGATAAAAAAATTTGGGTTTTATTATACCCAAATGGACTTGACTTACTTTCAAAATTAACGAATTATTGTAATCGTTAATTAAATGGATAATATTTCAGTTGTATCTGCCTTTTCTTTTTAATAATAAAAACATAATTTAGTGCAATTTTTTATTAATATTTATTCAAAAACATAAAAATACAATTATTTGTTATAATCTTTCGTTAATAATTTTCATTACATTATATGCATATTTTGAATTTTATTTAGGATTTGACATTTTAAAATATGCATGATGTACGGGACTTAATTGTTTTCTCATACAAATAAGGTAATTTTTTATTTCCGAAATTACTTGGGCTTCTTCATTGCTGATAAATCGAGAATTTTAAATTCAGGATGTCGTTCCATCCAGTTGGGTGCATTCCTTGTAAATCTGATCCAGTACATACTTAACCAATTCAAACACCTCTACAGGTTAGGTAGGAAAAAAACCTTCGCTTTTCATTTGATGTACTCATTTTTTTTTCATCTATTTCGTATTACTTTATACTAACCCTGGGGGATATAAAAGGAATTGGTTTTCTGCTGGAATGCCAATTCTACCACTCCAAAATCGTTTGGTAAGAAGGAATGTCCCGACAATAAAATTTTGTGATCAATGATATGTATTTCATTGTCACTGGGCTGGACAATTTTCATCCATATTAAGGCCAACTTATTGTTTCTATTGCTTTTGCGTTACCACATTCTGTAAGTGCAACAAGATTCTATTTCTTGTGATCTCCTGGATGCTATAGTTTCTTCCCAATCGTGCATATTAATTTTTTCAATATGAAAATTATGGAAGCATGAATTCAATACATAGATATTCCGCTTATAATATGCATTAGAAACTCTTAGTTTAAGATAAGGTAGTGCCTTTTTGTAAATTAAAGGAGAATGCAAAATATTTTTCAAGATTATTTAAAGCCAAATCTCTATTATCCTGCAATGATTTTCCAACCAGTTCGGCATTTATCAAGTGAATTTCATGTTGTTTTGCCAGTCTTAATTTTCATATCGTATTTTTGGCAGGTGTGTTTACGTGGATGGTGGAAATTCAAATTTAATTGTGTTTTAAAAATAATCCTGTAGATCCACATTGATCCATATATAAATTATACATTTTTTTTATATTTAATTAACGGTTTAAATATTTTCTCCTTAGATTATGATTCCTTATATAATGGCTTTCAAACTCAGAAAAACTACTACCCTCTGCCCACTCAAAACCTTTCCCAGAACTCCTGCTTCAGAGCATGTTCCAATCGATTTTTAAGTAATATATTAAAAGTGTACAGAAAGAATGTTTTACATACTATAATATCACCAAGATTTGTACTCAAATAATATCTAAACCTAGGAAAGTTCCAAAACTTTAGAAGAAAATACTGAGAATCATATAGGTATATACCTATGTGGAATGTTTACAGTAAATTAAGCAGTCGTACAATACATGATGTTTGTCATAAAGAGGTTATTACTGAAGGAGGTGATAATACGCACCTGGACAAAAAAAAATGTTCCTATTAAAAAACAGGTATTGAACTTAAGACTTATAATCCAAGAGGATGGCTTTAAGGCCCAACGATACGCTGATGACATTGTCATCTGTGTTGAAGGAAAGTTTGAATCAGCTCTACCCGAGCTTACGTAAACTGCTTTTAACATTGTTAACAGATGGTGCTAGAATATAGAACTATCAATAAATCCAGGTAAGACAGTGCTCGTTCCTTTTACTAGGAAAAGGAGTCTTCAGATCCCATCTCCTAAGTTAAATGGAATTGCAATAGAATATTCCAAAGAAGCAAAATACCTGGGAATAATCCTAGACAGCAAGCTTACCTGGAATCCCCACCTCGAGATGATAACTAACAAAGCCATGTGGGCATTCAGTTCTTGCCATAGGTTTTTCGGGAATAAGTAGGGTCTGCACCCCAAAATGACCTTATGGATCTTCCAGGGCATAGTCAGATCCATACTTTCTTATGGGGCAAATGTGTGGTGGCCTAAAAAATTGCAGGTAATCACCAGAAGAGCCCTTGATAAGGTGTAAAGGGTGGCATGTTTAGGTGCCACTGACGCCTTTACATCGTATCCTCTACGTGTACTTGAAGCCATTCTTGGCTTACAGCCTCTCTAGCTCTTTATTCAGAGGGAAGCAGCGGCTAGTATGCTTCAAAAGGAAAGGCCAAATTAGTGCACCTCCTCCAGGGTGGGTCATCTCAGTATCTGCGAGCAGGTCAACACTAACGACCTAGAAGCTCCAATAGATACTATGGCCAAGAGACTTTATTTTGAAAGAGGTTACAAGGTAACCATTACTGAAAGAAGCCAGATACTTGACTAGAGGACTCCAGCTTCCGCAACGGGCCCAAGTCTGGTATACTGAGGGACCCCGAAAGGACGGGAAAACAGGCGCAGAGGTGGTTGGTCCAGATATGGAACTATTCACTCCGCTTGGTGCTTCACCTTCCATTTTTCAGACGGAAGTCTATGCTATAGAGTTTGGAGTTCAGGAAAGCCTTAATAAGGGCTGCAAGAACTCCAATATCTACATTTGCTCAGACAACCAAGCTGTGCTCCTAGCTCTTTCCTCTCAAGTTTTTGAGTCGAAATTAGTCTGGAGCTGCTACTCGAAACTCTAACTATACTGTCTAGAGACAACCAAGTAACCTTGGTCTGGGTTCCTGAAAATGAAGGAGTGGACGGTAATGAAAAAGCGGACGAACTAGCTGAAACCGGAGCTGAATGTCCGTATACTGGTCCCTACCCGGCATTTGGTCTACCAAGAAGCCACTTGAGGGGGAAACTGCTGAGGTGGGAAAACAGGCAACTGGATCTCCTTTGGCGTAGCGCGCCCTGTATGAGGCAGGCAAAGAAATTCTACAACCCCTATCATTTCCAGACGCACCAACTTATTGGACTTAGCAGACAGTCGGTCAGACTATTTGCTGACGCAATCATTGGTCATGGTCCCTTCCGTCACTTCCTGAAGAAGACAGGCAAATCCGACAGTGAACTGTGCCGACTGTGCGAAGAGGATAATGAAACCTCGATGCACGTTATATGTGAGTGCCCATCACTTGCAGGTCTAAGGCTGCAAATAATGTCTCCAATCTAACTCCAAAAGCAAAAATCGAGCTCGTTAAAAGTCTCGATTTTGCCTAACCACTTTAGGGGAAGGCACAATTCACCAACTATGATCGCGGTGTCCGCAAGGTGCTGGAGGCCTAGTCGCCCCTACTCTTAACTTTAACATTAAGACTTATAATGCCGCATGACTCAGATGTAATAAGAAGGTTAAGTATTTAAAACTTATTTATTTTAATTCTTTCAAAACTTAATTGTTTCTTAAATTCTAACTTGCACTTGGACTTGCACCACTTTCAAAATAAATATAATAATACCAATAATGCCTTTGAGTACCGACGTGCTTTTTTTTTTAATCACTAAAAATTATTTCCATCATCCAAATATTAGGGAATCTGAATTATTTTTACTATAAATTGTTTATAGATAAAAAGATCAAATTAGTTTTTATGTATTGTTATCAGTTTTACCACTTTTTTCAAAATAAACGGTTTTTATAATTATTTAATTATTCCATAATTAATGCAAAAACGACAAAATAAATGCATTTTTCTTAATTTCAGTTAGATTAGAATATTTAAATTAATTTCAATCTTTTAAATGGTAAATCAAAGAACAATTGAAAAAACTTAAAAGTTATTATTTATGAAATATTCAATTTTTTAAAGCGCGTTATTATTTTTTGAAAAATTATTTCCATATTTATCAACAAAATTTTTGTCGTTTTGAATTGAGACTTTGAAGTTGAGAGGATTAAATTTGAATAAGTCCATAATTTCTATATATTTTATTAAAGCAATACTTCGCATAATCATTCAAGTAAGAGTTATCTGCCTTGTTCATAATATTTACACTACTTAGCAGGGAAAATATCCACACACAATTTTTATATAATGAAATGGCTTCTACATTGATATGAAACACATGATAACATGAGTTAAGCCAGGTAGAAAATAGATCGAGGTGGTTAAGGGAAATTTAAGTAAATTCGACGTAAAACTTACGTTAAATTTACCAAATCAAAGTAATGTGTCATCTGCCCTATCAAGAAATATTCCCCAATTTCCCTAATACTTACGTCTATATGACATCCTCTCATTCTCCACCTACGTAAATAGGTCGTAAATAAATATGTATTAGATAATCTCAACTTAACCACAATTTGTCGGTGCCCTAATTTAAGTACTTCGAATTATGTTACTTGGGAGGCCTATTGGTTTGATTGAGGATTACATATATGTCGAATATACAGGTGGTCTTTTTTTCCAAATTTGCATCACTTGCACCTTTTGGCCTTCCACTTCTGGAATTGGTTTTCACTGTAAGCCCTTTGTTGAAATTGTTTATTCGGTGTCCACGGTTGTGGCTGCAGTTTGCATCTGAGAGAAAAAAATCAAATTGATTATTATAATCTGTAGGAAAGCCGCTATGTCCCTATGGAGATTTTTTCTTTAAATTTGACAAAATGGTGACGGCTTGAGGAAAAAGCACGAACTTTAGCCGTTTTTCAACAGTTTTTCGTGTGAAAAAATATTAAGATTTCAACAAAAAAAAAGAAAACTTCCACAGAGACATAAAGAATGAAGTAAAGAAAATTCCGTAAAAATTTCAAGTCGATAACTTGAAAACTCTCCCTCTGAGAGTTGACACCGTTTGTAAAAAGGGCATTTCGAGAAAAAAGCGTTTAAAGAATGCGTTCTTCTCGAGCCTTTTCGGTCTTGCCTCACAGATTCTTCAGAAGAACGTCTATCCATTGTGAATAACAACACGAAACTGATGAATTTGACCACTCTATTTCGGTTATAGAAAAGCAGGTAAGAACCCTAGGTAGGGATTTGCCGTTAGGAACGGAACAAAAGAAATTACGGTTGAACGGTAGGCCGCCCCATCCGCCCATCGCATTACGCTCCAATCTCTTTTTCTAAGAAAGGTTGTAGCGACCGTAATAATGCGAATTTTAATTTGAAAATTTGACAGAACGCGCACAACTATATGTTTTCAAGATGAGACAAAAAAAATAAATCGATTTTTAAAAAAATTTTACACTGAGATAAGGTCCCCCGTCCATCGCGAACGTTTCACTCTTTTTGTAATCACGGAATACGACAAACACTTTTTTCCGAAAAAATTCGCAAAATTTCTTGGCGCAAGTCTTCCCTTTTCGAATTCATGACTAGTAATACGTTAAGGAAACTAATTTCACAATTGCTTCAATAAACCACATGAGTCATTAAAAAAGCCCAGTGCATAGTAAGGGTTGCACAGGCATTGTTTCTTTTTATAACTGGCAGGCAAACCATGTGCAAAAATTTCGTGTTTAGTCCTTACTTCGAACTATGTTGGTTGGGAGGCCTATTGGGTTGATTGAGGATTACGTCGAATATACAGGTGGTCGATTCTCAATGGACTTCTAATTAATCCTGGAAGATCGTAGTGCATGGCTTTCTACAACAGTGTTCGGCTCCAATATATCTACACACAGTCCAGTGCATCTGAAAATAGAAAAACATCAGAATGAATCAAATTCATGGAAAGAATTCAATATAGCATATCTGAAGAGCAGATGCTGAAGTTCACCCCAACTAAAATAATCGTTTCAATTAGCTGTAAGAAAAATTGTAAACAATGGATTAGTTAAAGGCAGCTCGCTGTATATTAGTCTATGAAGGAATTTCAGTCTGTAATGCATTAGAACAGTTTCTGTCCAAGAACCAAGAAAGGATGTTTCGTAAGGTGAGCTGTGACTATACAGCGACAATTTGAAGACAAACCGGGTTACATCATTGAATACAACCTAGACTTTCCTACGACAGACTGAATCGAGAACTGGAAATATCGTACAGCCATATGTAAAATAGGGTAGCAAAAGAGACTTAGTTAGTCTGACTCGTAAATGATGCATTAGGCAATCGGCGTTCAACCAAAGCTGCCGCAGACATCCATAATTTTCCTTAGTATAAAACTGCCTTGATCACAACAGAAAAATTTTGAGTTGAGATGAAACCCTAAACACTTCACACAATTTACATATACTAGTCTATTGTCGTCCAGATAGACAGAGTTTTCATCAATATCACGTCTATAGATTGACAGGAAGCTCGATTTATTATGGTTTATTTTACTCAATTCAGTCATATACACGTTTAAAATCATCCTCATTTATCCGACTTGTGCAATCTTCCACTAAGGGAATATGTCTACAAAAGTATATGTGCACATCATCAGTATACAGATAAACGGCGGCATTTATAATAACATCTGAGAGATCATTGATATACAGATTGAAAAGCAGGGAGTCAAGTATGGATCCTTAAGGCACACCACAAGAAGGAAATATACTTTTGGAGGTAACATTATTTATTTTTACAAATTGTCTCCGCCTACTTAGAAAAAGTGGTGGTGACTTTTCAAAATTAGTTTTAAAACGTAAGATCCTAATAGAACATTTTTATTGTGTAATGAAATCGTGAAATAAAGGATTTTTGTTGGAGAATTGTGACATCATCTGTTAGAAAAATTATTGCTCAGTGGATACGGTGAGTGACTGAATACAAGAAATCGCGGATTCAGTCCTAATCGTGCGCACAACATTGTTTTGCTAAGTAACTATTTGAATTTCGATCTATAAAATAAAATAAAATTTGAGGAATAACATATTTGTTATTCTTGGACATAAGCTATCGAACAAACAGCGCTTTAAATGTCATCGATATACCTCCGGTAATATTGAGTAGTTTTGTTATCCAGGTGAATGGTTACTAATTTGGGATTGGTTCTGAACTGTAACATGATGTGCTGCTACAACGGTAGTATGATTCTCAAAAAGGTGTATGGGGGTTGAGAAATTTATGGATCTCTTCGAGTATTCTGAGCACAAACATGATGCTGAAATTAGTAATTACACTAATTATGCCTTAAGGCACTTTCACATCAAAAACGAGAACCGAAAAACTCAGTTTATTCCACTTTAAAAAAAGAATTTTGTCCCAAGGATTAATAAGATCATGGGAAATATGGTAAACTAATAATTTTACTAATAAAATTGTATATTTATTTCAGATATTTGAGAAGAGCATAACCTTTAAGTTTTTTGAGTATTTTTCCTTTAATTTTGTAATCCTTCCTTAATTTATACTAGTAAAAGATTGTAATTTCGACGTAGATAGCTAAAATTATGTACATGGCATTTTAATAAAAATATTAACTACAATTTTTAAAATGGATTAAATCGGTTGGTGTTACCCTACAAAAATTTAGATCCGTTGTTAAATAGTGAAGGTAAGGAGGAACTGGTGGTTTTGTCGAGAGACCAGAAAGCACTGCTACCTTTGTGGCTTCTTTGTCTAATACTCTGGTAAAAAAAAATTCTCTCTGAATAGTGCACTTGTAGTTCTCTGCACGTGTTTCAGCTCTGGACATGCATGTAATTGATAAGCGCGAAAAACAGATTCCATAGCTATTATAGCGTGGTTACACTTATCATTAAACCAAGATCGATTTTGCTGTTGATTAAGTCTGCTGTTGGAATACGGAATGTATTACCGCATGCCAACACTTAGTACTTATATTACTAAACTCCAAAATGCATTTGTCGATATCCCCGAAGCCAAACAAACTGACCAATCAATCTCACTGATTGAGACTTTCCCAATCAGCACATTTTTATAGTGCCAGAGAAGCCTACTTGTCCGTGGTAAGGTAGTTCGGCACAGGTGGGAGGTGATAAATTGACCTGCCATTAAACAATGGTATGAATTACCAAGGGGTAACCGAAGGAGATTGAATATTTGTCGGGGTGAGATGATAGAAACGAATCTGTACTACATTCAGGGCATTTTGCATTAGATTTAGTATTGAGAAGTGGCAATTCACAGCTCATTGCTTTCGTTTTAAAAAGAGAAGAAATCTAGATAAGGTATCAAACCGAATCAAATTCGAAAAAAAAATCGTTCTCAAGTTATGAGATCTTAAATTATTATCGAGCTCACCCGATATAATCATTTTGTAGGTATAGGGTAGGGTAAATGCACCCATTCGCGTCCACTATCCAATTTGCGTTCACTTCATTTTATAACATGCCATAAAACGACGTATTTTCCTTAAAATGCAGATATTTCAATATCCTCATGTTCGTGTATGTGTCTTCTACCCCTAAAGTGAGTAATGGGATCGTTGAGTTAAATTTGCGTCGTCAGAGCTCAGTTTATTAGGAGTCGTCATATAGTTTAAAATGTAAGATACTGTGGTTTTGATGCCATTTTTATTTCATGAGAAAGCTTTTTAAGTAGTTATATTTCAAATAAATATAATATTGTTTGAAATTTAAGTTAATTTTCGGAATTAACCACATTAATTTTAGTGGCCGCGAAATGGATCTATGGTTACTATCATGAGCCAATTCGCGTGTACTGGTGGCCGCAAATTAGAGCTGCATTTTTTATCTTGCCCCAAATTACGACGAACAAACAGCTATTCATTAACTAGTCCGATTTAACGCATTGCATATAAGGAAATATGGAAGGATATACGGCTACAAAACTAAATGAAGTATTGTCGGACATTATATAGCATCAAATAAATTATTCCAAAAAACATCATTACAGGATAAATTGCCTGAAAGATATCCAGAAGGTGTAGGAAAGATTGGACCATAAAGCATTTTAACGGAAACTGAAGAAAAAACTAGTTAAGTGGTGTGAGTCGTTAGCCAAATGTGGATTTCCATTAAGTCCTGAAAGCCTTTTAAGCACAGTTCAAAACCCGGCAAAATGCGAGGCGGACTCATTAATTATTTGTTGTTATAGCTGGTATAGTATTACTCATTCTATGAAAATTTCATGTGTCTACCTATTACAGTTCATGAGATACAACCCGCTGACAGACAGACGGATAGCGGAGGTTTAGTACGGGTACGGAACCCAAAAAATGAGCAAGGCGATGCCACGATGCGATGCTACAAAAATGGGCGACCAGGGCGAAAATGGTATGACCTTTTCCTGACATGCAATCGAATTCCCGAAGGTCTACCCGAAGCCAAGGATACGTTTTCTAAAGAGGTTATTCGAAAATGGTTAGATGAGCTTCAAAATTATATAAAGGATATAAATGCAGGGGACATATTTGAAGAAACACTTGTTTTTTCCTACGTACGATCACCTAGGGATGTAGTCAATAGTCTTGTCAGAAGAATGTTGTTTAGTTCGTTCCGAGTTAGATTGCATGAGAATATATCGCGAATGGAGTTAATGGCTATATCGTTAATTGCTGAACAAATTAAAAATATGTGAAATTTTTTGTTGACGACCACAAGTCTCACTTATCATTGGAGCTATGCAAGTTTTTCAGGCAAACGGGATAATTTTCTAAGTACTTCCTATACTAGCACAACACATATTTTATAACCAGCAGATGTTAAAGCAGATGTTAATGTTTTCAACTAATGCTCCATCAAACTGAAACGGGAGTGGTTAAGTGATTATCTTATTTTAAAGAGATGAGATAGCTTTGGATCTTAGGCGCAAGGAATTCGATGCGATCACTTAGCACAAGCGAGGATATTTTCAAAATCGTTGTTCAATTATTATTTAATCATTCAATCTCGTTTTATACATGTGACATTCCCTCGAAGTCCGAAGAGTGTGAAAACAATAAGAAAAATCAAGGTACTGACATCGGCAAAACTATGGATGGGATTAAAAGTAAGGGAAAGCAGATCATTAATGAAAATTAAGAGAAAAGATGGAGAGATAATAGAGCCCTGGGGCACATCGGGATTTATAAGGTGAGCTTCAGATGTAACACCATCTAGGCGACCAGATAAAAACTTTCAATCCATAATAAAAGTGGATAGGAGAGATCATGAGCTTCATTCAAGTTTGGCTAAAAAGTATATTGAACTAAATATACCTTTACGGCTAAAGTTTGTTTTATTATTTTAATTTATAAAATGTTGAATTGTTAGATAATTCCTTCTTGATTTTTCAAGTTCAATGCTTTATTGTTTCCAAGATATAATTTCAATTGTGTAAGTAAGAAGTAAATTAATCAAGTGTTCAGGCTTGACCTTTTCATCTTAAATATAAAATTATTTTAGAAAGACTGGATAACTGTATCATATAATCGGTTTCTTTAAGGAACAGGAAACATAAAAACCTTATACGACTAGTTTTGTATATATTAAACTTAACCTATTCTTATCCTAATGTTATTTTGCTAGATTGTTGATAGTGAGTTCCTCCTGACTAGTTGCCTGATGGTGGGGTTGACTGAGTAAGAACAAGAGTTAAACAATTTTTTTCTAAATCGACGCATCTTTTTATTTATCAACTGTGTGTTAGAGATCGTGTGGGGTCTTTCCGTCGAAAAATGGTATGGTAAGTTTAGCATTAGCTTTAGAATTTTGTTTTTTTTACTTTATAAAGTTTGGATGTGTGTTTTCTCACAGTGTCCCCAGCAGGGAAACCCGTATAAAAAAATAATTTCAAAGATATTCTTATATAGTATTAGGTTGTTGTCTGTAGAGAGCGATGACCTCCTATGAATTAGTGGATATAGGGTCTTGATTAGAGTATCTGCCTTTTTGATTGCCATAGACGTGGTTACTTTGTATGTCAGTTTGATGTTCAGATATAAGCCTAGGTATTCGGTGTTATCCATCCAAGTTATATGGAACCCGAGTAGTATTAAGTCTCTACTAGATAGGGACGATGCTTTCCGTTTCCTTGAGAAGAATATGGCTTGTGTTTTTTCTGCGTTGACCTTAATTTTCCATTTTGTGTAGTATCGGTTAAGTGATAAAAAAGCTGACTCTAAGTGCATGGCCACAACGCCGCATCGCACCAAGCACTGCACATAGCACAGCACAAGACCAATCATTCCCTAGCACATCGCTCTTTGCATATCGCGGAATTAATGGACACAGTATAGCACTGCACATTTCCTAAAGCGACCTGGAATATTTGACTTCTGAAGTAAGTTAAGATATTGCGAAAGCGCAGTCCAGTTTTCGTTAAAGAGTATAGGCAGAAATCAACACTCTAGTTGCAGTTCATCTGCAGAGGACGGCATTTTGTGTGAAGTTAGTAAGTGGAATTCCTTAAAAAATTTTTAAAAAAAGACAAGCCGCATTCATGAAATTAACTTTAAGAGAAGTAATTTGGGTGAATTTCATCATTTCTATAAAGACCTCCAAAAAGACCAATAACGATTTTACAAATATAGGACATGAAGTTATCTACATTTGATTACATTTTAGACAAGATTCACGGACAAATTGTGAAAAATGGGATGAATTTCCACAATCAACCAATAGGAATAATAGAAAGACTAATGATCATGTTACGCTAAGATTTTTTTGCTTGATTATTAATTAATTGAATTACAGTTATTGGATGTTCGAATGCATATTCAGACTTTTCCACATTCTGTATGGAAAAATCAATGAAAATTCATTTCGATAAATAAATGGCTGATTACTCTTTTTGTTTTTTTAAGGTAGGGGGACAGGAGAACCCATCCCAAGCACGGAGACCATGGCGGCCCATTGTGCTGTCCTGTTAGAAGCCCATTCAACAAAACTTTCCTGTCCTCTTAGTGAAGCACATCAGGTAATGGTGAGGAAGGTTTTTCAGCTCATATATTGATAAAAGGGCAGACCCTAGAGTATCCTACCTACTACGGGCGAAGGCCGACAAGCACAAAAAGAGTGTTCGTTTGTCACAGGCTCTCCTTCTAGACAGGAAAGACACTCAGGGATGTCGACAACTCCCCTCCTTGTTAGATGAGCGTGAAGTGAGTTATGGCTGATGATGACGCCAACCACAGTTCTGTATTGTTTCCTTCCGAACCCCATAAGATAATCGGAGATAGTCTTATTGGTCCCATCAAGAAACAGTTTTGTGCACCTACAAGTACTTCAGGTTCTCCCATCTCTGTTGATGCTTCCTATAAATCAGCTTAGATTAGAGACCCGATTCTCGAGGTGGCAACGCCTGCGCCGGGCTTCGACCCGGGGAACGGAGAATCTTAGCCAGCCCTCAATATAACGTCAGCCCTTTCATTCCCCATTATTTCAAAGTGACCAGCAACCCACAGAAGGAATACCTTGTTGTGTATATACAACTTTTCTACAGACGACTTGCAATCCCCCAGTAATTTAGATATTATCGGAGGGCCACTCAGCAATATTCTTTCCGTGGATCTCCATATCAAGGGTTATTTTCGCTTGCATTGAGATGGCGAAGGCTTCAACTTGGAAGACAGTGGTTTGTCTTCCAAGTGAGTGCACCATCCCAATGTCAGGTTCAGGAAAGTAGACATCTGCCCCAGTTCCCTTATTAGTGAGAGAATCGTGGGTAAAAATTTGTAGATCGGACCGGGGAAGGCTCGGTAAGCTGGAAATTTCTCGTCTTTATTAGACTGAAATTCATTGAAAAAAAGGCACTTGTCTCAGTCCACGATTCCTTTACAGGAAAGTTTACATATAAGCGACACCCAAAATGAAGCTCAGGTATCATCGCATCACGTGGCTTACTGGCCAGAGGTTTTTCCAAGTCCAGCCCATACGGCAGTGAGCAATGAGAATATCCAGTGCAGCAGTCCTCCCAACATCCCCATGAGCACAATCTGCACACGGTCCTTTTGGCATTTGCCTGAATGACAAGATCCAGGGGTGGTTACCCTTACTAGGCTCCATATCGTGATCATGAAATTCTTCCACGAGATGTTGCATAACTTTAGTTCGAAGTCGTATCTTTTGCCAAGGATATAATGATTTAACATGTTAGCAAGCAGCAAGAAAGCAGGATCAAGAAGATCCGTATTTTACTGTCATATATAAATCTACTGAATTTACTCGCGATAAATGTTACCAAAGTACTCCACAAAAGAAAATTTACTAAAACATCGTTAAATCTATCCTAGTCGGGATAAATTTTACCAACGCACCCCGCACAAAAGAAATAACAACTCATTTCCTGTGTCCAGTGCTAGGATTAGTGGAATGGTTGGTGCAGGGGGCGATGCAAGGTGCGGTGCGCCACTGTGGCCATTTCTATTTGAGATAAGGGATAACTTTTATCATCGCACACCTAGCTCAGGGCGATGCGATATGCGGTGCTTGGTGCGGTGCACTGTTTTGGCCATGCCCTAAGGCAGGGGTCGGCAACCTTTTGAGTCGGAAGAGTCAATTTACAAAATTTCAAAGTTTTTAAAAAGCCACAAAAATTTTTCTTGCCAACAATAAATAGTACTCCCATAAATAAAGTTTTTTGATAAAAAAAAACTAATCTATTTATTCATAAGAAAAAATCTATTTATTCATATATATGTAAGTAGTGTTTTTCACAACAAATTAGATAATATATATATATGGCATTAAAACTATTAAACATTTACTTACAACACTAACTTGTATTTCAATAATACACAATTGAGCAAACAAATTAAATGGGAGCCGTTGGCTTTGCATGGTTTTAGAAATTTTGGATAAATTTGGCTCATAACTAGTTGTTTTAAGTTTCAAACACGACTCTAAATTTTCATTTGTTAGTTGGTTTCTTACTTTACTTTTAATTACATTCATGCAAGAGAACGCTAGCTCGCACGAATATGTCGATCCGAAGATAGTCAGCACTCCAAATGCCAACTTCTTCACCTCACTGTAGCAATCTGGACCTCCAACTCTTCCAACTTGCTTTTCAACTCTGTAAATTGTCCACTCCACAAAGCTTTACTTTTTAAATGGATCAATTGTATTTCTGCAGATCCAGTATCAATTCCAAATGGGTCAATGTGGATTTCGTTACTATATTTGTGTTGAGAGGATTTACTATGAATACTAGAGCGGTTTTGTTGGTTTTGAATTGCTCAAATCAATTCATATTTAATTTTTTTTTATAACTGTGCTGAAGTAATTCGTGTCAACAGTTGCACTGATTTTATCGCGATATTGGCTTAGAAATTGAAAATGAAGTAATTCACCGCTCTGAATATCTTCTACAAAAGGAATTAATTTTTCTTCAAAACAAACCAATTCTTCTACCAAAACATAGGCTGGGTTTCCCTTTTCTTACAGTTTTAGATTCAGCTATTCGAGTTACGGTATCGAATTTTACAATCATTATAAGTTTTTAAAATACAAAATAACAGATAACAGATAACTAACAGGTAACTAATAAAAAACCAAAAATCTCTTTTCCAGTTGAGCAAAATATTCTGATTCAAGTTCTTTCGCTAAGATTTTCGAATCAATGTTTGTCAACGTAAAGTTTAGACATTTTTTTGTTTTTTATTAGGCTTATCTGAGCTAAACTATGCGGCAAACTTCACATACGCAGAACAAAATTACATAAATCTTCAAGTACCGATTGTTCGTATGTTTTCTGAATGCTTAAATTTGGGAAAAAAAATTCAATATCGTCGTTAAAATTTAAATATTTTTGAAAAGAAAGCATACGCCATTCATTAAAAATTGCTTTCCGATTTGTAGTAATGTTTAGAAAAGTATCAATTAAAGGAAGAATCTTTTTTCCTGTACGCAAAGTGTTTCAGGATTCAAAATTCAAGTTAAATGCACATTTAATAAATATTGAATTGAGAATATAATAATATGGTTAAAAAGTATCCATTTCAAGAATTTCAAGTAAAATGTATCCAAAATGATACAATTGTATCCAAGTGGCATCACTGAGTACAAGTGGCTGAGAGATAGAATCGGTCCCTCTCTAATCCTCGTTAATCGATTTAGAACGATTTTTAAATGAATTTTATAAAATAAATAATATTTGCGTATGGAACTAAACAGCCACAGCTTCACATCCAAAGAGCTGCATGTGGCTCGCGTAGGGCAGGTTGCCGACCCCTGCCCTAAGGCAATTATTATTTGATTAGTGTCAGTTGAGGTTGATAAGATTGCAGTGTCATCGGCATAAAGCCCAAGTTGGCAGTGGCTGGGTTTGGGTACATCTCTAGTAAAGATGTTTTAAAGTACAGGGCTGATAGATGATCCTTGTGGAACGCCCGCTTTGATGGCGTAGGTTTTAGAAGATTTCCCGTTTATGCAAACATAGAAAGATCTGTCTTGAAGCAAGCTTTGAATTATTTTGATCAGATATATTGGAAATCCCGCTGCTTGCATTTTGTGTAGAAGGCCCTCATGCCACACTGATTCGAACGCTTTTTCAATGTCCGACGTTATCATGCCACATGATTTTTTCTCGCGGAAACTAGTGTTGACTATGTTGTTTATCCTAAGCAGTTGGTGGCAACTGGAGTGTACTTCTGAATCCATACTGTTCGGCTGGTAAGATTGATTTTTCTTCGATAATTCTAGTCAGGTAGTCTTTCATAATTTTTTTAAACAGCTTGCTTATGGAGCTGAGGAGACTTATAGGTCGGTAGCTATTATTATCTAATTTATTTTTGCGTAGTTTGGGTACAGCAACCACTAATGTAACTTTCCACTAATTCGGGTAGTATCCAATTTTGAGACAGTCGGTATAAATATTTGCTAAGTATATTAGACCTTTTTTGGTAGATTTTTTAGTAGAGAATTTGTAATACCATCATGTCCCGGTGCCTTTTTTTGTTTTTATTGCCTTAAGTGTTTTAGAAATATTGCTAGGTTTAGTTAGTGGGGTGATGAGATGAGAAGTACAGGCGTTAATAGTTTGCAGGCTGATTCTCACTTCGTCTTCAATCGTTGGACTTATCCAGTTTGCTGTGAGCTCGTGATTGGTTGACAACGTTTTGCTGAGCACTTCGGCTTTTTCTAGATCAGTGGCCAGGAAATTTGATGACATCTTTAAAGGTGGGATAATTCTGCTTTTGTTTTTGAGCATTTTGTTTATTCTCCAGAAGGGAGTGGAACTTGATTTGTTCCTTTGAATTTATGCTGTTATTTAAAACAACATAATTTGAATTGAATTAGTTTTAATCTGAAGAATGCTATGTTACTGTGAATTCGATCACAACTTATTATTTTTTAATGGCTTTTCATTCAGGATTAACAATAACGTAATAAAGGCAAAACGACATTCATTTAATACCCCCATATAAAAACAGTTTTTATACATTTTTTTTAACCTAGACGCGAATTGGCACCTTGGTGGATACAAACTAGCTTAGACTGGACGCAAACTGGTGATTTCTGCATACACTGATATTTTCAATTATTAAGCAGAATTGCGTTTTTAATTTAAATTAAAAGATAAATATTCAGTTTAGATACTACAAGACTTTAAACAATGACATTAACTTAATTCTACTGAAACCTCTTCTTGTAAGGATGGTATTTTCTTAAATGGACGCGAATTGGTGCGTTTACCCTACTCAAAGATTTGGAAGAAAAAGATGCGAGTTGCATAGCAAAATTCTCAAAAAACATTTGCAGAGTTATGCTCAAATTATCTTCCGTCCATCACCCAACTTTCCCTCTTGTATAAAACAAGTAAGTTCAAACATAAGCTAATGAATCGATTTATGATTGCACTTTGACGAGTCTTATCAGAAATTTCATTCTGTAGCCATAACATAAGAGCAAAAAAAAAACAACATACTTCAGCTACTGAGGTTTACAGTGACGATGCGACGACCATATAAAGCTTCACAACAGCATTAAAACCCATAAATTTACCATTACCACAGCCTGCTGCAGTTTATTCAAAATATGCTCAAGAGATCCATCATCATTACAGCTTCACTTTGATATTCTGCGTGCAAAGCAATGTAAATTGGCACGCATGCTCTCTACGGTGCCCTAGCGCAGCTTTCTTCACCGCGCAATTCAGCAAGCAGCCTTGACTGACAACCAGAGGTAAATTAGTTAGACTTAGCCAGTTTCAGACCTGTCTCAATATCACTACCATAGCTGATTTCTCTCCTTAATCATAGTGAAGTCGCTGGTGAATTTTTCATTGTTTCTTATGTTTTCGAATAAGAATCACGAAACGAAAAAAATGCGACGAGTGAGTTTCTTGACCTCAGATTCACCTGTAAAATTCACTGTTGTGTCTTCTCTTGTGACAGTGAAGCAGCCAGCCTCCTTCTGTGTGCTTCTGCTTTTTGCAAAATGTTCATATCTTCATTTCGTAAGCAGGCTGTTGACTCTTTTGCAAACCTTTGGAACTGCTGTTAGGTGACTTAGAGGCATTTTGCACAATTCTTCGATTAGAAAAATGAACTGGAAGCGTTTTTGTTGCGAATTATATAACAAAAAAAGACGAAAAAAAAGTAGGCGGTGAAAGTAACTTATCAAGTTCTTGGTCACTATAGAGGTCACTAAGGGTCAAACAATTTTGAGAGAGTATCTTTGGAAATTTTTTTTTATGGGTATTAGGCGCGATATCGATAGATATGTAGGTATTGAATACACTGTCCATCGCATAAATTTGACTTAAGTGGCTTTTGGGGATATAAAAGTCTGCCTGAACGTTACTTTTACGCCTGTGATAACTTGATTATTATGGATTTTTATTTTTAACGTTGCACAATTTAATTGGACATTATGACAGGCTGAGATAAAACTATAGGACCGAGTTTGCTTTAACATAAGCCTGCAGTCAATTCTATTTAACATTTCAATAAATGGCAGAAGGCTGACTAGAAAATTTCTTAACGTTACTAATTAAGAAACTAATCCACATCTACGATTTGCATATTACCAAATAATCGTTTCCTGTTTCGGTTTTCCCACACAATTGTCGCTCTAGCATATAAGTCTTAAGGCTCTGTTTTAGAAACTGGAATAATTTGGTTAGGACTCCGAGAATTTTATGAAGTTTTAGTGGGTTCCATAGCTCTGGGCCCTGGGAGTACACCAGTCATCTTAGCTAATGAAGAGTCAAGCTCTAGATACAATGGAGCGCCACGCGTTTTTTTTGTGGCGCCATTTTGTGGCGTTTATGATACAATGACAGAGACGCGTTTTTTGTACACTTTACAGTTCGAACTTAACTGTGGCGTGTTGATTATTTTTGTAAAACTGTGAAGTTTTAAAGATTATTAAAGGAAAATTAAGGATAATAATTAAAGCAAGTACTCTTGCCCTTAAGGTTTGCGAAAAAAACTGAAAAGAGAAATAGCAAGAAAGGCAAGTGTCAATAATTCCACTTTTTTCTCTTAAAATGTAACTGGGAAGGGAACAAACGTAGAAAAAAACAACACGCTACAAAAGTTTAATAATTTACGAAGTTCCTGTTTCAAATAATTAATTTTATTTTTTATTGCATTTTGCAAACTTCAAATTATAAATTTATTTTTGCTAGACCAAATTCTAAATTTTCTAGTACCTAAAACTCCACAGGTTGGAGGAGCAGAACAGAACCGTGCATTCCATGTCGATGCCCTGTATATAAATAGCAGGGGATCTTTTGAGGTACAGCAGGAACGGATGTTAGACTCTTAACTGGTCCGTATAGAGAAGACTAATGAAAAAGGATCAACGTCTAAAAAAAAGTACAAAAAGAAGAACAAGCAATATTTTAATCGAATTACAAAGCGATGTTGAAGATGACGATTTGAAAACATTGGTTGGGATTATTGCACCAGGTTTTTGGTGGTACTACCCCAAGTGCACTCCAATGTTTTCATTATGTTACGAGGAGCAAGCAAAGACTTCGTGTGCTCGAAATATTAACAACATAACTGATATGCGATAACTTTTTTGAGACTATTGTTTTTTTTTAGTCATCTACTTCATAATGTTTTTAAAACTTTTTAGGTATTTTTTTTTCATTATTACCAAGTTTGAAGTATTTGCCTGCATAAAATCTTTAGTTTTTTTTTTAAGAGAAAAGTGCCTTAATATGTGTTCATAATTCCTTGAATTAATAAAATGTATATAGTTTTATGAAAAAGCTCATTTGTTTATATTTTCTACAAAAAATGTGTAATAAATTTTGTCTAAAAAGCCTATGTCCGGACACTGAATCTATACTGTCTGAATACTAAATGTTGGAAATCTAGCTAAAAGCGAACTATTTTTTTCAAACCCAAAAACTATAACAAAATATTATTAAATAACCTAAAAAATTTTTACTTGCTAAATGTAAACAGCTTAAATAATAATAAAAAAATAAAATATATTGCATATTCTTAATAGCAATAAAATGATTGAGCAAAAAAGTAAGATGAAACGTTAGGTGTTGGGGTACTAGTACATTTACAAAAAAATTAATGTTCGACAAGATATTTTTAATTGCAGAGAACAAAAAAAAAATTTAATTTGTATAACTATCCATATGGAAATAAAAGACAACCACGAAGACGGTTTCGTTTTAAATATATTGAAACAACTAAGTAATTTTTAAATGTATTTCTAGAGTATCAGTAGATATTAGGGTTGTGACAAAATTCGAAGCAGACGGTTCGAAGCTTCGAAGGATGAAAGTTTTACCAATGCTTCGAAGCTTTGAAGCATAAAATTTTCCTGGTACTTGCTCTACAGTGTAAAAGTTAAATTATAATATTCAGGGTGACTTGATATGATTTTTGAATAGTTTAAACCTTAAAGAGTGTCAGAGTGGTTACGATAATAATATATAAATTAACTTTATTATAGAACTGTATTATACTACAAAATCAGTACGGCAGCCTTAAATTAGTGGACGAATTATACAACTTATGATCAGATTGATTTGTGTAAAAATCGATATCTGTGGGTTTTTAGTGAAGCTAATTATAAATTTTTCGTTGAAGTTTAGAAAGGACAAAATGACAGCTCCTAAATGGCAGTCGAATTTTATCACTTATAGTCAGATTCGAATTAAAATCGATGACTGAGGAATCTTGATGATTGCAGATTACAAATAAGTTTGATTTCAACTTCCTTTCGTAGTTACGAACCAGTGACCGAAGGGTTGTTTGCAAGCTGGAAGAAGCCCTACACACAGATTACAAATTTTAAATAAAACACATAATACCCAACAGATTTCTTCATCACGGTATAATAAGAATGTGAATGATACTTTTGAATTGAGTTACGAAATTTCAAATTCACATTATTAAATTTTTAAAGTCAAAATAAATTACTTTTCAAATAAATTTATCAATTAAAATATTGGAAACATTTTTTACAGTTTATTTTAATATTTACTAATTTTGTTAAATTTTATTAAGCGTGCCTCTGGATTGCTCCAAAGGTTGATATACCTATCGCCAAAAAATAACTGCGCTATCAAACATTGCGCCAAACTTCATACATTTGAATTCGTTGGAATCCTTTATCATACTATGTGACTTCATTGGTAAAACGTTTTTGTTTCGAAGGGTTCAACTTCCAATCCCTAGAGTATTTCACATCCACTGATATTGAATGCTTAAACAAAACTAAGTTTTCCTTTAGTACCTACTGCTTGCAACCCCATAAATCCAATAAATCGATTAACCCTAATTCACTTCCGTGTACCTATCATAGGGTATCCCCTGAGCTTGGCTTAATAATATATGTATAAAAAAAAAACCAAATAAAAAAAAAACAGTCGAATCGAGCCAGAAATGGCAACATATTTCAAATATTGGCGACGCCATCTTTACATTCTAAGTTTTGACCAAATGTTCGTAATTCCGAACACCGACAATCCTAAAATATTGATTTTAAGTCGAATCGGGCCATAATGACAAAATTTAGCCGCCATCTTCATCTTGATTTTATATTATGTAAAAGTGCTAAAAAGCTTTTTCTTATGCAAGATCAATAAGTGTGCTAAATTTTAGTTTAGTGGGTCAAATTAGCATTACAAATTTTGAATCACAGTCAAACGTTCATACGTTCGAAGGTCGAAGCTTTGTTCACCGAAAATTCTTTCGAAGCTTCGAAAATCAACAGCCCTAGCAAGATATTTTTCTCTTTGTTTAAACTTGGTCTCCTTAATTCCATATGAAATTTATCTTTCCCACAAATGGCCACCTATTTTTTGCACGAAAACATACTTTGAACTTCAAAACATAAAAAGGTAAGGAGCCGTATATTTTTAGAGTTACAAAACTAACTGACTACTTGTACATTTATGCTAAACAATTAAAAAAAAATAGAAATAAAAATCAATAATGCCGAGCCTTTTTAGAACTTTCTCTTATTATTATTGTCACTAAAATTGGCATGCGATTATGAAAACCTTTCCCACAAACATTCTTAAACAGCCTTGAATTTATCTACATGAAAATTCTTCAGACGAGGCTCCATTTAACCAACCAATCCACAGATGGGTAGCATTCCTAGTATCTATGCAAACAACATGGAAGAAGCTAATTTTGTAATCAACCAAGGTCAAGTAGGAACAAATCACGCAATACCTGAACCGATGTATAGCTATGCTAGGTGTGCAGAAAATAAACATTAAATCCAGTTCACTTCCAAGTACCTATACGGGTACCAGTGGTCAATGGTTAAAATCTATGATATTCCAGTATTATTAAGAGATATAAATGCCCTCTTTACCCTCTTGACAATCTTTCGCCATATAGGTAGTAAATGCTACGCTGTCAAGTCTCAAGATCAAAAATGCATTCCAATGCACGCGGACCACGGTAAATAGAGTGTGACCGTAAGCTTTTATAGAAATTCTAAGAACTCGACGCATGACTAAGATCAGCTCTTGGTTGGGTCTTGCAACATGAAGATTTGTTGATTTTGCAACCAGCACAACAATGTGCGCAGTTCACTGCCGCCGCCACTTTGGTATATCGTCAATTGAACTGTTGGTTAAGAAAGGCGCCTAGTTCCGGCTCCGATTGCGTTTTAAGAATAATTCAATGTGTGGGAACTCGACGCGAGACATTTGAGCCCTTTCTTTCCCAACGAAAACAGCTTGTATTGCGGGTGGCGGGCACTACTGTTGCAGCATTTGGAAATAGTTTTCCTAGAAAAAATTTATGAAATTAGACCATAAGAATTGCATAGATATATGATTGTATATTACTCTTCACCTGTGTAGAAAAATTCAATATTCTTCTAAGAAAGTTTGAAATGACGCCAGCAGTTTAAGGAAGAAAGAAAATCATCACACAACGACTACACGTGATGACATGTGTTAAATGTTTCTCTACAGATTTCAATTTACTCAACCAAATCGAAGCATTGTCCTGTCTGTTACCTTCCTCACATAAAGATAAGATCAAATATCGATATTCAAGCAAAGTGATAATGGGAGTCTTCGACTCGCTCTCTGTGATCTTAGTCTATAAGTGGTCTCCCACACTTCTCTAGACTGGCTCTAATATACACAGGACCAGACCCAACCTTGGTAATCTTCACGTGGTGGAGTTTTATCAAATCAGAAATCTCATTTCTATCCCCCTTGCCGTAATAGCATTTATAAATTTCATCTATTGTCACTGCGGTGATATCTGCAATTAAATTGGTCTGCTCTGTGGCTACTCTGCTCTCGAGATGAGATACGGCCCTGCGAACCTAGTTCAGTTCAAATGATCGGCGCGATATCATATTTTATCGTAAATTGTTCTTTCCCGACTGACTATATGTAATCCGCACGACTGCCGATAGTGAATTGAAAAGCATTTTTAATAGATGAAAGGAGCGAGAGTTTCACTAGTCTTCAAGTCACATAACTCAAGCGTTGAGCAGAAGCATCGTAACAGACCTCCCTTTTCTATTGGCAGGACTGATTATCTTTAGTAAGGATCAGCCGCACACAGAGCATCCAACTGTCACCAGGCCAATAAATATTTTCTGCCTAGAAGACAGAAGAGGTGTACTCTCATTCCTGCATATATGGCGGGATATTCAATGGGCAATCATACTACATCCCAGTAATGACGAAAATAATAATAACAGCGCACAGAGACGATCCCTCGCTGAGAAGTTGCAACTATACATAAAGCGGATAATATGAAGAAAGCAAAAAGTTGGCGATCGGTTGCGGACATATGTACGCGCCGGATCAGGCTTCTTGTTGTTTTGCCCGTCTCGCATCGTACCTCAATGCGTATACAAGAGAATATCCAAGCTACCAGGGTGTACAGGTATTCAGTATTATTTCGTGGTTATAAAGAATCGACGTGCGATTAAAGATAAGGTAATTGGTCCATTATGTCCACGGGAATCGTAAACCAACCTTTCTCACCGGTGACGTGAGTATTTCAAATTCTCTCATTCGGCTTGTCTTTAAGTATTCTGTGCAATGACAAAAACACTTCCAACTCTACTCTATTATAAGTTCTCTACAGGAGGATAAATGCATATGTGTATATGTGTATTGTGAATCTACTGCAGACGATTTTCATGTACTGCCCATCATCATCTCGATCGTGGATCATCTCATAGATCATTTACCACCCAAATCAGCTCATCGAAATCTCTATAGGTACAGATCAGCATCTAAGGAAGTACATATATCTATCTATCTTTATTCCAATATAGATTGAATGTAGTATATATTCGTAACTGCATACAGATCTAGCAAGTGGGTACCTATGCGCACAAGAACGTGGTGGAAAACGCGCGATCACAATAAAATTCCGCACTAAGCCAATAAGTTCGTCCTGGTTGACAGTCTGCTGTCATTATGTCAACACAGTGAATACAAATGTCAATCAATTTAAGAAGATCATCCTCTGACCGCAGACGGACCCATTTCGAACTTTACTTCGATTTAATTTGAAAGATCGGTGATCCGATGACGAAATGAGTTATCGATTCACCGGTGAATTTTAATGACGTTTAAGATTATTCCAATGTACTTACAATAGCAGGGTGAAATTTACGCCAAGTAATTAAGTAATTTCCTTATGTGACTTAGGGTTTTGCGGAGGGGGGGGGGGGCTTACTTACATAGATTTTACATGTACTTATGTGGTGAGGTGAAGCTCTTTGGGTATTCTAACATATATTCAAATTACAATGGTTGATAGGATTTAATACAAATAGTAACACCAATCATTCTTAACCAACTCGAATAAATTAATATTTCTCCCTTCATTGTATTTGTCGGCGTTTGGATCCTTGTGATTGAACTCAATTCGATTGTACCAAATGGTATATATGAACTCATGTAGGAATATGTACAGGAAAAATTAATAATTGGGTATATCTTAGGTGGTGCAGTTTTGATTATAAGTGAAAGTTTTCTTCTTTCAATAATTGCAATTTTTTTTAAACATAAACATTGCTTTATTCTGGTGTTAGATGTGCCAGATAGTTATTTTTTGGTGCTTAAAACCCCTGATATAAGTTTTTTCACATACGCGATCATAGTGAATTGTGGCGTTTGTGAAAATGCGACTTATCCAAAGAGCTATGGTTTTGGGTATATCCTTAGATCTGAGAACTACTTCAACTGTTATGCTATTCATGCCAAATGGATATTTACAAAAAATATCCTAAGGCTAAAATGGAGAAGTTCGAAAACATAATCATAACAGGATACTAGAGATCTATCCTGACGACCATAATGAGATATCAGGGATTATATATTCTATTCCATAACTTCAATAAAGGATTCTCTACTAGTATTACCGATAAGTTGAAGTGGGAGATCAATCAGGTGGTCATAGAAATATGTGTTTTCGCATATGGATCCAAAATGGATGGCGAACTTGAGATTATTAAACACATATCATCGTCTATAGGAACTCGTAGAGCGATGTCTACGTAACAAGTTTATGAGAGTAGGTTGAGTTTATTGAGTCCTTAAAAATTATTAATTCGGAGAATTAATTTCAGTTTATCTACTCTTCTGATATCTGGCTAAGGAATTTGTGTTGTGTTCTGGATTTTCTATTGTGGCAAATAAATTGTTAGCGAAGTTTCATTCTACTGTGCCAATACAACTTGTCTTCGCTATAAGTACTTTTTTCCATTACTAATTAGACGAACTTATGCTTTGACAATGCTCCTATGGTTTGTGCTTTTTGTCTTCTATTCATGTTAGTTGAGTTTAGTAAGTCCCACGATCTGAACTTTATATGTGTTGTTGACATGGTTCCACTCCACATAGTGTATATTTCTAGAGTATGCATCCTTTCATGCTCATTAGGCTCTGATAAGCTTACTAAAGTTGTACTATCAGCTGATGAATTGTGTTCCTTTATGGGAACTGAAAAGAGCCTACTATTAAGTAAACCCAAGTAACACAGCTTAGTCATACAAAGTTGTGCCTACGTTAGACAAAAGAACCTGGAATGACGAACGTTGTACCAAGCAATTTTAGGAATAATTTTCGGGTCGTCCCGTCATCGGCATACATAAAATAATGCAAAGTAATTTTTTTAGTACAAATATGAGCAAAGAGTCACCCAAAAAGCTATTTACAACCAGAAAGTTACCCAAATAACTTCTAAGTCATACATATATTCGTAATCCGAAATTCGCCAAAATAACTTTCTTCTCATATTTATATCTAAAAGAGCTTCTGAGTCATATTATAGCCAGATGATAGTTATCCCAGCAGCCTGTCCTTTTTGAACAGTTCTAGTCATGATCCTTCTCTTATATCTAATTATTTTGCAGATTATGTTTCCAAATCTTTAGGTGTCGACAATAGCAATGCGAAAGATTTTTCTTATGCGTCATCTTGCATGTCTAATTGTTCTAGCTCAGTGTATTAGTGAATATATGTTATGTGAGCATGTTCGTGAATTGGATTCTTCCTGTTCTGTTGGACCAGATGATATTCGTAGCATTCTTCTTAAACAATGTTTTTATAGTCTTTCGCGGCCGCTGCTTTATTTATTTAATTTATCTTTGTCAACGGGTGTATTTCTTGTTGCTTGGAAATCGTCAGTTCTTATTCATGTTTTTAAAAATGTAAAGAGGGACTTGGTTAGAAAGTATCGACTATGTAATTCCTAAATTGTCTGTTATACCCAAGCTTTATGAAAACAAAGCAACATGGGTTCACTAAGGGCAGATCAACATCAACCAAATTGACACTTTTACCATACTTTTTTGCTAATACCCTTGAAAAGCCGTTGCAGACTGACTGTGTCTATACCGAATTCTCCAAAGCCTTTGATAAGGTTTCCCACAGAGTGCTGCTATTTAAGCTGTTAAAAATAGGGTTTTTTTGCATTCTTGGTTGATTGGATCTCATCTTATTTAAGTGGTAGAAATTTCAAGTCCTTTTTAGAAACGTGCTTTCAAGTGTTGCTTGTACGCAGTCTGGAGTTCCACAGGGAAGCCATCTTGGTCCCATATTGTTTGTCTTATTTATTAATGACCTCGAATCTGTAATAAAATTCTCTGAAATTTTAATATATGCTGACGATGTTAAGGTCTTTCAACAGATTCATTCACTGAATGATTGTGTAGTGCTACAGAATGAGGTATGTTCTTTAAATTTGTGATAATTTATTACTAATTATTCTCAAATGTAACTTTATTTCCTTTAGCCGTAAGTTTTCTCCTTTTGCATACCAGCATCATATAGACAATATTACTATAATTATAGTAAACCAGATTAAGGATCTGGGCATTATCTATGACTTAAAACTTACTTTATCTCGTCGTCTTGATTATATTATTTGGACCCGTACGCATTTCGTTCCTTGTATGATTCATTTGTGAGGTATATGCTGGAATACGGCTGTCAAGTGTGGAGTCCTTATTACAGTGTACATATATTAATAGGATTGAGTCTGTACAGAAAAAAACTATGTACGTTTTGCCCTTCGTCGTCTTCCATGGAATAATAGGTTTGGGCTTCCACCTTATTCTGATCTTCTAGTTTTAATTAATATGACTTCGCGCTAGAAGAGACGTGAGTTTATCTTGAGTGTTTTTATTTATAAAGTTTTGACTGGACTGATAGATCCTCCTGAAATTCTTAAATCTATTTCGTTGAATGTTCCCGGTAGAATTTTAAGGTACCGCGATATTCTATTTATCGACAGTCATCGAACGTATTATGGATTTTATGAGCACCTCAATAATATGTGTAGAATTTACAACAAATATTCAAATTGTTTGGATTTTAATATTGATACAAAAGCAATTAGAAATGTGATCATTGAAGGGGTTTTTGATTATTTTGATTCTTTTTGATTTATTGCAAAATGTTTTTTTCTCAAATATTTATTATTATGTAACCTTATAAGTCAGATTATGTTTATATATGTTGGCTAATATTAAATAAATAAATAAATAAAAAACTTCGTTCAGGTAACTATTTGGTAATTTTTATAACCAAATTGTTTACAAAAGTTAGCGGAAGTGTTGTGAGTGCGGTTACGACTCGATTTAATTTTGTGTTTCCATTAAAAACTGCTATATAAAATTGTTAAGAAAGTTTTAAAAACGAACGGGTCTTATATGCTAATCATTAAACCTAAGGCTTGAAAGACAGGGGTATTGTTTTTTATTAGTTTTTATTTATATACAATTCTATTTTCCTGCAGTATGGTCTCGAAGGCTTAGAAGATTTTTTTTAATTTAATTGCGATATTAAAATTCATTTCCGTTTCTTTAAAAATCTCATCTGTTGTAGCAAAACAAATATTTTTTTGACAGTTGCCCCAAATATAAATAATGTAATTGACACGACCTTATTTTTGTAACCAGAAAGTTATTAGATATTACGGAAATAACTTAAAAGTTCATTTAATGTCCAGCAGTTAATTGTTGTGAATTGAAAATTTTATCAGTGATCAATTTATTCATTTCGGTAAAAAGGTCAGCTCTATACGTAATGAGTCCAAGCAGTTTAGAAAGTCGGCAAACTCTAAGTGCAGCAGTGAGAAATATTTGGCAATAATAGCAATGTCGATCACTTAAAGGCTGCCAATCTTTTTAGTGACTTCTTTAAAACAGCTTTCTGTGACAACCTTTATGATATCAAATAATGTGTTACCCATTTGATGAAGTTTCCGGTGACTTCTTATTTGACGAAACGCATATATAGAATTGAGTGAAAAAAGCTCTTTTTACATTGTAAGAATTTTGAAATAGAAATTTCTTTACACTCAATTTTCGAGTTGTGGATTAAGCAACAAATTCGGTCAATTTTATATTGACCAAATCAGAATTATTTCATTGCAAAACTATCTATGACATGCTAGTCCTGCATAGGGCTAATCTTGCTATGTGTTCAATAATTAGTATTTCGCCTCGTATATAATTCACATCTAAAAATTATTTGAAGTGCATATATGAGGTCAACTTGGCTGTACACTTTGGCGTGAACAGCAGTCAGGAACCAAGCCGTACTGATGAGTATACGGTTCCTGCCGATACGAAACCGCCTCTTTTGTATAGAAATTTCTATTTCAAAATTTTCGATGTAAAAACAGTTTTTTTCACTCATATATGTGGTGATCAGTGTTTCTACTGCAAGCCATTCGTGTACTTTTTTCAGCAATGAGGAACATCGACTATTTTAGTTAAATGTGCAGAATCATAGTCACAAAAAAAACGATTAATTCAGTGAAAGAATTATTGCAATCGAAAAAAAACGTCGAAGTTATAGCGATTTTAGTGTGGCATTCTCAAAAACGCACTCTAACATGAACGTACGCCGGGAGTAATATTTTGCGCAGCTCCTTCCCGTGAAATAAATAACAGTTTTGATGTTCTTCAGAGTAGCCATATAGGGCCTATGCTTTTAAAAGTAATTTGAGAATACTTTGATATGTTGGCAATGCCAAAATTTTGCACATTGTTTCAAATCCTTGGATGGAGTAATTTTGGTGTAATTTTACAAATTGACTAAACCTTCTAAATTTTCCGTAGGACTGCTATATAAAAGTTCAGTTTTTAAAGTATTCTGTAAAACCATTAGTTGAATAAATTAAATGCACTAAAGAGCGTTTTGGATTGTAAAAACTCCAACATAAATTG
Organism: Dioctria linearis; assembly: GCA_963930735.1. Lineage (NCBI taxonomy): Eukaryota > Metazoa > Arthropoda > Insecta > Diptera > Asilidae > Dioctria > Dioctria linearis. The sequence goes on along the minus strand of OZ005742.1, from coordinate 36,976,134 downwards.
GTAATACTCATTTTCTGACGAAACATTCTAGAAAAAAGTAATACGTAAAAAACGTTTTTTTTTTATTATTCAATGTTCGCTGCATTCCATTTAAATGAGAATATAAGTAGCATTAGAACTTAATCGCTTTTAATATGGCCGCTAATATTAAAAAGCTTCAATCACATTAATTAGAGTTACACTAACTAGGATCGTAGACAGGAAATCACCTACTCATTTGCACTGACGACATGACTCTCAATTATTTGTTAAAAGTTCCTCATTCTCGTATTTAATCGAGTCAATTAATCTAACAAGTTAGCAGACCTTCAACAATTTTATCATTTTCACTTGTCTCTTCCCATATTAACTTTATTTCCCTTTTTTAATATATCCCTTAGGATAAAAAACAAAGTCAAATAAGATAAAAAATAGTCAGGAATTATTTAATTAATTAATCAAATTAGAAAATTTCAAAATTGCAAAACCTAAACAAAAATCTGTCGTTATTCAATTGCAAGTAGAAATGACTGCGTATGTTCGAGGCTCCTCCTGATATGGAAATGGAGAAAGATATATGCATGAGAAAGAATTTCCATAACAAATCACGATTTCTTATCAAGAATTGATTTGCATGTTCGACTCCAATAACTTATATGGGATACTTTGTCTCTTGAACTCCAAATTGGGATTGAATATGGGTTCGCGGCGGACGACGGCTTATCCAATTCATCATGAGATTTACATATTTGGGCAGAAGTTTTGACAGGTGGAACCAAAAAAAAAAAAAAAAACACAAATAAATGAAATTTCTTCTAAAGATTCCAACAATTAGACTCTCGCGGTTAGATTTACTGTAAAATAAATGAGATAGTCAGACTGGCGTCTTCTTTGGGAAAGTATACTTTTATATACACAATTAAGTCGAAGGGAAAAATGAATTTTTAATGTACCTACATGGATTTAATTACCGCAACTTGATGGCTTCTAACTAGCAAGTATATAATCTCTCAACATATGTATGCCCATTATGGATTGAAGCAGATTATTTTTAGCACCTGAGAGATACATAGACCATATAGGCGTGGAACGTTCACAGCTATTAAAATATACTTTGTGTTTTCTTATTTACATTTTCTAGATAGATTCGAACATGAATCGCCTTAAATGCCCACAATCAGTGGCAGCAAAACCAAAGACGTTTTAAATATTCAGATGCGTGTCGGCTGCATCACAATGCAATTTATAACGCATTTGCGTGAGGAGTCCCCATTTGAATTGGAGCTACTTTGTAACTGCAAAACGCATTCAATTAAGCGCCAACGAAGTCGACCGTGAAAAACAGAAGAATAGCAGAGGTATACTATGTATATGCAGATGTGCTGCAACAACTTCAGGCATGGTCTGCACTCAATCGTGCACTGATGCAGGGTTAAACTAGCGGCTTAACATAACAAAAATTATTCGACAAAACGAGAGCAAGCGAGTGTACCTACCTAATATACCTAACATATATATGTACATAGCACGTAGCCTGAAGGGCAATGCTGTATTCCCGCCTCTTCTCGCATTCATGACAATTAAAATCCAATTAATTTTGAAATATATAATTGTCCGGAAGGAGTCTCCCCTTTACTAGTGACTTCCCGTCCAAGACGATTTCATTGCCAGACGTGGTAGTGTTGTAATCTTGATCTGCGGTTACCTTCAGTAGTGTGTCTGAGGTCGGGCCTAAGTTCGGAAAAATTCCCGATATATAGAGGAAGGGTTACAGGTTACACTCCTTGGATTAATTGTCTTGAACTAGACCGTCAATACCAACAAAAAAAAAACAAAAAAAAAATCGAGGGTATAAAAGTGAATTCGATAAGTTTTGATTGGCGAAACCATTGCCAGCAAAATATGTAAAGCAAACAAGCACCAAGCAAAACTTTATACTTAATAAATGTAAATCCGATTTTTAAATTAACTGCGCAAGTTGGCGCTCATATCTATTACATGCGCATAAACATAAATTTTATCGGTTGAGTAGCGCGGTGACTACGTATGTAAAGTACATGAAATTCGCTTCACGGTTGCTATTACCTGGCGGACGGACGGCGATGCCTTTTGCCTCTCTTAAAAGTGGCTTGTAGTATAGTGATAGAAGCCTGTCCGTCCGTCCATTAGCTAACAGGAAAAGTTGAGCAACTTACGATTTGATATAAACGCCTGCGCGCGCATAAATTGAGTTAGACCGTCCAATTATTGGCTGTTCTAGGCAATCTGCACGCAATTCTCATCTGCAATGTCACACAAATTTTAAATCCATGCACGAATCGATGTTCAAACGCATACCAAACGGCGCGACCGCTATTAAAGGCGCTCGTTTATCCTGTCAGGGCGGGCGCGTTTGCTTAGTCTTAACTTTAATGCAATATGTTTGGGCTTAGGCCCTAAGATTGTTGTGTGTGAAAAACCCGCACTTAGTAATAAATGCGTTGTCGTGCTAATTAAATTAAAATGCGATACGGCCTAGCCAATTTTTTTTATCTTTTTTTCGTTCTTAAGATTCTAATTTCGATTTAGATATTTTTATACGAGCACACACGATTAAATTTCATATGAGAGTCGACTGCTGAGAACAAGCACCAAGCAAATTCTTATTGCATTCCGAGAAAAATGTGAAACTCGTCATAAATTATTATGAGCGACTTTGGTAGGTACATACCTACGCGATCTTTGTTTTCTATAAACACTTGAATACGACCAGCATGCAACTGGACTGGCGGCAGCTATAAATTATTGTGGAATTGTTAAGTCAATTCGATGTGAATGTTTCACCTGCAACTGACTAAAGAGGTGCGTGTTAATGAAGGTGTTACCGTGAAAGACCTTACCCACCGCACGGAATTAATTAAATTGTTATCGAAAATTTTTAATCTATTCATTAAGCCTCTTTTAATTAAAGATAAGATGTTTACTAGTATTCTGTAATTTGCATAATTGCATAATTTTATAAAATCGGACTAAAGAGAAAGGTGGAAATAAGATTTTCCGAAGGGATGATAAAGTCAGGATGTTAAATTACAGGATCTGGGGTATATCATTCAAGATATACGGTGCTTGGGTGGCAGTAACTAGGCGGTCCCACAGTAGTTAATAGGGTTGCTGTGAGTACCCAATAAGAGAGTTCGAAGGAAATAGTCCGAAGCAAAGGTGACACAATATACATGAAAGTTTGCCTGGCTGAAATCTGCTTGGTTGAAATCTGCCTGGCTGAAATCTGCCTGGCTGAAATCTGCCTGGCTGAAATCTGCCTGGCTGAAATCTGCCTGGCTGAAATCTGCCTGGCTGAAATCTGCCTGGCTGAAATCTGCCTGGCTGAAATCTGCCTGGCTGAAATCTGCCTGGCTGAAATCTGCCTGGCTGAAATCTGCCTGGCTGAAATCTGCCTGGCTGAAATCTGCCTGGCTGAAATCTGCCTGGCTGAAATCTGCCTGGCTGAAATCTGCCTGGCTGAAATCTGCCTGGCTGAAATCTGCCTGGCTGAAATCTGCCTGGCTGAAATCTGCCTGGCTGAAATCTGCCTGGCTGAAATTTTCCTGGCTGAAATCTGCCTGGCTGAAGCTGCCTGGCTGAAATCTGCCTGGCTGAAATCTGCCTGGCTGAAATCTGCCTGGCTGAAATCTGCCTGGCTGAAATCTGCCTGGCTAAAATCTGCCTGGCTGAAATCTGCATGGCTGAAATCTGCCTGGCTGTAGTCGCTGAAGTTTGCCTGGCTGAGGTTTGCCTGATTGAAATCTTCTGAAATCCGCCTGGCTGATATCTGCTGACATCTCCAACTCAATACATCAACACATATGTTTATTGTCCTATTCAATATTGATGTATCTTAATTTGACCCTGAAAAGCAAAACTATTTTAATTCAATTTAATCTCATTCAAATTCACTCCTTCACATTATAATAAAATGCAATTCAGCATAAATTGCATTTTGTTATCGGACACACATTCCATTACCATGGTGTGCCTACTAACCTACATACATACAGTGTCTTATTCCTCTTCACATGTACACGATACATACACATAACAACTTAAATCCTCCAATTTGCTTGAACATACATCCAATTATCCTTGCCGTCTTAAAATTAATACTTTAAAACGACGATAACAGGCATATCAGATTACAGTTTCTTGATGCAATTATACTGCATCGAAGCTTTTCGCATTTTCTCAAATACGCTTTTGATACGGTCATGAGAATTCTATAAAAAAGTAAACAGCTTTTTAAAGTATAGTGGGTATCGGGAAGTTTGATTTTGGACTATGGTGTTAAGGTCGATGCACACTTACGGGCACAGCAAGAACGGGCACAGGCAGGCAAAATATTTTTCTATTAACACAAGTTTGCTAATAATTCAAATCAACCGGCACCGGCAGATACCGGCACGAAACGGAAACTATATTGCCGGTCGCTATCGGTAGCTAAAAAAAAGGGGAGTTGCAAAGTTAAACATGGAATCACTTTTCTATAGTTGTTTTATTTTTCCTTAAGAATCGAGTTTAAGGAATATTTGAAATGAAGCAGTCCATACTACACATGTTAGTAATTTTAATGTACAAAAAGTCTCGCACACAACACTTTGAATTAAAAAAAGAAAAAGAAAAAACAATTATTCAAGAAAATCTTATTGAGCTAGTTCGGGAGAATTCTGTACTTTTTGATATGGCTAATAAAAAGTATAGTGATATCAATTTTAAAGACAAAATATGGTGTGAAATTGCTGAAAAATTAAAGGAAACAGGTAAATAATATCACATTTATTTTATTGTTTTAATTCCCATTTAATTTTTCCATTTGGAGAAGATAAATATTGTTTGTATGCATCTCTTAAATTAAATGCTGCGAGAAATCCATTACCTCCTTAGTAGGAAGGAACGATTTTTTAGTTGTGTTCTATCTCAATTTGCTGTGTTGTTGCTCTCTATGGGGTTGTTACTATTCGCTCGATTTAAAATTATATTATCAACGTACTCAGGCTGCGATTTTATTCGTCTATTGAACTTTTGATACTTTTCACCCAAAATTCAAAACGTATTTTCAACAGTTCGACGTGCACGTGACAAGCGTTCATTAAAATGCTGTTTTGAAGCATCTTCTTGCATTTTCGCCCCAGAATATGGTCGGAGGAACTGCAACTATTACGTGAAAAGATTTAACGTTGGTGCTTGGTAGCAGCTCTTCTTCCGGAATCTATAATTTTTCCTTTCCAATGAATTTCCAAAATCCTAGGTTGCAAATATTCCTCCGTCACTATTTTTCCCATAAGCACATTTAATGTATATATAATAAAATTATATTTCGTATCAACCAATGCCAAAAGAACAACAAAAAATGTCTTTTTATAATTATAAAAAATTGATCCGGTATCAGCAGGTGCTATAATGATCACAGAGAACCGATGCAATTTGAAAAATCCCATATTTCCCAAAATTCTTTTGCTATTGGTGCCATCGTGTTTTTTTTGTTGGTGTGAGCATAACAATAGGCATCAACCCTTCAGCTATTGCTTTACATACGTCTTTACTATTAAAGAAACTGTTGAGTGATCCAGACGATAACTGAAAACAATCGTTTGAAAAGAATCTGCCGTCATTAAAAATCTGTAAAGTGAAAATTACGACTATTAATTCATGTATATATTAGTCAAACGCAGGATAGAATTTCATATATTTAATGTAAATTTTATTTTATGTTCTAACTTCTGATTGTACAAGGGTATGGGCCAACTTTCGTGATTCCTATAGGATAGCTATAAAAAAGAAAAGAGAAGCCAAAAGTGGACAGGCTGCCACCAACTTAAAAAAATGGAAATAAGAATAAGAAATGTCTTTTTTGGAGCCGCACTTGGCGGAAAGGTCATCCAGAATATCTTTAAATGTAGATCTAACCGAAGAATTGACACAGAATAGAATAGAATACAAATCGCAAATTGAAGACAATATAGAAGAAAACCTCATTTCAGATGGTAATTATGGGCTTAGTTGCTCTCCTAAAACAAATTTGTTACCACCTAAATTTTCAAAAAAAAAAAAAAAACAAAAACAAAACAAAAAAAAAACTAAGACTATTGAAACTGCTTCATCTACCTTTCAACCAACATCAACATCACAAACATCACAAAGCTATACATCAAATCTTTTGGAATATCATAGTGGATCCACACCTATACATGTTCAGAGCGATGAAATTATTGCTACATATTTGAGTGATTCATTTGGATCCCGCAGTTCCACTTGCTGAGACATTATTAAAGGGTTTTCGTCAACAAATACACAGAAGGACATAAAATTGTGTTCTTCCAATAACTTTTAATAAATATTATTGAGTTTATTTTTGTGAACTTAATGAATTTCTTTATTCATTTTATAAATAATTCATGAAAATACAAACTACTTACCATGGACATACAGTTAGTTTTTCTTTTGAAGGAATTGCTTCTCTGAATTCCGTGTTTTCCTTCTGGATTTTTCGGCGAATTTCATTATGTCACCAGTCAAATTGGGCAATACTCATACGGAAATATAAATAAAACTCTAACTCATTATAGAGTAAAAAAAAACTCTCCCTCATATTTCCTCTTCAAGAGTTGTGGGTGAGTCCAATACTCTCGGTCCTCTTCTTTTTTTCTTCATCCAATAGGGTTGCTATTAACTTTAGCTCGTTTTTATTAAATTTAAGCAGCTTAGAACTGTCTTGTTCAAAATCTATTTATGAAGTGAAAGATTCCTCAAAACCTTTTGTTTCTTAAAAAAAACTTTTTATTAGCCTCCCAAATATAATAATTGTAACTTACTTGCTAAGTACTCCTAAGCTCTTATAATCCGACAGAGATTTTTATGCTTTGTACCATAATTTCTACCAATCCTACTTAATTAAAACATGTTTATGGCTATTAACCGAAAGTTTCCTTTTCGTTTTATGCCGTTATATTTGCATGCCGGTCGATGCCTTCATGTACAGGCTCGTGCTGTGCCGGTAAGTGTTCAGCGACCTTAAGAAAGTTTGTCTTTTAATAGAGTAACTCCACTTCTGGCCACCCTCATTTACTACCATATTTGCGAATTTAAAAATTTCGACCTACTGTTCATTGTAGAAGATATCAGAAAGTTTCTTGTCGATGCGTTAATTTATTGTTGTTCTTACATTTTTGTTTTTTTTGAAAAACGAAAAGAGCTGCACTGGTCTAAGAAACCGTTTGACGCTTAATTGACGTAAACTATCCATGCTGGACAGTGCCGGATCTAGAAAAGTTGTGAATGGGGGCAAATACGTTAATTACCGCCCCCCCCCCTAACATCGATCTTTATTTGGGGCAAATTTTATTACAGTTCAAGGGTATACTAGGCATCATATGTAGGTATATGATAGATGATCTATTTATACTGCATACCATGGAACTAGAACCAAAATTGATTGTTAAATAAAAAGAATTTGAAACTCAAACAAAAATTAAGATCCATCTAAAATATCGATCGAATTTCAAATTGTTTTAAAATAAATTGCAATTTCAATATTGATATATTGATAATGCAATTATGTTAATTAAAATATAAAAGTTCAGAGACTACGATACTAAGAATTCAATTAGAGAGCTTACATTTGACTTATCACTTGATTTGTCATTTGACTTGAGTATGTTCCGCGCACGTACAAAACGCGAGTAAATATTGTGAAATTACTTGTCTATATGAAAAATAAAAACGAAATAGACACTTCAATTTGACAAGTGTCAAATATTAAATGTCAGAAAAAGTTGTAGCCAACATCGCGGTATTAAATTCGGTTCTAAAAGGTCCGTGTATTAAATGATTATGGTTTATGAGGTCTAATGTACTACATACTGAGTATACACCGAGCGTATACCGAGCTGTTTCTCAATATATAGAGACAGACTTGCGGTTCAGCGCAAAATGTAAATTGATATTGGAAGTCTGTCTCCGGTATTATTAAGACAAGAACAACAAATTAAAAATTCATATTATGTTAGAGATTAGTTTTTTATTTTTGCCGCTTTTCAATATAAATCTTCTCGGCTAAAACTACTATAATTTGAGACGGTTTCACAAAAACTCTTAGTAGGAATTCTGGCAAATTGCCGTTCAGGTTGAAAAGATTTATCCGATTTTTTACTCGGATTGAGAGGCCTTAACACCGGCTAAAATGGCTAAATTTAGCTCGCATAAAAATAACTTTCTGGTAACTCTGTGCTTGTGCCTACTGTCTTATATTCTGTGTACATTTGAGGTAGGATTGATCGATGATGCGGAACATAGGGTTGCCAGCCATATTTGTACAATTTTTAAATTCATTTCATATGATACAAAGGTACAATTTGAGAATTTAGCGGAATTTTTAGTTTAACTAGCTTACAGAGGCTTACAGACTTAAATTTAATAGACAGAAAACTGATTGGCTGTATAAGTATGAGCACAATTGAAAGTATGATATCAGTAAAGGAGCTTTCAGATTCCGGAAAGAAGACTGAAGTGTTAAGTATGGTCTGAAAAAATATTCCAATTCTTGTTCGTCGTATTGCCGCCCCCTTAAAACTAGCGCCCGGCCCAAGAACAATTTTTTTTATATAGTAGTAACCGCAAAGTTTCAATTACCCAATTATATAACTTGAGTTATATAGACTGGTACTCGAAACGTCTTCGTAACCACTATAAACCCCTTATAGAGCGTAAATGGAGGATTATATAAGGGTTACCGTGACTTGATTTAGGTAACGTTATATAACTAAAAGTTTTATAAAATGAGTAACAAAAATATTCTGGTCACCTTAATATAACTTATTATATAACCCCCATATAGCCCATGGTGCTCTCGAGTAATTAATTTGGTCATAGCCGTGGTTGCAGTAATGTTTCGGTTACCTTTATAAACTTTGTTTATAATGGTGATGGTAACGTTTCTACAACGCTTAAAATTTTCTCTAATGACATTACTTTAAGTGATTGAAATGTTAGGGAAATTATTTTTCGTTACCTTTATAAAATTATAATATGCAAATATTTACGAAACCTATCTTGACATACACTTTCGATTTTTTTTTTGTATTGTATTTTTATAATGTAATGGTTTAATATTTTTACATTTTAGAAGTAAAATTTTTCGGCATATATGTGGTGAAATTCAGCTGCAATTGAAATATTACTGTGAATATCATCGTAGATACTTCCAAAAAATACAGACCGTTCCAAAAATAAGCAATATTTAATAATTTTAATTAAATGGACAGATGAAAAAATGCCGGCTTGTACTTAAATGAACAAATTACCATTATAAAACTTCAAGTAGTTTTATATAAACTGAATGACCCTTATAAAACTTCTAGAAATATTATATATAAAGTAAAGGCACTACCATGCTTCGAAAATGGTCTTTATATACCCTTTAGTTATAATATGTAACCTTTGGTAATGTTATATATCTTAATTATAGTCACAAAAAACAGACGTTAGTGTTCCTATATACTCTTTGGTTATATTATGTTATATAAATAAAAACAGTTTTATAATGGCTCCATTCGACACTAAAAGTAATTTGTTTTTATAACGATCACCGTAGTTACTAAAGGGGCCACCACAAATTTTACGGTATTTTATAGTGGGTATATGTATTACCGAAAGTTCCCAATTTTTATTAAAGTCACCTAAATTATTGAAAGTTGTCGAGTTATATAAGGTAACCACGGATACAGCAATAAACACTTATTACCAATAAGTTTATAACGTGGTGATCAAAACAATTATAAAACTGTCTTATATACCTTCTAGTAATGGTTAATCTAAGTTATATAGACCGGTGATTGAAACATTTCCATCACCAACTTATAAAACCTTTAGTAACTTACTTCCACGATGACCATTAGTAACCTTAAAAAACTCCGTCACCAATTGGTAATATTATAAAACTCTTATATAACTACTGAAATTCTTATATAACCGAGTAACCATTATATACCCCTAATAAAACTACCCATCACCTTCAGTCACCAAAAATTGGAAAAATTGTTACTTGGAGGGGGGGTGGGGGCAAGTGCGATCGGATGCCACCCCATAGCTCCGGCCCTGATGCTTGACATTGCACAACGTAGTTTTACACAGGACTGATCCTTAAGCTGTGCCACCTGTAAGTCGCCCCCCCCCCCCCTCCCCTCCTCCAAAGGCACCCATATGTAGGGTCGCGAAAGATGTTGTGAATAATTACAATTAATTTCGAAAATCTCATTTTTTGATATGAAGCTACAGAAAATTTTCGTGAAAAAAACGCTGCTTAGCAGGAAAGAAGAGCTTTATGCTGTGAAAACTATACAGTACATACAAAGTGGAATAGCCCATAAGTTGGATTTGTTAACGGCAATAAAAGAGTTTGCTGAAATTAAAGTTCGAAAAGCACATTTGATTTAAGTTAGTAAATAAATTACTTAAAGTTTGCCATTACAAATCCACATAAATATTTTTTTAATTTTGCATATTAATTTAATGGAGGCGCTAAATTTACAGTCGGATAGAGCACCGATTTACTAAAGACTGGCTCTGGAATATCTACCAAATGCAAAATGAAATTTCTTAAGGTGTACGTTTGAAATGCATGTGTATAGAAATAATAGCGATAGAAAAAAGTGAATTCTTCATGCAGAGTACTACGAAACACTTGGATTTTTGCTTCTCTATACGTGGGTTTGCATCTGTGTGTCCGCACTATAAGCTGTAAACGCGACAACCTGCTATCCGAAATTTATATACACTAATTGTAGAAAAAAAGGACAAGTAGTTTGTCTATAATACCATAAAACAAAAATTTTATTTGTGTCATATACTTGGACACCCCTTGAGAAAATGTTGAGCTAAAGAGAGTTAATATTTTGTACAAGGTATTCTCGTCCTTAATAATTGTAGAGCATTGTAAGCTTACACTAGATAACAAAATCTCTAAATTTTTTTTTATTTTTACATATTTTGGGTTTTTCCTCTTTGCAGTACATTTCGATATTTAAGAACCTACGAAATTGGATATAACAATTTCTACTTGCCGAGAAACCGCTTTAGAAAGACTCAGTTTTTTTTTCATTTGCTAAAATAAGTACCTCCCCTCCGCTACACATGATTACCCTCACCTTCATGTTCTCTTGTATCCTTGGGACAAATTATTTCTGTGAAATTTCATTACACTTGTTTAGAAACACTGGAACTTCCTAATATCATTATGCTATTAATGGCTGCATTTGGTACGGAGTACCTCATTAACGACTTTTTATTTTAAAAGTTGGTATCAAAAGGTACGACACTTGATTGACCTCACTCACCAGTAATAAATTGTATTGGGTGCTGGTTAGAAAAAGGCTGAATGTAGAAAATGGGCAGTGGTAAAAGAATGACGGCAGAAGAAATTGGAAAAATTAAAGCTCTAAAAGACGAAGGATATTCCAATAAGGAAATATCCAGAAAAATTAACAGAAGTGCTCGGGTGGTGAATAATTTTTTAAAGGATCCATTGAAATACGGTAAAAATCAAAACGGGGCGAACTAAGATGGCAACGACAGAACCAGAGAGACCAAAGATTAAGAGAATATCTTCGAATTAGTCTTTACGTGCAAGTATTTTCATACAGTGCAACGATTATTGAAACACTCAGCGTCGTCGTCTCAAAAAGAAGCCAGTACTGACCAAAAGGCATAAGGAAAGTAGATTTGCATTTCCTCGGAATCACATGGCATGGAGGAACGAGTGGAAACAGGTCATAGTTTCTGATGAAAAGCGCTCAATCTAACGTAGGACGTCTGACGTAGGACTGCTGCCTGTGCCTTCATGCAACGGGGTCTCAATATTGTTGAGAACTGACGCACCCGTCATGATATGACAGTAAACTCAACAAAGACCAGCTTGGTGCTCTTCTCTAGAAGACGTAAGATTGGGTACTTTGTACTTCCAAAGCTTTTTGGACACAATCTGCAACTCTCTCCTCATGTCAAGTACCTTCCACGACTCGAAGTCGACATGGGGATTGCACGTAGAGGAAAAGTTAATGCGACTATAAAGGTCTTCGCTCAAAGCTGGAGAATCTTTGGCTGTACATGGGACATGAGACCGAGGGTTGTGCACTGGATGTACACCTCGATCATTAAATACATGCTTACATATGCTTCCTGTGTATGGTGGCCGAGGACGCTTGTGAGGACTGCGATCCGGAAGCTGGCGGGCCGGAAAAGGCTTACCTGCTTGTGGATTACGGGCTCCATGCGATTTACGGCTACTGCTGCCCGTGAGGTTTTACTTAATGTGCCAGCCCTGGATCTTGTCATTCAGGCAGATGCCAAAAGGGATGTATGCGGATTGCGCTCATAGGGATGTTGGGAGGGCGGCTGGACTGGCTCTTCTCATTGCTCTCTGCGTATTGGTTGGATAACTCTCTGGCCAGTATGCCACATGATGCGATAGTACTTGAGCTTCGTTTCTCTGTGAGCATTCCTGTAAAGGAATCTTGGACTGAAGAAGTGCCTTATCGAGCCTTCCCCGGTCCGACGGCTCTCTCTCACTATTGAGGGAGCTGGGGCGGGTGTCTACTTTCCTGAGCCTGATATAGGGATGGAGTACTCACTTGTAGACACACCACTGTCTCCAGGCTGAAGTCTTGGCCATATCAATGGCAGCGAAGTTAGCCATTGATATGCAAATCAAGGGAAGGACAATGTTATCCTTTCGGATAGTCAGGCAGCCTTGATGGATCTGAGTGGCTCTCGGATAACATCTAAGTTACTGGGGCATTGCAGGTCGTGTGATGCGCTTTATTAAGAGGACATGAAGATTTTGGTGAATGGCCATCTATCAGGACAGCACAATGGGCATCTATGGCCTCCGTGCTTGGGAGAGGGTCCCCTTTTCTCCTGTATTTAAAAAAAATGTAGGACCAGATGGATACACATTCTAATACCGTGATCTGAGAAAAGAAGAAAAGTTTTTATCCCGGCTTCATCGAAGGGAAGGTGGCGTAATGATTTGGGAGCCATTTCCTACAATAGACCAGTTACCCGCGTTTTTATTAGTGGCTGACAAACGGCTAATGACTATAAAGCCCTTCTCACTAACGCAAAAATTAAAATAGTAGAAAACGTGGACGGTCGGAATTGGATATTTCAACACAACCACGCAGCCATCCACACAACCAGGGTGGTTAATCGTGAACAGTGGTTCACGGCTGAAAACATATGGGTCCTGGATTGACCATCAATATCTCCCTAGATCAATATTATAGAGAATATATAGGGATGGCTTACTAGGAAAGGCTATGGGTCTGTGTGTCAACTTGATAGCATAGCAACCTTAAAAACAGCAATAATTTCAGTTTGGAATGAAATACCCATCGAAATTATACATGATTTGTATATCTCCTTACCAAAAAGAATATTTTATCATATAAATAATAACGGTGGCAACACTCATTATTAAATAAATCCTTAAAAACTTGATTTCAGTTGTTCTTTACAATAACGATAATTTCCCTACTAGACTCCTGAAACTTTTGTATTAAAAACAATTTTTTTCTCTCTAACGTCAATCAAGTGGCGTACCATTTTTTGCTAACATTTCAGATTAAAAGTTGTGAAAAATGTACTCCACACCAAATAAAGTGAATAATAGCATAATTATATCAGGGATTTCCAATGTTTCTAAGCAAGTGCTATGAAAATTCACAGAAGTTATTTGTCATAATTATTCATGAGAAAATGAGGGTGAGGTATCTCTGGTTGGTCTAATAATGTGATTCTTAATCCTAGGAGGTCCCAATATTTCCTGGGTTCTCGGGAGTTCCTTAATTTTCTTAGTAGATATTTCGTTCTAACTTATCTAAATTGTTATTTTACCTGTATTTTACCGTAGGTATCTACTCAAAAATATTGTAAATTTTGTACTGTTCTAAATTGGCATAGAAGAAATTCCCATTGAATTGAATTTTATAATATGATGGATGACTATATCCATGCATATTTTGAAATTTTTTAACAGTAGGAGAAGATGCTGTACCTTGGAGATGTGTGTACCTTGGTCATTTCATTTTCCACGTGGTCTGTAGGTAGCACCTACATAAACGCACTTTTATCTGATTTTACTAATCAACAGATGACACTTAAATTATTCTGGGAATTAATTTGTCGGACAAATTTGCAGTTATTGCTCTTTATAGGAAAGTGGTGAAAAAAGTTAATATATTCCAGTGATAAAGAATTGAAAGTGTTCTATTCTTCCTACATCTTTGGATTCCAGCTCAGGCAAAACTTGATTATATTTGGTGTTATAAATTATTATAAGGAGGGTATTAATTAAAATGCATAGTACACTAACACAAATTTATTCTTTCTGGTATTGTTTTATGTTTTATATGAGATATTTATATGTGATGCATGTTCGCTATTACGATCCGCTCACTCGTTATGCTCCTATTGTAAGACAAATGAAACGGATATTTGAGAAATAAATCTCAGTGGGCGATCTTACACACAAGCACACTAGTTACCACGAAAACTAGCGCCCATGAATACGCTTATTTCGGTACAAGCCATGAAGTTGCCGAAGTCACCGACACATTAAAAGGGCTTAACGTCCCGGGCAGGGGCGGATCCAGGATTCTTGTTTGGAGGGGGCGCAACTATGGTTTAAAAACGGTATAAACTGGAAACAGATCAAAAGTTCGAAGACGATCACCACCACTGGCAAGTATCAAATGAACAAAATATATCATTTAGATAGAAGATTCGGGTCGAACAGATAAGCTACCACTCTCAACGAAGAAAGTTACTCAACGTTCAACTTTAGCCATCTGCGAAAGTCCAATGAGGTGCTAAATTATATGTTTTGGTTTGTAAATGGTGGTAGTGTAACTCTTCCGAATCATCCATTTCGGTTAGTAAAACTAGCTAAATACCTTTTGTTCGAATTCACGAATTTATCATAAATTGGAACTTTGGAATTAAAGCGCTACTTACTTTACCTCTATTTAAAATACCAGTCACAGTACAGATGCAATGCAGATCTTGTAAGTATATAACATCATGGAAAAGTTAAGAGAATTTGACTAATAAGCCAAGTTCAGAAGATACCCTATGATGCAAAGCACAGCATGGTATGAAGGACGTAGGGAAAGGAGCGAAAGGCATCGACCATTGAGGCGGCGCTCAGTGAGTCGATGTGACAAGTAATTGCCAAATCGCCAATGAAGCCTCTAAAATCTATAACTCTGCGACCAGTTCCAACCCAGATAAGGGAATTGTATTGCATTCTAGGTCTGATGTAGGACGTGTGGAGGAGCACTCGAATCGATAGGCTGAAACAATTCTTACACTTTACTAGAAATCCAAGACATTTCGATGCTTCTTTGGCAACAGAAAAGAAGCGATCTGTCCAGCTTAACTTACAGGAAATATTAGTGTCAAGAATGTCTGTAAATCAGTGCTCCATCAAAAGAAATGAGACCGGAAGAGTTATGATTCTATTTTAAAGAGATGAGACAGCTTTGAGATTTAGATACCTTTAGTTCGACGCGTTTTGCTTTATCCCAATCGAAGATATTATCACGGTCGTGAATCAATCATTTAATCATGCAAACTCGATTGACAAATGTGACATTCCCTCTGTAGTCCCTCAAAGCAGTATACGAAATCAGGGGTACTGTAATAGACAAAACCATGGATAGGATTAAAAGTAAGGGAAAGCAGACCAATAAAGAAAATTAAACAGAGGGATGGGGAGAGCCCTGGGATCATCGGTATTTATAGGGTGAGGTTCTGGTGAAACGCCACGTAGTACAACCGGTATTCGGCGATCAGATAAAAACTACAAGTGCTCGATGCCAGGCCTTTGTAATATCTAGAACAATGCTTTTGGCTTCACCAAAGTCGTGGAGACTACGGTTCCAACGTTCCGAAAGAAAAGACTTAGAATGTCACTAAATTCTAATGTACATTCATCAACAACACTCAAAGCAAAACAGACGAACCAATAAATTTCTCTAAGATACTAATTGAGAGTTTCCAAATAAGCATTTATTCTTTGTTTTTACGTAATATTTGAGCTATTGTATTTTACGAAATAATAAAAAAAAATATTCCAATATAAATCGTTTGCTTTAAATATAATAACTCACTACACCCATATACAATGATTTGTTTACCGTTGTGTAGTTTCGCTAAATTTCTTCAATTGCGAGCTATAATTGTTTGTTGAAATGCTTTTTTGACCAACCGCTAATATTCTAACAAGCTGTCTTTACATCGTAGATTCGGGAAAGACCCTTTTGCACCTGTTTTTAATTAAAATAAACCTTCTATCGCCTTTATCCGAATAGCCTCTATCTTGCTTCAAACACCCCGAGAAAAGCCACGTTCGTGTACAGGATTTTTACAGATATCAGCATTTCCTGTTTTTTCTATAGGCTTCGCAGCCACGACATGAAGTGTTTAGTGACCTGTTTTGCGAATATTGTTATTCTTGGTTGAATAAAGAGTGTTATTCCATTTATCATTTCTTTTTAGTAAATTGCAAATGTCACCAAGGTACAATACTCCGCTGTCGATAGTACAGCAGCATGTTGTACCTTGGACGGAAATCAGGACCATCATATTTCCTTTCATATATCCTGAAATATAAATTTTTATTTCCATATTCGACTATAATTGGAAAGGATTAGACAATCTATAATTATCGGTTGCTTAAGATTTATTTCATTTGTTTTCTAATAAAAAAAAAAAAAAATAAAAGAAAGACTATTTCAAAAAAGGTACCAAAGTACAACACCTTTCCCTATATTTTATGTTTTCCTAACTTTCTTCAGCCCATTTTATGAATGAATTGCCCGGAAAGAGAAACCACTGGGCAGGATAATTTTGTTCAAAAAATTTCAATTCTTATAATTTCCGCCCCCACAAGGAAGCATTTATATCAAAACTTTCTGCCATTTGCAGAATTTCTAGGTAGACAGACGTCAGGATTAGTTGGCATTGCCAAATTAATTACAATCTGTAGCATGTATGGAGCTCTTAAAACTCCCGTCTGCTTACGTAATAACTGGAGTGATCATTGAGGTCATGGTAGAGTCATGAATCAAGCAATGTTCCTGATAATCTATCTCGACGTCTAATTTTTTTGTTTTGTTTATTTTATTACGTTTTCCTAAAAAAAACATGTTTTGCTTCTCAATACTTTGATTGTTGCTACTTACATGCGTTTTTGTAGACATCAAGCGTTTTTTTTGTTTATACTCTTCCTTATAGTTCCTACTAGCTGTCGATTTCAGTGTATACCACCGGCAAAGATTTGTCCTTAGACATCGCGAAACAAGAACAAAATTTCATCCGTATATATAGAGGAAGAAATACGATCTCCCAGAGCAATGGATGAGCCCTAGTCTAATCGTCGTTTTATATTTTTACCTTTATGAATTGCGAACCGCCTTATTTGTGTTACCGGGAATAACCGCGCTACCTCTCTGTTCTGTCAATAATCTTCAGCTGGTAGCAAGAAAACAAACCGAGAAACTTCCATCTTAACTATATACGAGTATACACAAGAACTATATACCTCCCCCTTCCGTCAGCCTAAGGTACACAATTACAACGCGGAATTAATCGAAAGACGCAAAAAATGAGCATATACAAACTCTAATTAGTGTCATTTAAATTTTTAAGTGATTTTTAATTGTATTAACGAGATGTCACGATGAATTGACGACATTCGCCATGCGCATTCCACTTATCGCGCCCGCTTCAATGCGGACCGCAACTCTACCCCTATGCGGCGGCACGTCGCATCGCTTGGTGTATCTTCCTGCCGAAGCTATGGTGGCTCTATTTGAGTTTGGATTTGGAGGGCTGCTGTGGTGGACGGAAGGCTTGGTTTCATTCGGCAAGATCTGGGATAGTGGCTGCGGTGGGACGATCGGCAACAAACAGTCACAGTGGGTGAACAGTGGCACAGGTAGATAATTACAATTGCAACCTCATAGACAACCAGGTGGATAAATGACTGCTAATCTTCTGGCGCTGTCTTTCTGTTCTTTACTTCTTTGTGAGCTGCGACCGCGACATTGTGCTTAATATGCGACTTGTTTTAAACTGAATCACATCTTATGGTGGATTGTACCCGAACCGATGTCTGTGTGGTATAGATTTACGTTTCCACGTTCTGTCAAAGTGCGTGAGGAAGAAAAAGGCCTCTTCTTGAGTCTCACCTTGGTTACGGACAATGGAGACATGGTGGATTTTTTGGATTAGGTTTTTTTTTCGCGAGAAGAAGTCGCGGTCGCATGTGGTCTTGAACCTCCCTCTCAAATCAAATTTCAGCCATAAACGATGCGAATGTTTAATTGGCCTGAATTCCGTCTCTTGGCACTCTTGTGTGTCTGGTGCGTTTGTTTTATTTTCGCGACTTTCAGTGTATTTTTGTGAATTAACCACTGATTTTACGTGAAATGTTAATTAGGTTTCATTATTCACGTGCATTTCCGTTTTTCAAGTTATAGTTGAAAATTTATTTTTGCTGTTGTGCAAATATTCTTGTTTTAGTTTCGCTTGTCAACTGGCGCGTGATCTTATTCAGAACTGCAGCACCTCCATCAGAGTAAATCCTTCCGCAATTCCCTCTTGACCTTCTGTTCGCATGGAAAAGCTTAATCAAATCCAAAGTTCTGACAAAGACCACCTTCTTCTCGCCCAGGCATCATGATTAGCTTCACTTGCTATATACGTCCTGTTCAAGGGAAGAATATGCACGGAAGGTTGCTATTTCACCACAAGCCATACCCTCGTACAATAGCGGACTGGTGCATATATATGTATGTATGAAAAACGACGATGCTGTCCTTATTGCGAGTGATTCAAGGAGACATCGGCCCACATGCTCTAGATGTAAAACCATCAAATTTTCTCATACTTCTGCAGATCTAATAAACGTCGGAGCGCATTATGGTATGAATACGAACTCGTCAAAGAGAGAAAGGAGCACAACGTAAAAAAGGAAAAAAAAAAACAGGAATCAGATCGTAAACGACTGCCAAGCACATGATCTCTGAAAGTCTCCTTTTCCGAGATTTGGAAAATCAAGGCACACATGGACGAACGCAAGTCATGCATTAAAACCGCATGCAAGTGGAAGGTCTTAGAGGATTTTAGGTGCACGGGTCGGGAGTGTAAGTAAATGTAATTCCATCTACCAACGGAATGATTGAAGGCAACTCCGTTCGGCTACCCAATTACTGCTACACCACCTTCAAGTCTCCCTATGGGTATTTGGGTTTTACCCATTCCACATGATGCTCTGTATCCAATCCAATTCAATTCAAATCGATGCTACTTTCTCTACCATAGTATGCGTAAAATCGCCGTATATATGCGCGCCGCTCTTACAAACTTCTTTTGGGGCTGTCCATGAAGGGCAACATACCAACCAACCAACCTACCTACCAACCTACCTACCTACCTAACTACGAAAGACGCAGCAAATTCATTCCATCAGGTTCTATCCCAGTGGCCCCAAATGGGGAGGGTATGGGTATTGTGAGAATGCAAGACATTTACCAAGCGAAGGGAATTCCTATAGCAGATTGGGATTTTCGGGACTTTAAAGTAGTCGGGGGCCTGGGAGAATTCTGCCGACCTAAACATGAAAATTCATCGAAATGCATCCTCTACCCTGAACACTTATTTTACAGAAACTGAACCTCTGTTGAGGGGCGACAAGCTACATAAATATATATATATATACACATATATACATACATATGTACAAACAACAAACATAAGCCGAACTTCACAAGTTTCGTTTTGTTCCGTGCCTATATGTAGCATTCGTAAACGTATCCTCCTCATAGCTTGCTAGTCCAAGAGGTTGAAAGGACGTCTACTATACTATCGTCCTGGTGGGACTCGGATTATTTCAAAATTTATGCCTTCGATGTTTTCTACCGTCATTGGATATGAACTTCAAGAGATGTTACCTCACCCTTTGCAAATGTTTATGCTCATCAAACCGGCATGGCAGTGCCAGCGATGAAGCCCATGTCGTTGATTATTTAAGAGCTTTTGTGCATCCTGACGATACTATTAAATATACATATATGTATATGTATGTATGGATAGATACACAGATACAAAGTTTCCTTGTACAGCATCATTCAAAATAAATACTGCACCCAAGATGCTTCGTATGAGCCAGTATATCCTGCGGAGCCTTGAATATTGTTGCCAAGAGAGAAAGTTTTTAGCAAGAGGCTGTAGGTGTGTAATTAGTATAGCATGATTAGAGTTTATATAGAAGGTCTGTACTTTTACCGTTATAATTAGATGAATTGAGTATTGACTGAATGTGTTAGGTATCTAATTCGATGTGATAGGTATCTAATTCCATAAGCATATAAAAAAGATAATTCCTATAAAACTTGAAATATCAATTGAGGAAGAATTTTCGATTATATAATCAAAATCGATGTAAAAGAAATCGATATTAACCATCGATAGATACTTTGTCTTTGGAAAGGTATGTGCATAAATAATATTCCCATGTCAATTAATTCATTTTGGCGTCAATATTATAGTAGTCATGGAGATACGGAATGTCCTTCCAAAATACATCAATTTAATTTAAAGACAAGTGAATAACAGCGGCATTGTGATGGCCAATATTAGGCTTGTTCACAAAATGCTAGAATTTACCTTGGAATAAAAAACGATTTAAATCGATTTTTAATCGAAAACTAAATTGGAATTTAAAAAAAGAAAAAATATTCTACAATACTGAATTAGAGAAAATCAGAGAAGTGACTTAGTTATATAACAATATTTTTTAATTCGACTATCTTAAAAAAAAAAATAACCCTTAAGAGAAGTCAGTACTCAACAAAAGTTTCAATTCAGATATCAGCAAATTCTGTAGGTAATAGAATTTACTATACGTAGGTTCGTGTCCTCTCTCTACTGAAAGTAAGAAAATTCACATAAAATTAGCCTAGACCACAGACCACATTAGAGACATCTAGCGTAAAAGACAGAAACCTAACATGCAACAAAACCATACAAAATTTTTTTCATTTTATTTTGCTAAACGACTTTGTATTTTTTCTCTTATGCCAACTAGCTATTAATTACTCGATGTACCTAACGTTGTAACATAGCGTAAGCTGAGGTTCTTTAATAAATGATGTTTCTATTCTATTCTATTTCTATTCTAAATGAATATTTGCGGTTCAAATAAAATGAAAATTTTTAACAAGAATTAACTCTCTTAAATTTATTTTGGACATAATTGATAAACATACTATTTTACTTTTCATTTTAACAACTTTCAATGAAATATTACAATTTGGCATCGATGAAATATTGGAAGAAAAAACAAGTACTATAAGAGTTAGATAATTAAAAAAAGCGCCACTAAAAATTAAAAAACTCGACGTTATTCACTAGATCTAGGCTTTATCATTCTAAAATAGTCACAATCCCAAGAAATGAGAATACCTATTAACAAAAATTTGATTTACCATTTGTTAACCATTTTTTTCCGAGCTAATATTTCCATTCCAAAACATTTTTTTTTTATTTTTCCCGACCTTATTTACTAGACCTTTTCGTTACTATATAGTTTAAGATATAAATCAATTATTCTGCTACAAATATGTCCTGGACACGAAAGTTCTGCACGGTTTTTGATCAATGATAAATAAAGGTAGAATTAAAGCTTTATTATAATTTATTTTCTTTTACAATAAAGCACAACGTACCTATATAAAAAAACTCAAGTTAATTTCTTTAATTAATAGCTTGCCGACTAATTTGTCGCATCTTTTTCTTGATGGAAGACATTAAATTCTGCACAAACCGATCCGCTAATTTTTTGTTTGCTATGGACCACAAACTGGTAAAATTTCGCAGTGAAGTTGCACTCCTTCCGTCTTTTCGTAAAATACTTTTCACTAGAGCCCAGTATCGCTCTATTGGCCTGAGCCCCGGAACGTCGGCTGGGTTCATCTCTTTTCGCATAAAATTAATGTTTTCTTCCTTAAGCCAATCATGCGTCTTTTTTTGTGTAGTGGGATGTTGTTAAAACAGTCGAAAAGAAAATATTGCCGTCATGAAGTTTAATAAAAGGCAGCTATCCCTTTTTCAGACACTCCTGAATATAAATATCAGCGATAATGGTCCCTTCTGTGAAAAAGGGATTGCTTCTCATCTGGCAGATAGCTTGCCACATCATAACCTTTTTACCAAATTTGTCTACCTGCATGTGTTTATCGACATCAGAAACATCCCTTTTGTCCAGGTAGTGTACTCATGCCGAAAAATTGTAAATCTAAAATGTAAAAATATTAAACCCTTACATTATAAAACTGCAATACAAAAAAATATCGAAATTCTATGTCAAGATAGGTTTCGTAAATATTTGCACTAAAAGTAATCAGTCTGAGAAAATTCCAAGCGTTGTGGAAACGTTACCATCCCCATTATAAACAAAGTTTATAAAGGTAACCGAAACATTACTGCAACCACGGCTATGACCAAATTAATTACTCGAGAGCACCATGGGTTATATGGGGGTTATATAATAAGTTATATTAAGGTGACCAGAATATTTTTGTTACTCATTTTATAAAACTTTTAGTTATATAACGTTACCTAAATCAAGTCACGGTAACCCTTATATAATCTTCCATTTACGCTCTATAAGGGGTTTATAGTGGTTACAAACAGGTTTCGAGTACTAGTCTATATAACTCAAGTTATATAATTTGGTAATCGAAACCTCACCGCTCCTACTATATATAAAAAATTGTTTCTTGGGCTGAAATTATATTTAAAATATCTTTCGTCATCCATTACAATGCATCGCAAATTTTTTTATATAACTTTCTTGACCTTCTAATAGCCTCTTGTTTTTGCTTGACGGTTCGTTTTGTCTTTATACTATTCCTTTTTTTTTTTATTAATTAAAGAATGACTCACACCGAACTTTTTTGCCAAGTCACGAATTGACATCGATCTGTTCCTTTGAATCAAGCCAACTATCTTTTTTTTTAAATTTGCATCACTTCCACCTTTTGGCCTTCCGCTTCTGGGATTGTCTTTCACTATAAACCCTTCATTGAACTTATCTATAGACGATTAAATGTCCATCGCGAACATTTCACTTTTGTTGCAATCCCGGAATATGACAAACATTTATTTTTCGAAAAATTTGCAAAATTTCTTTGCGCACGTCTTCCCTTTTCGAATACATGACGTTAAGGAAACTTATTTCATAATTGCTTCAATAAACCACATGAGTCAATAAAAAAACCCAGTGCATAGTAAGGGTTGCATAACTATAACTATAACTAGCAGGTAAAACATGTACAAAATTTTCATGTCCGGGCGCTAGTTTGCCAGAATTTGAAAAATGTACGAAATGTGCAAATCTTAGTACTGATTCCTCTTTTAAATTTTAAAAATTTAAGGAAACCGAAAATTCAGATTCTGGAAAGGTACCAAACCAAACCGGTACATCGACTGATTGGGGTTAGGCCACAATCCTTAAAAAAATCTATAAAGCAAAATTTCTCAAGCAACAAAAGCACTAACAGACAAATTCCATAAAAAAACAAAATCCTTAAAAAACAAAATCACTAAAAATCACTAATTTAAAAAACTCGTCTCACTTAAATGAGACATAAAATCATATGGGGT
This sequence comes from Dioctria linearis, assembly GCA_963930735.1. Lineage (NCBI taxonomy): Eukaryota > Metazoa > Arthropoda > Insecta > Diptera > Asilidae > Dioctria > Dioctria linearis. The sequence continues at coordinate 36,952,401 of OZ005742.1, read as the reverse complement.
TAAGACATGGAATGAACTCAAAAACTCCATATTCAAGTATACTTACATATTGTAAAAGTTCAAAATCCAAACATTTTCATTACAGCAAATCAATTGGCCTTCTAGGAAAGTTCTAATAATAGTTTCAATTCAATTCAATTCACTTTATTCTAAGGATAACGCACAACAAGATATGTACATATAACCTTATCAATATGTACATCTAAACATTGTTATCTGGAAATGCTACTAAGAAGAAGAAGAAGAAGAGAAAAAAAAATAAAACAGTAAGATAAAATAAAAGAAAAATAGAGAAAAATTAAATTTGAAATGATAATATAAAAAATATTGAAAACTTCAAAACTAAGAAATGGATGGATACATTATGTAAATAAAATGAAATATTAATACTAGCCTATATATACAAACCTAAATAGACTACAGATTTCTCAAGCTCAGCGAACGTCCAATAATTGTTGAAAAAAAGCCTCTTAAGTCCCGTGTGTTGTAAGTCCAGTATAGGTACTCCACAAGGTGGAGTACTCGCACTCCGACTATGGTTATTGGTGGTTAATGGGATTCTCATCTCTTTACAAAGGGAGGGTATAAGAGCGGTAGAATATGCTGATGATATAGTCATTCTGGTATCGGGAAAATGTTTACCGACGAACAGTGAGATAGTGGTCACAGCAGTATAATGAAGTTTTGTCCTGAAGACTGTATACGGGGAGCTACGGACTACATTGTTCCAAGGCTAGTTAGTTTTCGGGAAAGCGTTCTCAACTAGCATTCCTAGTAGAGAGGAGTGGAAGCGTAATCGCGAAGCAATTGACTCTGATATCTGTGCCTTTAGGACGGTTAAAAATAGGATGTGGGAGTGGCAGTTTTGGTATACTCAGCGCTCCCTGGAATACGAGAATCGTACTGCCTACCAGACCACTGTAGTGTGTCCCAGTTGGAGGTCCTGGCCATTTGCAAAGCAGTAAGGTTGCTGCAAACAACTCACGTTGTACCCAGCGATCGGTTCATCAGAATTTGTATTGACAGCCAAGCTGCAATCAAAGCTCTGGACTCGATCACCATTAGATCGCTCCTAGTGCAACGGTGTCGCTGTGAGCTCGGGAAACTTAGCGCTGAGCACAGAGTTACTCTCTGTTGGGTACCTGGCTACAGTGACATACCTGGAAACGAAGCAGCGGATGCTCTGGCTAGAAAGGGTTCAGCTATGAATATATGTCTAGCAGAGGATCCCGTAGATCGGCCCCTAAAATTAGTGAGGTGGATTCTAGACGTACAGGCCTGGAAGTTGGCTAATCGCAGGTGGGGAGAACTGACCACATGTGCGATTTCTAGACAGATGTGGCCCGACGTTTATCCTAAGAGAACTGAATCTCTGCTGAAGAGGAGCCGAAATGATGTGCGTAATCTTATCGCAGTTATTATAGTGCACTGCTTCTTTGGTAGGCATGCAGAGCGTATGCTAGCCCCATACAACGACTTCTGCAGAGGCTGTATGGATGTGGAGGAGGTTGGTAGCGTTCAGCACCTGCTGTGTGAATACCCTAGCCTTACCGTGCGTAGGAAGAATGCGCTCGGCAGATACTTCTTCGGCGAATTGGGGGAGCTAGCAGACAGGGAGTTGGGGGACCTGGTAAGGTTCATTAATTCCTGTTGCCAGTCTAACCTAGATCCGATTTAAAAGAAATTTTTAAGTTGAATTGAACAAAAATATTAAAGGGAAAGTCACATAAACAGTTATGAGTACGAAATCCATAAAATTTATTCAATGATTTAGGAAGCTGCAGTACCCACAATTTTCTTTATAAAGTAAAAATATAATTATTTTTGAAAGCTGCTTCTGTATATGTTGAACTGTTATGAAAAGCAAAAACAGATCTTATGTCGTCATATGCTTTCAATGACAAATATTTAAGAATGTGATGTTTTTATAGTTTTTGAAGTTTTGCTTGAGATTAAAAATGAGTTCTTCCAGATCCATCCAAGTTAAATATATGAAATTGTTCGCAGATTATCCCTCTTTCGGAAACCAGCAAAAGTTTTTCCATATTTTTCCCCTTTTTCATAAAAACGATGTTCAGGTCAATTGGATACATTTACCTAGAGTTAGGTTATCAACAAATTAATGCAGAAGAAAATCTGATATCAAGTGAAGGTGGAGTCTTAATGTTTTATTCCTTCATGCTCCGTACAAAAGGACTTGTTACCTGAGAGAATGTTTCCCAGATTTCTTCCTTTGTTATTATTATAATCCACAACATGTTTCTGTGTTTGATGATCATTTAGGCATTTTACAAGAAATGATAAATTTACATTTATACACTTTTCTTGTCAAGAATATTGAACTCTATCTTTAGTTTACTGATTTTTCTCTAAAATTAGTTTTCCATAAATACCGTTTGTTATAAAAAGTTATAAGTACGTTTTGAGCTATTGATCGAAGTATTCGTTGAAAGAAAATTAAGTACTGTGAAAAATTTAAGAAGTGTGTTAATTCTAAATTTATAAATTTAGTTCTAATGACCAACTTTATTGTTAAAGACAAGTACAGTGAGAAAAACTGTGCATAATTTATATTATCGAAATATAACATTTGAATAAATTCATTCGTGATTCGTGAGGGACAAAAGGATCTTGAGCCGGAAATTTAAATCAAATTTAGTTCTTTCATCAAAAGCAATATCATTATGTATTGGAGCGGTTAGTGCGGAATCACGAAAAGTGGGTGCATTCCTATTTTAAGGTACCCAACAATATTGTGCAATTCATGCCACCAAAATCTTCTACGCGAGCAGCAGCAGCAGGACGACCTTCAAAAACCTTTTAAAGATAAGTCTGAGAAAAGTAAGCAAAAAGAAGGTTGCTAGCAGTTCATAAAGCTGCAAAAATAAAACATTTGTAGGTACGACATATCTGCAGTAATCTAATATATGGTTTATTCCCACGATATGCCGTCTACTGTAATAAGCTTGATAAGGAAAAATAATCTTGATCCTGATATTGGATTACTCTCTCCCGAAAGGACAATATTTGAATATATCAGAATTCTCAAAAGCTTCCAACTATGATATATTCCCATGTTATTAATATATTCGCGAAAGCTATTTGCAGACCAGAAGGGGAAATTTTTAAATCATACCAGCTAAAAATATCTTGGCTTATCAAAATGAAATATCTGATCCAGTTCACGAAAGCAACAAAGAGGTAAAACTGAGTTTAGTTTGTTTATGAGGAATGAACGGTACTTCGGAATTTTCCAACTATAGTCAAAAGTGGACAAATGATGGTCATGAAGGTGACGTTTCCAGTTAATTTATAACAACGCTAAATCCTTTACAAAATTATGATAAAAGTGATGCAAATCGTATTATTTGTAATACTAAAACTCCATAGTGTATTCGCTTCTGTAGACCTTTGTGACCTTTTTCAAAATGAAACCATCCCATCTGTAAAAACTGAGAAAAAGACATTTGACGACCAGATTGGAAATTAGAAGCTCGCAATAAATATTATAAAAATAATTGAATTGACCACGCCAGGATATATAATCGGATTGTGAATTTCCAGGATGTGTTTCATCCAGCCATGAATTCCTCAAATCCAATAATTTCTTCTTTAGGATTCAAGGTGAGATGGCCAAGGCGAGAGAGAGAAAAAAAGCTCTACCGGATGAAGTTTTGCAATTTTTAAGCAATCAGAATGCTTCAGTTTTAGAAGAAGATGACGACAACTCCGATGATACCCCGTATTTTCAATATACTGTAAAAAAAAACGAATTGGGCAACAAAATATCTGTCGAAATTTTTCTCTTACTGTCAATACTTACTAAGTGTGTAAAATTTCATTTCAATCCATGCATAAGGTAATAAAATGCACTTTTTGGCTCCAATGAATCACTGTGCGGTAGTAAGGAATCAAAATATCCACGGGTCTGGTGGAACCACTGGCATATAATAAGAATGGACAGAGCCATCCTATCTAATTCCTATAGTCAAAAATGGCACAAATTTTTGCTTCAAGCTCAAAATATACGTTGAAGTGTAACCAATTTTGGAAACAGTATGGAATGTATTGGAATTGACACAAAAATTCAGAAAGTACATGTGGTGAGAGCCAAAGGCGACAAAGTCTACAATACACTTTTCTCAACACGTTTTTTACGTAATCACAGCAGCTCATCCGGGAGTTATAATACCAAGATTTCTTTCATGCTCTAAGTCAGGTATTGTCAAGAACAATAGGACAAATTTGAAGGATCCAAACCTCTTCGGTGTATCAGCGTATACTTAATTATGCCTTTTAGCATGCAAGATCTTTATTGTATTGTTGACCATTCATCTATCTGCTCAATGTCTCTATTGACTTTGAAAATGCAATCTTCAGAGAAGCCAATAGGACAGCTATTAAAAATCTTCACCTCATCCGCATATAGCAGCGGTACTAGAATAGAGCCTTGGGGGATTTTACACGTCAAATTTATTGCATTAGAAAGGCAATTATTAATTTTCACTAACTGTGTTCGTCTAGATAAAAAGCTGTTAATAATTGAAAGTGTGGATGAGGTCAAGACATTGTCAAAACCCATTGAAAAGTCCAATAGTACTGTGCGAGGAAATTTAGATATCTTGTAACTCAATGATTTAGGGGAATAACGTTAGCTAGGCAGAGCTGCCAGTATTATGTTAGCATAAACCAACAGTATACACAAATTTCTCTGATTACTAATACAGTTTGACTACTGTACATGTTCGTATGCCATGAAAAAATGCGGGAAATTTAAAATAGACGTAGGCTTCAAAGACTGTCACTATACAATGGCAATGACGTTTTTTATATGTTACTCTGTACAAAAATTTATTGCCAGCCAAAATCTAACAGTTAAACTAACTTATAATCAATAGGTTGCTTTACTAGCTGAAAAATCGGTCATCAGTTGTTCTACTATTGTAGGAGCTAGTGGACCCCATGTACCACGAGGCCCTGGGGCCGGGCCCAACGGGTCCAAGCATAAAGATGGCACTGACAATAATCCTACTATTTTATTCATTTTTCAACTAATTTCTAATCAGGATATTTTAGGCTACAGGATCCTTGATTTTGCACGTAGCACGACTTCGAATAAATTTCACAAAACAAAAAAAACTACTGCTCTTCCTAGGAAAAGTAGGATTCTTGAAAGAAATATAGTGGTGCACAATTAGCCAATGAATGTCTGCAGTACAAAGGCGACGACTCGCTCCGCTTAAGCGCCCTATCTAATCTAACATAAGAATAAATTTTGACTAATTTATTTGCGAACTTTACATTTTTATAATATGATTATGATACCAAAAATACTAAAATTTTAGGCATTTGCTCTTAAAATTGAGATTCGTAAAAACATAAAATAAAACAAAATTCCAATCATTTTTTCACAACACTTTTCCGAAATGTTTGCATTTCATTGTAGGAAATTATTTTCCACTTGAGTACTTCACAATATTGCAAGGTGAAGTGCATTTCAATTAGATAGGTACCTAGTAATAAAAAAAAAGAAAAGAAAAAAAAACTGTGGTTAGCGCGCTAGATGGACCCTCCCGCAGGAACGAGAGAACCATCCAACTCAGTATCTACAAGGAAAAACAGAAAATCGGTGCAGCAAAGATATTTCTAGTAGAGGGGCTGAACTTTACAAAGTTGTAAATTTGTACCTACTTTTCGTGCAATTAACAGCAGAGGAAAGAAAGAAAAATGAAATGCATAGCAATGTTCAGACAAGAGACCGTTTAAGGCGTTTAATTGACCGAAATTAATTTGATAAGCGGTAAGATATGCGGCACGGTATACATAGATAGATATCCATGAAGGCAGTTTCACATACTTTAAAATTTTCCCTCGTCTCATGCAAAGGCTCCTAAAGAATTTCATAAATCTTTCAGAATATTTTTCAGTTTTTTCAGTTTTTTTTTTCTTTTTCCTCCTTTGGTAGCGATAGATTGCATGAATTTTCCCACCCTCCTTTAGTACTCAGCCGTTAATCCAACAACCCCCGAAATACTTAAACTACATACATACTCGGATACATACCACTGTCGTTATATACAACAAAACTAGGTCACGAAGCCAATTTTTGTGCTTTCGTGCGCTTCTTTTTCATTCCCCCCGCAATCTACACGCACACTTCAACACCCTACTTCTTTTCGGTATAAGAACAACTCAGGGACAAACACATTTCCATTGAATGGAGGGAGAAGGGATGGCTCATAAGAACACGAAACAACCCCATTAAAGGCTATATTGGGGTAGGTCCGGGTCGGTATTTCATGCTCTAGATATTTAATGGGATGGCAAATGTTTTTGAGGAATTCAACCCGCAACCAACAACTAACCCACCCCCGTTTGGGTTTGTCGTCCGTATTTTCTTCTCTATTTCTTGTATTAGCTGGTAAGTTGGGGTTGCAGTGATCCAAGGGAGGACAAAGAATGAACGCATGGGGTGCATCGTATTAAACGCAAAATTTATTCCCACAACTTGTAAAGTGGATTCCCTCTACTTGTGACTATCGCATGCAAAGGGGTTGTTTACCATGGACAATGGGGGTATCTTACAATTTTATGCTCATCTGAGCCACTTAGGTATCGGTTAACTTGTTTTGCATTGGGATAGGTCAGAAGTGTGAAGTTGATGTGGCTTTTACATGTTCAGAATAGGGAAAGGGTGGAGTTTAACGTACCTAATATGGTTGAATGTTTTGTTCCCTTACAATTGTAGGGATAATTTATCTTTTGTTGTATTTAACTGGCTGAAAGTTATATTAAGGGGAAGCTGTCATGTTCATTTCGTTTTATCAAAATTTTTGATTTGTAATTGGTCTCCTAATTATGCTCTCAATTGATTTTTGTTTTTTTTTTTTTACATTTTTTAGATATGTATCGGTTTCCAATGGCAGAGGAATTTATTAATATTTCACAGGTGTATAAATGACTTAATGGAAATGACGATAAAAACACAAATTAGTGTACTTGGAAAAATTACCAAGCTGAGGTCAAATTTAAGGTCAAAACAAAGTTTTTTAAATGTCTTCTCCATTTTACATATTCTAGGTATGTAATGACAATTACTATGCTGGAATAATAAAAAACCACAGGAAAATAACTATCACTTCTGCATTACATTGTGTAAAAGATATAATTTTGGAGAATAATGGAGGTCTTTAAGTCTTTAGTTCTGCTTCAACATCCGCATAACACCGTGTCTTATAATATGAGTTCCCGCACAGCAGTGACACCATCAGTGAAAGAATAAATGCACTCATCAATGAAAATGGCTACAATACCTACATTTTGACTGAGATCATCACTTTCATTTATACATTCAGAGCCAGACTGGGAGGATGGGCGATAGGACGTTATCTCGATGGGCCGATGGTCATGGAGCCGGTGGTCTTTGGGTTAATCGCGTTCGCACGTATTTATCATGTACTCTGGTCGAACCTTGCGGCTGCGGTGGGAGGAGAACGATGAGTTAAGAGTACTCAGAAATGTCCCAAAACTTACCAACACTTACAGGGCGCGGAGCCAAGCCCAGCGGAAAATGGAAGCATTTCGGATGCATTCCGAAAACAATCTGTGAAAGGTATGGAAGTAATACACTCTGACAGCCAGATCTTTTCTTTTAATGGATTGATGTCCTCCGATGGAAAGGTGTGGCTATCCACACCTTACCTCTGCATGACGTGTAAGGTGTAAGGAAACCTTTCTTATTAATTTTTGGGAAGGTGAAAGGAAGTATTCCTTATTAGTTCTTTCGAAGGTGAATAGAAGGATTACTTTTAAATTCAGTGGAAGCATTCATTCTGCCATTTCAGAAAAGTGTACGGAACCATTAAGCATGAGTTTTTCGGAAGGTTGGAAAGAACCATTCAATTTATATTCTCAGGAAGATGGAGGGAAGCTGTTTTCACTGAGAGGTAATGGGAAAATTTTTCCTGCGTTCTTAGAAAGGTGTAGAAAAGAAACATATCTTCACTTATTCGAATCTCGTACTCAAATGAAAATAATCCACTTCTTCTAAAATAATGCACATATCAGAATATTTTGCATCTGCACGCACAAATAATCTGAAGTGCCACGAACAACATTTAGATTCACGCATAGGGATTTCTCTCTAAATGTTTTTCATGGCACTTCAGATTATTTGTGACAATTGGTGACAATTTGTAATCTACCCAGAATTTCTTATTGAGAAGAAAAGGTTCCATTTGAACCACACATATCCCAGACGCTGTCTTACTAACCTTGTGGTCGGTTCAGCAGGAAATCAGCGTAATGATTTGGGTTGTTTGCCTCTTATATAAAAAAATAATTTTTGAAGTCCCAAAGGGGCTGGCTTATTCTCATTTTCCAGTCCGGGCCTGTTTTAAGACTCAGTGCGGGCCTGTTTACATTGCGATGTCATAGGGCAGTAACCATAATGGATATTTTCTGCATTATGTATAAAACAGTATTTTCACTGATTACAAAATATGCCGCCCTCATTATTGAAGTATGCATTTCTTCATTGAAGTTTTCATTTACGTCCTATGTAGTGGAAATAGCTGGCCATAAATCGTACGATAAAAACATGATTTCCTATAAAAATTCAAATAAGAAAACAGTTTTCCATATCTGAACTGCGCTGTTAATCTTTCAATACAAACTACTGTGACTCCTCGTGCTAAAACCAATCTTCTCGGTAACTTCCATATTCTTTTTACGCTTTTACGATGCACGTGTCACTTCATACAAAGACAGGTGATTTGCTCACTTACTTGTTGCATTACCATGAGGTGATTTTTTCATTTATTACATTTTCATTATGTTCCACGTTGTAGTCATAAATGACATCTACATGAATCGCGATATTTGCTGTTTGGCGGACACCTTCTATCCTCTTGCCCAAGAGATGGGCGTGTTCAACCTGGAAATCTTGAAAGGTGGAGGTATAATTGGGTGCCACATGATATTATGAAAAAATATATGATCTAATGTAAATTCCATTTAATAGCAGTTAAATTCCGCTTAATATATATAAAAGTTCTTAAAGGTGCTTCTATACACGAATTTAACCCTATTTCATACTTAAAAGCGACAACACAAACACGAAAAAGATAGGAATTCGCCACTATCGCCTAGCAACACATTGCTCAAAAGTTTTATTTTTCTAAACAAAACTCTAGATACTTAACTTGATTTCCTTTTATTATTCCCGAAATTTGCCCGCTCGAACTCTACCGCCTCTAAAATCGCGACACAAATGAAACCGTATGTAGCGTGCGGTCCAAAACTTTTAAGATTTCGTGGTTTAGTTAATTTTTAATACTATTATTCTCCTTTTTTAGTCTGCAGTCCTTATTGTTTATTTCTTCCTTATATTTTATTTATTTAAACTTTTATAATTTTATACACACTGTCCAGCATTCTAGAGCCGAGAGCGTTTGTAACGATGCGGAATATATCTAAAGGCGCGGCCACACATAACAAACATTCCCCAAATGTTTGACAAACTTTTAACAAACATTCGTCAAACGTTTGTAAGACATTTGTCAAACGTTTGTAAAACATTTGTTAACCGTTTGAAAAACATTTGTTAAACATTTGTAAAACATTCTTCAGACGTTTGTAAAACATTTGTCAAATGTTGGTCAAACTTTTGTGGAATGTGTAATAAGTGTGGATACAAATTTTACATTAATGGATGTGTGTGAAATAAACGTATTTTCATACCATAAATATTTGTTTATTCTGTAGTTGTATGCCAGATTGAATCTGCACTGGATGAAATGCTTTATTTTACGGATACAAACGGTGCGACCATCGAAAACGAAGACTTGGGTTTAGCTGTAAATCAATTTAAATGCTGTAATTATTTCTAAATTAATTTTCATATAAGTACAGATACTCCATCAAAAGGTATACATAACATATAGTTTAAATAGTAATTCAGAGTTCAACGTTATACAGTAATCCTTTCGTACTTCCACAGAATATTGTCAGGCCGGAGTTGTTAGGAGATGCAATGAAGTACTTAGTTGGACCAAGCCTAAGCATTATCAGTCAGGAGAGTTATAAATATCACCCAAATTTAAGTGGCCTAAGCAAATAAAGATACATTTTAAAGACACTGGAAGCATTTACTCGCAATGACGATGAAAAGCATTTATTAGCAGTAAATTTTTTAAGGAGTAACCGCGGGAATTATCCAACCAGGGAAAAAAAAATAGCCGTGGCAATTGCTCTTATAACACTCTGTCCAACCTAAAAAAAATGGATAGTGATATTGGAGGAATTGTGAATATTTTTACATGTTAATATACATATTTTTGAAAAGTAATTTATCAATTAAGCTTTAATTATTAAGCATTATTGTGAAATTATTTTTAGGATATATTTTACGTTTTAGGATCCTTACAAGGGATATTTACTGTCAAACCTAAAATATTTCAATGTAAATTGTTATGCTATGATAACATTAAGTGAAATAAATAATTTAACAGAAAAAATACTGTTTTATGTGTATATGTACATTAGGGTGGCCCAAAAATGTATGGATTTGCAAAAGTGTTAAAATGTCTAAATACTCATTCAGAATTTATTAGATAATGAAATTTTAAACTTCTATGGAAAATTTCAGTGAAATTCTGTTAAGTGGTGGCTCAAATCGAAAATAGTGTTTTTTGGCTGTTTTGGACTTTCAGGAAAACTTGTTCAACATTTTCTGTCATAACTTTTTAATTTGACGATATTTTTTTTGATTTTTTTTTTAATTAAAGGGGACTTGGTTATAAACTTATTGCAGTAAAAGTCGGTTTAGAAAAATAAATTCTTCTTTTTTATATAAATTTTTCAAAACGAAAATTCGGACCAATTTTTTGATTTCGTGTAAATTTTTATGTAAGGGAAAGTGGCACGCAGGTATATTTTTTCTACTATATAAAGTTATCTAAACTCGACTATCTTTCTAGCGACTATAACTTAAGGGGGTCATATAGTCTCTGAATTGCTCTCAAAATGCGATTTTCATAGGTGAAGCATTTTTATGACAGAATATGTTGAGACAGTTTTCCTGAAAGTCCAAAACACCAAAAAAACACTATTTTCGATTTGAGCGACCTCTAAATGTTAATGAATTTCACTGATATTTTGCATAGAAGTTTAAAATTACATTAGCTAACAAATTCTGAATGTTTTAGACATTTTACCACTTTTGTTTTTTGGGATACCCTAAAGATGAACACAAAAATAAAGAAACATTTTTTCAGTGACAACAGATGTCCTAGAAATTTACTAAATATTATGCTGCCCATTTTTCAAGTTAAGGTAAAGGTTTTCAGGTTGCATATGAAGTAGGTGAAGTACACCATTTGAGGGTTTTGTATTCCTAACGGCTAAATGAAACCAAAAATGTTCAATAAATAAAATTTACAATTTCATCTGCTGAGGGTTATAAACTAATATCAGAAGATTTAATGTCTAATATTCGTTGTATTGATTTTTACCTTTTTTTCATTAAAAACTGACAAATTGTTACGCACTTTTCTGTGGGTGCGTAAGTATTGGGCCATCTAACTGTGGAGAAAAGGGGTGGGGCGAGATATTTTATGGGCGCCACGTGGTTTGTGAGTCCACGAACTCTTATAGTTTTATACGTTGCGTGCTATTATTAAAATAAAAGAACGTGATTAGCACATTATAATACACATATATTAAAAAAAAAGAGAACTTGCTTAAAAGAAAAAATCAAATTACTTCAGATTTCACACTTATTCGTACACTTGAGCTTTCTGAACTTTATGGTGCATGCAAGGCAGTGCAGGAACCACTTAGTATATTATAGTCGAGGATTTTCTTTCCTTATTGAAAAATAATAATTTAATTTTGGAAACCTTTAACACCACTCAAAGAAAAACAAAATGAAGGAAATAAAGGGCCAAAACACAGAACTTATCTTTTCCCTAAAATCTACGGAGTTTCAAATCCTAGTTGGACCTCCTCCCTTTTCGCTGAATTCCGACACCAATTTACTTCTATGGTTTTTCGTCACACTTGTTCAGTCCACAGACATAGCTCAAATGCCTCGACGAACTATTAATTCCTAGAAAAGAAATAAAAGGAATACACAAAGTATTTAAATCTAAATAGATATAAACAAGAACACTTATCTAAATCCTAATTATCTATGGCAGTTCCACAATCTCAAAAAATTACTGCCAACAAATGAAAATGCAGCGACAAATCCCATTTCGGGCTGAACTTCTTCCATCATGGCTCGTATTTTATCTAAAAACAATCAAAAGAGCGAATAAATACAAAAAAATTACATAAATATTATTAAAATGCAGCAAAGCATACTTACCTCCAGAATATTTACATTTTTTGCAATATCATTATATGACATTACGTCAAATCATTATTTTCGCCTCAGTCATCAAATCCAATAAACGTCGCTAGGGCAACACCGAAAGGCGAAAGCTCATAACTGGATGCGGCGGCTATAAAAGCCGACGAGCCGCAGCAGAAAATCATTCTTGGTTCAGAGCACATCTGATTCGGAGACTAGTCCGAGTAACAAGAATAAAATTCCCAAACCTCATATAGAAGATTAATTCTATATTTCAGAGATTAATCTGAAAATCCTATCAATTCCAAAAATTCCATCCCACACCTAAGCAGAAGATTAATTCTGCGCAGAGATTAATCTGCAAAAAGATCCATCCCACACCTAAGCAGAAGATTAATTCTGCGCAGAGATTAATCTGCAATAATCCGTCCCACACCTAAGCAGAAGAACAATTCTGCTGCAGAGAATAATCTGCTACATCTCCTGCTCACATTTACAGAGGAATAACTCTGCTGCAGAGACTAATCTGCATTCTTCGTTATAGTAGCATATTGCTACATTTCTGCGTACGCTTAGAATACTGTCAGAGACTAATCTGACTAGTTGTACTGACAGAAGAATTTTACTGCTCTTGTGCCCTCACGCACTAGCAGCATCAATATTTTCCCCTTTTCTTTGTTTGATGACAGATAATAATTCTGATCTCCTCTCCCTTTTTCAGAACGAGGAGAAAATTGGCAGCACCTGAGCAGGAGCTCATTGATTTTGAATTATAATTTTAATTTGTTTATTTTGTTTATTTCATTCGGATTTTTATTGAATTTTTTTTATATTGAATTTTTAGTAGTTTGTAGGTTAGTTTTAGTAAATGAATTTGTGATATTAGTGTAAGCAATTGAATTATATATAATAAAATTTTATATTTGAATTCTTAAAAACTGAGTTGTCCATTAAAAACCGGCACTCCCTCCCACGTCCGAGACTAGCTCTCACACACTAATTATTCCACACTCCGGCATCAACTTTTCCTTCTTTTTTTTTTCTTTTTCCTTTTATAATACTGACAGACTGACTAATTTAACTTCATGGCTGTAATCGGAGAACTGAACTCGTCATCTGCCAAGGTCACCGGTTATTTTTGTGAAATTCGGCCACCTATTGGAAAGTTCGAAAAAATTTTTTCAGGCGTTGCCCAATAGAAACTGACCGATTTGAATCGGTAACATATTATTAATATTATTTTTTTTTAGAAACAATCTATTTTTTTTTTGTATTTTCTGCTGGTATAGTCAGAAAATTTTTATCTGCTCTGGTTCTCTCAAAATTCAATACAAAGATCTTCTGTAAAATGTAAATGTAATTTAAAATCTTTGAAATACGTTTTGTTACCGATATTTACCTTGGGCTGAGAACAGTTTGATTTCGAAGTTTTATTTTATTTAATTAGTGAAATTCTTTCTGGATATCTGCTTTTAATTAGTGGGAGGTTAGGTGCTGAATTAACCATGAATCGGGAAGAAAGCCGAACCCAGGCAGGTTTATCATGCAAATTACAAATTACTTTCCCTAGTGGAAATTGATAAATGCTCCGCCTGGAACCCTACTAAATTAGTAAACCTCTCTTTCCTAGCTGAGGTTTCCTGCCTTGCCCCGCTTGTTTTACATCGTAATTCCAATAGTGAGCAAATTGTTATAATTATAAACAAGCAAAATTAAAACTAACTTATTCTTAGGTGAATACTTCTCACTTCGCCGCAATAAGGTGCTGAGGCCAAGTTTATAATCATTTTATATGTAATCCAGTGCCGATCACGTGAACAGGGGTGAATGCCTAATTTCAGGTAATTAGGTTTTTTTCACACTTTAGCTAATTTTCTTCTTCTTTTTAGGATGGTATAGATGCATTGTAGGTTGCTTTCCCGCTCTACAATTTCACTTTCCTTCGAGATAAAGACCGCCGCCAGGCACCTCCAGCAACACTACAATGGTAGGCTTTCCTCGTTTTCCTTAGTTTAAAATCTGGAATATAATAAAAATCTTTTGCAGCATCAATCTGTTTGAAGTTGAAGACAGCACTTAAGATGGATCATGAAAGTAATTATTTATTCCCCTAGATAAGTAAATGATTAAATAAAAATAACTTTTCTCTTTCATGTTATCGCATCTTCTGACTAGCACTTAATAAAAAAACAAATATAACAAACTAAAATTATTCACTAAGGGTTAGTTTTTAATCCTCAAAATATTAAAGAAGATGTTTTAATACATAATATATTTAAGAATTTAATATCTTTCTGGTGTGATGTTATATGTAACCCGAAAAAGTTTACATTTTTAACCAATATTTTTTACCGTGTAATATGCACTTCCGAATAGGCCTACTTGAACAAAATTTCATAAGCTATATAAATTTGTCACTACCTGTAAGTGTGCTGAAATCATTAAAAAGATCCGTACATCATGGAAAAAACCCAAGTATTTATACTAGCCTCGCACCAAATTGCTGTGTATTATGCTGGAATGCATACAGGTAGTTTATGCGTGTACTGTGGTGTAGTTTATGTATTAGCTGTATATCACAGGTAGTAGCACATTAACGGATCCTGAATTTATAATATATTTTTAACTTTCTAAATAATTAAATAAACAAAAGTCACACTTTTTGCGCCAACCTGTATTTTAAGTGCATTTTGTATGTTTAATATCTAACACTACCAAAATTTATACTGTGAAACCAATCAGCTAATTATGGGCATCCTACAGTTCTAGACTCATGGAAAAAGACTTCTCACATTGTCTCAATGTTCTCATTTTAAATCTAAATTTGTTGTCAAAATTCGAAGTAATTACGAGCTGTCACGCGGAAAATTGTCTGGAAGTGCATGCCACTCAAGATCAGTTACAATAAAAGTTATGGCAAAAAATAGCTCGTTTTTGCGAAAACAGAGTAACCTACAGAAGTAAGCCAAAAGAACCCACAAGACAAGACCACACTGAAATTATTTTCTACCCTAAAAGAACACAAATCCATCAGTTTTCAAAATTCTTATAATCGCCTCCGTCTTATCACCATCAGACAAATATATAGTTTACTAGAAAAATCCAATCACCATCGTCCGACATCGCACTGCAGTGTGACTTTGAAAGGTACTTGAGTTTACACTCAATGTCCTTATGAGAGTAATCAGGATATTAAAAAAAAAAAACGAAAATACAGAATACCTTTGGCGTCATTACCGTTATACTCCCTCATCCTCTACATCAAAGAACTTGGAGTAGTTTCGTGCCATAGAGTCGTGCTCTGGATATGCATTGAAGAAAGTCAAGATAAAATTGGCGTTGGCTTGGTATACGCCGCGGCAAAGGGAGCCCATTTATAGGGATGGTGTGGCTATACTTGAGGAGGAACGTCAATGTTTGCGGGGGTGTAGATGGCAATAAGTTTGGTGGGAAACTCGGTCAAGGATGTTAAATTGTTATTCGTCGTCGAGACGGTGTATAAAATTTGATGACGTTACTAAGAACAACGAAATTATTATTGCAGCTTCTTTCGTCCGTCCCATCATGTGAGATGGGGAGACATTTCAAATGAGACTATACATAATACTATCGTTGTAAATGCATATGGTATATGTCCATGTGTGAACATCCTCTGTACATCCATAGAATTCAAGCTGCATCCTGTACCTAGACCCTTTAAATAGAATTTTAGATTGTATACAACGATTGTGGTTTTTGGTGGAAATGGTCGCCCGTGTAAGTTGCTTTCATGTCTTCCGTCGTCCTTTTTCCCAAGTTCGTTTTTTTTCTCTCAGGTTTTCCTGAAATTTTTATGGTTTTTTGGTTATATTTGGACATACTCGTACAGTTCCAGCATCGCTTCTGCCTTGATGCACTCTACCAAGCCATGTGCATCTGATAATGCTGTAAAAATTCTGAATGAGATGAGAAGAGACAGAAGCTCAAGTGCAGTTGTATAAAATAAGAAGAAGGAAAAAAAAACAAATAGGATGAAAAACCTTCAACGGACGTGACGGGATCTTCCATTGGGAATTATGGGAACAGTGAAACTGAAAAAAATGAATATAAAAAGGCATGAGTTGAGCGTAAAAGAAGTCGAAATCATTTTATTTTATTTTTTCCTTTTCTCTATATATATTTGTGTCTTTATCTTATTCTTCGTCCATCTAGAGGATAGCCCTAGAGTCACCAAAAGGACTCGAAGACATTTTCATTTGGTTGACGAGAGTACGACAGTGGTCGTTAAGTTTTCATTTTGTCGAGTTTTACGACCACGCTGGAACTAGACTCGAGGCCGTCCTCACCTATATAGTAATATAGTATACAGTATAGCATACAGTATAGTATACGGTATAGTATACAGTATAGCATACAGATAGTATACAGATAGTGTCGTAGACTCCTATAGGGAATGTCAAGATTTTTTTCGCTGTTCATCTGCCTTTTTTCATTATTCACGCGACAGTTTTCATAAGAATTGGTATAAGAAAACAAGCATTAAAAAGTATAGCTGAAGTTTACTTTCAAGAGACTTGAACCAAAAATACGGTGAATTTAACATTTTATGAATACTGAAATAGTGAATAAGCATTTGAGAAGAAAGGCTCATTTATATTTTGAAGGATTACATCCTTTTTTTATAGGAAGTAAACTAAAATAGCATTTTTTATTGTTGTTGTTTTATCATGTAGCACATGTAAAAAGTTCGACACGTAACAATGTGAAGTGTTTTGTCTTTATGAATCTTTGGGCTTAATTAAAGAACACCTTATGATGTATGTAAAGCCCAGCATGAGGAATGCAGAATAGGAGAGAGTGGTGGAGTTATCGACGCTTTCGTAGATTATAAGTGCAAGGACAGACATAGGGTAGCAAGGTGTTCCACGTTTGAAGAGTTTAGGATATGAAAGAATATCTGCAAAGTCGTATTTGGATCGTTCGCGTTATTTCTGAATTCATATAATTGCTACTGATAAACGCAAGATATTGGAAAATATTAGACAAATACGTAATTCTCGATCCAAAGTTGTATCTCAAAATTACAAAAAAATGACTAACGCACTGAAAACTCTACTTATAACAAAACACCAAGGTGGTGATGTTGTGAAATTCTTCTGTTTTTCTTACTTATCATTATCATCTTCAACTGAATCGATGGAGCTGAAAGGGATGGCAGGTTATTTTCACGGTTTCTACTACAAACAAAGAAAAGTTTGAATTGGTAAATTTTTGGTTAATAAAAAAAACCCAAGCTAGAAGGATAGATAAATTCCTTAAATATGTCGATACTGTTTTAATATCCTATATATACCAAAACTACAAAAAAAATAATACGACACTAAAATTATTTTGGGTGTCCTAATATGTCCTCAACTTGGCAGCCGTTTTGTCTCAGAAAAAAAAGGAAGTGTTATGGGGACGGATACATAATTTTTATTCTCGCGATATTCTATTAAAACTCGAATGGATTATATAACTAATTAAGTCTGATACTTCTATCTCTGAGATAGCTAGAAGCTAGATTTTGTTTTGACATTTTATTTACAACTCAGAACACCCTCTGTCACCCCTTAAGATATATTCTGTCTCCGGGACTATGTTTATGTAGCCCTAATATTAGAGAGCAAATTGTAAAACATAAAATAATTTTACAGTACAAACAGAATTTAAAAAAGTTAAACAATCTAAAGAGCGCTGTGCTACTTAAAGTAATCAAAGCAACAAAAATAATAACCGGCCAAGTGCGAGTCGGACTCGTGCATGAAGGGTTCCGTACCATCGTACGTACAAAATTTAACACTATGTACTTTTTATTTATTTTTTCCAATGAGAGTAGGCGTCATGTGAAAAAATAATGTTGTCACTTGAAAAAAATGCCTACTTATGATAATAATAATGAATGAAAATAAAACGAGGGAAAAAACGCCGAAAAAATCCCGTTTCTTGTATGGGCCCCCTTTAATTTTTATTTTTATTTTATTTTGATTATTGGTTGTTATAGCGGCAATAGAAATACACTGTCTGTGAAAATTTCAACTGTCTACCTATTACGGTTCATGAGATACATCTTGGTGACGGACGGACATCGAAGTCTTGGTAATAGGGTTCCCGTTGTTACTCTTTGGGTACGGAACCCTAAAAATCAATAAAATTATTAAAGGTTCTCATCTATCATCATTATCAATCTTGTCTTATCTCCCAAGCTATATAGGGCAGCGGAAGTGTAGGTCACCATCGGATCCTGTTTTTATACCCTATGCATTATATTAAAAGTAACTTTAATTTTTGCATGTCCGTCTGTATGATAACTCGAGAACGTGTCCACTTTGAAGGCTGCAATTTTGTATTCGTCCTTTATAAAAAAATTAAAGATTTAAATTCGAAAAAAGAATAAATCCGATAGTTTCGTGGCACGGTTTACAAAAGTTATGTTGTTCACGGTACAGGGTGTCCCGTAAGTGGTGCAATGTCCGAAAGCATTTCAGCCATTTTCGTTGAATATGCATAAGAATATGTACCAAAATCGCAGAAAGGGTTTCTTTTTGGGTACAAAGTGTGATAGCTAATTTTAAAATTCATCTTTTGGGCTTTATATATCCAATATGAAAAGTTGGTATTAATGACGTGTTTTTTGATAAAAATAGTAGTTAAATAAAAATTCCAAAATTTTAAGTTTGTTGAGCCATAACTTCAATACGGAAAGAGGGAGGGTAACAGATTATAAACCATTGGAAAGGTTCAATCATTGGAAAGGTCAAATCATCATCATACATTCAGAAATTACAGGGTAGTCTATAAGAGCCTACGCAAATATCTTCAAGTCCCATTATCTCGGAAACCATAGGGATCTCCCCCCCCCCCATATAATTTTTTCGTCTAAGTATGGTCTGTCGATAGCCTTAGTATATTACACCACTTACAGGACACCCTGTATATCTGATTAATACCTGAGATCGCGTCGTATTGCCATGCAACAATTTAGAATTTTTACGCATACTCTGAAAAGGATCAGTCTTAGACGTTTTTATTGTAGTGAAAAGTCCGTCAGAATATATAATCCTACGAAACTGGTTATACTAATTGTTACTGTCCAACGAACTGTTCTAGAGGGATGACAATACGGAATGGCATACTGGCAATCATTTAAGGGTATCGTAAGAATTGGTCTTACTAGGAGAGGGTCCCTGCTCGTCATCACCGATTTCGTCCAAATTCACAGTAGAGTAGAAATCAAAGTGATGCAAGTTGGAACTCCAGATGACCAAGCGAACCTGAAATAATGCATAATGTAGGTGAATCCGCGGGTAAAATTAACACTTTTTGGAAAACTTTGATAATTATCATCTTGTGGGTATATTTGCAACATTTAAGCCACTTTTTTTTTCGTTCTAATTATCTATAATCTGTTATCTTTCATATACAGAAAACAAGAAGTCTTTACTTACATTATTTAGCAGCATATACCGTAAAGCTACCATCTTTACCTCTTGGCCAAATTCCAACCGATTTTCAAATCTCTATTTGTTAAGTTCATTGTGAGCTTTTATGATTTTTCGACACTATGACGAGATTTGTACGGCAGCGGGTTACAGAATGGTAGCCCGTGGTGGGTTACTTGAATATTAATATAATAAAAAAAATTCCAGGGGTGGGGGTATTTGTTTTATATTCTACTATCTGTGTAGAATATTCGTACACAATCTCATCAAAATCGGATGATAAATTCAATGTCAAAAGGTCATTCATATACACCAATGGGAAAAAGTTTCTCATTTCCTCGATTTGGGTATTCTGAGGTAGGTGGAGTAAATATTATTCGATTTGCAAAATTCTGTTTGCTAGTTTTTTGTGATTTTTTTTCTGTTTTATTGATCATATTTTCCCTCCCATTCTGATTAAGTTGCGAAATTTAATTTTCGACGGCCAAAATTCTGTCTGAAAAAGACATTTCAAAATGTTTTTCTACAACTTATCGATTCATCAAATTTTTTTGTGGATGCGTTTTAACTAAGAGACTATCTGTATGAAATATGGGAAACGAGATTGCGGACCGCCTTGCAAACGAAGGAGCCAACTCTCTGTTTATTGGCCCTGAGCCTGTCTTTGGACACCCGAAAAGTCACCTCTCAGCTCAGCTCAGGCTTTGGGTGGACATAACTAAGAAGGAATACTGGGAAAATACCCCGGGGCTGAGACAATCGAAGAACTTTATAAAGTACTCGCAACAGAGGACCAAAGAATTCCTCACACTCAGCAGGAAGGAACTAAGGCTCATAACGGGCCTACTTACTGGGCATTGCCCACTTAGATACCATCTTAAGAAGATGGGTAAGGTCAATGATGAGACCTGTCGATTCTGTATGGGAGACGAAGAATCCGCTGAACATGTCCTATGTGACTGCGAAGCTCTATGCCGCATAAGGCTAAGAGATCTAGGAAAGGCATTTCCACTGCCAGAGGATGTCGAAAAAATGGCCCTAAAGAATATTATAAGCTTCATCAAAGATCTTAAGTTCGAATGGGCGCTCTAGGGCATCCAGGGGTAATGTCACAATAGATTTTATAGGTTGCAGTGACAAGATGAGAGGCAGAAACCCTGTCTGCATTTAACTCGAATAATTTTAGCGCTTTCATTCAAATTCTATTACAGTTTAAGCGCGACAACTCCCGCGAAAATTTTCAAATTTGGGAGTAAGCCTACAAAACCCCGGGCTCCCCTATATTATGCATAACTTCGGTTTCGTTTGATCATCTGGAGCTCCCACTTGCGGCACTTTCATTTCTCAGTCATGCCCTACTTATACTGTGAATTTGGATGAAATTGGTGATGAGGAGTAACGACCCTCTCCTTGTTAGACCAACTCTGGATTTTTTCTTTGTTTGGATAGCCTTCAGCAGGGACTCCCAGTTGATGCTGCTTTTATCGATATTGTTGTCCTGAAAGTACTTCTTGCTCCTTTTGCTCAAACAACGCCTTGAGATCGAAATTTCAGTAGAAATTCTATTACACAGTTATTTTTTTATTTTTTTGCTAAAGCTAATTCCTCTGACTTCGTTTTATTTCGTGCTCGATTCCTTTCGTATCAGAACATTTCTGAAAATTTTCTATTCAGGTGTAAAGTACATTTTATACACATCATGTAATCTTATTTAATCATTTATAAAACTGTAATAATATACACATCTGTACTAGCATATAATATGTATTCAACATATAAAAAGAAAAGCTCAACTCAAAATAGCATGAGCAGACTCACAAGTAAGCACATTCATGTACACACATATATTATTGTGCAAGTGTCATATGAGACATGGGCTAAAAGAAAACATTTTCAATACTTCCGATAAACTAATAAATTAAAATCAATTAAAAAGAATTAGACATTTTGTACAATTTAGCAGTGACGCAATGTATTTGCGATTAAGAGAAAAACTATGTCAAAATAAATAAAATAAAATAAGTTCAATATTATGAAAGGTCATGTCATAAGTATGAAAGTAGTGAAATTGCTTTTCTCGCAATTTCTTTTTGAAATTGTCAATTCTTGCTTATGGATTGACTTTACGTAAGAAGCAATGTAATTCAATTTGTAACCAAATAAAACCAGAATTGTTTTACCTAGCAAGTGTGTGATTTCTCTCTCAATAAGTCGGCTCCTTAGCCTAAAGATCAATAAAGTGGGATACGGCCTGCCCTATTGCTGACTTGGGGATCTACGACTCTTAGACTCATCAAAACGGCATTCTACGCCTAGTCTAGAGGACGATTTCATTAATTTATCATCTTTGTCCAACTGAAGTAGATACACTACACAGGCTTGGGTTCTATTTTACCAATCTTTTTATTTCATCGATCCAGAATTTCGAAAAATGCCAAGTGTGCGCCTTTGCAAATTTCATTTCGTACGGAATATGTAAGAAACAAAGATAACCAGGAGTTTTGTGAACAAAGTAGATTTCCTTGTGTTGCGGCTGTATTAATCCTGCTATGATAAATACTTATGCTCTGGTGGAGAAATGAAGAGCTTTATGTAAATCATCGTGCGATGATGACACGCGATACCGCAAATTTCCCAGTCGGTATACACGATGCAAGTGTGTTGGGAAGCAGCTAACTGTATACATATATGTTCTAGAGTGGTTATTAGCCTATTTCAAACGCACTGATTTTAGGTGATAGCAGCACTTAGTAGGTAAAAGGATGGCTGGATCCTATCTGAAAGAAAAAATCTGGACAATATTGCGGAACAACGCTTCAAAAGAGCTCACAAAAAGATAAGAAAGTTAATTGAAAATAGTTTTGGTAAGTTTTTTCTTTATTCTTATAAACTTTTTAGTTTTTAAATAATTTAGGTTTTTACACTATAAAAAATATTTCCCTAAATTCAGTGGCAACAATTTGTGCCACAAAGTTTAGGCATATTTCGCTAACTTGGAGGAAAAGTACACTTTGGGCTTTGGAAATAGGTAAATTTCACCTATCTGTAGGGAGTTTGAATTCAATAGGCTTTAATGAATTTTGTATTGGGAGAAGGGAAATTGTTTACATGTACGATGGGTGAAATTCAATCAATTAAATAAACGCACCAATTTTTGAATATCTTAAGTGTAAACAAGTGTTTGAACTATACATATTTCCACAGGTATTATGGAATAGTGCGTAAGTAAGTTCAAAACTTTCACCTTGAGTTCGAAGTTTTATCACCAATAAGAAAATAACTATATATACAGATAACGAATCGAATAGGAAAATTCAAAACCAGAAGTCAGACATATGTTGCGAGCCAATTAAAAGAATTTGCAACGTCTCGCTCGAATATAAAGTCGACCTCGACGTGGGGCCGGATTCACTAACTAGGAGAGTTGTGGAGTTGTGGAGATGAGAGTTCTTTTGCCACTTAACTCTCCAATCTCCACTCGGAATTCTGTAACTCGGGGAATTTGTATTGAGATTTACTAAACTCTCTATTCCACCCGGCAAAACTCTCGGCTTTGTTAGTTGTGGAGAAGTAAGAAAAATATTTCTCAACTGCAGTATTGTCCTTTGTGAAGGTCTTTTATCTAGGATTTTCAAATTGAATTATGGATTCACTGCATATCCCGGCTTAAAAAAACAAATTATGGAAATCCTTGTAATTTACAGAGAAATAAGGATTTTGGTGGTTCAAGGTACCACCTATAAATTGTAATTTACGCCAAAATTGTCAATTTGGTCGTCTTCCAGTACAGAAGAGATGCTATAAAATTTTTAAATATATAAAGCTTGTATGTAGGATGAAATCGCATCTACATTTTGTCCCCTAATTACATATGTAATAAGTTAAAGTTATTTAAACTTTAACTTTCTATTTCATGTCGGCTCAATTGCTTGTGTCAATAAAAGTTCTTACGCCGCGCCGGTGCCAACATTTAAAAAATTATTGGCGCGAAGTTGAAAAAATAAGAGCGCAGCTCGAAAAGTTATTTTAATAAACCGTTTCGAACTTTTGCTTCATATCTTATAAATATATTGCCTTTTGTAAAACAATTTAATCAGTGATAATATAATAATCTTTCGACGGACCCATTTATTTATTTGTTGTTTACAGTTCTCCTCAGTTGGTACTTGGTAGTTAGACCGAAAGAGTCAACATTCAACAATATAAAAGTGAGCCCACTTTTTGCAGTCCATTTCCATTAACGTAGTCAGTCCATATTATATATGTCAATGGTCGAGGCCGAGAGCAGTGCCCCACTCCAAAATAAAATCAACGCTGCCGTGACCTGATATAGGAAGGCCTCAATTTTTTCTTAGAAATTTATTGGAAATTTTTTCCATAGAATTTATACGCATTTTGTAGGCCGACAGCAATTTTTATGAGCGGAGACGCGTAATATGCAATAAGAAATTTCGTTTTAGAAATTTACAGAAAATGTTTCCATAGAATTTTTATTCACTTTGCTGGCCGGGCGATTGGAGTTATTTTCAAATTTTGTCGGCCTCCAATTGCCAATAAACATTCATTTCTTCTGCCGTTGTCGGCCTCCAATAATGCATAAAACTTCTAAGGAACAAATTTCCAGTAAATTTCTAAGAAAGAAGGGGCCGGATTCTGTAACTCGGAGAGTTTGGGAGTTTGGGAGATGAGAATTTGTGTTTTCCTCGATGAAAACTCCCTAACTCTCCATTCGAGATTCTCTAATATACTTGGGGAGTTAAAGAAAACGTGAGAAGTATCGAAATATTGAAGGACGGCTAACTCTGTGTGGGAGGGTCGTAGAGCATTCCAACAGATTTAGCGTCTAGAGTACAAAAAATATAGGCGAACAATTTCTGAGGGAGGAGCTTTTGGGAATGGGTGGTCGTACATTTAATTCTATTCTTTGCTTGACAGTCAACCATTTTAATGTTTCTAGCATCCAATGTATTGGACATTGGTGTGTATCTATTACACCGCAAAATTATTCGCATTGCTTTGTTTTGAGGCTTTTGAATTCGCTCAATATTACCTTGACTGCTTAAGTATAGAATAGTCGAGCAGTACTCAAAGTGAGGTTTAATAATTGCATTATAAATCTGTATTGAACACAATAAGGTGAGTCGTTTCCTAATCCTTCGAAAAAAACTTACTTTTTTACCTATCTTTTTACATATATAGTCAATATGGCTTTTAAAACTTAAATCTCTGTCCACTATCACTCCTAGATATTTCACTTCACTTTCATTCTTAACTGTTTCTCCATTAATTCTTACTTCAAATTCATCTCTAAAATTAACAGTCAAAAGTTTAGTCTTGTTCACATTTAACTTCAATCTGTTTCTCCTGAACCACAAACACAACTGCTCTAAGTCCTGTTCTAATTTAGTTTTAAACTCTTGTAAACTTTTACCTTCAATATATACTAGTGCGTCATCTGCAAATAAATTTATTTCACAGAAACTTATTGGATCACTTATGTCGTTTATGTATATAAGGAACAATAAAGTTCCAAGAACGGAACCTTGAGGTACTCCAAGTTCATTGTAGTCAAGCGATGACAGGGTCCCATTTATCCTCGTTCTTTGGCATCGTTCACTCAAGTAATCTTCAAACCATTTTATCGCCTTACCTTTGATTCCATATGCATCTAATTTTTTTAACAAAATATTGGGTTCCACCGTTTCAAAGGCCCGTTTTAGATCTAAGAACACTGCCATCGACTTATAATTAGATTTAATACCGTCTCACAAGAATATGTTTTACGGAATCCTGATTGGGTTTTCAAAATTAATTGGTTCTCTTCCATATATCTTTCAAGCTGCACTTGGGCTACTTTTTCTAGTACTTTCTCTATTAATGGTAGCATGTTAATTGGTCTATACTCTTTGCACTTCTTAGAATTTTTAACTTTTTCAACGGGGATTAGTAATGACTCCTTCCAACACTTTGGGGATTCCCCTCTAGACAATGAATTGTTGACAAGTTTTGTAATTACGAATACCAGCTCATTATTTTCAATGCACTATGTTTGATGAACTACTAAACAACTGTAAATAATACATTATTATGGATGGATATAAACATATATTATAGTGAATTGTAGACATAATGAAAGATATTTTGCACAATTGATCTCTAAATATATATCTTTAATGATATTTGGCGCTCGGACTATTTGAAGACAATGAGTAAGACGTAATTGCGTTTCTTTATGTACAAAAGATTTACTTACCTAAATATTAAAGAAACAACATTTAAAACCTTTATTTCGTTCAAGTCTTTTTTATATCTTTAAAGCAAATTTAAAATGTCACATATGTAACTAGTGACATTTAGCAGGCTTTGTTCATTATTTAGGTTTTAGAATCGCGGCAAAGACGAACTAAAGAAAAGCTTTTGTATAGTGATTTTCTTTACATATAGACAAAAATATCTCCATTAGTGGTACTTTTTCCATAAATTAAGACTTCCTAAAATATGTAATTCATTTTTTTATTAAGGAATAGGTGAAACGAAAAAATGAGTGTACAAAACATAAATCTTTAAATAAATTTATTTCAAAGAAAAAACAAAATATAGACATAATGCTTTACAAATTAGGTTGTACCTACTAATTCAAAATAATCACATTATTATTTTCGAAACAAAAATTAACTTCGATGAAGTTTTGAAATATAACATACGATTATACTAGTGATGAATTGTTGCACAAATTGTTCCTACTCTTCACTTTAAGGTTGCACGATTATTGAATTCTGAAAAATTTTAATATTATTAATTCGCGCACATCTTAGCCACACAAAATTCATCGGATTATAACAAGATAATGTATGCCTTGTGTTTTGGGGTATTTTTACTAAAGTGAAAGGTTTAGTTTTTCCATAACATTGTAGAATTTCCAAATTACCAAATGACAGGATATTTCTATGCGATTTAGTTTTAAAATTTCACAACTTATTGGTCACAAAATAATAAAATATATGGAAAATAACACAGCTTAGGTAAAGGTGCATACCTTTCATCTAAAAATTCCTTAAAAAGGGTCTTATATACCATTAGAAAAGAAATTTACCCAGAATATATTTTTTATGAACTATTCGATTAACTTTAGGTAGCCGATTTTAAGGGAACACTAGACTCATTTTACGGAAATTCCTTGCACTGAATATAGGGAACCGTACATTGTTTTTTTCGCAGTGTAAGTAGGTCAAAGCGAAATTCTCTTGCCTGTATCCCGGACTGTTGCTATGAAAGTAGGTATAAAGGACTAATGCATGAAAATAATGAAGCAAGTCGCACAAGGGACGATGCAAATGATGAAAACGTAGAGCCAGACCTTATTCACTTTTCGTAGTAATTTAAGTTCTTTATTAATAGTATAAGAAATATAAAATATAAACCAAATCAATAATCTCTCAAATTCATTTAATTTTATATATTTCTACGTAATATCAACACTTTTAACATTATTAATGTCATTATTCTCGTTGGCCAACTTTCTTTTTCTTCACGGGAAGGTACTAAAACTTTCGTTTCTGGTGGTGCTCCCACAAACTTCGGGCAGATTGAGGCTCTAACTAACTGCGTCATTCCCTATAACATTCCTATTCCCATTATTATATTCTATTACGGATGTTTTTCTATGGTAGAAATTCGACCACCCGACCCGACGTTATCCCTTTCTGATAGAAAAATGAATAGAATTTTGTTAAAAATTCACTATATATATGTATTGATAGTATATATATTAGCAATTGGCTTCTTCAAAATCCAAAACAAAAACTATTTCTAATCACTGATAGATTGCCTTCGTGACCATCTTCCGACACGTATCTTCTTTCTGCTTCTTAATTGCCTCGACGTTAATTTAAAAAGAAATGAACACCAAACCCTAAAAACAAAATTAAAGAACTTAAATTACTTAAATTACCTACTTCATTATTATCATTATTTAATTTTAATCGTTCTTGGGAAAAATAGCCACTTTAATATAGTAATTAATGCATATCAATTATCGAGCATACCTAACGGCGCGATTCTTGATCCAACACTTTTAATACTAGTTTCCTGTACAGGATTTCTCTCAATTATTCTGAGAACGTAATATTTTTCATCATCATAGCATCCAAAGTAAGATAGGCTCCTTTTATTCTGTGAATATTTGCATGCAACATTCCATTTTGAAATTAAGTCAAATTTCGAGTTATACTATAGTAAAAGAAACCTTTAGGATATAAACTAGTAAGTACACAACTGTCTAATTTATGATTATATTTAAATTTCATTCAAATGTTTTAATATTTACTTACAAGAAATGTACTCAAACGCATCTAATCTGCCTGATGAGTTCTCACGTGAAGTGGTAAAATTTCGAAATATATATGATGAAAAAATTAAAGATCTCAGCAGCTTACAATTCTTACTTCAAGTAAAAGAACAGCACGTCAGATTTTCCATAAATGACTCACAAAATTCATTTTTTTTTAAATAGGATGCACACTTCAGAATGTGGAGTAGGTACATACGCATTATACTAAATTTGTTAGATCTACAAGGAAAAAATCATAAATAGGAAAGGGGTACCGTATCAAAAATACGAAGTTAGATATTGTTGAAAAATTCAAAATAATTTTTGTCCGCTCAATTAAAATTGGTTTAACTATTAATTATTCAATTATGCAATGTAAAAATAAAAATTAACAAGTAAGAAAGCTAGAATTGGTCTAGGACCAATTCTTATGATACCCTAGATGAATGCCCGTATGAAATATGGTATGGGCACGTATCTGTGCAAATTTGATTTTCGAAGTGATTTTTCGCATATATTTTTAGAACGATTCCTCGGACAGTAAAAAAGATTATGACCAATTTTATACTCTGAAGAGCTTTTCAGTACAATTAAAACGACTAGTACTGTTCAATTTCACAATTTTTTATATGGTAACACCAAGAAGGGTTGGCAAGATATAGTCCATTTTTGAAAAGTTATTTACTATTTCTACGAAAACATTATATACCACATTTCAACTCTCTACATCAACGCATTCTCAGGCATTGCCCAAATGTATAGTAAAAAACGAAATTTTTAAATGGTAACCCTACGATGGAGTTGCTCGATTCGTCCCATTTTCGAACAGAAATTTGTTTTGTGAAAATTATTAAAAGATATGCTACTGGCTTTGTAGCCGGAAATCAAAATTTCAAAAA
This sequence comes from Dioctria linearis, assembly GCA_963930735.1. NCBI lineage: Eukaryota > Metazoa > Arthropoda > Insecta > Diptera > Asilidae > Dioctria > Dioctria linearis. The sequence goes on along the minus strand of OZ005742.1, from coordinate 36,923,358 downwards.
AAAATGAGAGGATATGGTGTGTTTCGTGCAGGTCGATCTCGTTAGAATAGCAATGTGTACACTACAGTGAAATCAGATGTCCAAAAGTTGGTAGTGGATATACATATAAAGATTTATTAAAAATCTAAATATGAATCATGTAGACTGCAGGCAGTTTAGAGCTTCATTGTTATCCTGATGAGATCGCCCTGCACTGGTGATTGAAACACACAGTATGCTCTGAAAATTTCTTATGAAATTAGGATTTTCGACTACCTCGCACATTACGCAGAAAATTGCCTGTAGACTCGTATATTATACGGGTCTCGAAATATTCAAAACCTCTTCTTCTATAAAATTTACTTATTTTGTCCCATATTCTCCTAGCGTCGTCATATGAAGGCGCAAATTACCCATAAATAAATTCTATGTATACGTGTATCCGAAGTGCTCTAACATGTCGGCAGATATATTTTCTTGTTTATTGAATAGTGTTTCCTATATATAAAGTCATTGCATCCCAGCACAATGCACTGAACGGACGTAATTATTTTTCAAAAGTGAGTGAATTATAAGAGAACGCAAAAATCATGACTTCCACAAGCAAAAAAATATTAAATAAAATGATTGCAGTAAAAATTATTTTTTTACTTATATATTCCGATTATATATTTGTTCAACATTAGTTATAACTATAAGAAGTTTTTCTAAGAAAATTGCGAAAACAGTGACCTTAACATACTTTTTGATGTCGTCATATGACAACGCTAGGAGAATATATGTAGATACATTTCTTTGTCTCCATTAGACCTATCCACTTTATTCAAAGAAATTCTTTGCTTCTTCTATCTCTTCTCAGAAACCCAGTTTCTATACTGCTAATCGACAATTCTTTGAATTTTCCTGTCAAAATTGTATCAATTTTGATGGAATTTTCATGTGTATGATATTTACGTAGTCGTGCAACAATACGGGCTTCTTTTTATATTCATCTATTTGTTTCCAGATGTATAACATTAGCCGATATGTTAGAGTTATTAGAAGAAGATGGCGATAATATTCAGGGAATTTTTATCGAACTCCCTGCAGTAAATGAACTGACGGATGCAGGTGCGGACGGAGAAGATGGATTTAATATGTATAAACAGTCTATTTAGAAATCAACTTTTGGCACCTGCAGAAAAAATGGACACCAGGCAAGAAGTTGTGACTGCTTCAGGCCAAACTGATAAACCGCAGAAGAAAAGAAAATTACCCAAAGATGAAATTGTGTGGATTCGAGGAGGTAAATCTAAGCAAACTGACCCATTTCCTTTCATTATAAATGAAGAAGTTAGTGAAATGACTGCTGTTCAATATTTCGAGCTCTTTTTTGATGACTTTTGATCGAATTGATTATAACTACCAATACAGAATACAGTCTATCGAAAAACTGGCCAGATTTAAAAATAACAGCAGAAGAGCTTAGAGTATTTCTAGCTGTTTTGATTGTTTCTGGGTACCTACAATAAATTGCCAGGAAAAGCAATGTACTGGAGTACATGCACTGACTTGCGCAACACTGCAATATATGAAGCCATGCGGAGGGGTCGATTCGATAATATAATGAAATCTCTCCATTTTCAATCAAATTTGAGCTTAAACAAATCTGACAAATTCTCCAAACTTCGACCCCTCATTTCAGATCTCCAAAAAAAGTTTATGGAGAATTATATACCTACCGCAGCAATATCGCATGATGAAGCAATGGTGGAATATTTTGGTAAGCATGGATACAATTCGGATATAAGGTTTGGTGTCAAAACTCACCATTGCGATATTTAATCGCCTCTGACCCATATCAAGGGAAAACTTTTAAAGGAGACAAAGAAATGGAAAGTAAATTTGGCAAGTGTGCATCCACAGTACTTCATTTGCTCGATCAATATCCCCTATATAAATCCGAATTTCCATACCATATCTATTGTGAAAATTTATTTACAACGTTGCCTTTACTCAAAGAACTAAAAGATCGCGGATATAACTGTACCGGTACAATAAGAGCTAATCGCTTAGGAAATCGCTGCTGACTTTTGAATCCAAAAGAGTTTGAAAAGAAAAAAAAAAACCAAATAGAAATTGCTAAGGCAAAACTAAATGAAATCAAGTTTTTCCTAAGTCGGTGGAAAGATAACTCTGTACTATCTGTTGCTTCTACTTGTTTAGCAGCTGATCCAGAAGGAAATGTTAAGAGATGGAGTAAGACTGATCTCAAGCACATTTCTGTCAGTATTCCTAATTCTGTCCAAAATTATAACAAAAATATGGATGGTACTGACAGAATGGTCAAAATGTAAATGCTTATCGCATATCCATACGTGGAAAGAAATGGTGGTGGCCACTATTTACGTGGATCCTCTACAGTCCCATACAGACCGCTTGGTTGCTTGCGCGGAAACAAACAAATGATACGAAATTGACACAATTTAGTTTTCGTCGTGATTTGGCAATGTCATACCTATTAAAACATAGAAATGCACCAAAAACAGTTGGAAAAAAACCCCTAACTAGGGGTTGTCGTCCTGTAGAATTAATTGGTGTCATTTTATGCTTCGGTGACCATTTTTAGATAACTCGCTTAATTGCTTAATATTTCGATAAGTATTTCTTAATTCCGGAGAATACGGGTTAAAAAAGCTTGTGTGCAAAATTTCAGCACACTAAGTGAAGCTGTAAAAGAAAATATTGTTAGTTTGTAAGTTAGTCTAATTTAGATTGCCAAATCGAGCAGATCAGATCCGACTAAATTCCAAGCAGTGCTAAATTTTCTCTAGCTTAACCAGAAGTTAGCAACCTCAATAAAGAACGATTGTATTAAATACCCCATTGATGGCTTTTTATTTCTGAAAGGCAGCTTTAATCTTACTTCCTTCTTTAGTTTTAGGAACTGCTTTAAAAGCCTAACCAAGTCATCGAGAAGTGTCTATCTAGATAGCCCATTTAGAATGTAAACATTCTGGCGTGCCTTTTGCCGAAGATAGTCCCAGAAGCTCCAAAACTGTTCAAAAAGAAGCCAGGCCTCCTGGAAGGTCCTCTCATACTCTAGTTCTCAGTTTGCTGGGATGCAGATAGCTACCTCCAGACCAGCGCAAGTAAACTGAAGATATAATTATCATTACCCCAGCCGACAAATTAAAATAATAAATGTTGTGCTAAATAAAGTATAAGTTTTAATGTTGTTAATTATTATCATTAACTACAACAATTATGCATGGGTGTCTAATCCATATTACTATACTACAATTATTTATATGCTTTACAATCGGAATGACAAATTTAGTATACGCTATGATTTCATTTAGACTGGAGTATAAAAATTGACTAGAAAATATTGTTACGTGCCACAAAGTGACACAGGCGACATCTGTTGGAAATGGAAACAACTTTAGGTTAGTGACATCCTAGTAAACTAAGGGTTCGGAGAACGGAATATTCACGAAAGTTCTAGGATAATTCGTAGAGTATAAATACGGCGCTTCTCACATTAGGAGGCGGAGTATTATTTCAGACAGTGAAGTGAACGAAGTAAACTACTTGGATTGCGATAATTAGAAGTACAGTACTAGCGATAAATAAAGAGTTGGTTTGATAATCATTTGTGAATTTGTGAGAGTAAATAGTAAAGTTAAATAAAGAAGGAACTTGTTAATTATATCTGAAATATTGTGTTTTAAATAACGAATTAAGGCCACGCTCGTAACAACTGGTGTCAGAAGTAAAATAAAATCGCGAAATAAAGTGGTGGCATTTGAATTTGAAATTCAAAGAGTGATTAATTTTGTGAAATCGTGTGAAAAATTACGAAAGATAATTTTATATTAAACTGTGAGTGAATTACAAAAGACGCAAGTATGGGACGCAAGCTAGAGGAGCTTCGCATACAGGAATTGAAAGTGGAGTTGGGGAAGCGGTCATTACAAACGACTGGCCTAAAGAATGTTCTAGTCGAGCGACTTACAATTAGACAAGGAGAGAGGAAGAAAAGAATTCTGAGACATTCGTTTTCGAAGAAGAACCAGAAATTGAAGAAGAGCCTGCAATGAACATAGAACAGCTTTTAAGTACTTTAATGAGCAAAATGGAAGCCCGTTTTGATGAACAAAAGAATTCTCTCGAGGACCACAAGAAATCTATGGAAACCCGTTTGGACGAACAAAAGAATTCTCTCCAGGAACAAAAGAATTCTCTCCAGGAACAAAAGAATTCTCTCGAGGACCACAAGAAATCTATGGAAACCCGTTTGGACGAACAAAAGAATTCTCTCCAGGAACAAAAGAATTCTATGGAATCCCGTTTAGATGAGCAGAAGAATGCTTTGGATGAACAAAAGAATTCCATGGAGTCCCGTTTAGATGAACAGAAGAAATCACTGGAAACGCGTTTGGATGAACAAAATAGTTCTCTGGAGAATTATCTAGAAAATCGCTTAGAGAAACAAAAGAATTTCCTGAAAAACTCGTTAGACGAACAAAATTTAAAAATTGAAGGAATCGAGCAAGAAGAAGAAGTGGCGGAAGTTCAACAAAAAGTCACCGAACAGCTTGACAACTTTAAATCAGATTTGGAGAAGATGAAGCATCGACAACCACGGCACGAAGGAATTGAAATATCCAATGCAGGTAGAATGAAACCTCCAATATTTGATGGACAAAATTCGTGGCATATTTTCCAGAGACAATTCGAGGCTGCTTCCGAAGTAAATGGATGGAATGATGCAGACAAAGCTACAGCTCTGGTATTAGCACTTCGAGGTTCTGCATCAGAGCTTTTACAAACTATACCGATAGAAAGGCAACGTGATTATACTTCATTAATACAGGCGATAGAGTTACGTTATGGAGATGAACACATGCAGCAAGTATATCGCCTACAGTTAAAGAAGAAGAAGAAAGGAAAGAAATCCAAAGACGATGATGATTACGGTGATAAAAGTAAAAAGAAGAAAGGAAAGAAATCCAAGAGCGAGGACAATGAAAGAAAGAAAAAGACGAAAAGTAAAGGGTCTAAAGATGCTGATAATGGCGATGATAAGGGTATAATGAAGGTCGGAAAAGGTAAAGACAAAGGTTCTGACGATGAAGATAATAAGAAGCGCAAAGGCGGCAATGAAAGGGATGACAACGGCAATCAAAAGGGCAAGAAAGTTGAAGACAAAGGAATCAAAGATAAAAGACGAGAGAAAAATCAAAGCATGGAATGCAAAACGTCGATACTATAAGACGAAGCTTAACACCAATCTTCGACCAAAGGTTCTTTGGCAAAACCTGAAAGAGGCAGGAGTATGTGGCAAGGACCAGAAGAGTGTTTCAACAGAACATTAATCAAACATCTCAGGAAGGTCTTCAACTATAATCAGCGCGATTGGGTTCGACATATTCCTATATTTCTAATGGCTTATATATCAGCTGTTTACAATATGACCAGAGAAAGCCCATCTAAGGTCATATTCGGAAAGGAAATGCGCTGACCTAGCGACCTCAAGTTTGGTATACCCAAAGGCGAACAAAAGTTACCAGAAGACTACGTACCAAAGCTCAGGCAACGATTAGCTGATGTGCACGAGGCCACGGGACGTTCTTCAAAGTTATCACAACACTGGGAGGGACCGTATGCAGTTAAAGCTAAAATTAATAACATGCCTTACAAGAATCAGCGCGGTACAAGATGCAAAAGAAAAATCGTTCATCTAGATCGCTTGGGTCAATACGGAGAGCATCAAGACCGTGGATCATCTGTTTTTCGGGACGAACAAATTTTAAGAAGGGGGCAGTGTTACGTGCCACAAAGTAACACAAGCGACATCTGTTGGAAATGGAAACAACTTTAGGTTAGTGACATTCTAGTAAACTAAGGGTTCGGAGAACGGAATATTCAGGAAAGTTCTAGGATAATTCGTAGAGTATAAATACGGCGCTTCTCACATTAGGAGGCGGAGTATTATTTCAGACAGTGAAGTGAACGAAGTAAACTACTTGGATTGCGATAATTAGAAGTACAGTACTAGCGATAAATAAAGAGTTGGTTTGATAATCATTTGTGAATTTGTGAGAGTAAATAGTAAAGTTAAATAAAGAAGGAACTTGTTAATTATATCTGAAATATTGTGTTTTAAATGACGAACTAAGGCCACGCTCGTAACAATATTATTTCATACTACATCATATTATAAATCTATAATGTATTTATTGGGTTAAAAATTGTAATAGATATGTATGTATGTATATATGTATTATTTATATGATTTCTTTTGAATGATGCTTGAAAATTTTGAAAACTCTCCCTTAACATTTGTATGTGCATGATTCAACAAAATTTCCATACATTCACGAAAATTTTCATTTGATTTCCCAAGAAATTTGATGACAATATTCGGAAGAGAGTAAATAAATTTCTACACCAAGTTTAATCTAGATACATTTTAATCCTAACTAACACGACTACATGTCCACCTGCTCTTCCTGATCTAGCATAGCTAAAAAAATCTTAAACCAGGCAGTGGAACTTTTTAAAGCATTAACGATTGCAACAATGCTGTGGTTGGCTGTTCTTTGGATTATATTGGTATGAAAATTATTGTTGATGCTAAACTTACTTTACTTAGTAGTCGACACTATCACTTTAGTATTTTTCTATGTTAGGTAATCACTAAAGTATAGTAGTAAGTCCTTAAATAAAAAAAATCATTTTTTTTATTTCTATCCAATATAAAATCTAAATAAAATTGGGTTCAGGTTTACAACGATTCACAACATTCTGAGCAGGATGGATATATAAAAATAGCTGAAACGTGCTGGAAACGTTGCCGTATCCCTTGTCAAGAATTAATTGAATGCAGTCAATACGACATAATGGCTATGTCACGAGAGAAACTACGTAAACTCGTATTGCAACGAGCAATTTAAGGTTTTCATACCTAGAGCTAAGCGAAAAGCTTAGATTTCCACATATACATCTTCGCAAAAATAATGTATGTACATATACATAGAGATTTCTGTATAATATATATACCTACATTGTCCTGGAACGAAATTTTACCACCGTAAAGAGAATCCCCAAGTATTGCTGTACGTACCTATCTATGAAGCTGATGTGTCCAAAAGCGTTCAAATCCCAAAGCTGTCACATCTTCGTCTTAAGAACGTGATTCTGGGCTACCATCTAAATGACTAGGAAGTGCATGAGGATACATCTCTTGTATGTCACTACTCTGCTGCGTCGTCTTAGCCAACTGCAATTTATCGCTCCTAAGGGAAATAGATGACGTGACTCAAGGATCCAAACGAGCTCGGCTTTACGTGTTGGCGTTTTCTCAAAAGGACTAAAACCCACCGTTACAACTGCAACCACCTATCTAAGATATAACATTGGGCTGAATGTATGTATATATGAAGATGTGTACCGAGAGCGGGTGGTGGTAACGCTATTGACGCGGTGGCATTTTGTTTTGCCACCACACCTTCCTTTCTATGGCGATAAGAAGTAACTACTTTGGGATATTTTCTATCCCTCCGCCAGCCACCCCCGTTCGCTGTATCCTTGCTATGGGTGTCATTTAAAGTGTTTCTGTTCCTGGACGAGATAGTGAAAAATAGAAATGAGGAAAACTCGACAGCCGCATTTACCCATTTCGTCTCATCTACGAAAAATTTTCACTTACCCTTCTACTGCCCTCTGGGCCACCCTCATCCAAAAACTCCATCCTTTGCTGTATAGCTACTATTGGAACGTTCTTCATGTGGGCCTTGTGTACTGGGCTCTGGATGCACTGCAAGTGATGAATTTGATGTCTGGATGCGATAATTTGTCATTTAAGATGGATTTCAAGGGAATTTTAAATGATGGAAAATTAACGACGAGAATCTCGAGATCCTTTCTGCCAACGCCGTTCCAGAGAGTTTCATTTCCAGTAAAAGGCGAGTGGTAAGGAGATGGGATAGGATATCTATCATATATAGTATATTGTGAGAAGCTTTAGGAGCTTAGGTGTCTCTAAATTTGTTTGAAACTGAGCTTTTAGGTGTGGAGCCTCAAAGTATTGAAGATGAATGTCGAAGATAAATTTCAGCCCACGTCCTGTGAGCGAGGCGCTATAACCGACAAAGAAGTGCACACGGGCAAATGCATTATACGCTATGATGTGATGTTCGTGTTGTGATAAGCGATCAGGATTTGGGCGCTTTAATTAAAATTGTTTTTCATATCATTGCTAGAAGTGCGCATGTGTTAAAGGAAGTTTTATGGGATTTTTTCTTTTTCAAAGGTGTCAGATGCTTTTGTTAGGGAAATATAAAGGGTATCTCAGAATGATTTTCGTTTTTCATACTTAAAAATAAATTACTAGAATTAGTTCAAATACTTGTTTTAATTTCTATAAAATCAAAGAGCAGTTTTTGAATTTTTATTTATGAAAAACAATCATTTGTAAATGCGTATCATTCGCTTCTTTACACTCATATAGCCTGCAACTGAAATTCTCAATCGTTAGCTGAAGCATCACTCTTGGAATAGCGTTGATTTCGTCTTTAATTTTATGCTTTGAAACATTCAATTTGGGTTTGAAATTGGTTAGAAACTTTATTTTTTAAATAACCCCATAGGAAAAAATCAGCATGCATCAAATCTGGACTTCTCGGTGGCCAGTTGATGTCTCCTCGGCGACCAATTACTTTTTCAGTGAATAAATCGTGAAGAGCAGCTGACGAGCGTGGGAAGTGGCTCCATCTTGTTGGAAAAATTTGTTGCGGTTGTGGTTTTGTATTTAAGAAATCAAAAAAGTCCGGATTATATTACAATATCGATTGGAGCTAACAGTCTGCCCAACGAACAAGATAGAAAAAATCGTGAAGCTCTTTATGTTCATACGTCTTTATTTTTGCTTATTTATGTAAAATATTAATTTGGAGATAATTTTTGGTTCTAAAGGTCTATTTAACTTTAAAGGTTCCATTAAACCCTCAAAATCCATTAAATTTCTAAGAGTTTTCTTTGGGATAAAAGTTAATAAATTTAACCTTCAAAATATCCTGCAAGTTTATCACACTTAAAGGTTAAAATTATGTTAGTAATTTTGAAATACTATTCTTTTCCTAATTTCGATTTTAACTTAGGTGAACTTAGAAGAATTTCGATAGGATGGATATAGGAAAATTAAGCCCAATCTTTGTCTTCAAACGCCCGTTTGACCATGAGGTAAATTTTAGGCATTAACTTTAGAAAATATAACCTAATTCTTTCCCTGATTTCAACCACAAATTTGATCGGACCTTTAAGGATTTTAAAAAGTCAAATTTAAATAAATATTGCCTTGTTCAAGGACTTCAAATAAGGATGGACTTAGAAGTTCGAATCAGGTATCAGGCATTTCTTTGTTTGTTTTATAATGTTATTTATTAAGTAATGTAGTAAACTTTAAAGTAAAAAATTCTTAAATAATAGACCTTAAAAAAATCCTAATGTCGTTTTTGGACGAAACAAGACAATCAGACATTTTCTTTAATAACATTAATTTTGTTAGTGATTTGTGGACAAAAATTCAGAATAGGAAGATAGCTAAGCTATACTGGTTCACAACACATTACTACAGAAAAGTGAAGAAAATAATAATATAACAATAATAATAATAAAATATTCAATCTCAAACTTGTATATAATTTAATCAAATTCATGAATATTTAAAATTATCAAGAAACATCAAATAAGATTTGTAGTCATTATTATTACAAACGTATTTGTCAAGTTTCAATATCAATTCTACGGAATCAAGAGGAAATATAAATTTTACGCTGAAAATATTTTGAGCGCTGTCTATTGAAGTTATGTCAATATTGTTGGTGTTGTTGCGTGGTTCTCCTTTTAATATGCTATGAATTGTATCCAATGTTGTTTTAATTTGTAAAAATGTCCATTCTTTCAGTGATCCTTTTTTTTTAGCCTCTATTCTTTTTTGAGATTTATCTATTTCGTTAATTTTTGTTGCACTAAAATATTATTTTTTAATAATAGATGTTCTGTAGTTAGATGTCCAAACTGTAAAGTATCGAGCGATTCCAGGGAATTGTGTCAACCTCATGCTGTGCAACAGTACATGGTTCTAACTGTTGTGTACTGGCAACCCTTTATTGGTGTGGGATGACTTCTTTCCTGGGCGCTATTTGGAACAACTCATCATAATTTCCACTTAAAGACATATTATTTAATTTTGCCTCCGATTATATAATTATAATTTTATATAAAAAAACTTAATAAATAAATTTTTACATAAAATCTGCACATTACTTTTCTTCTGATTGTGTATTTGAAGCATTTATAAACTTCTTTTCCCATAACTCCGCCTCTTGAATTTACAAAAAATGTAGGGCGCAAGATAAGCCTCATTGTTATTTTACCCTACTATGTCATTTTAGGCCACCTTCCCCCAAATAACTGCGATCATTAAGACAGTGGACCACCTGTTGTTCGAGATGAACAATTTTAAGAAGGGGCAGTGTTCGCGCTACAAAGCGACACAAGCGACATCTGTTGGAAATGAAAACAACTTTAGGTTAGTGACATCTTAGTACACTTTGGGTTCGGAGAATGGAATATTCAGGGAGGTTCTAGGATAACTCGTAGAGTATAAATACGGCTCTTCTCACATCCAGGAGGCGACTCTTATTTCAGACAATGAAGTGAACGAAGTAAACTATTCGGAATTGCAATAATTAGCAGTACAGTACTAGCGATAACTATAAAGAGTTGATTTGATAATTGTTTGTAAATGTTATATGTGTAAACAGTATTGTGTTTTAAATAACGAACTAAGGCCACGCTCGTAACATTATTATTCATTTTGCCTAAATTGAATAGGGATATCATGAAAAAATCTCGTAGGTTTGTAGAATAACGACAAAATATTACCAACATAAATGAGGACTGCTCTGACTCCAGTGATAGACCGCCAGTTTTGACTATATTTAAAGATGTGTTAGGACCAAGGAGCTACGCCAAGAGAAATATTATACTAAGTAAATAATGTAAGTAGCGCATTTGTGCTCATAATTGATGGAAGAATTCTTGAGCATACAATTATTTCCACTGAAATAGAAGAATTTCGAATTTAACAAAAAAAAAAGCTTATGAAGCAAAAACTTTGAGGGATGTATGGTCTAAGATATGGAGATCCAGTGTCTTTTTATGCACAACGCCTGGAGACAAATTTATGGAAAACCTCGGCTTCATACGGTTTGACAAAAGCTCTGAACGTTGTAAATATTTACAAACTGAAAAGTTTGCGGTAATTTCTCATATATCTTTGGAATAAATTTATTGAAAATGGTCAACCTGGTGATAAGCCTGGCTCTAGCATTGCCATTTATGAACAATTGTTCCCAACAAAGGCAAGATGTCGATTTACGCAAAACATGCCAAACAAAACAGATAAATATGACATAAATTTTGGTTAGCAGCAAATGAAAACAATAAATATCTTATAAATGGCATTCCGTATTTAGCTAAAAAGGAAACCTGCACCGCATCAGTAGCTGTGAGCGAGTTCGTGAAGAGGTGAAACTAAGACAACTCTAGTTGGGATTATACGGGCGCTAACAAAAGGGTAATGCCAAAATCAGTAAAAGATAAGGTAATAAAGATAATTTACAAAAGCAAAAAACAAAAAAAAAATAGTACCTAAATTTGTAACAATTGAGGACAACTATAAACATCTCCCAAAGACAACGAACAAACAAAAACAACAAAATGAAATCTGGTGTTGATGTAGTCGGCCAGATGACAGGAAAATACAGTGTCAAAGGAGGATCTCGCAGATGACCTCTAAAAGTTTTTACAACATCTTAGATTTGGGCAATTAATAACGCGTGGGCTCTATACAAGGAAACTACTGGCAAAAAAATTTCTGTTTCAGTTGGCTGAAGATCTTGCCGATGAATATCAAAGTCAATCCAGGAACATTTACAATCCATTATCGTCAATACAGAATAAAGAACGCTGCGCACTTACCGGCACAGACAGGTATCGACCGGCACCGGCATTTTCCCTTGTGACATTTTTTTTTGCTTAAGCACTCCTTAAAGTATCCAAGAATTATAAAAAAAGTCTATTATGATAGTAAAATACTTTTAGGGGGGGGGGGGGGCACAATCATTTTAACGATCCTGTGTGAATTATACCGACACGTATTAGTTTCCAGCTTTCAATTTTGACTTATCGATGTCGTCTCTCCTACCCCTATTTTAAGGCTGAGCAAACAGCAGTTTGTAGAAAGTCCGTTAGAACGCACAATAGTTAGTATTTGGATTCTCTAATTAAAATTATACTACTTGAAACTTTAAACGCGTTTTTCAAACTGGCCGTACCAGTAGATCCCTCAATTTTTATTTATTTATTGGCTTGAATTTTTAACTGCAACTTTAAAACAATATTTTCTAGTGAATGTCGTAGCAGTTTTAGATTAGTTTATTTTTATAGATTTTGTTAGCGATTTTCTGCCGATTTTTTCGAAAAAACAAGTTCCAATTGACGCCATTTTTTTTAAATCAATTTTTCAAAGAAATCCTACGACGTTCACTAGATTCTGGATTATATTTTAAGAAACTTTTTGGTTTTTCTGTTCCAGATTAAAAATTGTGACCTGTAGCGGTACGCCCATGTCGAACGCCCGAGATAGTTTTTTTCCTTGCGTGCGTAAAATTAAAATTAAATATGTTTGTTGTAGTTAAAGACTAATATTTTCATATGCACAAATCCTCATATCTCTATCCCTTTCCTACCGTTCGTGGTACGTCTCAGAAAATTACGTGAAATTTAGTCATATTACCTACCTTAGGTAGAAATCAGGGTAAAAATAAAATAAAAATCTATGTCTGATTATAAGAGCTTAGGAGTAAGTTAGAATTATTATATTTGGTAGGCCATTCAAAAATTGTTTTTGAAAAAAAAACAACGTTTTAAAGAAACTTTCAGTTCATAAGTACATTTTGAACAAGACAGATATAAGCAGCCTAAATTTAATAAAAAGCAGCTAAAGTTAATAGCAAACCTATTGGATGAAGAAGGATGAATAAATTGAGATTACTGGAATCACGAACTACTCTTGAGAATGAAATATGAGAGTTTGCGATAATGAGTCAAAGTTTTTTTATATTTCCGTATGAGTATTGCCCAATTTCATTGACATAACAAAATTCGCCGAAAAATCCAGAAGGAAAACGCGGAACTCAGAGAAGCAATTCCTCCAAAAGAAAAACTGACTGTATGTCCATGGTAAGTAGTTTGAATTTTCATTAATTATTTATAAAATGAAATAAGAAATTCATTAAGTTCACAAAAATAGACTCAATAATATTTATTAAAAATTAATGGAGGAACATCATTTTATGTTCTTCTGTGTATTTGTTGACGGCAACCCTTTAATAATGTCTCAGCAAGTGGAACTGCGGGATCCAAATGAATTACTCAAATATGTAGTAGTATTTTCATCGCTCTGAACATGTATAGGTGTGGATCCACTATGATATTCCAAAAGATTTGATGTATAGCTTTGTGATGTTTGTGACGTTGTTTCTGCCACAGATAGAAAAACATTATTTAATAGTACTCCGTATACCTTTTTCCTTTTGATGTTTTTCCTGTTGTTCAAATAATTATTCATTAATGTAGATGAAGCAGTTTCAACAGTCTTGGTTTCTTTTTTGAAAATTTAGGTGGTAGAAAATTTGTTTTAGGAGAGCAACTACGCCCACAATTACCATCTGAAATGAGGTTTTCGTCTGTTCAAAATTTTACTGTCAGAGACGGGTCTTTAACTGTTATTGACTGCCAGTTAACTAGTTCAAAGTAGTCATCTGCATTAAAATTAAATAACTTGGTTTTCATTATATTTTGCTTGTCTGCATTTTAATATCCTCCGTAGACCTAATTCTCTAATATGCTTCCTTTCGTCAGCTAGCATTAACAAATTTTCAGGGTGACGGTAGTAACGATTTCTTTGCAGTAACTGGATCTTTTATCTTCTTAAGCTCTTCAGGCAAAAATCTACTTTTTTTTATATAATGCCAAAAAAAATGATTACTACTGTGTCGGCATGACGGTCGGACCTTAGGTTCAAATCAGGTTGGTGCGTAGACTTTCATAATGTATTCTGTAATTATACTTAAATTGTATGAAGGATTTTCGGTAGAAACATACAATCTCAAGATTCTATTGAAAGTTGTTATCCATCATGAGTGTGCCATTTTGTTACCCATCTTGAGTGTGCCATTTTGGCTGGTAAGACTTAGCGAAATTGTTCCCTTGGAATTTGCAATGCAGATCTCATAGAGATATTTTTGATCTGAACTTAGGTCGGTAAGATCAATATCAGGAAAATTAACATATATTTTTTTAAACTTCACAATCGTATGTTTTTCGCAGTTTTCTGATTTTTTTACAATTTCTCTGTAATAACCTTTTGGTCCAGTAGATTTTCCATCTAAATGCTGCAATAGATGTCGCAATGGCAGTTAATTAGTGTGCATGAAACCTCGGACCACTACAGAGGATGCGCCAAAGAAATATCAAGTTGCCGTATTATTCCATTTTTAAAACCTGTATTTAACGCTGTCCGGTCGCATCCAATTGCTTGCACCTCGGAAATATCTATGTTTTTTCCAGAAATTCTTCTTTTAATATTTTGAACACTTCCAGATGACGGAGTTATGTAACCGAGATAAATCGAACTCGGTTCTGAAACTATTACTATATATTTTTCTGTGATTGTCTTTCTTGAAAGAGTATCTCCTTCCTTTACTTGAATCAAAGTTTCTTTTTTAAACTCTTGCAAGCCTTAACTCTATCTTACCTAATCTTGCTGCGGTCTATTATTTTGGATGATTCTTCCGCTGTTATTATTCCCATGTCCTTTAGGCCAGCATTAACAAGAATAACAGCGGATCTGTCTGAGATTCCTGTTCGATCACAAGCCTGTGCTAAAGAAGGGACTTTTTTTCTTATCTGAGAGCAGAAGGCGCGTTTAAGATTTCAACATTTTTTGGAACTTGAAGGTCGTTACTGTCGTTGGACGAAACACTGGGGATCTTCGGGCAATCTAGGCACTCGATGTTACTGGGCAAAATGTTATCGTCCTCTTGGGATTTTTGCTCCGTTCTCTGGTCACCATTCCTTTTATGCTCTAATCTTTTTCAAGCATTTTAATTGTCTTTATGTAAACTTTGAAAATAACCATTTTCAATAAAGTTCTCTGGTCTATTAAAAAGCTCGTTACATTTATATGGGTACTTTAATTTTGCAAGAACACTTCACAATGTCTTTACATATATACACAATGAAATATCAAATAATTGTTTTTCACCAAATTCTCTAAAACGAGTAACTTTGTGTGACATATTTAACTTACCATCCTTCTTTATAGGCTTTTTAATATCTACTATATACTACAGAAATAGAACTTTTTCCACAAAACTTTTAACTCGTTTCTCAACGACAAACACACATTACCCAAACTCGGCTCTTGTTTATTTAAATTTAAAAGTTCTTGTCTTAAAAACAAATAGTATCGGTATTGGGCAGCATATTGTCTTTAAACATTTTTGGATCACCATACACCGGACAGAACGAGTCTAAATGCGTTTGAGGTTATTTGTATAGAATGAAAAATATAACCATAAGCTTACCCACGAAAGAAAAACAACGCTACCGAAACAACTGCACTGCGACACTATTACTGAAGCACCTTGCCCTGAAACAAGCCCATGCACGTCTCCAGACGATTATTTCCGAAGTCTATGGTCAATTTGTATTAAAATTAATATAGCATGAGCTCGAATCGACCTATATATTATTTGCATTTACTTAAAACACTACACAAGCATCTTGGCTATTTATAGTACAAAGCTAAAAATCAAGGTCGTTTTGGCAACCAAAGACAAATACGATTTATATGAGATTTTGTACAGTAATTACATTTAATCAAAGGCAACTACTCCTTATATGAAATCCAAAAATGTTTTTTTTCGCTCCACCCTAATGTGTAGCATGGACTGCTTCATTTCAAATGTTCCTTAAACTCGATTCTTAAGGAAAAAGAACGTATCAGCGGAATACAGTCATTAAACGAAAAACGGAAAACTATAGAAAAGTGGAAAAAACTCTTTATGCAAACGGAAAATCTTTGAAAAAAGAAATTTCATTGCAAAAAGAGGGCGTTTCATATAAGCAGGAACCGTATAATCGTCAGTACGGCTTAGTTCCTGCCAAAGCAAACAGCCAAGCTGACCTCATATATAGACTTAAAATAAATTTATGAGGTGAAATACTACATATTTACTTGAATGTATAGCAAGATTTAGCCCTATACGGGACTAGCATTTGTTAGAGAGTTTTGCTATGAAAATTCATAGCGGAATAAGTCAATCTGAAATTGACTCAGTTTGCTGCTAAGTCCGCAGCTCGAGAATTGAGTGGAAAAAACTATTTATGCAAACGAAAAATCCTTAAATTTATTGATGGTCATTTCAAAAGAACTTTCAATACATCAAGATTCAAACTTCTTGATATCACTTTGAATCTTATAGGCAGTCACTCTTAATACTTTTTGTGTAAATAAAGAAAATAAGAGGGCCTATGATTGCACCTTGGAGAACACCAGGTAGCTGTTCATAATGGTCAGATCGGAAATCATTAAGGCCAACGACGCTGTACTATCATTTATGAAGAAGAATAAAAAGACAAGGAATTATATTTTTATGAAATCAAAGTAATGTGATTTTGACAGGGATAGGTTTATTAGAAATTTTTGTCAAATGCCTTACAAATGTTGATGTAAATGCAAATTGTGCGCATTCGTCAAGAGTGCTTGCAATGGTTGAATGTCCAGGAAAAACTCTATGCTGTTGTTTACAGATATATGCTTTAACTTTATAGAAAAGTTAGCTCTAGGCAATTTATGATATTAAGGAAGATATATATTCTTCCGAACAGATAGGTTCAACAAATTATCTGATGTTCAGAAAGTGTGTGAGAACATTTTCAGAAGATTAAATAAATAAGGCAATCAATCAGGACAAGGATGTTTATTACAATTTAATTTATTAAGAATAATTGAGACCACTGCAGTGCACATACGAGGTGTGTTCAAAAAGTATGGTGACGTTTCAAATTTCGCGGACTACGTAGATTCGATTTTCAATTTTTTTTTTAAGTTGATACACTCGTCCCGAATATATGTTCACAGTTTTAACTAAATAGCATTCTTTGTTTGTTTGTGAGAGGCATAAAGGTTAGAAGTGTTTAGTGTGCTCGGCGATTTTCTGCTGTAAAAAAAAATGGACCAAAGAATTTGTATCAAATCTTGTGTAAAAAATGAAATTAAGTGCTCCAAAACACTCGAAATGTTGACAGTGGCATACGGTGAGTCTACTCTGAGTAAAAAAAATGTTTATAAGTGGTACAAGCTCTTCCAAGAAGGCCGAGAAGATGCCAATGACGAACCTCGCTCTGGACGCCCCAGCACGTCAACAACTGATGAAAACGTTGAAGAAGTGAAGAAAATGGTGTTCGCAAATCGTCGAATTACCATTCGAGAAGTTGCTGATGACGTCGGCATTTCGGTTGGCTCGTGCCATCAAATTTTGTCGGATGTTTTGGGCATGAGACGTATGTCAGCGAAGTTTGTTCCGAAATTGCTTAATTTTGACCAGAAGAACCGTCGCATGAGCATCGCTCAGGAGTTGTTGAATGCAGTCAATGATGATCGTGATTTGCTCAAAAGGGTCATAACTGGTGACGAAGGCCCCTGCGACTTTTTCCTCTTCCCAAAACTTAAGAGACCCATGAAAGGACGGAGATTTGCAACGATTGAGGAAATAAAAACTGCATCGCTGGAAGAGCTCAAGGCTATACCAAAAAATGCTTACCAGAACTGCTTCGAGGATTGGAAAAAGCGTTGGCACAAGTGTATTATATCTGAGGGGGAATACTTTGAAGGGGCAACATTAATATTGATGAATAAATAAAAAGTTTTTGATAAAAATATAAAGTCACTTTACTTTTTGAAAACACCTCGTATACACAACATATCGTTTTCAAAATCACGGATTTTACCACACAGCAATTTGGGAATAATATATGGAAGAAAAAACAAAATTTATCATTTACAGAACTTACGTTAACAAATATACGTTTTATTGTACGCTTAATTGATCGGAGTCCCTAAATAATCGTTATACCACCACCTGCCCAACTATAGATAATGGCCTCGTCCTGGAATCACCAAAGGCGGACTGTCCCCTTTGAAAATTATTGAAATTACAAAAAAATATTCTCCAATTCATAAAATCTTGCCTTGCCACATGATATTTCAGGGAATTCTGTAAAACAAACAATTCAAGCAGTTTAATATGTAACTAGGAACGCACATCACGCAGCCTTTTTTTATTAAGATTCCGAAGAAATTGAAGACAATTCGTGTGTTCTGTGAAACAATTTATCTGCAGTCAATATCATTGTAGGACAAAGTGTGTGAGTGCATACAATAGTAGTTACCACTTTTGACTAACGTAGTTATCTTGTTCAATTCCTTCTTCAATTAAACGGATTTGTCTTATCTATAATAAAAATTTCTAAAACTAATTTAATATTTTTGCGATAAAAAAATTTAAAGAAATAAAATAAAGTCAAGTATATCTACAGAAAAGAAAATTACAAAACTTCTATATCCAATGCATCACCAACATCAGTAGAAGTAGTTTGCTCAGGTGAAAAAATTTGAGACCAAACTAACTAAGGAGCGACTAATACTTAGATCTACCTAACTGCATACATCACCAACAACGTCAGCACTGATGATTATTGTGTCTATCTAAAACTGCGATACTAATTTACTTATTTGAAATAAATTGGGACGAAAAAAATCATAGATAAAGTTCAAAGCCTCGATCTGAAGCTTAATGATCTAAACATAACATTTTTATCAAATAGAGGTAATCTGCCTTGTCCTGAGATTATATACCTATTTTTTTTTTAAAAATATAACGTCGAAAATATTAGCAAATTATGTTTGTATTCAGCCAAGTATGACGTATCCTCATAACTAGAATACATTTTCAAATCTAATCCACCTAATTATGCGCAACTAATTTAACCATATAACTGGAGAATCTAACTAAATTTGAAATCAAGGCATTCACAACTAATCATAATTTCCTATCTACTCGTCATTGAGGAAAATATTTTTAAACAGCAGCACGATCACTTAAGATACCAAAAACGAACTACATGATATTATAAACCTTATGTAGAGGGCAGCTACTTTAAATCTGACGATTTGACTCGATCACCTTTCGCGGTATGTGAATCAAAACATATCGAAATACCAAATCATATGCACTGTGATCGTAGCTCAAAGATCGCGATCGATATGTGGGTATACCTATCATGCCACAGCTCTGATGGGAAAATGCCGATTTTATTCAGATTTCTTATAAGAAATCCAGAGCATTGAATTCGACCCAAGATATGTATATACCCAGCACAAAAGTGGGGTGATCTCATGATGAAGATCACTTTTCGCAGTACCACGGTCTTATCGCAGATATGCAATTAGTGTTGAGGAGCGCAGTTGCTATACATGTACACTGTAAGCACTAAGGCAGTAAAGAACAGCGTTTCACGAAAGATCATAAGGTCGCTTACGTTAAATTATCGATCGTTAAGTAGTCGGTTAGGTAGTTTCTTTGCCAGCTAGTTACGGTTGAAGTTGAGGCGGGAAAAACAATTGTCGATGAATCTTCCTGCTTTCTTCCTGGGTTGACTTGAATAATTGGACTGAAATAAAATTCCTTTTATGGGCTCAGACTTCAAGTTATCTACGTACGTACATGACTTGTATATGGTGTGTTTTTTTTTGCTTCTCCCTATACACACCCTCTCCTCTCTTATATCCTATGCATGAAAGTTGGGCTACATTAAGTATCTTTTTACCAACTTTCATATAACGGACTATCAACATTCGCACAACTCTTCCATATAAGTCTTGCTTGCATTGCAATTTTCACACAAAACACTGTCTCCGCCCCTTGAAGCTATGCAATGCAAACATTCACGTTAATTACTGCGTATCGAAGGCACTAATTGAATATACGACGATGTGTTAATTATGAGCTCATTGCATTCTCTACCTGCCGTGCAGAATTTCACATTTTTCTTGAAAGATCACCAGAGACTCAGGGCAAAAACGATCAACCTGCAGAGATCACTGCAGAGCGCAACGTGTAAAAAATGCAACTGCTGCAACAGTACAACATTTGTATAGAACTACCGCACCGGTGAGTGCCGGCAGCAACTAGAAGCATTATCAAGTGGGCTCGCACCAACAGTACAAAAAGAGCATTCCAGTTGACTCGAATTAAGATATAAAGGAGATATCATGATCGCTTATGGAACTCGCGGAAGATCATTTTTCGTGCCACACATGTGTAGACGAGGCCCTTGTGAATGGCACGTCTTAAGTTTTTACTCATCCACAGATTAATTTGTTGCTATAGAGTAAACTGGCTTGTAGAGATACATATGCGTTACATATGGGGCGCTCTCCTCCAGCTAAGTCGATCTTGACGTGATGAAGATCAACTCCATCGGTGATTAGAGTGCACTCATAGCTGAACTTTGCGTGATAAATTATGTTATTAGTTGGGGAACACCATCGGAATATTGATCAGGAGTGATCGTTGTGATAAGTGATAATATGATGAAGCGTTTTTCTGTTCCGTAGAGTTGATGTTGTTGTTGTTGCTGTATTGGATTGGAAATTTTCCAAAAAGAAGTTAATGACAGGAAAGACACCCGACGACATGATAGAACAACACTATTAGGAAAGATGAAAGGGTAGCGCTGTATTTTATTCAATTGATTTCACCTGATGTTTCTTCTGAATATGTAATAATTTGAGGTTTGTCAAAGTTGTTATTTCGAGCAAACGTAGAGATCAAGTGCTGAGAGTAATAGAAACCAGGATAAAATAGGTAACATTTAATACATATGGTATATACGATATTTAAGGACGAGAAGATTCCACAAAGTTTGAATATCCAGACGACACAACATATAAATAACCGACCAAGTGCGAGTCGAACGCGCGCACGAAGGGTTCCGTACCATGGTACAAAATTGAACACTATGTACTTTTTATTTATTTTTTCAAATGTGAGTAGGCGTCATGTGAAAAAATAATGCTGTCATTTGAAAAAACAAAATGCCTACTTATAATAATAATAATGAATGAGAATAAAGCGAGGAACAAGACGCCGAAAAAATCACGTTTCTTGTATGGGGGCCCCTTTAATTTTATTTTATTTTTATTATTTGTTGTTATAGCGTTAATAGAAATACATAGTCTGTGAAAATTCCACCTGCCTACCTATTACGGTTCATGAGATACAATCTGGTGACGGACGGACGGTCAGCGAAGGCTTAGTAATAGGGTGCCCGTTGTTACCCTTTGGATACGGAACCCAAAAAGCAATATATCTCAAGTTCATAATTCATTATTCACTTTTCAATGCATAAGAAAAAAAGTGTAAAATGTTAAGAAAATTGTAATTAGTTGCCGGGAAATTTTCAGTGTCTTTTTTAGTAGAATCAAAAGTTTAGTGTTATCTCGCTAATACTGGTCAACGTTTAGTTTTCAGGTAATACTCCCGAAAATAGATTCTTTGATGAAATTTCATAACAAATAAGAAAAAAAAATTACGAATATTTTCCGCAGGATATAGAATTTTAATATAAAATTTGAGCGATATTTTATATTCTGTAGAAGGGAATTTATTTTTCTTTTTGTTTAACTTATAGATTCTAACATAAATCCAATTATATTCTACCAGTTAATAGTGATACATTGATGTACAGCTAGCTACACGTCTGCTACTAGAGAAATTTCCCAGCAAACAAATTGAATCGCAAATAACTCGAAAGTAACTTGCCATGGGCAAGCATAACCCTCGAAAATGATATTGCCAAATGCTCTTTTATAATTTAGGCGGCGGACTATACGGACATAAGAAAGCAAGCTAAAAAAGATAATTTATAAGTAATTCGCCTAATCCTTACCAAAGGCAAGTATATATATTTTATATATTTGCCAATTGCGAGGGTTGAGTAAATTACTTTTAATTTATCAATTTCAACTTAGTTTTAATATGTCTGGATTGACATTTTGTAATTTATAAAAGTAAGGGCAATCTTTTTTAAATATTTTCACAATATCTTAATTATTATTTTGTTACAATTATAAGTCCGCTACCTTGGAAAATAAAATACGTCAGAAATTGTAATAAATTTTAAAAATTTGAAAAATTGAATAAAAGCGAATTTGATAGAAGAAGTCATGCAAATTTGTACGAGGCTTGCTAAAACTGAGAAATAGGCAATAGAAAGAGAGACAATCATATACACACTTTATTGTAATAATGTTGTCCCTGTTTCACAGCTATTGCTCATTCCTTACTTTTGACAAAACCTCGCCAAATTGTTTGCTGGGTTAATGCAATATAAACAATATGCACAAATACTAAGATTAGGAGAACACTACTGTAATTAAGATTAACTCCAGCTACAGCTAATTATCAGATATGAATTCAATATACTAAATATACTAAAACTAGGAGAAAATATTACGTATAAGAAATATCCAATTACTAGTTGAATACAAAAGGATAGAGTAAAACTACTACTAATTCTGGATAATTATATCAATATTCTAAATTTACTTTGATTATACTACGAGTTTATTCTCTGTAGTGGATTGTATTATTATTGTGTGTGACGGGGTGCCACAAGTTCACAAGTTCAATAAAACTTAATACCTAATAAAAATTTCAAAGAAAACAAATTCAATAAAAACGGCGGTGTAGCAATGGCCGTGCTGTGTTCCTCTTTCCTTACTTCTGTAATGAAGAAGAAGAGTCTACGTTACTATGTTGGCACGAGATGGATGTTTTTATGAGAGAAGTTTTACTCTGTTCTCAAACATTAGTACATTTATCTCGAATTGCTACGTGAGGGCAGTTGGGTAGCTTTGCTCGAACTGCTACGTGAGAGCAGTCGAGTTGTGATTAATGGAGTGTATATTCTCACAACTATAGCAACTAGTATTGCTGCTATAAGTGACGTAACCAACTACTCTGCTTCTAGAGAGCAGTTTTTAGCATGCTGGTACGTGAGGGTATGAAGGCAGCACTGATGACGTTTATCGTATGCATACCTTTTTAGCTGCAGCAAACCGGAATGTTGCTGCGTATGGGATAGCAGTGATGGCACTTGTGACGTTTAGTCTTGTACGCTTTTATGAGTGCAGCGAATTGAGTACTGCTACGTGTGGGATGGAAGTTCCTTCCACTTTGATTAGATTTAACTTCTGAATGTATTTATTGCAGAGATAACCTCTGAATATAGATCTGGACTCACTTTTGTATAAAGTTGCCTAGACCTTCGGATTAACTCCTGGGTGAAATTGCTTGAGTTAACCTCACTTTGCAATCCTTAGGATTAATTCCTAGCCGACGTACTTTGAGTCAACCGCAAGTAATGTATTTGTTTAGGATCAATTCCTATATGATAATTTGAGTTAACCTCAATTGTGATATTCCAGAATTAACTTCTGTATAAGGATTGAGTTAACCTCAAATATTTGTTTGGACAGAATTAACTTCTATTTTAGGATTGAATTAACCTCAAATATTTGCGACGGCCAGAATTAACTTCTGTTGGTAGGATTGACTTAATCTCAATTTCTGTATGTAGAATTAACTTCTATTGGATTTCAGAATTAACTTCTGGTTTGGATAAGGATTTTGCTCAGAACAGACTTCAAGGCTTAAGGCTTGATCAGATCAACTCTTATTTGGAAAAGGGTGATTTTGGTATCGTTCGCTGCTTTTTATAGCTGCTGAGGTTGCTCATGTGATGCACTCCCCATGGCGTTGCTATAGCGGCGTTGCCATAGCGGCGTTTGTCAGTTGACTGACATGTCACTGGTATATACCCGGATAATTGTGTGTTGAATGTAAATTTTGAGTTATTTATTATTTTAATTAAATATTTATTAGTTTTTTTTTTGCTTCCATTTTCAGAAGAACAATAACCAGGGCAATTTTTTAGGATAATCGTGGGACGCCGCAAGAGCTGGTATACTTCATTAAATAGTATTTTTTAGTGATTTTCTAGGAACATGATACTTTGTGTTTCCCTTCAATCTTTTTAGGAATTCAGAATTGGACTGGATGCAACGAGGGAATTATGGTTCGGTGGTGGACCGAACAGGGAGCATTATTGACATTATAATAAAATAAAATAGGTGAACTTTTGCGAGAAAACGAGATGAGAAAATGAGATGATTAACATATAATGGCACCACCAACTATTCTTTTCCCAAATCTGTAAGCGAAATATTTTCAAATTATTTCAAATCAGTCTATGACGATAGGGATCCTAATGTCGCGTCTATCTTTCAACAGAACCAATCGATTACTATTAAACTAGGTACCTTCTCGCCTGAACATGGTCTATTTAATTTTGAAAGATCTAGATAGTAATAAAAATGCATGCCCTTAAGAAATGTTTCGTAATGCCTATCTTCAAATCAGGCTACCCAAATCTCATTACTAATTACCGTCCCATCTCGATTTCCAATGCACTTACACTCATATTCGAAAAAAAACTATATACAAACAACTACTACCACTAACAAAGCCATACATCTCGAATAGGCAGCACGGATTTCTACCTGGTCGATCCACAGTCTCTCAAACCTAGCTCTATTTACAGACTCGATTGACTGTGCCCTTGACGAAATCAAGCAGCTAGACTCTGTAGATACGAACTTTAGTAACGCTTTTGATAAGATATACTATTAACTATGTCTTTCCAAAATGGCTAGCTTAGGGCTTCATTCGAACACCGTATCCTGATTCTCTTCCTATTTGACCAAAAGAGAAAATATTGTAGTCTTTAATGGACAGGAATCTCCATTATTCCAACAAATCTCCGGTGTACCCCAGGGCACAATACTTGGGCCATTGATATTTCTTATCAACATTAATGACTTGCCTTTTCTGCTTTCATTTAACTGCTTATTATATGCAGACGATCCGAAACTATATA
The DNA here is from genome assembly GCA_963930735.1 of Dioctria linearis. Taxonomy (NCBI): domain Eukaryota; kingdom Metazoa; phylum Arthropoda; class Insecta; order Diptera; family Asilidae; genus Dioctria; species Dioctria linearis. The sequence continues at coordinate 36,898,194 of OZ005742.1, read as the reverse complement.
GAGTTATTAAAAATGTGATTGATTGCATCCTCCTTCAAAAGGATATTCTTCAATTAGAAAAGTAGTGTCTAGAGAACTGCATTTGAAATTAATGTCAGCAAGTGCAAATTTATATCTTTTCACCGTAAATGGGACTTTATCTTCTTCGACTATAGAATCCATCCATAATATATCTATGTCTCGTGTTAATGTGTTTAATGACTTGGGAGTTATATTTGATCGTAAGCTTCTCTTTGCTTCACACATAAATTTCATTACTTCCAAAGCTTTCCGTCTAATGGGTTTCATTTTCCATACCTGTCAGTCATTTACCTGTGCGGCTTCATATACTACTCTTTTTAACTCCCTAGTAAGTAGCATTCTTGAGTATGCGTGCTAAGTATGGAATCCATTTTACTCCTCATATAAATCACAAATTGAGGGCGTCCAGCGTAGATTCATCCAATATTCAAGCTTAAAAACATGTCCATGGAATACCGCGAGAGACCAGCCCCAAATTCAACTTGTCTATACTGGAGATCTGAAGAGCCTTCCTGGATTCTATGTTTTTATATAAAATCCTTAATGATCAGATATCGTGCCCATCTTTGCTTTTCCGTATAGATTTCCATATTCCGCCCCGGAGCTCCAGACATAACACTCTTTTTAGATTGGCAACTAGTAGAACCAACATAAAAGATAAATCGCCTATCGTCAGAATACAAAACATCAATACTACTCCAGATTTAATAATATAGACATTTTCAACACTGATCCTCTGACATTTAAAAGGTTAATCCTGCTTGAGATCGCATAATAAATATTGGCTTATTCCTTTTTCACCAATTGCCTTGCCCTTCCCGTTTATGTTTAACCCAGTATTTAGTATGATATTGATGAATATCCTACAAAGTTCTCCCCTTTTTGATACCTCTGTAGTCCAACTACTACTGTATTTTTCCTGCCCATTCCTAATTAATTATTCCATTTAGGTACTTTTTTAAATGCGCACATATCGTTCTGTTTTGTGGCTATCCTACTTAATTTCAGCCCTTTAATTTGGTATTTTGGATATATCTTGTAAGTACGCTTGTAATTTTGTAGTAAATATCGTATTGAATTAGAGGAGTTTAATTATCTTAGCTTAACTAGCTTTAACATTGTAGATTTGAATTTGCTGATTGTTTAATATCTGTAATTATTGTATTGAATTTTAGTTCTGGAGCTTGATGCAGTGGTTTTGTCTCGTAAGTACTATATTTATTTATAAATTTATTTAGTGTATCTAGAAACTCTCTTATCTAGCTACATGTTATATGTATGTACATATATGTGCCTTTCTACCTCTTTCAGAAACTATATTTTTGTGTATTTTTTTAACATATGTCAAATACGATCAGTACATTGATATAAGTCAGTGGGTTTTACACAAGATCATGTAAAAAAGTTGCTTAAATACAAGTCCAGATAGTCCAATTGCCATCGACTTACATTTAATTTAAAAAAAATTGGCGTTAATAATCAAAACGAATTAGGATAGATTTAATTACCACAAATGCCTATAAGAGACAGGATTTTAAATCTCAAAACCACACAAACAAAATATCTCTACTTACTTGTATCTTTTCAACATATGGCCTGAAGTTTTTTTTTTTTTTTTTTAAGAATAACTGATTCTACTTCTATGCTTGGTACTCAAACCTTTTACATTTACGTTCATACCATCACTCGAGACTCGAACGGTGCCTAGTAATTTTCTTTCCAATTTCTCCTTTACAAATCCATTATACACTCAATTTAGATTATCAGAGCAAATATAAAAATAAGTAAAAAAGCTAGAATAGGTCTAAGGCCAATTCTTATGATATCTTAAATGAATGTCATCAAGTTAGATTTCTGAAGTTGTTTTTCGCATATATTTCTAGAACGGTTCGTCGGACAGCAAAAATGATTATAACAAATTTTATAGGATTTCATATTCTGAAAAACTTTTCAGTACAATAAAATCGTCTAGCACTGATCGTTTTCACAGTAATTTTTATCTGGCAACAACAAGAAGGTATTACACGATTTATATCATTTTTGAACTTTATTTACTATTGTTATGAAAATACCATGTACCAAATTTCAGCTCCCTACGTCGACGCATTCCCCGGCAGTGAAATATTTGTATGGCAACCCTACGAAGCCTGTGTGTAAAATTTCAGCCCGGACAGTCGGAGATGCAAAAATCAAAATAACTTTTAATATTATGCGTGGGAGTCCAATCCATTTTGCTCTACCTTGCTCTACCATCAATCAAGGCCGTATATGTAGATCACGAATGGGACGGGTTTAGGCCAGTAATTAAAACCCTCTAGAAACAAAATAATATCTCAGAATTAATCTGAACTCAATAATTGGAATTTTATGTAAATTTAATGTATTAATTTATTAAGAATTTAATTTATAATGACATTTCAATTGAATCGAAAAATTTTATTCATCTATAAAGGGAGAAAGTACTTCATTCATTTCAATTTTAATCTTTTGATGAACACTTAGTAGAGTGATTTTATTGGCGGGGCCAAAACAGCAATTTAATAAAATTAATAAGATAGTAAATTTAATTTTTTAGGGCATTTTAAATATGACGATGTAATTATCTAAAATGCCCTAAAAAGTAAACAAATAATTTTTTAAGCTATTTAAATAAAATCATGGAAAATTGTTGTTACCATATTTTAATAAAGTTTATGTTTTAAGGACGGAAAACAAATTAAACTTAGAATTAATATTACCATTAAAATGTGAACAAAATTTATAATACTACTGCGATTAAGCTACGATGTATCAAAGTAAGCTACCCTGGTAGGCAATTCACGAAGAGCTCATCAATGAGCTCCTCATGAGTAATAAGATTATAACGTCCTGAAGAAATTTATTCGCGTTTAAATCAAAACCGGGAAATAATCTTTTATTAACTTTATCATAGATAGTGTGCATAAGGTATTGCATCTCTTTCACTTATTTAGAAATGTATACTTCTCTTCTCCGATGAGTACGTAATGAGTGTCTCGATGTGATTATTAATGAGCATGTCATGATGAGTTAATAAATGAGAATTTGATTATAAGATTGATTTAATATATTTTTCAAAATTCTCCGGCTGCAAACCAAACTCTGAAACGCTGAACCGTAAAGATTTGGGCATAACGTCTTAATCAGCATATGGGCGACTGTCTTTCCGCGGAAGAGCAAATCAAATAATTAATTTAAAATCAATAATAAAAATTTAATTTGAAATCCGATGAATCACAAAAATCAAAATGTCATCTGACACGGTGATGACAAAAATAAATATTTATTTATTGTTGGTTAGTATATATGGAGCAGTTTCATGCTATACAATTAGCTCTTCGATGAGTTTTAATGAACGCTCATCGGGACTTAATTTTCTATATGTTTCTTCATGAATTGCAAACACCTTGAGGCTCTTCAGTCAAATTAGTATTGATTTACATAATCACTGCCACTTACGGGACAACCCTGGTAGCCCAATCATCATGAGCGCACTGATGGGCTCATGATGATTGGTTGGATGAATGTAATGCTGAATTTTGTTCTAGCTCCGGGACTAAACTCACTTATATACTTCGCATTCATATGATAAACAATTCAATGATTTCCCTTGTTAATAAATCAAATAACTCATCGCCGAGCGTAATCATGATTCTCATTGGTGAATAAATTAAATACCTAATCGATGAGCGTAATCATAATTATTAGGGATGATATTGTTTGATATTTTTTTAAATTCAGAAAATAAGAGATTTGGGATTATCACTCATGTAATATGCCCATATGCCTGCACGAAAGTACAACTATACTATTGTACTTTCGTGCAGGGATACGGCACGCAATCGCAAACATAGAGAAATATTCTTATTGCAATGCGGCTAATATATGTGCCCATTACAAATATCATCAACAAATTGGTTATTTTTTTACTTTTTTTTTCCTAAAGAGGAATACACTATTCATAAAAATGTGAAAAATTACTTACCAATGATAAAAAAATATTTAAACTTAACTGGAACTGGACGACTTCAATCAGACTTCTTTTTAAATCATATTTCACCTTCGCTTCTCACAAATGAAAGACGAAGATAGATAAAATTCAGTCCGCACTTCGAAGGTTCATAGCAAAAGACAAAGGAAATTTTTATGGCAACACCATTTATCTCCCTTTCACTTGTACATTAGACCTACATATCAGTATCCATACCAATTTATTGATGAGCTGACAGATGAGTTGGCGAAGAACCTCATCGAGGCGCTCACTAAAAAAGTTAGCTGCCATACGTCCACATAATGTACACTCATATTGTCGCGTTTGACTAAAAGTTGTGGTATTAAACATAAGAGCCCTCGCCCGCACCGGTACTAGAATTTTGTAAACTGATGAGCGTTGTCTACCAGGAAGAATTAAGGTAAAACTATGAGCAATTTCTACCAGGGACTGCTTATTTTCTTTCTCTATTTAGGACACGTTTTTTTTAAAGTTGCTTTATCTGAAAGGGGCACGGAGAAAAGATATAAAATGACAAAACCAATTGTTGTGAGCTTGTACATTATAAAGAATTGTGGGTAAAAATTAGGCTTATCAGATTAACGAAAGTGTAGGCTACACCGATGGTGGGGGTTTGAACCCCTCAAACCCACCCCATATATACGGCCTCATCATTATTTCGAGGTGGAATGACAAACTTAGTATACCCTGTAGAATTCATCCAGGGTATAAAAAACATTGAAAAAAAGCACTCACGTTATTTGGGGGTACACAATAGAGGTAGAAGCGCCTCATCATATACATATAGAAATATTGCTTGAAATGTATAATACGTTGGTAAGGCTCACATGAGAAACCAACTACAGCTTATCGACTACTAATGATAAAGTGAATCATACTGATACAAAAATGATTGCTGGGCTTTACGTGTCATACAAAATTGTGGTAAGTACCAAATTGTAGCGTAACGTGAATGGTAGAGATACAAAAATATAATAATTTATAACTGGGTGACTTTGCCGGATACAAAAACATTCTTGCAGTTACGTGCGGTGAACTGTCGGGCACTCTAAAATTTTTACATCTTATGAGACTGGGCTGAGATGATAAATGGTCATTAAATTTCAGTGTCCGAACAATTTATTTAACTTCTTGCACTTCAATTGATCAAGTAGAACCCTTAAGCAGCCCACCAAAGATGGTAATGCATCATGAATGTACGACGCACTTGCATCATGCTCTTAGAAAAAGCATCACACATACTTTTAAGTGACACGTTACTCATCAATGTAGCATTTGCTTGATAAACCGCCACCTGTTGTACTTATGCTGCAAGGATTATCGTTTGAGCATTGCGTGTACAGCTTTTGCGTGAAGCATCGATATTTGGATGAGATATTTATAGGACAACGTCATGATAAAAACAATCCCTTGATAATTTAAGTAGTTTACTTTGGAGATGTAGTGCAATTGCTGTTTTTGTTATCGGCTTATGAAACAGCATATATGCGTGATGCATATGGCGCGATGCAATTGCATCTTTGGAGCCCACATTATACCACCTAGCAGCAGAATTCTAGTGAGCGATCGAAAATATTTCGTCCAAGGAATCAGTAGTTGGAACTTTTTACCAATTAATCTGAGGAACTTCTTTGACAGCTTTAAACGTGTTATTTTCATTAATCTTACTACGAGTGTTTAATTTCTACTCTATACTCATTTATCTTTCTTTTATTTTATGCTTTTGTTTTCTTACATCTTATTAGTGTATTTCTATCTATTATCTTTAATTGATAAATACCTATACATTTTTATATTACAGTTAATCTGTACAATTCATTATTTAGTTTGCTTTTAGTTTCTCCTTTTTGGTCCTGTTTTGATTTAATGCTATAGTTTTAAGTCTTAATAATTAATTAAATACTGACTCGCAACTTAGAGCATATGCTCTTAAGGGATATACTTTTAATGTGCATTATTTTGACGAAATAATTAATAATAATAATAAATGTCATCCAACTGCGTGATTTGTGATAGTACGCTGAAATTTCAGTCTCTCGTCAGCGCTTCGTTATCTTTTTATCATATCCTTGCCACACTTCAGCGATTCCGACGATGATCTCCGGATTAAAAGTGGATAAAGTTTTACCTTCCTCATACTTACAAAACCTGTTACAAAAAAAAACTCTCTTTCACACTCAGAAACTTCATCTTGCTACTTTCATACTTTCCTTTCCTTCCATTACTTCCGGCATTTTTGCCTAGCCGGTATTCAAGTTAGCCCATTTGGGATATGTGGTTCCACTGACATATATGTTTCGCTCGGAAGACATATTAATGACACATTCACATGCGACCATAACAATTTTTTAAATTGTATTTAATACTGCTATAAAAACACTTACCATGTACAAAATTTCAGCTCTTTACGTCGACATTGTTCTCAGGCAGTGTCCAAATATATAGTGAAAAACGAAATTTTTGTATTGCAACTCTAAGAAGCAGTTGCCCGATTTGCCCCTTTTCTCGAACTTGAGTCTATATATTTTTTAAAAAGACTGTGTGGAATATTTAAGATCTCATAATAATTACGTTCTCGAGTTATCGAGAGGATGGACGTCCGTCTGTCCATCCGACGGGCATGCAAAAATCAAAATAACGTTTAATATTATATGTATGTAGGTGTCCAATCCATTTTGCTCTACCAACATTTTTTCTATACGTTACAAACGGAATGACAAACTTCATATACCCTATGATTTTATCATATAAGGTACAACAAGCGAATTTATAATAATAGTACTTTATTTGGTACTGTTCCTCAAGATTGCAACATCTTATTTCAGTACCTACTACTGCAAGGAAGTAACAAAGGTAATAACAAAATACAATATTTAAACTATAAATTCAAGATTCATAAATATTCTGAACTAAACTACAACTACAAAATACAAACTTACAATCAAAATATGAGAGCCATTTCCATCTGGAACAAACCAAATATTATAATTACAGATAGTCTGGACAAAGAAAGATCGCTCAACATACAGCGAAGTACATGAAGTACGAGCAAGAAGTTGAAGATTTCTGGTCGATGGTAGAAATATTGGGATTTTTCCTGTAATTAGCTTGTGCAAGAATATAAGTCTACGAAGATCAAGATTAGTTTCAATCGAGGTTCCAAGTAGTGATGTTGCATATTCAGACACATGAGCATACTGAAGAAGCCTGTAAATATAGCTCGCCATATAATTACAAGCCACTACCAGTTTTTTTCAACATATAGAATCAAGCTCGCTATACACGAGACTACCATAACTGAAATGAGGCATTACAAGCGTTAGAGATAATTTTTTTCGAAGGTATGTTGGCATACAGCTAGAGCTAATCAACAACTGGTGCAGGCTCTAATATATTCTCCCCAATATTTGAGTGAACTTTAAGTTAAGTTGAATGTCTAAGTTCTTTATGCAATTAACATATTCTAATGTCATATTGATGGTAAGATTTTTCGACAACTCCTCTATACACAGACAAGCAATTTGATTTTATTGGGTTGAGTAACAAATTTTGATATCTAGTGACCAATTATGTATTCGGTGCAGATCTTCATTAATGCTATACACACAATTCTCCATTAATCCGATTGGCCTACTAAAGTATAGTTGAACGTTATCAGTATACCGAAGAATACTAGAATTTTTCACAATATGAAGAAAGTCATTTATATATAGGTTGAATAAGAGTGGACCAAGAACTGATCCTTGAGGAACACCAAAGTGAAGAAAAGATGGAGAAGAACGTGAACCTCGTACCGCTACAATCTGACAGCAGAATATACTGTCTCAAGTAAATTCATGTTCCGCCCCTCAATTCACCTTGAAGTCTACTACAGGCAGGATAGAAATAAATTTGACACATTTTAAGTTTTTGGTGAAATAGTCTCTTTTAAGTTGTCAAACTAGAACGTATGTTTTGGAATCGGTTTATGGTTTGCTGGTGTAGAGCTTGTGAAATGAAGGCGGAAAACTATCTGCCGTTCAAATGAACTCTTAAATTTCCAGCTCGACGATTTACATTCTTTTAACTTTTTAATTTTAACATTGCGTTAGTTAAATTTTTGGGGGCTAGCCGGGAATGCCAGTCTTCGGGGCGTAATTCCCTCGAATTAAGCATTTCCATCTTTTCGACATTCTTTTTTCTAAGAATTTTCTCTTTCAAAATAATTTTTAATTTCCTGCCCCCCCCCCCCCCCCATTTTTGTCACAACAGGAGAAGAAATAGTTTGAAGCTGTTATTAATAGAATACCTAAATCAAAAAGTTAATTTAGAAAATATGCTCTATTTTGTGTTGTTAATTGAATTGAAATTGTGAGTGAAAACAGTCTTTGCATGATATTTATGTCTACAATTATTATAAAAAGTAAAATGAGTAAGAGGCGTTCATAATTACTAATTATTTATTGTGATCTTGAACATAACTTCAATTGAACTGTGTATTCCTTGAATACACTACATTAGATTCTGATAATTGTTCCATTAGGTTCTGAACCTTATATTTTTCAGATATGAATTATCTTCTCTAAGCTCCTTGATTTCCTGTATTTTGTGATATTTTATATAATATTCTTTCGCTGTGAAAAACTTTTAAACGAAAAAAAATAATATTTTGAGTTACTATTATTTTAGGAGAACATCCGTTCTCTCCGAGTGACACTGTTCCTCTTTGTATAAAATCTCACAGAGAACTTCAATCGATACAGCCTGGTACCCAATCATCCATTCATCAATGAGATCGTGTCATCGGTCACTGATGAGAGGGGCACAGAACAAGAATTTTGTACCCAACCAGATCAATATCGATGGCTCCAGTAGAGTGCTGTCGTTTGGAAATGCTCAAGAGTTTGCTGCCAAAGCGGAGTACTTTCGGAAAAAAAACGGAGTACACGACTAAATTAAAACCGACCATATTAAATTAAAAGTTTATAATTTTTTTAAATGTAAGTAATTTTCAAATCAAAATTTTATTAAAAGTTATTCATTTTATTATCAGAGGGGAAGCTATGTAAAAAAATTTCTTGGTGCCTTTTTTTCGGAAAATAAACAAGTTACGCTTGAAAATAACAGAAAATAACCGGGCAAGTGCGACTCGCGCAAGAAGGGTTCCGCACCATCGTACAAAAATTAACACTAATGCACTTTTTACTTATTTTTACAAATGAAAGTAGGTCTTATGTGAAATAAAAAATCCTTACTTGAATGAGAATAAAACGAGGAAAAAATGCCAAAAAATCACGTTTTTTGTATGGGGGCCCCCTTTAATTTTTAATTTTATTTTATATTTATTATTTGTTGTTATATCGCCAATAGAAATACACAGTCTGTGAAAGTTTCAACTGATCTACCTGTTACGGTATATGAGATAGAATCTGGTGACGGACGGACGGACAGCGAAACCTTAGTAATAGGGTTCCTGTAGTTATCCTTTGGGTACGGAACCCCAAAAAGCAATATACATATTAGAAGCTCAACTCTAAAAAAAATTTAGTGGTAAAGTACGGACTTTTCCCGCCTTTTTTCGTGGAATCTATTTAATCATCTATAGCTGAAGAAGTTTTTCTTTTTTTATGAGATCTTCAAGAATCCAGTAAAGTTATTACAATAATTGATCTCCTTTTTTAACCGATTTCAAAAAGAGGTGGTTATCTGTTCGACTGATTTCTTTTTTTTAAGTTACCTCATATTTCGGATATTTCTAAATTAATTCAATTTCAAAATTGCGATCTGATGAAGACCTTCCTTCGGATATTGAGAATAGAATTAATGTAGGTGAAACGTTGTAGATATAAAGTTTTTTTTATTTTTGTAACAAACGTCTGCGAATACATTAACCGATTTCGCCCAAATACTCTTATTTGAGACATTCTACTTTTCTTTAAGTAATAAATGACAAACTTTGTACAATAAACTAATCTTGGTTAGCATTACTATTTTTGCATACTGACCGCTACTTATTTCCTATTATTACGGACATCCCCTAATCAATGTTTATTTCGCAATAAAAGCAGTCGTGGTGGTGCGTATTTCAACCCTGAGATAGGAAATGCCAGAGGGCATATTAACTTGGTCATTATTTTGTAACGCACAGAAATAATGCGGTAGAGGAAAATGAGTGAGCGTGAGATACACATTCATAATTTTAAATATTATTTTGATTTTTGCATTTCCCTCTGTCGTCTGTCTGTCCTCATGGAAACTGCGTTCTTGAGTTATATTCCGCGTGAAATATTATAAAAAAAATAGATAAGTTCGAAATTGTGCAAGTCGGGTAACTTATTGTTAGGGTTGCCATACATAAATTTCGTTTTTCGCTATATATTTCACCCGAGAACGCGTCAGTGGAGAGAGCTGACAATTTGTGCACGGCGTTTTTATAAAAATAGTAAATACAACTCTAAAAAATAATTAAAAAAACGAGTTTTCAAACAAAACTGAGGCCAAGCCACGTGAAAAAGTAGAAAATAAACTTTTCTTCACATACAGAGGTGGACATAGATTTTTTGATTGGGAAATCTCTCTTGATTATTCTTTGTCTTCATGAATCAAATCACTTATTACCTCTGATTGATCATACTGAAATATATCGGTGATTTTCAGCGAATAAAATCTGAGTCCACCTCTGTGTGTGAAGAAAAGTTTATTTTCTACTTTTTCATTCGGCTTGGCCTCAGTTTTGTTTGAAAACTCCGTTTTTTAGTTATTTTATTTTTTATTTCGGAAATTTTCCGAAAATTATCCAGAAAAATTGGAAAATTCTGCATTTTTCGTGAAACAGATTTATCACTAATCATATCGATGAAAATTTGTCCGATGATTTTCCCGGCTTTTCCGCGGAGTTTTCCACAAAAGCAACTTTATGCAACTCATTTCGCTCTAGGTTACAAAACGCTCAAACACTTCCATGGTCTGAAAAACTCCGGCAAAGCGTTTTACATGAATTTTCCTCGATTTTTTCTGCAAGTTTTCACCACTGTCGGAGAGAAATTAATGATGCCAGTTGATAGGGAACTTGATCCTGCATAATTTAGAAAACTTTTTTACCGGAAAATTTTCCGGAAAAGTCGGAAAATTCCGGAAATTTTTTTCGGAAAAATCGGAAAACTCTGCATTTTTCCTGAAACGGATTTATCACTAATCAAATTTGTAGCAAATTTTCAAAAGATTTTTCCCGATTATCCGGGTTTTCCATGGAAATTTCCTGGTCAAATTTTGATAGATTCAATTGTCACGCGACATGAACCTGTGTGTCAATTTTCAGCTCTCTGTGATGACGAGGAGTGGGTCTACGAGAGTGTCGAAATTAAAGAAAAGAAATATATAAATAAATAGACAGACAAATTCGTGTACGAGTTAAAGGCCTCAAAAATAGACTAAATCGGGGAACCTTTTCTTGATATTTCATACGAATATTGTAGTTTTTACATATATTGTGAAAACGTTTTTATCGTACTGAAAAGTTCTTCAGAATATAAAATCCCATAAAATTGGATACACACAATCATTTTTACTGTTACGATGAGCCGTTCTAGAAATAGATATGAAAAACACTTTATCAATCAAACTTGCATACCGTGCGAAATTACACACAGGCATTCTTCTAAGGTATCGTAAAAATTGGTGCAAGACCAATTCTAGTTTTTGTCCTAATTTTGCTTATATATTAATAACGTTTTTTGCTACAACCATTATAGAATTTACAGTTGCTACGACAAGAAAATTTTTGATTTTAGTTTTAATTAGATTGACCGTCGAAAAACTTCTTTCCGCAATTGCGGTGTATGTGGAAGGCACATAAGGCAACTAATAACTTTTTCTAAATTGGGAAATATTTTTTCAACTAGAGCATTTTTACATAAAAAATCTAGTATTCTTCAAATAACAGTGACTTTGGTAAAAATTCCTGTATTTACAAAACACGTCATTCTCCGTGTAACGCATCGATATCATTTCGATCAATAAGGTATAGAAAAAGTCTGATTAAAGGTATTAAGCTTGGTGTTAAACAAATTGGATCTATTCCCTCAACAGCTTTTAGTACTGGCTCCTCAAAGTTTATATGATGTAATATTTCTTTCCATTAGATAATAAAAAAATCACGGCATTGTTTTGTTATTTCTTCTAACCCTTGTTTTTGAAGTATGTAGATTTTTATGAATTAATTCGTCCATACCCATGAAAAATGTTCAACCGGATTTGAATGTGAACGAGATCTTAAAGTAAACTTAAATTTTGTGAGAAAGAAAAGGAGCAACTAATATTAAAGTTTTAAAGTAAATTCTACAATTCTATGTTCTTTGAGAGAGCGTTTACATTTGCACAACTACTTCGCTGCAGCGACAGCCAACACAATAGCAAAATAGTACACAAGCCCAGCAAAACGCAACTGACATTTCACACTCTAAATTCCTACTTTATTCTATCCTTCTTTTCAATAAGAGAATTGTTCTGATATAATTGAACTTGGTATATTATAACGTAGTATCACTACCAAACCATCCTTTCAAGTTCAATCTGTACTATGACCATGTATAGTTATACTCAACTCAGTCCTCCCACCTAGGTGAATTTTTATTGTTAATAAACTTGGTATGCTAACAAAAGATAAGTTTTTAATATAATATGGACTCCTTAATACCAAAAACGGAGTACTTTTATAAAAGTGTAGTACCGGAGTACGCTACGGTTTCGGAGTACAAATACTCCGATCGGAATACAAACGACAGCACTGCTTCAGTACAATTATCCTAGAGTAGCAGCCAAGTCAAGTAACATTTCACTTTCAATCAGTAGTTCTGCATAAAAAATTTTACCGCAGAATTTTGTTAACAATCACTTAAATATGAAATACAGACTCAAAGTTTCAACACAATCTCTCACTAGGATAATACCTAGGATAATCAGTCTAGTGAGTAACACTTTGGATCATCGTTTAGTGTATCTAGGTGTCGAATGCTGTCGATATATATGCTAATCTAGGACACTTACATGTAGAAATATAATATTTGCCAACAAATTGATACAAAACTATTAAACAAATTTTCAATAGCTAATTAGGGTCCATTAAGTTATCTTGGCACACATAAAAATGACGCCAATTCCTAGCCATAGCTGTCAATGAACTGAAACTATCTGAAAAGCTTATATCAGAACAAAAAACAAAAAAAAAACTTGTCCAGTAAAAGCAAATCAACAACAATATTCCCCACGCCCACTTCACCATAACTCAAAATGGTAATGAGGTAACAAAGTGAATTTCCACATAAATTTATATTGCTGCCAAACTTTATCTGGCAATTCAAGAGTATAAAAGGAGAGCATTAGCGCACAATAAAATTTCTGTTTACCGATTTACCGATATTTTATTAAGGCTTGCCAAGAATATCCAGAGCAATCAGCAATTTTTCCGGAAAACTACAGATAAAGATGATTCATCCCACTCTTTTCTTCTTACATCCGAAATTCAAAAGGAAAATTTACAGCTATTTACAGCTTACCAGCATTTATCTCGCATGTCCTTACAACTCAGCTAGCATCCATTTGGCTGCACTAAATAATTCCATCATGCAGCCTGGCCTTATTTCATCCATCGCTGAAGAAATCCAAAAAGATTTTACAGAATCCCAAGACGGGCAATTTTTCATCGTCAACAGAAGGGCAAAAGGAAAAATTTGAAAGCAAAAGAAAAGAAAAAAAAAGTAAAATTAAAGCATTTCGGGGGTGTTGGAAGCACCCACGGGCTGAGAAACAAAAGTGCCCAGAACTGCGCCAAAAAGTCTGGAGCAGGATAAGAGGGCATCGATCAATGTCGCCTCGGAAGGATTATTTCGGGTTGTGGCCTTTAGCACAAAACATATAAATGCACTACGGCAGAAGCTGCACATATACCCGGATTGCCCCGAAGAAAGCGACGTAGTTGAGGGTGGTAGGTAGTAGCATGACTAAAGAATCACATGATCGGGGATGTGCAGGATAACAAAGGAGATCCAACTTTGACGAGGAATGGGAAACAATGGTAAAGCTATACTGTGCGTTTGTCTATTCCACTCACAGGGCGACATCAGTTTTTGTGGGCCACGTTACAGCGTTTCATTCTTCAGTCAAACCACCACCCATCTACCCACCTACCTTTATCTTCGCCTTAGGATAAGCGACATCTCCGATATTTCTTCAAGTTTCTTGAAAGAGGAAGGCAAGAGTAATGGTTGCTTGGATTCCTCCCTGACTTGTGTAAGTATAGTTCTCTTGTGCATTGTGTGTGCACTCTACTCACTGAAAACATTTTTAACCCTCCTTTGAAGGACAAATAAAGGTCGAGTTTTGGCTGCAGATGCATTCTCCCCCGGTCGCCGTATCCGTTTTGTTTCTTGGAATATAGCCCACCCGCACCCTAATATTGCAGCTCCAACCGATAGATACGGACTGTTGTAGCAGCATATACTTCAGCCTTTCGACATTATACAGCGGCAGCTGTGGGAATGTATGTATTTGTCCGGGGTTATCGTGAATATTTTAAAGGAACAAACAATCGGAAGCCCACCCTATCCAGCATTGGTATGGCACGACCACCACCCGCTCACAGTTCTCCCTACCTAATCGAGTAGCCTTGATTCTGTTAAACGTGCAAGTTGGCACCGATGACGATTCCATCTAGTTGAGCAGTGTCACCAAGCTATAAGGGGTGCTCCAACTATCACCCCCCCTACCCCCTCCGCCCAATTTCAGTGGTTTCTGTAAGACTTACACCACATGCACACATGTCAACCGACTAAATAACGACCATTGGGTTGCCGGTACCCTCATCACTATTAGCAAGGAGGCGGCCCCAAACCCTACAGTACTGCAGCAGTTCCTTGCCATGGCCTTACGTTGCACATTGTGTTTCCTTGGGGCATACAAAAAAATGACGAAGGACTCTGGAGCTCTGGAGCGTGATAAATTACGTTACGTTATGTGCACGGAATTTTCTTTTCGAGGATGTCGAGGAGAACGACGTTTGTTGATGATGCCGAGATGCCGTCTTGTGTTCTTGTGCGATTTACCCTCTTTTGTTCGTTCTAATACCAGGATTCAGGAGATGTTGCAAGCAGAGGGCATTGTCTAAGGGCAAAGTAGCGCAAAGACTCATTCATCAAGGTTCTTGCTGAGATCTAATCGGGCATTCTCAGATCTTATACTATTTATCCTGGGGTTTTAATCCAATTAAATCGCCAAAATCAAAGCGATGAAATATTACTGAAATCGTTCTTATTCACTCTCTTGGCAAGGCATGGATTGTCATGTGAGTTTCATGTTTTACTATTCGGAGCAACGTTTGTAATTAGTAAGGCTTAAAATTCTAGAGGAAGGTTCGGTCACATTGGTTAAACAGGATATAATGGGCGGAAGAAATAGGTAAAATTCGGTTTTTTTAACTACTGGATTTGAAAATTCATAATTACTTGACACACACACACACACCAATTTTGTGGGTAATTTTAGGAAATGTTTCGTTTGTATTGTAGCATTTTAATTTAAGTATTTTCTGTTTTATCTACGACTAGGGTCTTATTATTTTTTTTCTATTGACTTGTGTCTGTTAAAATAGGTTAGTTTAGGTTAAAGTGGAAGGCTCAGAGTTGCGTTACGATTACCACACTTGATCTTTGAATGGTCTATTATAATGTCATCATTTGGAGACCATTTCTTGAGATATTTAATTGATTAGTTAGGAAAACTAATCCAGTAATTTCGTGTCTACTATTTTCTTTAATTGCAGCATGAAGTTAAGACCCAATGCGTTTTCTTTTTATTTAACAAGTTTGTGATAACAGTATATCAAGCGTTGAATGCTCTCCACTTTCGATTCGTTCATATAAGCTTTCACAGATGTCGCTAAATGGAGTCCAAATGTATTCCTTGTGCTTCCAAAGACACCATGTCCCGTAGTGAATATACTAAGATTCTGTACGTCAATGTGGTCCCATCTAAGCAAACCATCCGACTTACTTCTGATTAATTGTCTGGTGGAATGCCCTGCGACTCTCTAGCTTATAAAAATGTTTATATAAAGGAGAATGCGCACTTTTCATACAACATTAGGTCCGCCACTTCCAGATAAGAGAGATGACTTAAACGATGCATTATGATACTCTAAACATATTTTATTAACAATGTTTATTCCAATTAAGCGGGGGAAAGCTTTGGCGATCGAATGTAGCTTGAAGGACTTTTTTGGGTCAAAAAGTGAACTTTGATACTTCTCGTGATTGTGTGGAATTGGTGCATTGGGGAAAATGACTTCCTATCAGAAAATTTTTCACACTAGAGCACTAATGGCCAGGGAAGTAAGAAATGCAAAAATATATACGAAATCTAGTAACGGGGGTGTTTGTGACCCGAGTGCATGAAAATGGGTTTTCTGGCTGCAAAAATATATCGAGCAAGGCTTCTGAATCGGGAAAAAAGTGCATCACCCAATAGTAGGGTAGACTGGTGCACTTTCGACATGGGGCACTTTCGACATCTTCAAAATTTTCCTTTAAAAGTCATTTAAAAATTCTGGGAAAATTACAGTTTGATATTCGTCACGCACGAAATTTTCTACCAAAAGAATTCATTTCTAGATAACCAGCGGACCATTTGAGATGTGTTCTAAGTTTTTTAGTCTTTTGGTTCATGTTTCACTATTAACTGGATTAAGCATAGTTCTGTGTATTACGCATTTAGTAAATATTTCTTAGCATCAAGTGACTGTATTAGTTGTGTTTTATTGATTGCAAGCTCATAAAGTGGTACAAAAACTTATTATATATTAGATATATTATTTTTAGAAATACCCTTCCATGTGGGGTAGTTTCGACAAGTATGACTGGGGTACTTTCGACGTATTGTCGAAACTGCCCCATACCTGGCGAAAATACCCCACATTTCAGTTGTGACAATTTTATTTGATACTTATTATAAAAATGTGTAACAATTTTCAGTTTTGACAGCTATATAACTATTATACATATATAGATATAAGTATATATTTTACAATTACAGAAATGGTTCGTAATTATAAGAAAAGAACAAACCGTTGTGACTTAAACGAAAAAAGTATTAAATTAGCATTGAAAGATGTTGTGAGCAAGCGTGAAACGCCATCTTCAGCAGCACGTATTTATGGAATAAAATGCACAACTCTTATTTCTCGGTTGAAGAAAAATGAAAACGTTAATTTAAATTCCATCGATTCCGATTCTGGAATGAGCGATGACGATAATTGTGCCAAACCAAAATCTAAATATAATGTGCACCAAGTATTTACTATACTATAAAAAACGCAGTGAGATGGGTTTCGGCTTAATTATTTCACTACTAGAAAATTTGTTTTTGATTTCGTTGATACTAACAAAATTAGACCACCTGCTTCTTGGGATAGAAATAAAATTGCAGGCCTTGGCTTTACAATTTCATGCATCGTAATCAAGATCTTTCCATACGAATAGCCGAAAATATAAGTCTGTTGATATTAAGGGGTTTCAACCAACAAGCAGTCACTACATTCTACAACAATCTTGATGCATTATAAAGAAAACACAATTTTGGGCCTAACAGTATTTTTAACCTGGACGAGACCGGTGTTACAACAGTGCTGCCTCCACCAAAGGTAAAGTAAATATGCTATATAAATATAGGTAGGTACGTATATAGGTATTTCCTTTTGGTATCTTCTTAGGTCTTTGCTTCGGAAGGAAAGCGAACTGTTCTCCAAGTGCCATCAGGAGAAAGGGGTTCTCTAGTGCCTATGGTCGGTATAGTTAATGCGATTGGCAACCGGCTTCCTCCAGTTTATGTTTTCCCTTGGATGCGCTACAAGAATCATTTTGTAAATGGAGGCCCAGCTGGTTGTATAGGATTGAATTCTAAAAGTGGTTGGATGACTGGCGAAATTTTTCCTGACGTGCTAAAACATATAAAAGCATATACCAACTGTTCTATTGATCATCCGATTTTAAAAATTCTTGATAATCATCCGTCGCACTGCACCTGGAACGTAATTGAATATTGTAGAAGTAATGGAATATAGCTTTTATCAATTCCACCTCATACATTCGATAGGCTTCAACCATTAGATGTATATGTATACGGGCCCTTTAAGCGTTATTGTACAACTGCATGGAGCGAATTCTTAGTAAATAGTGCAGGAAAACATATCACTACATATATATGATATTGCTTCTTTGACAACCGTATCCTTCAACAAAGCCTTTACATCGGAGAACATATCTAAGGGATTTGAATCAACAGGTATATGGCCGTTCAATCCAGGAAAACGCACATCTCGAAACTTTGTTGTAGAAGATACCTTGACCGAAGCTAGTTCTTCGACTACGACTAATACTATAAATTATACAGCCGATGGGCGTAATATTGCTTCTCAGAATATAAATGTACTAAAATCCCCTGAGATGGTACAACCGTTTCCACTTTTAAAAGAAAACTTAAGGAGGGGCAACGAGAAAGCTAAGGGCAAATCTCGAATTTACACAAACTCCGAGGAAAAAAACCGTATTGCATAAATGAAGCAAAAACGAGATATGTCAAGCCTAGGAATCAAAAAAGAAGAAACCATTAAAAGGAATCTTGAAGCTATCTTAGATGAGTCGTATGATAGTAATGAAATTAGTTTTGCAGACAGTATCGATTCTATCGACCTATGCATTAATGATTTAGACTCTGTTTCTGATGAAGTTGTCTGTTCTCCGCAAAAATTAATTGATCAGGATACAATCTCAGAAGGAGATTATGTGCTGGTGAAGTTCGACACCGAAAAGAGAGCTCGATATTATGTTGGCGTCATCATAACCACCGTAAATGCTAAGATGAGTTTTACAGAAAGTGTAGCAACAACTGGGCCTTCGTAAAACCTGATGTAAGCGATATATCAATAATTCACCGAATAGATATAGTTTGCAAGCTACCAATTCCTACTCATCCACCTGGAACTTCACGTGCAAAAGAAAAGTATATTTTTAATACTAATATTAATAAATATAATATTTACTAGTTTTTTAATACCTAATACCTACATATATATAAAAGTACATACATATAGGTGGGTTCCTAGGAGATAATATTGAAAATTATTAGTTTGAACTAGGATATTGTTTATGTTATATTATGTATTTTCTTTATTCTTATATAAATCAATAAAAATATGTTTATCTAATGAAATCTAGTTTTACAAAAATGAGTTGACGAAACTCCCCCATACGCTTGTCGAAAGTAGGTACCCCAATGTGAGGCACCTTCATCATTCTTGACTTGTTTCAAAAGATACGAAAAAAGTATTAAAAAAAGTGTACTCATAAACAATTTTTATACCGAATCTATCTCTTAACAGATATATCTGGTTAAGTTAATACAAATTCAAGCGATTCAATCGAAAGATTCTGCTTCAGAGGAGATAAATGATTTTAATGACGAAAGTGTTCAACTCCACCCTACTCCGTGTGATATTTAATTTGATATGCAACATGCCGTATTGGGGTTCCTACCCCCGAATGAGGCTAAAAGAATGAAAAGAAAAATTTTATTTTATGAATTGTAGCTTATAATAAGCTAAGCCGAACAGTAAAACCTGTTTAATGATCGAGTTAGAGCCGATCTAAATTGCGAATAATCTAGTACCTGAGCTCGAATAAAAAAGGGAAATACGAAAAAAATTAGTATGGGGATGATTATAAATAGCTATTAAACCCTTTCACTACCGAATTATGTTCTACTTGAAAAATATTTTTTTTCTTATTTTGCTACACTACGGGACTAATATAAGTAAAATCCAACATCAAAAGATTTTTACCTACCTCAGGTAAAAAGATACGGAGTGTCCCTTTAGAGGGACAATAGTAGTGAATGGTAAATTTATTAGCACAGATGTGTGTAATGTGTTAATGGGGAAAAAATTTAATAGCAGGTATAATTGAAGGTTTGAAGTCATAAAATAAATTAAATGTGGTTTACAAATGTTTATTCAATAACGAATGTCTACCTCTTTTTCTAAAAACAACATAATATTTTGAACACATTGAAGCAAAGTTGAATATAATGAATATAATTTAAAAGTACATACTACATACTACATCAATTGTGATACATTAGGAAACAATTGCTTTCTCTTTTGCAACATAAATAAACATGACATTTTGGCACATGATGTAACTTTTCTGCTTACATCCCGAACGTCTGCAACGGCTGTTGTTTGCATCATTCTGAAAGACGGTATATGGCTAATTTGATCAGAACGTACCTCGGTTGGTGTTGGTGCAAATGTTCTCTTACTTGGAATAATTTCATCCAAAGATGTTGTTGGCCTTCCAGGTCTCTTGGGGGTTGTTTTACCGACGCAGGCTAATGTTACTGCGAGTTCATATTTGAAGGCAAGTAGGTCCATGTGTTCCTTGAGCGGAATATCATTTTTTGCACAATCACTTCGATAGTTGAACCACCTGCATACAATTGCCAGGTCATAGAAGTGCATTATGACACGTAAAGTCCATTTTCTAGACTTAAAAAATATCCTATAATAATTCAGCATTTGGTCCAATAAGTCCATCGTTTCACCATATGCTGATGACCAACTCCAACATGATTTGAAGCAACATATACGGCTTTATTGTCATACCATTTGGTAATAATAGCATTACCATCTCTTGTGATGCACTGATCAGAAGAACCTCGGCCTGTACCTTTTAAAACTTCATCTTTTGCTAAAGGTGGGGTTTGAAACCGGTTCACGCTAATAGTTCCTGTAGTATAGATATTACGAGAATAAAGCTTTTGAAGTAAGTGATATGTAGAAAAATAGTTGTCGAAGTATAGCTTATGTCCTACATTGCCAACAGGTATTATTTCAACAAGCTTCATCACAATACCGGTTAAAAATCCATATTCCTTCATCAAAATCGGGTCAATTTCTGTGGTTGAGCCTTGGTATGCAACAAAAAATCATACGGAAGTCCTGATTTGCCACATAACAGGAAAATTTTGATTCCCCATGGCGATGGTTTGTTTTTTATGTACTGTTTGATCGACAAGTGGCCTTTAAAAGGTATTATTTGCTCGTCAATACATAAATTTTCTTCAACTTCTTGTTCGAGTAAACGATCACGAATTGCATACATTATTGGTTGCACTTTGATGAGCCGATCGCTTTCGTCAAGAATTCGATGATCATCTATTAGGTGAAGATGAGTACGTAGCGCATAAAACCTGTTTCTGGTCATATAGTTCGTGAAAAATGAAATAGCAGTCGCAGAGGCCCAATACATTTCGATGCTTGGGAATTTCATAATCCCCATTATTGTGTGCAAAGCAAATAAAATTTCCAGTTCATTAGCGGAGGTAGGCTGAAAACTTGTTTCATTTTGCACGCTGTAGAGGTTGGTAAAGTTGGCTGCATCTTCGAAAAACTTGTATGGCAAATACTTCCTGAAATACTGGAGCGGAGTTTTCACGGGTTGAATAATCGGTGAATCAGACGGTAAACGTGGAGCTGTTGACATTGTTTCCCGGTATCTAATGTGCCGCCATTCGATTTGCACGGGCTTTCTTTTAATGCTCGCGTTACTTACAGAATCAGTCGTTTTAATGTTCATCGGAGTTACATCTGAAGTATAAGCTGCTGCCTTTTCAGTGGAACGTAAGATACGAGTAGAAAAATAAGCACTGCTAGATGCGATAGAATTATCACTGATCAAAGATATTATTGAGGCTGACTTTCGTACAGCTGGTGGATTGCTTGTCGAAGGTGAATGGCTTGTAGATGGTGCCGATGGTTCATGACGGTAATGGTGAATCCATACATCGCACTGTAATAATTGGTTTGTATCGAGTCATTCTTGAAAAATCAAGTTCTACTTCACAATCTACATCATTTCGGTCATCTTCAGTAACATTGAGGTCTTCTTCATCATCATCATCAATTCACTGTCTCCTATTTGCTCGTGCTCTCATATCTTCTTCAGTCTCAATTTCATCTTGCTCAACTTCTTCGTTATCAGAATAGTTGTTTTTCAAATCAAATATTTCATCTTCACTGATTGGTCTAATGTATTTCCCACTCGGCATTTTTGGTGAAATATTCATTTTTTTTTTATTGTCAAACAAACTATTATGTTATACCTATGTTAAAAAAAACAGAGAATTGAAAGCAATATGTATATCAAGAAAAACACTTGAGGACAGAAGAAATGTTGAAGGAAAATGTCATAAATTACAATAAACTTTTTTAAAAACGAAGTGGATATAAGAAAAATTACAAATACATTACGTGTAGACATAACAAACACAATTTTCATCTATAGAATTATCAAACTTTATCAATAAACAAAGAAAATGATGAGAAACACAAAAAAATACAATATGGTATACTATGTTCAAAAACCTACGTAAACTACTCCCGTCCCTTTTGAGGGACCGATAAGTTAGGAGCTATTTGGCGCATACCTTATGTTTTTTTCCAACAGGAATTTTACTGTGGTTATCTAAAGGCTTCAATTCACTATAAAAAAATTACTGCGGAGAATCCACTTACAACTTAATGTCTTTCAAAAAATCACAAAAACAAACTTTTATCACGAAGAAAAATACTTAACCTTCCGAATCGAAGTCCAATATGTGAATGCCTAACAAAGCAATTTTTGATATTTTTTTTATTTCCACAAGACACCAACCTTTCGACCTGTGCTGATTTTATTAAAACCGGTTTGGAAATATGACAGGTAGCCTCCCTCAAACTTTGTTCCCTTAAAAGGGACGTAGGTAGCGAAAGGGTTAAGCCTCCGAGTATAGGGGTATGGGTACTCAAACTTCTTCTCGGGACATAAGAAAATTCGATTCTGTACTAGTTTTTTCAAAATGTACTAGACCCAACTTTGATCTCCCACCCGCAAGACTTCCCCCGCTTAATTGAAATAAACATTGTTAATAAAATATGTTCAGGGTATAATAATGCATCGTTTAAACATCTCCCCTATCTGGAGTTGACGGGCCTAAAATGGGTATTGTCGTTTACTGATTCTGGAGGTATTCGATTGCTGTTTATATGATGCTCCGCTAATTGCTATAACCAGACTTCTAGCTGACGAAAACTTTAAGAGAAGCATCTATACTCTGCATCTATACTCTGATGGTGTTCAAAGATGATTGATTGTAGCTAAGATGTCAATACAGATCCTGTTATCCTGGTACATCATAAATATGGTCTCTAACAAGCCTCATGGTGTTTTTTATAGGTTAGTTTGAATGTGATGATAACAGTAAGACTCTTGAATGAAAAATCTACATTCGTCATAGTTGTTAAGGTATTACCATCGAATTCACTGCAATATAAGAGCTCAATTGTAAATCTTTTTAGCTTGTTTCCATTTAACGGCCTTTCTTAGATTGAGGTCCCACACATGGTGCAATTGAAAAAATATATGTGATGGAGATGAATTAGTCTCCACCTCGGTATTGATACAATGCTAGAGATGTTTCATGAATGTATTTTCAGGTTATGTGTAGATAATATCAGATTATTGTTTATACCCATGAACTAGGTTAGAAATTTGAAGCATCCTTGTATAGCTAATACAGTTCGAGTAGACCTCAGAGCCTTTGACATACGAAACTTGGGGTGCCAGGACTTCATCGATTGCTTTTGATCCATTTGTCTTACATTCGTCCTTGTTGAATATATTTTGTGC
This sequence comes from Dioctria linearis, assembly GCA_963930735.1. Classification (NCBI taxonomy): domain Eukaryota; kingdom Metazoa; phylum Arthropoda; class Insecta; order Diptera; family Asilidae; genus Dioctria; species Dioctria linearis. The sequence continues at coordinate 36,874,392 of OZ005742.1, read as the reverse complement.
TCTATCACCACAGTTCAAAAATTATTTAGTACTACAATGAATAGGTTTACCAAGTCTAGCTTAGGTGTGAGTATATACGGTAGTTTTGCTAAATATTCGAAGAGGATGTGAAATAATATACTTAGATTACCAAGCATTTTCCTCTTGGTATGCTAATGATACCAGAGACTTCTTTCTGTACACCTCCACATACAAAAGTGGAGAGACTTCTATAGTTGTAGTCCAGTCTTGGAATTTTATGCAATTGAGCTTCAGTTTACTTTTGATTGAACAGTTTCCTGCTCTTGGTGTAACTTCCATCTTCTTTTCAAGACGAACCTATATCATTTAAATTTTAAAACAGTTTGATCTATGCCATCACAGAGTCATTCAAATTTTTCTCTCAAGTAATTTTACTTCATTCGCTTTTTATTCTCCTCAGCTGCGATTTACAGTTTGGTTCTGTTGAGGACTTTCTGCACCTCCCATCTTTGCTTGCTCGATTTTCTGTTACTACTAATGTATCTGTTATTTACACAGAATTTCTGCTTTTTAGGCCACATGTGGTCAAATGAGATCAGTAAACATCAAATAATAGCTACATAATGGCTGCACCTAGCTCGAAGTTGTGCTAATTCTGTTCTCAGAGGAATCCACTTTAACATTGAGGAATTCTAGCTAATGCTCCCGGATAGAAAGTTTAGAGACTCAATACATGTACTCTACATTCATTCAAATTTTGGCTTCTCTTAGAATTTGCCTTATGATGAGAAAAAAAAACTTGCTGTACATGGTATCCGTTCTGTGAATTTTCGTGCTAGCCAAGTTTAAGTTCAGAACTTCCAGTGATTTAGCGTTAATTCATATTGGCTTACTAATTTACCTCAGTATTTATTAATTATTTGATAATGCATATTTAATCACGGTGAGTACATATCCATCCTATTTCAATCAGCTTACGTGTTTTAGTTTCACATCACATGCTTTCGTCTTCTTTTGTCTAATAAAATATTTCAGCACTATATTTTCTTCTCAAAGAAGGTTGATGGAGATCATTTTGACATCTACTGCAATGACATTCCTTTTGAGATGAGCAGTGAAAGAATAGGAAAGCTATCCTTGGAGCTTCATACTTAACTATTGCAGTAACACGGTTAAATTATTGTTGTGTATAGCCCTCTAATGCATCCAGGCCTGCAGATTGGTCTATAGCCAGCTCATGTGTTTATTGACCTTATCTACAAAGATGTCGGAGGGTATATTTGTACACTAGAAGAGTAATTTATTTTGCGACTACCACCATTCTCTACCGGAATTTTGTACCCAGGAGTCCATTCCCGAAATTGGAACTTTGGGTGCTCCCTTATGAATTTGGCCGTCTTTTATAGTATACCTGTCACTAGGCTTCTTTTCTCCTCTGGGTATGACCTTAAATGTAAACAAGAATAGATACGTGAAGTTCCCAGAGGTATCCCAAATGTATCTGCATTAAAAGAACTTAGGCTGTCCTGAATGCTAGTAGCATTATTAAGAAACTATTGTGAGACCCACGAGCCTTTTATAGCGATTCCAAATTATGGTCCACGAAGTATAAGTGGCTGATCTCAAGAAAGCGGACTAATATGAGCAACTGAATCGATCATTATAAGACACACTGACCAGTGCCGTTCATGTCATAGACAAATTTCTTTACGCATGTTTTATTTGCCGTATTAAATCGAATATTCCCGATAAAGCCAATGAAGAAAGACCTCGAACAGGAGGAGACTTTTCACGATTAATAACGCACCTGAGTGGAGTCTTACCTCAGATCAGCGACCGTATAGATAATTCTCTCCAGATGTATTTTGTGATACCTAACTCGAAAAATACGATTAACTATTGATGATAGAAAAGGGTATAAGAACTAGAACCATTTTCAAAATAAATCGTTAACATCTTCCCGTAAAATCTACGGTACCTCATTTCAGAAAACATATTTAGATAGATTTTTCCATTCTACTAAGACGATTTCCGAGACTAGTAAGAGAGGCTAAAATTTCATGAATTTTGTTGGTCATTTTGCTCAAATTGCATTAAATTACCTCTTTTTAAAATAACCATTGATATACGGATCGATATTGATAGGGTAAGTTTACCATGGTACTGCTCTTGGCTTTCTCTAAGACATTTTAATCGGTTAATCATAGCAAGCTGTGTAGAAAACTGATAATGCAATTTAATTTTTCTACCCAGGCTGCAAACCTTAGGCAATTACATGAGGGATCGGTATGAATCTGAGTACTCTAAAAATTTATATTCGTCATTTCAACTGGTATCTTCAGGAGTACCGCAAGGATCTATTTTGGGTCCTCTATTGTTCTCTATATTCATCACACTGTGTTAAGTATAGCAAACTGCACCCTTATGCTAACGATGCTCAATTTTACAGCTCAAGACCAATTGGATCTAAAGTTGGTGTTTTTTTCATTAATGATGATCTGCATTTTATTTATTTGTGAACCATTGAAAAAAGTGATACACTTAAACCCTACCAAGACTAAGTGCTTAATTATATACAAAACAATCTTAGATAGAAAAAAACGCTTGCACTAGGAAAATCTTTTAATAAGAGAATTTTCTATACAAACGCTGGCGTTTCTCAATAGCGGGAACCGTATTACTCATCAGTTCGGCTTTTTTCCTGCCTGCCCTATACGCTACAGTGCACAGCCAAGCTGACCTCATATAAGCTCCTAAAATAATTTTTAAGCTTGAATTATATACGAGACAAAATACTACGTATTTGCTTGAGTGCCTAGCAAGATTTCCATATGCTTGATTAGCACTTCATAGAGAGTTTTGCCATGAAACAAAATCATAGCGAATTTAGTCAATATGAAATTGACTCAGTTGAGTCAGCAGAAACCAAGCCATACTGATGAGTAATACAGTTCCTGCTATTACGAAACGCCCGCTTTTGCACAGAAATTTCTTTTTTTAAAAGATTTTTCGAGTGCAAGAGTTTCTTTCCACTAAACTGTCGAGCTTCAGATTTGGATGCAAACTCAGTAAATTTCATATGGACTAAATTCGCTGTGGCTCTCCAATCTTGGATACTTCTTATTTCCCACTTGTAGCAATCAATGGAAGTCAAATTCCAGTTGTTGAACCCGTTTCTAGCATGGGAATTATCTTCAATAGAACTATTTCCTGGGGCCTTCATATTAATGCTCTAATTCGAAAAGTATATGATGGGCTTCGTTCACTCTGGGCGACTAATAGTTTTACTCCAGCGCAAACTTATTTAAAGTATGTTAAGATGCTTCTCATTCCCCATTTTAACTATTGGTGCAAAATATTTTCTTGTCTGGACTATGAGTTTATTCGAAAACTAAATACTGCATTCAACGCTACTATAAGGCATGTTTTTTGGTCTCCGTCGTTTTGATCATGTCCCTCCTTACGCCAACTTCATCCTTGGTTGTGGCCTTATGAGCTATGAGTTTCGGAACCGCAGCTACTTGTATGATATAATTCAGATTGCGAGATCAGGTCGAGTTACTACCTTAATAATTGTCTTGAGTCTTAACATACCTTAATAGTGCCTTGAGTCAGGAATCTTTGGTAATTTTAAATGCAAAGTTTTCGAGCACTTGAAATCAGTCCAGTTTTTGGTTTTGTACTGCAAATAAGTATAAGTTTAATCTTTTTTTCTCTATTTTTTCTTTTTTTTTAAGGCAGTGAGACAGGGGATCCCCCCAAGCACGGAGGCCAGAGTGGCCCATCGTGCTATCCTGATCCCTTTCACCAAAACCTTGCTGTCCTTTTAATGAGCGCATCAGATCTTGGTGAGGAATGTTTTTCAGCTCAGCAGACCCTAGAGTATCCAGCCTGCTCCGGGCGAAGGCCGGACACGCACACAAAACGTGTTCGGTTGCCTCAGGCTCTCCATCTAGGAAGAACAGACACTCAGGGCTGCCAACACCTCCCATTTTAGTTAGATTTGCGTGAAGTGAGCTGTGGCCGGTGATAATGCTAACCATAGTTCTACATTGTTTTCTGTAGAGCTCATAAGAAAATCGGAGATGTTCCTATTGGGTGCACCAAGAAACAGTTTTGTGCACCTACAGGTACTCAGGTTCTCCCATCTCTGCTAATGCTTCCTATGAACATCTGCTTTGGTGAGAGACCCGGTACCCGGTTGCAATGCCTACGGCACGATCCGGTCCAAGGAACGATGAATCAGAGCCAGCCCTAGCAAAAGGTCAGCCCTTTCATTCCCCATGATCTCCATATGACCAGGGACCCATTGGAGCGACACCTTGTGGATACAAATCTTCATTTGTATCTTAGTTCTAATTATGTCATTTCTTATTAGTCTAGTTGTTATTGGATAAAGTACCTACTCGTTTTTTCAATTTTTATCAAAACGTTGTTACAGATAGTGTTGTCTTGGCAAGAAAGAAAAATGGATAGAGTAGCTCCGGTAGTTGATGATGAATGCCTTCCTTGAACATCTGTAGCGCATAATAGAAAGCACCATAGAATATGGTAAAATGTTCCATATACGTACTCTAACTACGTAAGAAGGATTGATGTAATTTCACCGTACGATTGAATTAGACTTCAAGGCTATAAGGTCAGGATATACATGGACTGATGGTCGTGTGATACGTGTTAGAAGTTGCCCGGTGAAATCGATTCCCAATCACCCCAGATTTTTTAAAAGCTTTATAATTGATTCATTCTCATGGCAACCGATTGTAGAGGTCCATTAAGACTAGATTTTTCGAAGACGTGGGATACTCTCATTGTACCATCAATCTATTTTTAGTTCATACTTTATCTGATCTTTTATGCTCTAATGCTAATAGACTTCACGCAAATTTACTACTTAAATGTAACTAAAACAGAAATCTACAAAAGCATGCAGCTCTAGCAATCATCCAAAAGTTATTGTTAGGAATTAAAAGTCTATTCACGATTAAAAAAAATCTGAATTTTCCCTTATTAGCGAAAAGTCTTGTCTACAACTGTATTTAATTCTAATCTCGCCTGTGAAAGTATGCTGATATCTTCGCAACGAGGAAAAGGTTTGACTTATTAAACTAAATACGTTGATACCAAGAATTACAGTGGTGCACCAAATCATGAATCTTTCCCAACATAGTATAATGGATGTTCAGTTAGCTGCTGCTGCTGCTGCTGATCATCTCTCTCTCCTCTACATAAACAAGTCAAAATAAGCGCTGCGAAGTGAACTGCGCGATCTCTATTCACCGTCGCCGTTTCTAATTGCACGGAATCCGAAATTCATTAAATTGCTACAAGGAGAGACTAATCTGGAGCCCATCATTTGAAATAATTAAAACAAGTCCGCAGCGCCCGCAACGTAATTAAAGTCATGTCTCGTTTAAGGAAATCATATCGAGATGCGCCCAACTATGAGTTGAGCTGAACTGGAGACAAGGAGGGCAATCTTTATTATAGGCGCATAGGTACCCATAGTCATTAGGCGCGGTGTATTAGGTGCATCGACATTATACACCCACAACTCACGCAGAACAGGTAAAATAAACCGTAGAATCTTTTCTCTGAGGTATACTTGATGAAAAATGTTATCAAGAACGAGGCTATATTATAAGAGCACCTAGCCCATGGCTTCAATCTGGCCATAAATCATCTGTAGAAAGTCGCATCTTATGAAGTTTGCCTTAGTAAATTGCAGATATCGCGACAGTTCTGCACGCGGAACACATTTTCTGGGGGGAATGTCCAAAAAACAAAACAAAAAAAAACCTGTCTAACTGTGATGAAAGAAAGAGGCTCGCTCCGGTACAGCCGTTCCTTTTTTTTCCCCCCGTACCTTAGTTGAATTGTGTTCAACACAAAAGAATTCGACGTTAGATTTCATGTAAATCTGCCAACGATAGCATGTAATCCTGCACTACTCGGCTTAGATCGCAGTTGTACACGTAAATCACTTCACGTCTTGACGAACTATTTTTTTTCTGCAACATCGCTTTCAGCCTACTTTTAATGGGAAGGGGATGGGTATCGCAACTTACAAGACACGAACTGACCCCCTTGGTCCCGCGCGGAATGGATCAAATGGGAATAGATGCACATCCAGAAAAAGACGAATTCAAGACAAAAACGAAACCCCTTGCCTAGAATCACGAATATCATCCGCGCACGACTATTTTGCGTGAGCCATGATCACAGACCAACTTGGATCTAAACAGCATCAAGCGTTGCGATTACTCCCGCAAAACAACTCCAAGAACTGCAACAACTGAAACAAGACAACTCTGGTCATAGAGTGACTATATAGGACTACAATAGAACCCTGCCAGGGGACAAGGCGAGCAAGAAAGTGGATACCTGAAGCAGTTCCTCCTCGTCGTTGTCGTCGTCGTCGCCGTCGTCGTAGTTGTCGTTGTCGTTGTCGTAGTCATAGTCGTACGTAGCCGTCGTTGTCCTCGTCGCATCGTCATTGAGGTGGAGATCGTTGGAGGCCAAAATACTATTTCGCGAGTGAAATGGAACTGACGAACTATGACTTTGTAATCCCACTAACATGTGTACCTATGCACGTCTGACCAGCTCTCTGATGGCTATTCTAATGCACGAGCAAGGAAGACACTCGATTACTTCTGTGATCTGCTCCAGGCTACCAGAGATCGTGAAAGTCTGCTTTTCGCTCCAGAAGTTTATTTCACGCGATGTATAGTGGTGTACCCACTTGACCAGACTATCCGCACTATCCGCGCATGTAAGGTGCCAGATGGCTGTGCAGTCGCGATGATGTACAAATTGGACGATGTGGTGGAATAAATTTGCTGCATTAGAACGGGGATTGCGTTGTCATGAATGTTTCTATAAAATATCCAGAGTTCGATGGGACTCTTTTGTGGTTGACATTTCATTTGCTTTATGCTCGGTTGTGTGCAATTAATAACTTTTATCTGTTCGATTAATAATTATTAAAAACGATTTCTTCTTGTTAAAATGAGGAAAGAGAGCAATTTAAGAATTAGATCGCAAAAAAGACTTTGAAATTTTAATTGCTTGTAGCATTCAGGAGTTTGGAAAAAATATCAGATCTACTGTTATCCTTTATGTAATTTATGCATGATATGAGTTGTAGTTTTATAAGGGACTACCTACAGGCCATCTGACATAGCAGCAGCACCTCCGTTAATGTCAGGAATTGATCTTGTGACCTTATCAAAAGCTGCGGGACTATGATTAGATTAGCGGTATGGTCTAGCCTTAGCTGATAGCTTCATGCAGACCACCAGTTTTAGCGGTATGGTCTAGCCTTAGCTGATAGTTTCATGTAGACCACCAGTTTTAGCGGTATAGTCTAGCCTTAGCTGAAAGCTTCATGTAGACCACCGTCTGCGAAAAGTCTGGGATTATATTAAGATAGTCCATCGAGATTATTGGCTAGCTTGGCTAGCAGCGGCAGTGTTATAGATCTACACATTATTATTCCACCAGATGAGAGGCTTTGAGCTTAAGCTGGGTATCCTAGTAGTCAACAAAATAGATGTGTTGGTGACCAAATGGAATTGGGTCAGCATGATACCGCCGTAGTGGATGTAAGTCCATTCGCTTGGATATGAGGCACCGTAAGGTGTCGACAGTAAACTCCTGCGAGCGTAAAGGAAGCCCCAGACTGCTTGGTGAATTTTTCCGTTAAGCTGTAAAATAAAGTTATTTTCTGGACAAAAAAAAAATGTTTTTTTTTTAAATCGCCAAGATCAATTGCTGATAATTTTTCTTAGCGACTTGAGGCCTTTTTTAGGAACATACACATCTACTTGTATAGACGGCTGACAATAGAATAAATAATTTAATTGTTTTTACCTTTAGCATAAAAATAAATAAATGCCTACCTACATGACCTTTTCCAAAACTCAAAGTGACCCTCGAATAGAATGTGAAACACTACAAATTCATTGGAGATTGCTTAAGGGCGCTTCTAACGTGCAGGTCGCTCCTGTGTCGGCAAAGGTCACTCATGTAACAAGATCAAGCCGTAGAAATGTTCACTTAGCAAGGAAGGCACTCAACATATGTGTTTAGATAGTTGGAAGAAACGGACATCAAGATCAGCTCCAACACGAAGGTTAATATAAAATCCTATAGTAGTTACAGCTATCGATCGACGAAAAGAACCATATACCCTTGCCCAAGAATAAATCCGATTTGGTGAATTTCCTTCTTGTATAGCTTAAGCGCGATAAATGGGGATATAGCTATGTAGTATTGAAATAATAAACACTTGCGGAATTACTGTCAACTTTACAGGTTTTTCAAACAAAGTTTATCTCCGTATGCTGTAACTTACGAGGATATATTTTTCACATCTAATCCAGCTAAAATTAAATTCATGAATCAGATGTCACTTGCAGGTACATCTGATCATGACATGATAATGATTTTCAACCCCATTATATTCAGGAGCCTAGTACCTTTCTATTCTTTAATTATAGCGCAGTAAATTTAGATAACCTCCATAATGAAACTCAGTCTCTTCCTTGGAATAGTGTTCACACTATGTGTGACGCTCAGGATCAAACTGACTTCCTATCTGAAGTGTTCCATTAGCTTCATGGAAAGTATGTTCCATTGGTAACTAAAACTATATATAACCCTGTCTGCCAATGGTTTTCTCCTAGAATTATGAGCCTCATTCGTCGCAGGAATAGAGCATTTGACATGTGGAAACGATATCGAGCTGCCACACTCTGGGGTGACTATCCCGTTCTTCGTAATAGAACAACATTTGAAATCAAAATGGCGAAAAAGCGGTATTTTTCTTCATTGCTCGATACTGAACTATCACCAAAAAAATTATGGAAAAACTTACGTTCTGCCGGCGTAGTTTGTTCAACCAAAATAATATCGACATGGATCCGGAAGAAATCAACAAGAAATTCCTTATGGTACCTGCAATAACTTCGAGTTCCCAAAGCAGCACTGAATTGCTTATTCCTAGTGTTCCTCGCAACTTTTCACAATTTAATTTTACCCGAGTAACAGCTAATGACGTTCTCATGGCTTTTTGTGAAATCAAGTCTGACAGCACGGGATGTGATGGTTTAAACCCGAATTTTGTTAAAATGCTATTACCTTATATTCTTTCTCCTATTGCACACATTTTTAATACGTGTTTTACGTCATCTCAGTTTCCGAACCAACCTTATCGGCAGTTACTTGAGGGATCGGTATCAATCTGTGTATTCTAAAAATTTAAATTCCTCTTTTCAATTGGTATCTTCAGGAGTGCCCCAAGGATCTATCTTGGGTCCTCTGTTGTTCTCTCTTTTCATCAATGATTTATTTCATTGAGTTAAGTACAGCAAACTGCACCTTTATGCTAATGATGCTCAATTGTACATCTCAAGACCAATTGGATTAGCTGAAGATAGTGTTTCTTATATAAATGATGATCTCCATTCTATTTATTTGTGGACCATTGACAACATGCTAGACATGAACCCTACCAAAACTAAATGCTTAATTATATACAAAACAATTTTAGATACTTCTTGTTTCTCACCTGTCGTAATCAATGAAACGCAAATTCCAATTGTTGATTCCGTTTCTAACTTGGGAATTATCTTCAATAGAACTCTTTCCTGGGGCCATCATATTAATACTCTAATTAGAAAAGTATATGGTGGGCTTCGTTCACTCTGGGCGACTAGTAATTTCACTCCAGCGAAAACCCGTTTAAAGCTGGTCAGGACGCTTCTTGTCCCTCTTTTTACGTATGGGTGCGAAATATTTGCTTCTCTTGACTATGACTCGAAAGCTAAATACTGCATTCAACGCTACTATAAGGTATGTTTTTAGTCTCCGTAGTTTTGACCATGTCTCTCCTTACGCCAACTCCATCCTTGGTTGCAACCTAATTATTATTTTATTGGCTGGGACTCTTAAGTCTCGGAACCCCAGCTACTTGTATAATATACTTCAGATTGCGAGATCAAGTCGAGTTACTACTTTAATAGTGCCTAGACATAATTGCCTAACATCTAAGCGTCAGTTCATCATCCAGTCCATTATTATTTGGAATTCTCTGCCAATAAATTTGAGACTGTTGTTTGAGTCAGGTATGTTTGGTAATTTTAAATGCAAAGCTCTCGAGCACTTGAAATCAGTCTAGCTTTTAGTTTTGCATTGCAAATAGGTATAAGCTTAATAATTTTTTTTTCCTTTTGTATCTTAGTTCTAATTAACTAATTAATTTCTTATTAGTCTAGTTTTTTATAAATAGATAATGTACCTATTAATCTTGTACTAAAATAAGGTTTTATATCTTTTTGTACAATGCCACTTATAAAAGAATAAATGAAATGAAATGAAATGAAATAAAATGAAATGGAATGAAATGAAATGAAGCAGACCCTCAACATCTGGGCACGATACTTATTTCGGTGTTTCGGTAAGTCCTAGGCCAATGGTTTTTTTCTTTTCTCTCTTGCTTAATAAAAATTGAAACTTCCGATGGCTATACTATCAATATAAAACTATATTTGAAAGATTCAGATAAAGAATAAACATGAAATTCCGACAACGTAGTAAATCTGTTCTGGATTTCAATGCCATGCTACTAATAACGTGCATTCAGATAAAGAGACGTTGGAGACGTTCAGCATCAAGACGACAACTCATCAGATATTGTTATGGTAATACGCATACTTGTTCTTCTTATTATTATATAGATTGCCGGATTCGCACAAGTGGTTGATAGGCGGGGCAGTTAAAGATGATAGGTCCTACGCATAGTATCCTCAATAGTCTAAGTAATCAGCCCTTTCACGAGATCGAATACAATCTCATCTTTTAAAAACGTTTACAGTGGACACGAAAATCTCTTATGGGCATCGTCCGGAAGAGTACGATTAGAAGATATAAGTGGCTTATTCCTGTTCCAAGGTCATTACCTCATTCCATTTTAAATACAAAAACGCGCAATAGCATGTTTTTGTAAAAGAAAGTTGAGTTTGGAAGTTGGGAGCGATGAATAAAAACGTGTTGAAAGAATTTTGAACATTATCTTTCTTACTTTGAATATACTTATTATAGCACATATTTAGATTTTTTTGGGGATCATCTTGAATTTCCAATTTTGGGTGGGGCATATGTAATTATTGCACACATGCCCAAGAATATTACGGAGTTTTTCGTATTCCGAAAGCTTTACTTTTGTATAAATGAGATTTGGTAGGCTCCTTGATTACCATGTTGTTTATCTTACTTCAATTTAAATTTTCGAATTGTGAATTTCGTACGCATAGCGGGATGAATTAGTATAAAAGCGTCTGTTAATCAATTGTCACGCACAATTACGACGGATAATAATGAATAATGAATAAAAACTTTCGCTGGGAAAGTTTTAAAACCACAGTAAATTGGCATAATTAAGACCACCGGGCCCCCAGAAAACTACAAGTATTTGCACTACAAGCGTTTTTCAACAAGTCAGAAAATTTGTATACCACAAAGCAATACTTGTAGAATTCATTGTACAATTGTAAAACGGTAATTCTACTAGTGGGAAATTTTGATTTGTATACATACAACTTACTGTGCCACAAAACTACCCTGGAAAACATATCATGATGAGCTCATCAATGAGCTCCTCATTAGCAATAAGATGAACGTACTAATGAAATTTATTCGCGTTTGAATCAAAACCGGTAAAAATCACTTATTTACTTATTCACAGATGTGTGCATGAAAATTGCATCTCTTTCACTTATTTAGAAATGTATGCTGTGCTGCTCTTTTGTGCATTTTACAATATTAGATGAGCACTTCGATGAGTACATAATGAGTGTCACGATGAGCTTATTAACGAGCATGTCAATGAGTGCTATGATGAGTTCATAAATGAGAATCTAATTTTACGATTGATTTCATTTGGTTGCAAATCAAACTCTGAAACACTGAAGCGTTAGGATTTTTGCATAACGTCTTGTTCAACATATGGAAGACAGTCTTTTCGGAGAAAACAAATCAAAAAATTTATTTAAAATAAATAATTTAAAAAATTAAATAAATAAATCACAAAAATCAATTGAAATTTTCCTAGAAATGTCATCTGACAAGGTGTTGACAATAATAAAAATTTATTTATTGCTGGTTTAGTATATAGAGAGCAGTTTCAAGCTACCCAATGAGCCCTTCGATGAAATTTAATGAATGCTCATCAGAAGGCTCTTCGGGACCTAATTTTCTATATGATTCTTTATGAACACCTTGATACTTTTCAGTCAAATTATTATTGGTTTACATAATAATTTGAATGCAGCTGGTATGGGAAATTAAAACAAGTTTTCTTCTTTTCACCAACGGTTTCCCGTTGTATTTCAACGCTTCTTCAGCGCTATAAAAATACATAACAAGGAATACATTTGACAACAGTAAGACATTAAAACTATCTATCAATTACCTCAAGAAATTATAAATAGGAATTATAATAATTATTGTTAAAATTACACATTAAAAAAATTAAACAAATTGTAAGGAGCATCCAAAAAATCTAAACAATTATGCGGCTGTCAGATAGCATCCTAGATAAAAATACAGGAAAATAGATAGTCTAGTACTAGTATAACAAAGTGGCAGTAAGACCTTATCAAAACTACAATAACATCAATCTCTTTTATCAAAACTCATTAAAGTGTTTTTGTATGAGTTTAATAACGTCCTATATACTGGATTTAGGTTTAAATTATCAGTCCGAAAATTAATGTTGTTGTCATTGAGCTGTATGTATATCATTTCACTAATATTCCGTTTGTACCAATTATTTTCATAGTCCACGATGTTTGTATTATCAAAATCAAAGACATGGTCTCTCTCTTCGAAACGATGCTTGGTTAGGGCTGTCATCTCCTTTTTTGTGACTGTTGGTAGCTCTGCAATCATACCCGTGTTGGTATAGTCTTTTCTTTAACAATTGTTTAGTCTGGCCAATATAACATGCTTCACATGACTTGCAATTAATTTTATATACTATATTAGCTGTAATTCATGTGGATCCCGATCTTTAAGTCTGGTGAATAGATTATGAGCTTTCTTCGTATTATAGAAAACTACCAGTATATTCTTAGAAAACGAGTACATTAAGTCTTTTAATTTGTAAGATGTCGGTGTCATAAACGGTAGTCTAATATATATGTTTTATTTTGAATCGGTAGATTATTAGTTGTATCAACGTGATGGATATTAGTATTCGTTCCATCATATTGATTAATTAATCTATTAATGATTTGGGCTAGTTGTTCATCAGTAGAATTGACTTAATTTTTATAATATTATTTTCAATATACTGTTGCGAGCATATAATATAAATCTTATTCAACATATTCCAAATCACGTTTCGCTTTTGATATAGAGCACAATCCGAGAGAAAATTCAATATGTTACCAGAACTTGTGGGTTTCATATACCAATCAGTATCTAAGGAGCCATCTTCTTTCCTAATTAGGCACACATCTAGAACTGGTTATCTATTATATGACTCTCTTTCAAATGTAAATTGCAGTTTCTCGTTAAAATCATTAAACTTGTTCACAACCATGTCTACTTTATCCTCAGGTACTGGTGAAAGGAAGAAAACTTGCTTTAATTTCCCATACCAGCTACATTTACATTATTAAACTTAGGTATACTATAATTCCTCATATATATTCTTGATGTTTACATAATAAAAAACTGTGAGCAATTTCTACTAGGGTACAATTTGACTTGAAAATCCAACATTGCTGGTAGACACTCCGTGAATTATCTACCTATGTTTTCAGACTAGTCAATTTTCGTACAAGTCAGTCAAAACGTAAATTTTCTATACTGAAAATATTTTTTTTTTCGATTGAAATACATTCATTTTGACATATTTATGTAAATATTTAGAATTAATTAGTTATAATATTTAAATTAGGATACAAAACATGGTAACTAAAAATTAACTCTACGCAGGAAGTCTCCGTATTGCTATCAAAATTATGTGTATTATGTACATAGTGTTGGGCATTACTCGATTAAGTGTTTTAATTAAATTAACGATTGAAAATTATAATTACAAATTATTCTCAAGAAAGTAATTGTAATCGTCAGTCGATAATAGTAATGAAGTTCAATCGGCGGGTATTAATCGTTATTTACTACTTAGTTTTTAATCGTTAATCGTATTTTTCGATTGATTTGTTACTTTGGAAAAGTGAACAAGGTATTGGTAACTCATGATACGTTTATTAGTATTAGTAAAAAATGTAATGAAATGAAATAAAAACAATGAAGTAACCATGAGAACAGTGTTAGAAATTAAAACCAAAATTATGAAATTAAACATTTTATATTTCGAACTACCAAATGCAGAATAAAGGCTTATAGAAGATGCTTAAAAAACAACTTCTTTATTTTATAAGAGCTTAGATTAACGTAGTAGGAAAGAATCGTCTGGGAACAGGAGAATGCAATTTGCGCCAATTGCCCCATCATGCGTTAAGTCACGTTCGTTTCTTTGTTAAGTGCCTAACAAGGTTACTCAAAAATTTTCAAAATGCTTGAAATAATAATAATATATAATACATAAATATAATAAAAATAATAATTTGGAAATTAAAATAAATTAATCATTTTTAAAAACAATTAAGCGATTAACGATTTGATCAATTGTTAATGGTGTTTTGCGATTACTTTTTATGATTAATTAATCATTAATCGTTTCATATGATTTCTTTATACGATTAAATATTTAAATCATTGTTCCTGATTGATTAGTCGTAAGCATTAATCATGAATATAATAAAATTTTGCCCAACACTGTAGTATAGATCATAAGAAGCCGAAAGCAATAACGGTATCAAAAGAGAAACAGAAAACATCAAAAGTTGCTCCTTAGCGTAGTACTTCCAAAATTAGATCTAATGAATTAAAACATAAAATGTTTTTTTTTCGATTTTAATAAACTATATTTTCATGGTACAATCGTATATGGAAGGATCTTAGCGTTGCTATACATCCAACAAGTTTAAAGTACATACCGATTTGTACAGAAAATACTTTAGACTTGTACATTGAATCTAAAAGTCTAGGGAAATTTAAAATTTCCTACAAGAAGATGAGTAATTTTTCATGTACAGAATCTACAAGTACTAATAGAACAAGAATATTAGTATAAGTCTTGTTACACTTGTACACTTGCAATTTTGTGGAATGGGACCCTGGTCGTCAGATTAGACCAAATTTCTGAATTTCTTTAGTCATTCGTAACAGTCCCGCGTGAATATGCTTATGCTTTTATTGTAACATGGGAGCCTCGGTAAGAGTGGTGGCCGCCAAGGAATATTCTTAGGGTATGCTTCTATCCTCTCCTATGATCTCTAGTTGTCAACGATCTCTGGTTCGTCCTATTTCCATTTTTCCGTTTCTCTCTAAAGCTGCACACACAAATCACCAGTTAATTCATCACTTAATCATCAATCGGTCTTTACATACAAGCGGTGATGTACTTCAACATTGGTGAATATAACAGATGGTACTAGGAACTAACTCATTTGATAAAGATAATTTTACACTACTCGTCCCATTTGACTTTTCCAAGGCCATTGACACGGTTGACCACATATTATTTTTAAGTAAACTGGCTTTTAAATTAAATTTTCCAAATTCTGCATGTACGTTGGTTTGGTCCTACTTACACGGTGTCAATAGAGTGTAGTCTGTTCTAATTCTGCTCCTGGCGTCCCACAGGGCTCCATTCTGGGTCCCTTATTATTCACTATTTTCATTACAGATCTTCCAAAAGTTCTGAGAAATTGTGATTATCACATTTATGCTGATTATATTCAGCTTTACATTTCTAGGAATTTGGAATTATTGGAGGATGTTATATGCCGTATGAATGAAAACCTAGCTGATGTGCTTAATTGGGCTGTTAATAATGGTTTGAGCTTAAATGCCTCAAAATATAATCGTATATAGTGATCTATAAAAGTGAATTGACACTTTCTACTTTTCGGATATTATCCTAAACAATATAACAATTTCTGACAGTCATACCGATTTTTGGGGCGCTACTTAAGCTTTCTGTCACTGCAGTCTTTACTCCTAATGAAACACGGATTTTGTTAGGTAGTTAAATCATTAATTGTCCCTCTCATGACTTATTCTTGTGAAGGTTTCCGCGGTTTTGAATCAGCTTCGTTATAAGATCAATGTTTCCTTTAATTCTATCGTGCGGTATGTGTTTGGGATGAGGCGATATGACCATGTCCCGAAATATTTAAATTTATTTTTGGGAGGCCCATTAGAAGCTTTCTTTAGATATCGTGAGATATTATTCTTTCATAATCTCTGGACAACCTGACAATCTGCACATCAAATTGAATTTATCCCAATCTGCAAGAACTTATACTCTACAGATTTTTGTTTAATCCATAAGACTTTGGTTTGGAACTCTTTTCATCTTCACCTCAGAAGGAGCAGGGACAATCATAATTATTTAGTTTATTGAGTTCTGTTGTAGTAAGGCAATTTGTTAGTGAAGAATATTATTATTTTTAATCTAGATATCTTGTTTAGTATACCATAGTTAAATTTTGAAATCTAAATCTTTCTATTATCTTACCTACACATAATTGTAAGATTTAATCTTACTTGTGTAGCACCGAAATAAACATTATTGGATTTTTTTTTGTTGCTTTTTTTACTCTTCTACAGGAGCTGTATAACTCTGGCTATGATTATCAGGGATATGCGAATGACCTGGTCATCACAATCAGGGGCAAACATGACCGGTTAATCTCTGATCTGATTCAGAGCACTATTAACATAGTCCGCAACTCGTACCAAACAATAGAACTTCGTGTCAATTTGACAGAACGGGAATCGTTCACGAGAAAAATAAAGTTTTTTTTTTACAAATATCATCTATTGAGAGAACAGTAGTGAAACTCCCAAAGAAGGTGAAATGTTATTCTCAATAGCAGCCTAACATGAGACTCTTTTTGAAAAATTTCCTGGAAAATGATGCATTAGCAACATGGGCACATCACAGTCATTTTGGAAGAAGCTGAGGTCTAAAAACACATATAAGCCTGTGGTCGTATATAGCTATTATATAACACATGGTCACATACACTTCTTTGGTGACCAAAAACTAAACAAAAGGCAGCTTAACGTAGTTTACAAAAACTACAACGATTTTAATGTCTAATTATATGCGTGCCTGCCCGACTCTTCAGCTTTAGAAGCTGTACTGATCTTGCTCCCACTGCATCCGCGTGTTAAGAAGGAGGCCACACTTAGAGCAATATGAGAACAGAGAACAAAGCTCCTAAACACAGGTAATATGATTGGCAGGCTGAAAGTCTTTGAAGAATTCTTAGCACAGCGTATGAGATAGGCATACGCTATGCAGAAACATTATAACATTGAAAGACCATTTAAGAAGTGATCTTAAGAGACTGTCAACAGTGGAATTCTGGTGACCAACTATTTGAAAAAGGATCTCTTAAATGGTATACGGAGGGATAAAAAAATCAAGATAGAGCAGGAGTGGCCAATTGGGCATATATGGGTCAAATTACCGATTTACTAAAGTAGTAAGGGATTCACCTAACATTTTCCAGGCAAACATCCACACCATAAAGTTCTGCGCTCACAAAATCATTCATAAGAATATGCGTGGAGCAAAAATATTATGATGAATATCAAAGCATTAAATTCGTTTGAATCCCAGCTGGTTTGGGATTGTCTTACTGTTTTGAAGCAACTAGCCGAAACAAATGAAATTAAGTTGACTTGGATGTCATTGAGGCATTGAGGGCAACGAGATTGTGGACCAACTTGCAAAGAAAGCAGCCATACAATTGTTTACTGGCCCCGATAATATTTTTGGCCACCATAAGAACACCCTGTCGGCAAAAATGAGAATTATGGAGGAGAGAATTAAATGATGCCCATTGGAAATATACCCAAGCAATCGAAGAAATTCATACGTATTCGCAACAGAGGACGAAAATATTCCTCAAGCTCCTCAAGAAAGAACTAAGGCTCATAACGTGCCTATACAATAAAAAAAATTCCTAAAGTGAGTGCAACAATTCGATAAGATTAGGGACAGCTCCACCTTGGAAAACGTAGATTAGTTTTTTATCCTTAAATGTAGGGAATACTCCCTAAAATGTAGGGAACACTCCCTAAAATGTAGGGAATAGGTCAAAGTAATATACCTGACTAGCTCACTTCTTATATGGCATACTACCATATATGTTTTTTTCATTAAAACATATAGTTAGTATGGAAGTTAGTGCTGAAGTTGACAAACTTTACGTTCATTCTCTGGTTCGAAATACCTACATTGATTGAATGCTCCATAGATTTGGGGAAATCAAATTGAAGAAGAATGAGAATGAGCAGCCCAGGATACTTAGGGGTAATGTCACAAAGGATGTCATAGATCGCAGTGACTAGTTGAGTGGCTGGAATTTGTCTCCACCCCCCATTTTAATAATAATAACGTCTTTTTTTGTGTATATAGATTCTTTCATAAAAACGTTATAAAATGACCCCTATAATTAAGAAAACAAAAACTAAGCACTAACATTTAAAGGCACAATAAAAACAAACAAACGCAAGGTTCTCAAAAGAGACAATATCTACGGGTACAACGGGTACAACATTTTTGGAAAATGCTTAAAAGATGAGAAACAAAAAAAATATTTTACTTGTCCCTATTTTGACAATAGGGTAGGTGGCAGTTTCAAGAAGTTCCAAATTTCTAAAAATAATCTAGTAAAAATTACTTTCCTAAACAAGCGATTATTCAAAATAGAATTTTCGCTTTGTGCTAAAAAGACAGTAGGTACCTGCAGATTGTAGCATCTCTCTTTTCTGGACACTCTGCACAAGCTTTGTGATTATTTCAAAAATCCTCTTTTGTGTTCATGGGATCGTTGATAGTATACCAGAATAGTTGTAAGAATACAAACACGTTGGTACCTCATAATCGTCACTTCTCGTTGTATTGCTAGCAAACCAAGTAGAAATACCCATAGAAAAGCAAATAATGCTTCACGCTCTAATCCATCTTTGAAACTATTTATGGGACCACAGTTTTTGGGAACATTTTTAGTTTTATTCGAGTTTCACACTTTGAACGGAGATCGTCGATATTTCATATCGATGGTTTCGATGGCCAAAATAATGTGAATTCTAAGACCCAACAAGATGGTATAAATATAACACATGTTTCTCCACCTTCAATAAGTTACAATCTTGAACATTACAATTCACTTGTCGTTGAGACGTATGAAAAAACTTTTACGCTCCCAAAATATATCACACTGTCAATGAAAGATGCCAGTGGTGAACTGACTAAGATTTCATTTATGTTACATGTAGATCAAAGTTACATTAAAACAACTTTAAAGCCACACCTAATTTAAACCTGATTTTTTTGCTTTTAATTCAAGCTAAAAGCAAAAAATTGGTCAATTTTTATACTTCTAACCTTGCGAAAGAGATAAGAAAATGAAAAAAAACTGTAAAAAGAAACGTTTGTAAAATGTAAATGTTTAGCAATTTTTAAATAATTTTAATAAATCTAATAAATCTAAATAATAAAATTAATTTTTGACGAGGTATTTAATATGTTTTTATCAGAAAAATGAAGTTTGTGTGAAATTTTACATCATAGTAGAAATTGCTCACGGTTTTACCTTGTCGCTTGCCCCTTGCGAGCAGTTATTATGTAAACTAATACCAATTTCACTGAAAAGCAACAAGGTGTTTGCAATGAAGCATGAAGAAACATGTAGAAAATTAAGTCCCGATGAGCCTTCTGATGAGCATTCATTAAATCTCATCTAAGGGCTCATTGGATATCATGAAACTGCTCCCTATATTCTAAAGCTGTAAATAAATATTTATTCTTATCATCACCGTGTCAGATGACATTTCTACTAGCAAAAATTTGAATTGATTTTGTGATTTACATAATTTATTTAATATTTTAAATTAATTCTTGGATTTGTTCTTCCGCAGAAATACTGACGCACATATGCTAAACAAGACCTTATGCCCAAATCCTTACACCTCAGCTTCTCAGAGTTTGATTTGCAACTGGAATTTGAATTCGGAATCGTATATGAAATCACTCATAAAATCACTTTCACATTTATGAATTCATCATGACACTCATTAATCAGCACATCATGACAATCATTGACATGCTCATTAATAAGGTCATCGTAAAACTCATTGACATGCTCATTAATAAGTTCATCATGACACTCATTGACATGCTCATTAATTAGCTCATCGTAAAAATCATTGACAGGCTCATTAATAAGCTCATTGTGACACTCATTATGTACTAATCTAAGTGCTCATCTAATATTGTAAAACGCACAAAAGAAAAGCAAAGTACATATACATTTCTAAATAAGTGAAAGAGATGCAATATCTCATGCGCACTATCTGTGAATAAGTAAATAAATTATTTTTTTTCCGGTTTTGACTCAAACGCGAATAAATTTCATCAGCACATTTATCTGACTACTTATAAGGAGCTCATTGATGAGCTCATCATTATTTTCCTACCAGGGTATTGTATCCATTATTCTCTTGCAAACCTCAACGCATACAATTTTTCCTGCAACTACACTAAAAACTACCCAAAAATTTAGGGAATATTCACCACATTTTATGGAATATCCCTTATA
Source organism: Dioctria linearis (assembly GCA_963930735.1). NCBI lineage: Eukaryota > Metazoa > Arthropoda > Insecta > Diptera > Asilidae > Dioctria > Dioctria linearis. The sequence continues at coordinate 36,853,672 of OZ005742.1, read as the reverse complement.
TTTTAGGGAAAAATACTTAAGCCTTGTGGCAACAATTGTGTACATGTTTTACAGTATTCCTATATTGTAATATAATCTCCCCATATCACCACTTTGTCATTGTTATCACAATCGTATTAGTTTTTTGCGAAGTTTCTTACACACATTCTGAGGTAACTTATGGTAACTATTACAAACCGGGTAATACTTACGTAACTGTTACAAAAATTGCTGCTTGGGTATCTTTTTGAAAAATATTCCAAAGATTTCACAACTACTAACTGAATCTAAAAGAAAAGTTTCACTAGAAGTATGAGTTTATTTTTCCGGCGACTAATATAAACATTTTACTTGATTAAAATTAGAGCTTTCACCGCATTTCAAATACATTTTTCTCATTTCTTTTACGTACTTATAAATAGTTGAATTCCAAAATTTATTCACTTCATAAAAGTTGTTTTCTTTTAAAATTGGGTATTTACGAAAGATATACACTTATCATTGTTAAAAATAACCTAAAAATTTGTTGTAATATTTTTCCTTTACCTAGGTACATGAAATGTATAATACCGTTAAAAAATCTCATATTCATGTTCTTCATCACTTTAAGATTACCACTTAAATCCAGCTCAAAGATGCTCACCTTATTTCAAGATGACCTTAGACCCTTTTCTGAAAAGTAAACAACAAGAGAAATTCACACCAGGTATATCCATCTAGTACATAACCTGATGAAGATGAAAATTTCAAAATTAAACGTAAGAATGTGATAATTCGCGCGCGATTCGTTATTTCTCTATATATCAATTGCTTCCTCAATCCATCCTCCTCTCTATACTGAAAACAATTTGTAAAATCAGCAACAATTTAGCAATGGTATCCACGCCAGTATGAGCAAACAGTTAAATGTCGTGTTGTTAAGCATGTTTCCTCCTTAATTATCTACAATTTCTCCCATGATATAGATTTTCCAAATTTGCACGCTTTCGAAGCAGTAAAAGTCGAGCAGACATGATGCTGCGAAAATTAGGGTCCGAAACCGTAAGAAAAACTCAAAAGGGTATTGCGGGGCAAGTGCTTTTCTTGGGAAGATCTTTTCAATAGGTATTTGGAGAAAAGCGATGGCGAAGAATGTAATTACACGAAATACGTTTCTCTGTGGATTAAGTACTTCTGGAGCGAACGGACGGTCGCTCGGTCGAATTGAGAATAGCAAGGAAAGATCAAAATGCACGAAGATCTAGGGAAAAATGTTGAAAACTCCGGAATCTTGTTGAGACAGTGCACGATTTTAAGGCCTTCTAGGAACCAGGAGTAGGTATCTATCTATCGTATAACAAGAAATGCGTTTAAAGTTTGTAAATTACATAGGAAGCAGCCCCAAGAAAACTAACAATAAAAGATTTCACGTAAAGCGTATAATCCGGACATGAGAGAGGAACGGGTAGGTAATGGTTTTTATTGAAATACATAGAGTAGTAAACAACACGTCGTCGTCGTTGTCTTCGCTTTTCTCCTCTGGATGTCAAAAGGTTAAATACGAGAAGTGCATTACTTACGCTAAAGACTATTGCGGCTTTATCCTCCTTGAATAAAACTCTCTATAAGCAGCGCTACTGACAGCTACCCGGAGCAAGAAGATGGAGCAATAAACGTCGAAGAAATTCCCAAATCAATTAGGCTAGATAAAATATACTGGTTGAGGTTGACGGGGGTGTGAGTACACTGTAACTCTGTGAATCCACATTCCCCCAAGTGCACGTTCGCATTCACTGATTTGCATTTCTGCAATTTTAATTTGGGAATGAACCAGAGAATGCACTTAACCCATCTACTGGTTTCAGTTGAAATTTGGTAGACGACAGACACATACTCTTGCACATAATGGTACTCCCGTTTATACTGAGATTTTATCTGGTCAGACATTCTGCTGTATAGAAGCTCCCGAAATATGCGCTTTTGTTAAATGTCAATATTTGAAAATTGATTTGCAATAAATTCGGAAAGGTATCGAAAATGGGAAAATGGATGTCAGATTAATACATTATATCGGTGTTAATATCACATTAAAGCTACTGACGTAGTGTGTGACAATTCCATTAGAGCATACTCGTAATTGACCGGCAGGTATGAGTCCACCATGTTACTTTATAGTTTTCTATAGTAATATACATATATATGTAAATTGTTTGTTTATTTTTTCCTTGGGACTTCGATATTCCTTAAAAATACATATACAACTACAATGAAATTTTAGTTGCTTCTCGAGCAGATGGATCGGTAAGAAGGTCTTGTATTCCTGTATTCAGTTAAGACAGACTTGAAGCTAATTCGAATGCCATATATAAGTATTTGTATATGGGATGAGAATAATTCTCCAATCCTTAGGTTAAATACGAAATTTGTTACCTTGTCGTATTGACTAACAATGGTTTTCCGGGTAAACGGTGTACCTATTGTTTAACAAAATATTTGTAAGAAAATTGAAAGGGCAGCTTTATCGTGTTGTTGAACAAGCTAAAAATGGAAAATAAATAAAAAGCAAGTAAAAAACTAGAGATGGTCAAGACCAATTCTTGTGATACCCTAGATAAATGCCCGTATGTAATTTTGTATGATCACCCACCTATGTATCTGTGTAAGTTTGATTTTTGAAGTGGTTTTTCGCATATATTTCTAGAATGGTGCGTCGGACAGGGAAAATGATTACAACTATTTTTATAGGATTTCGTATTATGAAGAAGTTTTTAGTACAATAAAAACGTCTAGAACTGATCCTTTGTACAGTATACGTATAAAACCTGAATTTTTATTTGACAATACCAATAAGGGGTTGCCCAATTTAGTCCACTTTTGAAGCTTTATTTACTATAAAAATACCGCGTAAAAAATTTCAGCTCTTTACGTCGACGGATTTTCAAATTTGGTTTTTCACTACATATTTGGACACTACCTAAGAGCGCGTCAACGTCGAGAGCTGAAGTTTTGTACATAGTATTTTCATAACAATAGTAAAAAGAATTTCAAAATGGACTAAATCGGGCAACCCCTGCTTGGTGTTACCATTTAAACATTTAGAATTCTTACGTATAGTGTGAAATCGATAAGTCCTATGGTTTTAAAGTAGGTACTCACGAGTTGTTCAGAATATGAAATCCTATGAAATTGGTTATAATAATTTTTATTGTCCGGTCCGACAAACCGTTCTAGAAGTATATGCGAAAAACCAATTCAAAAATCAAACTTGGACAGATGGGTGACCATACGAGCAGTCATCTGACTAGTGCAGTACGGAGTGCAAAACGTGAAATTTCACTATTATCAGATAGATAGCGCTTTGTAAATCTCCACTCATTTTACTGACCATTTAAATCCGCAGAGTATTAAAATGCTGGTACAATTTTGACATTGTCTATTTTTTGAGGCCATTCCCTTTAACTCGTACACGAATTTGTCTGTCTATTTATTTATATTTCTTTTTTACTATTTTCGACACTCTCGTAGACCCACTTTTCGTCATCACAGCGAGCTGAAATTTGGCACACAGGTTCATGTCGCGTGACAATTGAATCTATCAAAATTCGAACAGGAAATTTCTATGGATAATCGGGAAAAATCATTTGAAAATTTGGAACAAATTTGATTAGTGATAAATCCACTTCAGGAAAAATGCAGAGTTTTCCGATTTTTCCGAAAAAAAATTCCGGAATTTTCCGACTTTTCCGGAAAATTTTCCGGTAAAAAAGTTTTCTTAATTATGCAGGATCCAGTTCACTATGAACTGGCATCATTACTTTCTTTCCGACAATGATGAAAATCCACAGAAAAAATCGAGGAAAATTCATGTAAAACGCTTTTCCGAAGTTTTTCAGACCAAGGAACCATTTGAGCGCTTTGGAACCTAAGACAAAGTTGTAGAGCGAAATGAGTTGCATAAAGTTGCTTTTGTGGAAAACTCCGCGGACAACCCGAAAAAGCGGGAAAATCATCGGACAAATTTTCATTGATATGATTAGTGATAAATCTGTTTCAGGAAAAATGCAGAATTTTTCCAATTTTTCTGGATAATTTTCGGAAAATTTCCGAAATTTTCGGACTTTTCCGGAAAATTTTCCGACAAAAAAGTTTTATAAGCTATGCGAAATCATTTTTTTTCGCCCTACTGGCATCAAGACTTTCTCTTCAACAGTCGTGAAAACTTGCATGAAAAATCGAGGAAAATTCATGTAAATATTTAAAAAAAATTCATAGTAATAGGAAAAATGGGATCAAGTTGGAATACAGCTAAAAAGCGCTGTTTAAAACATAATTTGAATTTCAGAAAACCGTTGCGGTACTTCAACGATTTGATACTCGAAAAATTACTGTTTTCGGATCGGCGCCAAACATGACTTAAAAATGTGTATCTTTGTTTTCTCCAAAATAACAGACGTCAAAATACTCAAAATACTCTTGGTGTATATACCTACTAATATGCTTTTAATATCGGCTATTTTCTTTGTTTTAAGTAGTACTTACTTTTATTTTAAATAATATTTAATTTGTGATTCAACATTCGTGATTATTCGTTTTTCCCAAAGGTTTTGTTGTTGGTTTTTTTCAGTAAAGATGTGGTTTTGTATCCAATGTCTCTGCCATTAATTTTAATTTGAAATGCGAATGAATCAGATCTTTCCTATCTTAAAAAAATTATTTTTGTAAAAGGTATGTGTGAAAAATGCAAATTGCAAGATTTGTTGCAGTACCTACCCTTTAAAGTTTGATGGTTTCATTTGAATCAATTTAAGCGTTACATTTTTATAGGACATATTCTACTTCACTACTGAGATAGTGATATTGGGCTACAGATTTTCAGATTTTTAAAGATTTCTATCTATAAACACTATGGGCGTAGTCAACTTCTTGAATTTAGAAATGTCCTGGCGCCGAGGATTTTTGCTCAATTCTCTTCAGATTAATATGATTGTGAAGAAAATACAGCAGCTTAGTTTTTATTTTTTGTTTGTATTTTGCGCAATGTAGGAGTCACTCCAAAAGGTAAAAAAATTAACTATGTTTTTATACTTTTTGGTTTACTAAGGACAATTATGCGCACGTACCGCACGTACGATAAACTAAGTCTAAAGCAGTTTATTATTTTAATGTGGAATATTGATAGTCTTTTCCTACTTTTCTATGCACGTACGACCAGACAAAACTGAAACAAATATTACTTTATTTTAACGTATGTTCCTCGCTTATATTTGTATGTACTACAAACCAATACTCAGCCACAAATATTTGCAATTTGCAAGAAATTATTGTCGTACGTTCTAAAAATGTGCGTTTGCGACATACTGAACGGGAGTATTTCTATCAGCTTCATCGGCGTTTCAAATCACAAAATACCAAGAAACTCTATAAAACGGCACGAAATCGTGTTACTCTCGAGTTAAGGAAAGCCAAAAGAAGATACTTTATGGTAAGGCTAAATTCTAGTCGTACGCCAAAAACAATATGGAATAATTTAAGGAAACTTGGCTGCGGGCGGTAAAGGGAAAAATTTCAACTTTTCCGATTTCGACATCGATGATTTAAATAGTCACTTTTTACAGCAAGGACGGCAATTAGTAACAACGGAGGATATCACCGATAACACAGTCAAATCTAATAGATTAATCTCAACGTCGCCCTTCGCATTCCGGTGCGTTAGCTCAATAGAACTCACCTGTGCTATTCGTTCGATACGTTCTGAATCAGTGGGTCCCGACGAAATACACCCTCGCTTTCTTAAAGTTACACTCCCTTTCATTATTGATCATTTGGTTTTTCTGTTTAATTCGTGTTTGACTCGTTCTATTTTTCCTAATAGATGGAAAATTGCAACAATGCTGGCTCTACCGAAAAAATCTTCTCCTACTGACATGAGTGGTTTCCGCCCGATAAGCATTCTGTCCTTTCTCTCCAAAGTTCTGGAAAGGCTACTGTATACCCAGATGTCAAAATTCTTAAAAGAAAAAGCACTTTTAACCAAATCAGGCTTCCGCGCAAAGCGCAGCTGTACTTCTGCTTTGTTTAAAGTTAGTAATGACTTGCGAGCTGCTCTCGATGACGGTTGTATCAGTATCTTGGCCCTTCTGGACTTTTCCAGGGCTTTCAACGGCTTCAATCACATGATGCTTCTCCATCTACTCATTTTAGGTTCTCCTCTACGGCTGTTCAGTTAATTCAAAGTTACTTGTCAGAAAGATATCAACAAGTAAAAGTAAACAATACTTTCTCAGGCCTCCTTCCACTGTGTTGTGGTGTTCCGCAGGAATCAATATTGGGACCCCTGTTTTTCAGTATCTTCATAAATGATCTGCCTGAAACTGTGGAGAACGTTAATATTCATTTGTATGCTGATGACGTTCAGATTTACTTCAGCAGACCTATTGGTCTGATTGAGGATTGCTTTGCTCGAGTTAATATAGTAACCTAAATAAAATACATCAATGGGCACAATCCAACCATCTGACTGCCAATCCAAGTAAATCTCAATACATTATTATCAATAATAGGAAGCTGAATATTACTGAATTCCCCGACATTTTACTTAACGATTCTCCACTGTCTTTGGTAGGGTCTGTTAAAAATCTAGGTATAACTATAAATTCATCTCTGAAATGCTGCGATCATGTTAGCTCAATCCTTGGTAAGATCTACGGAGGACTCAGTCAACTGTGGCTAACCGCCTCGTTTTTGTCTAGAGAGATGCGGTCAAAATTGGTGAAAACTCTTTTCATACCTCATTTTACATTTGGAAATGTAATATATCCGAAATTGGATAGTACCTGCTCCCGTAAACTTAACATCGCAGTCAATGATTGCGTCAGATTTTTCTATGGCCTTCGAAGGTTTGACCACATCTCTCATTTCAATCATCGTTTGCTCGGCTTCTCCATATTCAAATAACTTGAATTCAATTTACTGAATTTTCTATATAATCTGCTAAAATCAAAAACCCCAAGCTATTTGTTTACACATATACAAAATCTACGTTCTGATAGAAACTCAAAATTTCTGTTGTCTCGTTTCCGTACAGCTGCTTATGAATGTTCTTACTTTGTTCAGGCTACTAGATTGTGGAATAATTTACCAACAAATATTCAAAACGCTGGTTCCCTGCACATGTTCAAGAGGTTGTTCAAGGATCGCTTCTCAGTTCTTCCTTCGGTTGGCATAAATTAGATTTATTTTTGTTTGATTTTTCTTACTCTCTCATGACCTATTTCTTTTATTTTTTTTTCTTACTTTATACAGATTTTCATGTTATTTTGTATGCTTATTATTAATTTTTTTTCTCTTTATTGTTTTAGTCTACTATGAATAGTTACCCTTTTTATTTTGTATTTAGTTTTAGTTTTTTTTTTGAATGCACGCACAGTCGCAATTTTACATCCGCTTATTTAGTTGTACGAATATAAGATTGTGGATCTTGTGTACTCACGATTTTTTTTTAATATATTATTATTATTATTATACGATAGTTACAAGTAGAGCTGAAAATTGGATCCGGATTTGCTAATATCCGGGTCCCCTGATCTGCGAACTATCCGATTCCTGTGCTCCGGACTCGAACTATCCGGATCCAGATCCGAACTATCCGGTTCCTGATCCATATTACCTGGATGGGGATCCGAGCTATCCGGGTCCAGATTAAGCAAAAAAGCTTCAAAATTGTATTGTTTCATTGAGCAAATGAAAATATCATGATATTTATATCTTTCCAATGAAACATGCAATTTGAAGGAAATTTTGACTTTTTTTTTGCTTAGTCTGGATCCGGATAGTTCGGATCCGGACAGTTGGGATCCGGATACTAGGATCCGGATTATTCGGATACCCGGATTTGAGGAATCGGATCCTAATTATCTCGGATAATCCGGATAGTAAATTATACGGATACTTTCAGCTCTAGTTACAAGTGCTGATTTTTAGGGATATGCGAAAAAAGTGCAGCTGATTATATCAGCAACATTCACTGATCACAGATTCGAAAAGAACGCACTCAAAAATATATAAATCACCTTTTAGGTCAAAAACTTCTCATTTGACATATACGACAAACCAATATTCGGCCGACCAGTTGTGTTTCTTTCAATGAAAGGAGTTTTATTATGAAAACCTACCGCGAAATTTTTTGAAAAAATATGGAAAATTTTATACTATAACTCTCTGTTTCATTTGTCCAAATTTTATGAATTTTAACCAAACTATGTTACGCCCCCAAAATCGTTCTGTGCGCTACGCTAATATGCCTACTTTATCGGGGTGTCCACACATAACCTTGAATTGGTGCCAGTTTCGGTTCATTGGGGTGGAGGAGCCAATGGTCGACACAAAGTCTTGCCCGGTTTACTTTTTCGCACTTTTCATTTCCCCTATAATCAGGCAATTGGCTTTTTGATAGTGTTTTGCGTGTCGTTAGCGAAAACTGTGATGCTACTGATAATTCTCAATTATAGAACTATCTAATGGCTGAAAAACTATACTTTTTGGACAGATAAAACTGTAGGCTGTAAAGTCTTGATGGACCAACGTAAGTTATTTTCCAACAAACTAACCTTATTTCTCTTCTTATGTGAGCATCCTAAATGATGAGTATTTAGGAGGGTTACAAAACCCCTCACCTTTTCAGTTTATTTAAAAATAATTTTTTATTCTAATTAAAATCTCTCCTTAAGTATAGTTAGTATTGCATGCTTGTATTTTCAGCGTCAATAGAACTTGTCAAAATTATAATTAGCAATTAGCTTATACCCTCGGCAGACGGGCAAAATCAATGATCATTCGTTCGAATTGAACCATTACCTTTGAATTTGAACTTTAATTATTAAAAATGTGCTGTCAATTACATATAAAAATTGACAGGACTTTCGTTTTAATTCACAAAATCATAAGTTACTTGATTTTTGAAAAAATTAATTATGAATGAATGATCATTGATTGAGTCCGTCTGCCTAAGGGCATTCTCATGAAATGTTAATTTAAATATTGATTTGCATTTCACTAAGTAATTCAAGGATGACTTACGTTTTCATTAAGTATTTTGTATTGAATTTTTAAACCAATAAATTGCTCGGAAAGCACCTCATGAATAAAAGATGAGTGTTGCTTGTAAAACTCTTCCTGTAAAAGATATATGTAAGTATATGGTGTAAAGTCTTCAAATTAGTGGCAAGTACCTGATACTTTAAAGCCACTTTTGGCTATTTCTCCAGGTTGGGATTTTAGATATGACTGACCAAAAACTTCCATTATGTTGTAATGAGTCAAAGGTTTTGTATTGTTATGGACCCAGCATCTTATTTCCGCCGAGAGATATTTTTTCAGTAGTGCCATGAAATACTGATATAGTGGCTGGGCTCTGGAGTTAAGTTCAACAACTGAACATAGGTTTTCCGTACAAATTTGATTAATCAAAGTACAGGAGAGTCCAATGTAAGTTTTGTTATTCCAATAAAATGTTGGAACTACAATGTAGATAGATCAGTCTGAATCCAGCGGGATGGGTGGCAGATGTGTATACTTCCCGGAGGTGCTCCTTTCATTAAAACAGGTTGGTTTTGTTTTCGTTGCAATATGATTAGTGGTGAAAGAAATGTTCCATCCTCGTTCATGCAAGTGACACAAATTATTTAGGAACTTCATTTCGCGGATATTAAGGCACCAAATTTCTCCCGTATAGCTTAAGTCTTTAGATATTTTTGATGGAATAACGCTGCTATCGGTCTCGTCTACATTGAAGATTTTCCTTCCCGGGTGTATGCTTGCTTTCATCTAGCTCCTTCTCAACCGAAAAAAATTATCAACATTTTCTTTATTGAAGCCTCTTATATATATTTAGGCTTGTAATATGGACCATTGGACCATATTGCAATAACACTATTACAATTGTGGATAGTAAATACTTATAAACTACACTATGAATGAATGAATCTTACGTGTTAATATAACATATTGCCGCAATAAATAGATGAAGGATAAAAGATAAATAGACAACACCTATTACAAGAAACTACGTATAAAAATTACGAAAAAATTATATAAAAACTATAAGAAACCAAGACAAATCACACAACTCTCACGTGTTACTTCTATCAAAACCAATTTTATTCTGATGCCGTTTGGAAGATCTACATCTAATCTGTAAGACAATATTATGCGGCTAACTTCATTATACAAATTCTCTTTTCGCAATAAGTGCGATATACCATATTATGCAAAATAATATTCGAAGCTACGAAAAAAGACCATAAAATATCTAAATATCAAATTTGATTGAATAGCCAAACAGTCTGCCCGTTTGTCTGTCCAGCCAATTCGTTGGTTAAATATAGATATACTAGAGACGCCTGACCTTTTTTGGATGGGAAAATGTATAGGACAGTGATACGACAAAGAGTGTCGTGGTAATTTCGCAAATTTGTCCACCAAAATTTCCACGTAGTTATCTGCAATTTTTACCAGATTGTTTTTAATTTAATAAAAATTGCGGTCATTAGGATTTATGAATTATTGAATAAGTTTCTGATTAGACATGTGTCTATATTGGTACGGTTTTGTCTCCTCTGTGCTTCGTATCTTTCTTCCTCTTGAATCGAAATTAAAAAAAGAAGGTACCTAAAGGTACATAATACATTAGAACAGATTAAAATAATCAACCATCTTCTATGTAAAGAATTTCATTTTATCTATGAACAATACCACAATATTGCAGGACTTTTCTAAGGTCATCAATAGGGTAAACCATTTTAAACTTAAATCCCATACAACACAACTTGTCCGTAGGAAATCCGTTCTTGATCCTGGCCATTCGCATGTAGTCACAGGAAAATAGTTTGTCCGCAGTACATCCCTAACGCCCTTTTTTTCATTTTTAACATTATTAGTGCCGAAGGTTGTCCTCAGTATATATGTGCGGGACTATCTCCCATTCCGTCGGATATCCTGTAAGGACTCCACCTCTGACCTTAATATACGTACGCATCAAATAAAATATGAAGTATACAGTTTTAATAAATGTCAGTTCATCAAAATTTTTGTTTATACATAAAAAATATGTGGGATGTAAATAGGATCACAATAGAATCTCTCTTCTCGCTTCATTTTGTGGAAATCTATGAACGTGTTAAACTGTATCACAGTTACAGTTTGTGCCATCCATTCTGCAGTATATTTATCATCTCTTCTCTTCTGTATGCTGAACCGCAAGCACTTAAGCGGTTGTTTGTACATTATGTGTGAAGAAGTACTTGGTTACGTCATGCTGCCGAAAGAATCACAAAGGATAGTAAAAACTAAATAAATTATGGAGGTGTCCTACGGCCATTCTTTGAGCATGTACTATATTCGCTCTATATGGTAAATTTTACGTACTATGTACGTCAGGTGAGAAAACTATGAGTGTCAGATGGACAAGCTACGTCCTCCAGTTTTATGCTTATTTATATCCCGAGGACAAGTTTAAAAAACAGGATATATTGGGGATGTACAGATAATATCCCAATCCCGTACATCCGGATGTCGTAAGAAAATCTTGAACACGTCCCATGGCAAAATCGGGATGACCTAGGGATATTTCTACAGTCCCACTGGGATGATCGAATAACAAACTTGGGATTGAATTGAATTGAACTGAATTGAATTGATAATCTTGTGCTGTATGGGATATATCTGAATTAAAAAAAAAACTCAATTTTTCTAATTCAGCCTGTAGGCTTGTGATGAGCTTGCTGTCAAATCGAAAGCATCGAGTGAAAGTGCATGGTGAGTTTTCTATTCTATAAAAACTTGAGGTGTTCCACAAGGTTCTATTCTTGGAGCTTTTGTTTTTTCTCTATTTATAAATGATCTTAAACTGAAAATCATATTTGCTAAAATACATTTGTATGCGGATGACATGCAGATTTCCAATACTAGTTCTATCGGCCTTATGGAGAACTTTTTGGAGTGCATTAACGAGGATCTGGCTAACTCATTTGATTGTTTTTATTTATTCATCCGCGCGTACGGGAATCGAACCTACACTTATTGGAAACGGTTAATGATGGAGAAAGAAGAATTTTTAAGAACTTTTATTTTTAACGATTTTAAATCAACGTAGGTTAGTAGGCTAGTTACAAATTGATAAATGCAAGAGGGAAGATCATCTGTCTCATTAGCTCAGTGGTAAGAGCAGTCGCCCGGCAAGCGGAAGGTCCCGGTTTCAAACCTCGGACGAGGCGGTTGTTTTTTCTTTATAAAATTGATTCAGAATCGTTAAAAATAAAAGTTCTTAAAAATTCTTCTTTCTCCATTATTTGAGTGGGTTTGTATTAATCGTATAAACTTAAACCCTGCGAAATGCTCAGCAATCTCGATACACAAGCCAGGCATTCACCCAGCTCAGCTTCCAACAGTTTGCATCGACTCTGTAACCCTGCCGTATGTAGATAAAACTAAGTGTCGTGCAGTTATGATCAATTCCAATTTAAAGGGCGAAGAAAGACTATATCAGCACAGAATTGAGGAAAATTTTTAGTGGTCTGTGGATGTTGTGGGTTATGCAAATATAGTGCGCCCAGCATTCGGGAAAGACTTTGGAAAATTTATTTATCCTAAATTTGACACTATAAGTGCACGTAGATTGGATGTAGCTCTTATTGATTACTTTCGGTCAGTTTATCCATGGACTGCGGCGCTATGATCACATCACACCTTAGAGAACATACCAGTTACGTTATACATACATTGCAGACATACTTGCATCGCAGAGCGTTGGATCTTCTTCTTTGGCCTTATTAACTCACACAAACCTAGCTACCATTATAATCGCCCCCTACAATTTTTGCGTTCTGCAATATACCGAAAAAGTATGATTCCGAATTTTTCTAAACGAGTCATGGAGGGTTCTTTCCATGTTCAGATGATACACGCATTTCGTATGATTTACCTGCACGTATCCAGAAGGCGGAAAACATGCATAGTTTTTAGAAGGTTACTCCGGTCACATAATCTTTATTCGTTTTTTATTATATTACTTTTTGATTTTTATACACGGAAAGAAAAATTTTCTAAATACCAAGAAAATAGACTAAAAAATCAAGAAAGTAAATCTAATTTTTAAATTTCATTATTCTAGAAATCATAAAGTAAAATCGTGAAATATATTCTCATTGAATTTCTTCCCTTAAGAAACTATTTTCTGAGATCAAGAATGTTTTACTCGAAATGAAATCTAAAATCAAGAAATAATATCTAAGATTAAGAAGTTTTCTCGTATAGTTTCTTCTTATATTAAGAAAGTAGGGAATATGTTTTGCTGATTTTCAGTGACGTAGAAATATGATGGGAAATTAAGAAACCAATCGTGTAATTTTTATAAAATATTTATTATACCATAAGACGAACAAAGATGGAACTTATTGTTTTTATATTAAAGGAATTTATGTAATATCTATACATAATTTTCACATTCTTAGTAAATGACATAATTAAACGATAAAAAGTATATAAAAAAATATAGTAAATTAGTTCGATATATCTTTTTTTGAAACATTTTCACCCATCAGCCAAAGTATTTATCCTGACTATCATTAATGCTGTACTTCCATATCTTTTTGTTCTTTCCTTTCGTTCATCCGGTGTGCAGTAAGAAGTGATGCATAGCTTCACATATGTTCAGGTCTCGTCTGTTGTTTCCTAAAACGTGATTTAAGAGAAAAATTGACATTTAAAATGTGGTTATCCTTTTACCTTCGGTTCCTAAATCTGCTGATCGAAGTGGTTCTTTTGCACTCTGTTGTATAAGAGGAACAAACTTGCGTCTAAAAGTATCCCAATTCCTCAGCAAGCCGTTGGAGTTTTTGAAATTCTCCTGAAAGTCAATATCTATATGTAAATAAGAGAACTAAGCATTCATTTAAAATCACGATGAAATTAGTAATTACCAATCGATTACCAAATTGCCATGTATATGCAGGCCATTCCTTAAGAATATCTTGAATATCTTGAAATATTAAACCAAGTGTTTTGAAATAATAAACCCTTCCCTGTGAAGATTCTTTCCATTTAAGCTCGACAGTTTCCCATGGCTTTTCGTATAATTTAAGCCATTCCTTATCAAGTTCATACGTTTTTTTCATTCAATATCGGTCGTTCGGCTTTATCACAAATTCCTTTTATTTTGTACAAGATTCTTCGTGGTGTTCGTCTTACTTTTTCTAATGGGAATAAGCCCACCTTTCGCAGGTTGTTGGCCAGGTTTTTATATTTGTAGTAAAGTCGACCTTGCCTTGTATCACCAGATAGAAGGAAATAATAATCCTATATATAAATAGATAATACGAAAGATATCTAAATAAATTTAAAAGAAGCCAATTTTCGATATGGGTTACTTGCTTTTCTTTCGTTTGAAAATTTTTCGATGATTTGATCCGTAATTCTTCTTATATAATCGGCATTTTTCATAAAGAACCTATTTGTCGTGTATGTTTTAACGAAATCTTCTATCAGCATCTCTCGTACAAATGGTGGTAGGTTTTGTTGTTATCCTTCCATGCTTTTATAATAAGTTTTCCTTCAGCAGTAGTCAAATAACTGGAAATGTCCTAAATAGTTTAAGACACAAACTCTTTAGTAATGCTCAACAGAGTCTAATTTTTGGATACATACAAATCCTCCACTTTAAAAACTGTGGCAACTTCAATACTTTTTCACTATTAAATAATTGCAACGACATCAAATGCAACGCGGTTCTTGCTTGCTTGCTTGACAAAATCAGAATACCCACTAACTGACTGACTGAGAAAACAATACAACCGAAATCGTTTAACTTTTTACCGTAAGTAATGATATTCTGAAGTCAAGTGGTAACAGATTGAAATAAGAATTAACTTTCTGAAAACAAGAAAATATTTTCTAACATTTTCCGAAAGCAAGAAAATATATTCTAACTATTAAAGTATTTCTTAAAATAAGAATATTCTTTCTGATTTCAAGAAACGTAAAATGATCTTATATTTCTTGATATTAGAAAACAACCTTTACTAGTATTGTGAAATTAAAGTGTCATTTCAAGAAGATTCGGCTTAATTTTAGTAAATACTGATTTAAATAAGAACATTTTTCTCAAATAAATTACTACTGAAATCAAGAAAATCATTTCTCGACTCCTAGAAAATTATTTCTTTCCGTGTAATTAGATAATTCTTTGTTTTCGTATGCTAACTTCCTTTTTCTCATTTGCTTATATGATTTCTTCTTTTTAATGGTTCTTCCTGTTTTAGCTATTTTCTTTTGAATTAAATTTATTAATTTTGTTGTAAAAGATAAGTTATAATAATTATTAATTTAAAAAATATTTTTGGTATTAGTAATGTATTAGAATGTACTTTATAAAATGAGTATTTTGTGTAAAATTGTTTTGAATGAATATGAATACCTTTCTTATATGAGCAAGTTATAACTAAGTAGTCTAAAACTAAAACAACAGGAAATGAAAACAAAGGGATAAGTTTTTTAATTCTTTTATTTTGTATTTTTAGCAAAATATAACAAATAAAGTTTTCTAGATTATCCAGTAAATATTAACTAAAAGAATATTACAATAGCGTATGGTTAATGACACTTATCCTTGATCTATGTATTTTAATTATGGTTCCCAATTTCTACTTTAATTCATCCTGCTATACTCCCTCTGCACTTATTGCTTTATTTTGCGTACAGAAAGAAAGACTAAAACTTTTCGGAATCAACATTTTGTTTTTGCAGATCAATTTCTCTCCCACTTCTCTCCTGTAAAATATTTCCCAGCATTTATTTTTACTGTACGAAAAATGAGCTACTTCACAGCTTCCTTAAACTCCCTCGAAAACTTATACTCATAAGAAAATATGAAAGGCGCCATCAATCCTTCGATTAATCCGGTTTAGTTGCCTTCAGTTGTGTGAAAAGTCCTAGCCGTCTTGGCAATGTGGTGGTGGTGGTGGTGGTGGTACATGCAATTCCATCTCAAAAGAATATGAAAAATGGCGCACAGCATGATGGCAAGGAAATGCGTTCACTGGTTCTTCAACTTCACGGCACCCACACAAAAAAAAATCTTGACTGACACTGGGTAAACAATAAACTTAAAGGAACGAAGGCCCGACCTACCACAACGTGCCAAAAGTTGTGGGGAGACGACAGCCTTTTTTGCCTTTTGAGTTCGACCGACTACCTCCATTCCATTCTACGTTCCATCGCGAGACGACCGACACGTTATGTGATGTCCTCCTTCTCACAGTGTCTTGTGGCCCCATTTTGTCCTGTTGTATGTCACGTCTTCTGCTCTTTCTTTTGCACACACATTCCTACTCTTTATGGATGCGCTCTGGTTATATCTTTTCTTTCGTTTATTTTTTATGTGTCTTCTTTGAAACATATTCGCTGACATATCCGACCCGACTGTAAAGAATGTCCCCATCCATGGGTACACACGAACATGGGTCTAAGTCCCTGTCTAATTCCATTCAATGGGAGAATTCACCTTCATTTCAGAATTCAGACTTTTCTGACATGAAAAAATGTTCACTGTTCGGACATCATTTTTAGGTACATATGATGTTCCAGTGGCGTTCCAGTCTTCAAGAATTCTTGAGGGTGCTTTGTTAATTAAACATTAAAGAGGAGTAGCTAATGCAAACAGACTACTCAGACTTGATAAGGGATAGAGAAGTGTTTTAGGAATGATCTTATTAGAGAAAGAAAAAAAGATATTTAATGGTCACTGGCCTTAATTATGAAAAATGTTATCGTGTAAATATAGTATATATAGCCAGAAGACAAAGTAAGTTATATACATGAGACGTAAAGATGGCACATTCTATACAGAAAACAAAAATATTTTCTAGCAATTTTTCGGAAATTGTCAATAGCTGTGTTCCATTGGGCTGTGTAAAGTACTCGCGAGCACTTTCCGAATGGAATGCAAGTATGTGTTGTCAAGAGTAAAACATAACCTCCAATTTCAAACATTTCTGTTATGTTTCTGTTATATCAAGTTTCTTATGAAAATAGTTAGGATAATTAACTATATTACTCAAATTAATTTCATTAAAGGCAACTGAAAATAAAATTATGAAATAGTGGACCGATATTCGAGCTACTTTCCTCGAGCAGTACCTACTACCTAGAAAATTTAAGGATAACAATTCGTCTCTGTTCGATATTTATTATATTAAAAGTTATTACCGTTATATATAAATTTGAATAATTCTCCTGTTCTCGATGAGTTAATTGTTTCTTTATAAACAATTTCTTTCAAATTTCAGCTATCTGACATTTCAATAACTACTGAGCATCCAAATCCACCTAGCGGAATATTCTTGCGAAACTACTCAGCACATCTACTCGCGGACAGGAGCATGAGTAGTTGCGAGTAGGTAGAAGTACTTGGGAGTACTTTACACAGCCCAATGGAATACAGCTAATGACAACGACAACACTACACTTCTTGAATTCAATATGGCAGACATTGTTTCCTACACAGGGGTGCTCTTGAGCCGAATTTTGCAAGGCTCTCATTTGATTTAAAGGATTATAAGCTGTTCTAATTGCGATTCCTCGACCCAATGAAAATATCTGAAGGTAATATGCCTTCTATACATAATGACATTGAAGTCTAAACATTCAGAATTGGTAAAAGGAATATCCTTACTAAATATACTATGAAGAAGACATTTTGGATTAATGTGAAAAATATCGTAAATAATTTAGATTAATGCACTTTTAACAAATTCTTGAATTATATATTAAAGCTAGCTGCCTTCATCATAGTAGTGCGTATGCAGAACGTGCATTCTCGAATCTTAATTTGATAAAAGATGTAAAGCACAAAAATCTAGATTATCGAATAGTGGAAAATATTTTATTCTCTACAGATTTGAATACTGATAGTAATAAAAATAAAATACTCGAGCTCACTACGGATTTAATTAATTTTGCAAGAAATTTCAAATACCACAGTGGTGAACATACTTAAAATTAGTAGTAACAGTTGTTATTACTTACATAGTTTCAAAGAACTTGGTAAAATACATGTTTAACTTGTGTATTTTTGCTGGCCCAGTTCTGACTCTCTAAAAATCCCTCACTTTATCTCTTTTCATAATAATTTTTATTAATTGAATTTTGAAAATATCTCTGATGTGTGTATTTGTGCTATTTAAGTGTCGTTGAAAATGTATATATATATTATATTTTATGTAGAACAGGGGATTGAGTTTTTACTATTTCGAGACCCACATAGACTCCACAGAAAATTTTTCAAACTACTGCATTAAGCAGACAATTAAAATGACAATTACCAAGGTAAGCAACGATATTTCGCAAGCTATTGACAATGATGAAATGGCTGTATTAGTCTTCTTAGACTTTTCCAACGCTTTTGATACAGTCGATCATTTGCTGTAAGCTCAGTTGATAGCTTAAATTTTTATCTAAGGCAGCTGATTTGATTTTCAATTACTTGAGTTAAAGATCACAGGCAGTTTACATGAACGGAACCTATTCCTCCTTTTTACCGATATCCTGTGGTGTGTTTCAAGGATCGATCCTTGGTCTCTTATTGTTCTCCATGTTTATCAATGCCATATTTCGTCAAGTTAAGTTTTGTGATTTACATCTCTATGCAGATGATGTACAATTGTACATCTCCAATCGTATTAGTCTGATCGAGGAACACATATCTCATGTTAATGAAGATCTTGAATCAATTCATTTATGGTCCTTGTCGAATAAATTGAAACTCAATCCAATTAAATCTAAAAGCATGATTATATATAGGGTAAAATTAAACACAGATGGTTATTCACCTGTGACTATTGATAATACTATTATTCCTTTTGTCGACTGTTAAGAGTCTAGCACATTCACGTGGGACGACCACATTAATTCTGTTATCCGGAAAAGTTATGGTGGACTTCGTACATTGTGCACATCCAACTATTTCACGCCAATCCCCACCAAATTACTTCTTGTTCGTGCTCTACTAGTATCTGTAATAACCTATGGCTGTGAAATTTTTAGCAAACTGTAATAATACAAGGAAACTTAGCATTTCTTCCAACTCTATAATCAGGTATGTACATGGCCTTCGTAGATCCGATCATGTATCACCATGTAGATGCTCAATCTTGGGGTCTGATTTGCTAACCTATTTGAACTTTCGTATGCTAGTTCTTTTGGTAAGAATTATATATTGTTACGTGCCACAAAGTGACGCAAGCGACATCTGTTGGAAATGGAAACAACTTTAGGTTAGTGACATCCTAGTAAACGAAGGGTTCGGAGAACGGAATATTCAGGAAAGTTCTAGGATAATTCGTAGAGTATAAATACGGCGCTTCTCACATCAGGAGGCGTAGTATTATTTCAGACAGCGAAGTGAACGAAGTAAACTATTTGGATTGCGATAATTAGAAGTACAGTACTAGCGATAAATAAAGAGTTGATTTGATAATTATTTGTGAATTTGTGAGAGTAAACAGTAAAGTTAAATAAAGAAAGAACTTTTGAATTATATCTGAAATATTGTGTTTTAAATAACGAACTAAGGCCACGCTCGTAACAACTGGTGTCAGAAGTAAAATAAAATCGCGAAATAAAGTGGTGGCATTTGACTTTGAAATTCAAAGAGTGATTAATTTTGTGAAATCGTGTGTAAAAATTCCGAAAGATAATTTTATATTAAACTGTGAGGGAATTACAAAAGACGCAAGAATGGGACGCAAGCTAGAGGAGCTTCGCATACAGGAATTGAAAGTGGAGTTGGGGAAGCGGTCATTACAAACGACTGGCCTAAAGAATGTTCTAGTCGAGCGACTTAGACAAGCTTTGATAGAGGAACAAAAGAATCCTGAGACATTCGTTTTCGAAGAAGAACCAGAAATTGAGGAAGAGCCTGCAATGAACATAGAACAGCTTTTAAGTACTTTAATGAGCAAAATGGAAGCCTATTTTGATGAACAAAAGAATTCTCTCCAGGAACACAAGAAATCTATAGAAAACCGTTTGGACGAACAAAAGAATTCCATGGAGTCCCGTTTAGATGAACAGAAGAAATCACTGGAAACGCGTTTGGATGAACAAAAGAGTTCTCTGGAGAATTGTCTCGAAAATCGCTTAGAGGAACAAAAGAATTTCCTGAAAAACTCGTTAGACGAACAAAATTTAAAAATTGAAGGAATCGAGCAAGAAGTGGCGGAAGTTCAACAAAAAGTCACCGAACAGCTTGACAACTTTAAATCAGATTTGGAGAAGATGAAGCATCGACAACCACGGCACGAAGGAATTGAAATATCCAATGCAGGCAGAATGAAACCTCCAATATTTGATGGACAAAATTCGTGGCATATTTTCAAGAGACAATTCGAGGCTGCTTCCGAAGTAAACGGATGGAATGATGCAGACAAAGCTACAGCTCAACTCTCATACTCTAACGTAAATGCGGATTTCCTTAATGAAGTGGCAACAGAAGCATTTGTGAACGCTATTGCAGATCAAAATTTACAACAAGCGTTGAGGCTAGCAGGAAAGAAATCAACAGCAGAAGCACTAGCTTATGCACTAGCGTATGAATCTGCCAGGCAAGCTTCTCGAAGTGCAGTACGAGTGAGAGAAATTCCGGTGAAGGAATGTACTTGTAATAGAATGCAGCCATCACAGAGCAATTCTTCACGCGGTATTCTTCGTTGCTGGAATTGTAATAGACTGGGACACCTCCAAAGGGATTGCAGAAAACGCCGACGAATAGAAGCGCTAGAAGAAGGGCAGAGATATCGAGATGGGCAAAGATATCGAGCTGGGCAGCAGACTCACAGCAGAATACCGTCATCAGAGACCACTCCTTCGCTTGGTGTCATTCGATGCTGGAAATGTAGTAGACTGGGACACCTGCAAAACGACTGTAGGAAACGAGGACGAATGCAAACAACAGAAGAAGAAGGGAGAAGATGGCGAGCTAGAGAGCAAGCTTTCCGTGGAGAGACTAGACTGCAACCTCATGACTTTGAAATCCCATACCGCAAAGGGCGTATCCACGGAAATGCAGAAGCTTTTTCACAACGTCCATGCAATCCTGAATGGCAACATTGCGGACGGATGGAAGAAAAAGATGACGATGACTACAATGGTGATAACGAAAGTCGAAAGAAGAAAGGAAAAAAATCCAAAGATGATGATGATTACGGTGATAAAACTAAAAAGAAGAAAGGAATGAAATCCAAGAGCGAGGACACTGAAAGAAAGAAAAAGACGAAAAGTAAAGGCTCTAAAAATGCTGATAATGACGATGATAAGGGTATAATGAAGGTCGGAAAAGGTAAAGACAAAGGTTCTGACGATGATGATAATAAGAAGCGCAAAGGCGGCAATGAAAAGGATGACAACGGCAATCAAAAGGGCAAGAAATTTGAGGACAAAGGAATCAAAGATAAAAGACGAGAGAAAAATCAAAGCATGGAAGAGTGTTTCAACAGAACATTAATCAAACATCTCAGGAAGGTCTTCAACTATAATCAGCGCGATTGGGTTCGACATATTCCTATATTTCTAATGGCTTATATATCAGCTGTTTACAATATGACCAGACAAAGCCCATCTAAGGTCATATTCGGAAAGGAAATGCGCTTACCTAGCGACCTCAAGTTTGGTATACCCAAAGGCGAACAAAAGTTACCAGAAGACTACGTACCAAAGCTCAGGCAACGATTAGCTGATGTGCACGAGGCCACGAGACTTTCTTCAAAGTTATCACAACACTGGAAGGGACCGTATGCAGTTAAAACTAAAATTAATAACATGCCATACAAGAATCAGCGCGGTACAAGATGCAAAAGAAAAATCATTCATCTAGATCGCTTGGGTCAATACGGAGAGCATCAAGCCCGTGGATCATCTGTTGTTCGGGACGAACAAATTTTAAGAAGGGGGCAGTGTTACGTGCCACAAAGTGACGCAAGCGACATCTGTTGGAAATGGAAACAACTTTAGGTTAGTGACATCCTAGTAAACTAAGGGTTCGGAGAACGGAATATTCAGGAAAGTTCTAGGATAATTCGTAGAGTATAAATACGGCGCTTCTCACATCAGGAGGCGTAGTATTATTTCAGACAGCGAAGTGAACGAAGTAAACTATTTGGATTGCGATAATTAGAAGTACAGTACTAGCGATAAATAAAGAGTTGATTTGATAATTATTTGTGAATTTGTGAGAGTAAACAGTAAAGTTAAATAAAGAAAGAACTTTTGAATTATATCTGAAATATTGTGTTTTAAATAACGAACTAAGGCCACGCTCGTAACAATATTATCATAAACCTAGATATATCTTTGAACTTCTCAACGTTTCTAGATCAAATAGAACATTGCAACTAATTTTACCTAGGTATCAATTTTTAATAACAAAGCGCATGTTTTTCAGCCACACTCAGAAATTTTTTTTCCAAAAATCAATGAAAAACTAAGGTTAAAGCAATGAAAAATGATAATGATTTGGAGCCTAAGAAATGCTTCTTTGAAAATGAAATATGATTTAACTTAAATGAAAGAACTTATATGGTCTTCAAAATAATGAAACACATCATAACTTTAATGAAACAGCTAAAATTAATTTAATGCGATGTTGGTAACTCTTTAAAGCTATATTTATCTTGTTTTAATGAAATGTTTTCTATAAACGAAAAAATGATTTTATTAAATGCAAAGAATTATTGTTTGAATAGAAGCAATAAAAATTCAACACATCTTTAAAACATGTACGCTAAATTAAACTTCGTGGTTGGGGTAAGAAGGCTGTCTTTAAAAGAAAAATACATCTTTCGATGGAAGAAAATTTTTGAAATTTTTACAGGCATTTGCTTGTTTATTCAAATCTTTTTTTATCAAAACAATTACCTATGAATTAGGTATCTCAAAATACGTACATAGATAATCTATTATTCAGTAAATATACATAATGTGAATAAAAAGTAAGTATTGTACTAAATTTATATGTATTCTTAGAAGGTAGATTATAAAGATGAACTGGTGGGCCTTCATAAAATGTTATATTCCGTAACTGATAATTTGTGCGATCCTCTCCTATGATATAACTTTGTAAATGTATGTTGTAATAATTGTATTTCTTTATCAATTTCTATGATTTCCTTTATTTTATAAGCAGTAAACTTTCCTTGATTGGATGTAACAATATAATCTCTTTTGTATAAAGTACCGAGATATTCAATACTATTATAACAAATTGCCCTTTGCAAGGAATCCAAGCTAAAACCAAGGCATATTATTTGATCCAAAAAATAGATTTCTGTATTGCATATACTTCACTAATTAATACATTATTATTTACAAAGTTAAATATATTGTTGACAAATATTATTGAATACTTAATAGCTAAAGAAATCGAAATATTTTTCCTTGATGTTATATTTTTCGCATACATCTTTAGCTCTCTATGTTTGGATTTAAAGGAAAATGTCCATAAATATTTTAGTGGGCCGGACTTTTCTATAACACGGCAATAATGATTTAAATAATGATGTTTCGGTTTGAGAGAATCCTTAAATAAATCTACATATTTTGTGTTATGACATACAATACATCCCTTTAGTCTAGCTATTGTAATAGCAGTAAAGTTTGATGAAAGAATTATATGTATAACGTTTCTAGTAAATTAATGACAAAGAGCCAACACTCATTTCCTTCCGGAACCAAGTCGCCAATAATTAATGGGAAGAAGTGCACGAAAGTTAGCATTTCTCTTGCAGATTACTTCAAACGAAATGTCTTTAACTGACATATTTTAATAGGTGGAGAAAGATTTCCAATTTCACTTTCGCCATAATTAAAGGAATTCTTTCGATAATTAAATGTTTCTTAGTCAAATATTTTGTTTTTTATGAAATAAAGTATAATGTGACACATATCATATATCAAAACACCTTCGAATAAATCATGAAGGATATAAACTGCAAAATTTTCAATTACATGAAAAGATTCTATTTTATTAATGATTGAATCTTCATTAATGCCAGTTAGTGAACAATCGCTTATTTGGATGTCTTCTCTGTAATTTTGTACTGTTGTGAGTTCATTACTGTTTTCAACTGCAAGAGTTTTGCTTTTAATTTTGTCAATTTTACAGAATCTGCAGAAAAACTTTGCAGAAAATGAGCGTGAAAATCCAAGTACGTTATTTAGTGCTAGGTTATCACCTAAAATCAACGACATTATAAAGTATACTCGGACTGTACCATTTTCCGTTTTGATTTCAATTCCATTTTTTTTTCTTCTAAAGAATTAATAATTTCAACTAAACGAAAGAAGCATCTATCATTTCCAAAGTTTTAACATCTTTGGAATTGAAAAGCGCAGCTAAAAATATATTATTGAGTTTATACTTTATAGAAGGTGGTGCTGTAGGAAATGAGTAATAAACACCAAGAACTGAAGATGCATGTGATCCAAGAGGATTATTTACCTCAAAATCATCAAAATACAAAAAGTATGGAATAGTAATCTTTTCCTTAAGATAATTTGCTTTATGTTTCCACAAATAACCGTCAACAAAATTAGTTATACCTGATTTTATATTTATATTATCTGCATGTTTAAGAAATAACTCGAGCACTCCAGAAGTTTCAAAAAATTTTCGAAATTGAAACTTCAAAGGAAATATTACACCTTTGGTTAATTTCCTATCAATAGCGCTTGCTTTGTTTAAAACAACAGGTCTTATGGATCCATCAATATAAACAATTTCAGGTTTTTCATATAGATCCATACATTGTAACTGACGTAAAAACTTGAATTCTGTATCTATTTCTTTAAATGGAGCTTACAAAAACTAACTAATTCATTCAGGATTGTAAGAGTTTTCTCGTTGTGTATGCTTTTTATTACATTATTTTCGATTTCTTTGCCAATTACTTGAGTAATCATGGTTGTAACATCCTTTTGTAAAGTTAAAGCATCCTTTCTGCAAAGATTTTTTTTTTCCAAAATATTTAAAAGAAAAATTTAATGCAGATTTCTTAAAATCTGTTTTCGTAAATGAACTGTTTAGATTACATTGAGGAGTAACAATAGTTTTAAAATTGTTATTCGTTTCACTTAACGATGAATTAACACAGTTTCAGCTACTATATTATCCGCTGACAAAGCACTAGCGAACTTCTGGAACGTCAAATGAAGTAGATTGAGTATCCCAAACATTTCTAGCTTCTGATCGCATATGCTTTGCAAACGACCTGAATGTTGTAACTGATTGTTTGCAGAAACGATACCCACATTCGTATATATTAGGTCTGTATGTTTACTTTTGTGTAAAAAAGCCTGAGTAAAAATCAAGTAAAAACTTTCTTTCGGTAGGTGGAATAATACTAGATGAAAATGAAAAAAGTTAACAGACAACTTATGTGTAAAGCCTGGGTAAATCGACGTAAATTTTTCAGCTGTCAAGAATTAAGATTAATTTTTTTAATTAATTTATAATTTTTTTAATAAAAATTGAAGAAAAGAATGAACTCACTCATCCACTTTACCTTGTGTAAAAATGTTAACTTTTGTTCAGGAGGGGAAATGCATTCAACGGTCAAATTTTTCTAGTCCGAGAAGTTAACATACACATTATGGGTAAAAAACTTTCGAGTCTGTGTAAAAACTTTGAATCCTGGGTACAAACTTTCGACTGAACATACAGACCTATTGGGTTGTAAATTATGATAGCATTTTAAGTGGACAAAAACTTGTTCATTAGAATTAAATTCAGATTTGCATATAAAGCATGAAATAATCATTTTTTCATCAATATATAAATAGTCTATAAGTATCTAGTTTCAAATAAACTATTGAAATTAAAATTCTTCAATAAGTAATACAATATAAAGACGGAAAATTATTTTAAGTCGGAAAGTAAAGTTGCTAGCGAACTGCTCATTTCATCATATTCTGTGTGTATGTCATAAATATATTTTTGTGGTAGAGTCCACACTAGATTGCATTCTAAAGGATATTTCAAATTAAAAACTTGAACTATCTTAAAACATATAACTACACATTTCATGATATTAAGTAATTTGTAGTATGTATTAAAATAATATACGTAAAATTCAGTCAAATTATATATATCTGAGCCAACTGAACATATAATTGGCTGCACTGTAGTCTTATTATCATAGCTTGAGTCTATGAGATTTTTAACTTGTACGTATAAATCATTCACTGTTACAACATGGAGTATGAATCTGCTTTTGGAGTCGTTTATGGAAGTTTACTTCAGCTGCTTTTTTTAGTTGAAGGGTTGTAAATGTATATTCTTGATGTTGGCACTAGCAGGGAATGTAAAAGAATCAAAACGAGTGCTTTTCGTGTGCCTAAAATTTATATCGTTTCAAAATTAAAACTATACTATAAAGCTATTAGACTTACCCGAATTATGTTTGCTATTTGTCAATTCTTCGAGAATAGTTTTATTGTGTTCGTCCTTAATTTTAGATTGCATTATTGGTAAAACACGACAGCAGAAATTTTCCCAATTTTTGTATAGGTAATCTTCCTAACCTTTGAACATTTCCTGGAAATCGGACTCTATCTTAAAAAATATAAAAGAAAATATTAATTAATACTCCTATATTTGGAAAAGTAAAGTTCTTACCAATAAATATCCAAAGTCTTGTCCAAAAAGTGGACATTCATTTAAAATCTGACAGATATGTTTTTGATTTTTAAAAGAAGATATCCGGAAATTTGCTGTTGCTTTCCATTTATTCTTAACGGTGTCCAAATGTTCTACATTAAATTTGAGCCAATTTTTATCGCTTAGTTGATCTGCATCTAAGTAACAAAATCATTATATTTTCTGTATTGTTTAAAAAGAAAGAAGAAAAGAGCATCTTACCAGGTGCATTATTTTCAGAACTGGATGCAATTGAATATATTGATTTATCTGTTTTCCTGCTATTTACTGGACTTGCTTCAACTAAACCTTCTAATCTTAATATAGATAGTATATTGTGGTATCTTGTATACAGAATACCTCCAGGACGTTTTTTTGGTATTTGTATGTAATAGGTTTCCTGTACATACATTTATTAATACTTTAATTGGGTCTTTTAATAAATCTTTGACTCACTTTGCTTTCCGAGGCGAAGATTTCAGTAATTTCATCTGCAATCAGTTTAAATGTTTTGGGAGTTACATGTAGTTTTTTATGAATGTTCAATAATAATTTCGCCCAACGTTCTCCTGTATTTGTCATTAAGAGTATTGGTTTTTTTTTATAGAAATCCAAAACTAATGCTGCTTTTTTAGACTCCTTCAAAATTTCTTTTGTATTGATCTGAAATAGTGCTTATAATCTATTTGACGCTAATTATAAGGAAGGTTTATAACACCCCATTATAATTATTAGATGCTTCGACGATGTCTTCAAAACTAGATGAGCACGATAAAGTTGGAGAGCCTGATGAGCTCGATGCTTCAAATTGATTATGTATGCCATGCACAATTTGTTTTTTTATTATGAGATTTAAGTTGTTCAAGTTTTTAAAAAAAATGCACTGAATATTCCCATTTATACTTTGCGAGTTAAAAAAAATTGTATGGAAACTTTATCAAATGAATCTTGGTTACAAAGATTTATAACTATTTGATGGTCGACATTTCGTTTCTTTAAATAACATATTTTTTCTGTAGTGATCCTCATGCGATCAGAGTAAAGTTTTTTGGTTTTTTTTTTCTATAATATTCAATTTAAAAAGCGTCTTTACAATTTTTTATTACTTTATCAAGGAGAAAACGTTTTTATGCAGTGCACTATTTCTGGAGCACCCTGCGTGTCTTGAAAATTAAAAAAAAATCGCATATAACTATACCTGCTGGGCTTGCCACGAAATTAAATTATACTCAAACATAACCATTTGCCCATACAAATGCGTTGGAAGAATTTCACTTAGGTGGCTCGATTTAATGTATTTGATACTCTTTGTATTAAATCGGTATTAAACACTTAGCATCAAAATAAACACAATTTTTATACTTTACCTATTAATACTTTGAAAAAAATTTCGCCTTTCAGTTTTCTTAGAAGTTCTAAAAGATCAATATCTTGAATCACTTCGTTTTCTAGTATATTTTATGATAGGTACACCACACTTACTTCAGAGTTAGTTGTATTTAAGGTATTAATGTTTTCAATGCTCTGAATATTTCCCAAGTCTAACAGGAAGTCTTCTTTTGATTTTTCCATATTAACATCATAAAATTTTTGCTTTTTTCACTTTAAAACACCAAGGAATGTAATTTTGTGAATAAAAATAAATCACCGAATTAATTCTAGTACCATACAAGAATGAACTTGTTTCTAAACTGTGGAATATTGTTGGACCGACGCAAATCGATGATGATGTAAATTTACTAGATCACATGATTCTAGGCTTAGAATTAATGAAATTTTCATTGTTCGATTGAAGATATTTATACTGTGGAATTGATTATATGACATTAAGCTTTATCTTATTGAAATTTACATTGATCCAAAGGTGAATATATTCTTTGAAGGAACGATATAATTTTATTATTTTAAGGAAATTTTTTGTTTATTCGGAAATAATGTTTTCTTGAAATGAGGAATGAAATGAGTTATCATAATGAAACACATTTTTGGCATTAGCTTATTTGAATTCAATAGAAAGAGATTCATGCTTTTGTTTTAATGCTAGTTCTTTAGTTTGATAATAGAGTTACTTCATTATATTGTGAAAAACATTTTTAAAGTTAAGTGAATTTCATTTTTACAAGACAAATTACATTAAAACAAGGCAAATTTAAAAAACCATAAAATAAAGACACGTTTTCATTAAAAAAGAATGCCGATTTCTCTGAGTGCATGTCATTAAATCATGCAACCAGTTACCCTCTCAAATCAGAAGCTCTATACAGGCCGGCACACTATCCTCTATAAGTCGTAGCATATTTGAATTTCTTACTTTAAGTAGTTAGAGTAATAAGTCTTAGCGTTCTATTTTTTACAGTACCATATCTTTTTAAACCTTCTTTTCTGTTTGTACTTCTTCTATCTTTCTTATTATATAATATTTATATATGTATTATACTGTTTATTTTAATATTCTAACTCTACCTTGTACAAATTGGAAAGATCCTTAAATCTTAATTGTGCAAAGTTTCTTGAATAAATTTGAATATGAATTTGAATTAATGTCAGTTAGTTGGCTTATAACCACAAATCTGAATCTCATGAAGCAATTCTGAAAGTATACTGTGTGTTTCGATCAGCAGCACAAGGTGATCTCCTCAGGAAGCAGTGAAGATTTAGTTAGATTTTGTAAAAAACCTTTTTATGATCTACCGTCAACGTTTGGACATTTGAGTTCATTGTAGTGTTGACAGCAGACAGTTCAGGGTTTCATTGCTGTCCTGATGAAATCGCCCTATGCTGTTGATCGAAACTCACATTATATTTTATGTTTGTTATTTCGTTGTTTATGATTTGAAAGTGAATTTTTGTTTTTGTTTTACAATAAATATCATTTGAAAAAATCGACTACTATTTTTTCTTATTAACTACCATTTCTCCTCCCAATATACTACTAAAAGTATTATGTGGGGGCATCCCTGTTCCTACGTAGAATACTTTATTTTCTGTATACCGTGATTTAGATATATGTATATGTGTTCTATATATATTATTAAGTTAGTATAATTTTTGATGCATCTATCTATCTGTTACCCATAATACAAAGATAACAAAGTATGGCAGACTTATCTGTCAATAATTAAAAAGTTATAATATCCATAAAGAAATAAAAAAGCAAACAAAATTGCTTTTTATTTTATAACTTTCCACAGAAGTTTCCTAGAAAAATCAAAAATAGCAATTTCGCTTACTACTCAAATAATAAACTTCGTTAATGCGCATAAGCTAATATCCAATTGGGAATTAGGTCTTTGACCTTTTCACAGAAGCGAGACTGTAATTCTAAAAGTAATAACGGATATGAGAATAATCATAAATAATAATGAACTGTGTACATTCTTGTCACAGGACCTTTTTAAGGGTTTCAATAGTGTAAGTTACGATAAGCTTCTAAATGTGAAATGCAATTAAATTGCGTAGTTATGGAATGGAAAACCTTGATAGATAATGGTAATATAATAATGGCTATTTTTCTTGATTTAAAGCGTATGTTTAAAACAATCAGCAGGAAAATTCTCATAAAATAACTAAGAAAGCACGAAGTCAGAGGTACCGAAATCAATTGGATCAAGCCGTATATTTATTTGACCGCACTCAGATAACAAAATTAGATAAGAATAAATCAAACCAGCTTAGGTTAACATAGGATTGCCACAACCATTCTCTTCATACTATCTTTATATATAAAAATCCAGTGTCACTGTGCTTGTACACGCTAATCTCCGAAACCGACAAACCGATTTCAATGCAATTTTGTGAATGTATTAACTTGGTTCCAGCTTGACGGATAGGATAGTTTTGGACACGATAGATGTGGAAAGCTAAAATTTTGTACACGACGTTTTCATAAAAATTTAATTTTTTTGTATATATTTCGAAACTGCCTGTCAACGAGAACACGTAGACAGCTGAAATTTGGTACGTGCTGTTTTCATAGTAATAGTAAATAAAATTTAAAAAAAGGGCTCAATCGGGTAACCCCTACTCTGTATTGCCATACAAAATTTTTTGTTTTCACTATATATTTGGAATCTGTCTGAGAACGCATCTTCGTGGAGAGCTCAAATTTTGTACACGGCGTTTTTAAAGCAAATGTAAATTTAATTTCAATAATGCTTTAAATCGGGCAATTCCTTCGTAGGGTTGCCATACAAAAACTTAGTTTTTAACGATATATTTTGGCACTGTATGAGAGCGCGTAGACGTGGAGAACTAAAATTTGGGACTTGGTGTATCCATAGCAAAAGTAAATAAAATTAAAAAAAATGGGCTCAGAAGGGGAAACCCCTACTCTGTATTGCCATACACAATTTTGTGTTTTCACTATATATTTGGAATCTGTCTGAGAACGCATCTTCGCGGAGAGCTAAAATTTTGTACACGACGTTTTTAAAGAAAATGTAAATTTAATTTCAATAATGGTTTAAATCGGGCAACTCCTTCGTAGGTTTGCCATACAAAAACTTAGTTTTTAACGATATATGTTGGCACTGTATGAGAGCGCGTAGACGTGGAGAACTAAAATTTGGGACTTGGTGTATCCATAGCAAAAGTAAATAAAATTAAAAAAAATGGGCTCAGAAGGGGAAACCCCTACTCTGTATTGCCATACACAATTTTGTGTTTTCACTATATATTTGGAATCTGTCTGAGAACGCATCTTCGCGGAGAGCTAAAATTTTGTACACGACGTTTTTTAAAGAAAATGTAAATTTAATTTCAATAATGGTTTAAATCGGGCAACTCCTTCGTAGGTTTGCCATACAAAAACTTAGTTTTTAATGATATATTTTGGCACTGTATGAGAGCGCATAGACATGTAGAACTATAATTTGGGACTTGGTGTATCCATAGCAATAGTAAATAAAATTACGAGAGGGGTCTGAATCGGGCAGCCCCTTCTTGATGTTGCCATACAAAACTTTGGTATTTCACTATATATTTGTAAAAAGTCCGAGAATGCGTCGACGTGGAGTTTTTATAAAAATTGCAAATACAGTTGGGAAATGGAATCGATCGGGCAATTCCTTCGTAGGGTTGCCATACCAAAATTTCGTGTTTTACTATCAATTTGGACACTGCATGAGAACGTGTCGACATAAAAAGCAATACTCTCCCACACATATGAATTTATGCACGTACACTCATACACGCACACACACACACATACGGACACAGAGTGAAACCCTAGAGTATGCAATCGCGCGGTCGAATCAAACATTAGCTTAGATATTATTTATCTCTAACCACCCCACCCCACCTCCACCCATCTAAGTATCTGTATTATCGCCGGGCAATGCCGACTGGCTCCCTCTAGTTACATAAATAACCTCAAAATGCATGGATAGCACAAATTATTGCCAACTCACCAATGAGTTTAAAGACTCTCTTTTGAACAATATCCAATGAAGCTAAGACTGTACGGCCAGCCCCAGCCCAGATGTGAGAATTGTATTCCATTCTAGGTCTGATATAGGACTTGTATAGAAGCGCTAGATTTTATGGGCTGTCTTTAATATAATTTAACTCTATAATTTAATTCAATATTTGCTCTGAATCTCTATTTCTTTTTACTTAACTAATTGCTACTTTAATACTTTAGTCTCTAGTTTCATTTTGTTGTTTGCTATATTTCAATTGCTAGTTTATTACATTAAATATAAGATCGTTGATCTTGTGCATCTTGTGTGATCCAGCAATAAAGGCATGGTTATTATTATCGTCTTTTGACAATCTTCACAACGTCTTAATACTAACAAATGCCCCAAATTTTGTATACCTACAAATTTTCTTATAATTCTGATTAATATTCCATGGAGTCGCTGAGTGAATTAGAGCCCAGAGACTCGCTTACGTGGACCTGGTAATAATTATATGTATAGCGCCCTAATAATGTTAAATTGCATTTTCATAGCATGAGGGACTTCAAAATATTGATGTAAATCATATGTAATATTCGACTTGCTAATTTTCTGTACATGAAGTAAAAGTAACACGAAATCTCGCCTGTCAAAACCGAATATTGGCATGCAACAGTCTTTCTACACTCGTAGACAATAAATCCGATATACAGCCATCTTTCGCCACTCACTTCTACTACAACTACAGAGTTCAGCCATTGTTATCCGAAAAACCAGCAAACTTTAAAATTGAAAAAAAAAATCATAAGTGTTTACCTTGAACAGAGCCGCCCGCTCGTATATAACAAGGAGCGCATTAGTAGTAGCGGCAGGGAAATTATAATTAATTTAATTATGATCAGATTCGGCAGAGATGCAGTGTATGCGGGAGAGAAGACAACTAGGTGTATGTGTGTGTGTGTGTGTGTGTTTACTTGTGTGGTGTATATTTTGTAAATATCTGCGGCGCTGGTCTCTTAGTTAACCAGTGCTCACCGTTGCCTAATTACACGGATATTCAGTGAGAATCCGAGGCGAGAAATTAAAAAAGGCCAAAACCCGCCAACCAGCAACAAATGCCATTAGCAACCAAATTAGAAAAATTGGAAAAATATAAAATAAAAAAAATTGTTGGAGGCAATTAAAATAAAAATTACAAAAAGCTACAAACTCAGAGAATGAGGAAAATTAATAATACAAAAAAGCCCGCACGTCAATACATTTGGTTAGAGAATGATCGCGAGTGCATTTAATTGCCGACGAACTTCAATGGTAATTGCATACTGAAAATTTTAATTAGCCGCGATTAACATATTTCGTGCGAGCTCGTACAGCAAACGGTGATGAATCTGACATTCTATGCACCCCGATTTATATACAAAGTATCGCTGGTCAGATGAAAATTGCACGGATATTATATTAAATGTGTAATTTTACGGGGAAATTAAGAAAAAACAAAAAAAAACACAAATTCAGACGGCGAGAGGACTAGAGGGGCTACGTGAATTTTAGTGAATCTTAAGGAGGCACATTAAGTCTGATTTGCATGTCCTAAGTTTAAGAAGAATATTAATATTGCTGCAAAATAAAAAAAAAATAAAAAACAGAAATCTACCGGATACGAATCACTCATAATTCTTTGATATTTATTCCGCAAGTTATCTATCTTGCTATTAATTAGTATATTATAACGTGTACATAATAGAGGCGCGTATTTTCACGCGATTCTGAGTAATTCCATCGCGTAAATTAGAAAGGTGACTTCAATTCGATGTGTGGGAAAGTTACCGTGACCTAAAGCAGAAAACTTTCACATGTCTTAAAAATATTATTCTCCTTTACCAACTGGTTAAGGGAGACCAGAGTAGATTGGACCACTTTTACTTTTGAATTGATATGTTTTTAGAAACCTGTCCTTTTCGTAATTTGTAGTCAAAGATGCAACACTTGATTTAAGTCAACACACTCCTAACAATGCGGAATATACGCATATTGAACTGCATTTGCATTCACCCGCTTTTTAACAAATCCTGTATTTAAATGATGATGCTATTTTTTTTTTTATGATGGCAAAACTCAGAGGATACCCTATGGTGCCGGAGCACAGGCTTGCCAGGAAAGGAAGAAAGGGTAGGGAATTGGGGATTATTGGGTTAAGTCAAGGAAGTCACGGTGTACATTGCGCTTTAATTTTTGCGGCCCATAGCTAAGGCGGAAAACAGATGATGGCAACCTGTTCCAAATTCGTACTGTTCTGCTTATGAAGGATTCCCGGAAGTTCACGGTACGACCGAATCTGACTTCAAGGGTGTAAGGGTGAACTTGGGTTATAGCTCTTTTGGTGTATACAGGAAGAATCCGTCATGGGATCAGTCTAGAGATTTCGTCAGAGTAATAGCTATAGAAGTAGCGATAAAAAAGCGATAGACATCCGACATTACGCTGATGATCTAGAGAATCACTAGCTGCTATTGATATATGTTCGCTAATAAGTCGGACTGCCTACTTTTGCACTTTGTCTAAGATGGACCATGCAGTGCGTCCAACCCTTCCCCAAATTTGGGAAATATATTTTAATATACGCCTGATATGAGACTTGTAGATTTGCGCCAAGTTTGATGGAGTAAAATACTCCTTGCATCTTTGCAATAAGCCCAGGCATTTCATCGCGTTTTTGGGAATACCAAAAATGTGATCAGACCAACTAAGATTGTTGGATATATCAATACCTAAGATGTTAAGGGATGGTGAGCTCAAGATATCTTCCCCATCGACGGAAATGGCTTGAGCGGATGTTGCGGTGCTGCAGTACGCTTGAGTAATAACAGGTAAAATTACGTTTTGGAAGCATTAAAGAAGACCCCATTCGCTCTGACCTAAGCAAATATTGTTGGTTGAACATATGGCTTCGTTTGTCAACTGTAGCATTCTCACGGGAATCAGCTATAGAGTCGAACGGGTACATGAAATGAAGGGTTCTGTTGTCTGCAAAACTATTAATAGGATTGAAAGTGAGAGCTAGCAGATCATCAATAAAAATGAGAAAAAGAGTAGGAGAGAGCGCAGAACCTTGTGGTACACCGACATAGATTATAAAACGGTCAGAAGTAACTCCGTTCAATATAACTTGAATTGAAGAGCGGAAAAGAAAAATTTCAATCCATTTTAAGAAAAGAGGGACGGTCTAGAACTAATGCCTGAGGTTTAGCTAAAAGAGCAGGATGTAAGACTCTATCGAAGGCCTTCGAGATATCTTATTCGATGATTTTAGATTCACCAAAATTATGGAGATATTGATTCTAACGCTTGGTAAGGAATGTTAGTAAATCTCCAGTAGAGAGGCCAGGACGAAAGCTGTATTAGCGATCGCTAATAAGGTTATTAGTTTCTAGATATTTCATCAGATGAGTATTTCGAAAACCTTCGAAAGAATCGAAGTTAAGGCGATTGGTCTATAATTTGAGGTATCGCTTGCCTCTCATTTTTTGGGTATTGGCTGAACATGTGCAAGTTTCCATGCGGCAGGAATGATTTCAGTTGGATAGGACAGGGGAAATAGTTTGCATAGGTTTATAGGTTTAGCTAAAGAATAGGCGCAGAATTTGAGTACCAGAGGCGAAATACCATCAGGCCCAGCAGCCTTAGACAGATTGAGACTTACGACCACTTTGAAAGCCTCCGTTGTGGGGAAATGAAACGGTCTTTGACTATATAACTGCATGTGGGCGGAGAAGGAGGAGCTTGCGAAGAAGGTGGTAAGAAAGAATTCACAGCAAACTTTGCTGCAAACAAATTTGCTTTGTCCAATAAATCCGTGTACACATCCTCGTTGTGAATTAGGGGTGGTACCGAAGAACTGGTGAAGTTGTTCTTGACTGTTTTAACAAATGACCAGAACCTCTAACTATCTTCTCGACTAGTAAAGATTCTGTGTCAAATACTTTGGTCGAATTGGAAGCTCAGTCGCTCAATAATAGATTTACAGGTGTCACGTGCCTCTTTATATATCTGTCTCAACTCCGGTAAATGGCACAATTTATATGTCGGAAATGCAGCTTCCTTATCTTTTATGGCTGTATAACAGTCATTGTTAAACCAATATGTATGGTTAGGTCTGATATTCTTGAATTTTTGCGGAATTAAAGTGCGCATCCCGAACCATAAGATGTTTATAATAGTTTCAGAACATCACTCAACATCTCTTGAGGAAAAACACTCAGACTAGTCTAACTCTCTTATGAATTTATTGATTGAAACCCAATCAGCTTGATCATAGTGCCACACCAGTCGCTTATTACGAAGGTGACTGACGGGTTTCAGTGATGATATGGAGAATTGGGCCGAAATGAGAAAATGATCCGAGCTGCCAAGAGGAGATTACACTGACGTTAAGTACTTGTCAGAATGACATGTTAGAAACAGATCTAATAGATTAGCACTATGTTGAATTATATCAGGCAAACGAGTTGGACTTTCAACTAACTGCTGCAAGTTAAAGGACTCTAATTTAACATGTGTCTCCATTGGACTTATGGTTGAAGAATGACTGAGTCACTGCATGTTATGGACATTGAAATCGCCAGCAATAACGATTTCGGGAGTAGGGGATTTGGCTAAATTATTATCTATATTGGAGGATAAGTAATCAAACCAGCATACAGTGTCAGCGTGAGATATAATGGGGCTACAGTATAAAAAACAAAAATATATTATGTGTTGATGAAGTTTAAATCTAATCCAGACGTAACCCAAGTATAACCCGGTATGCGCAACTGATGCTGATCAAAAGTATCCTTGGTTTCACTTAGGGCCAAAACAGCCAGTTTAAAAGAAGACAAGATGGAATACACCCAGAAATATTTACCAAACCAAAACACAGTGAGAGCGACACGGCAATGTTGGCAACTTAGCTGGCGACAATGTCCCATTTAAAACACAGTGAACGTGACTCGACAAATGTGTGTAAAAGAAATGGCAAAATGGAAAAAATTAAGGAAAATCTCTAGTATAGCTTATGCGGCTTACTTAAAATTGCAAACCAAAAAAACTAAAAAGAAGACTAAGAAGAGATTTATACATGGGATGACGTTTATTGCCCAACATATCTTTCCCTCATTTTCTCTATTAATTCCTCCTCAAAACACATAATTTCTCACACTATTAAGTGAAATTAATTTTATACAAAATTTTAATAACTACATAGTTTATTTACTATTATCTTTTAATTAACTATGTTTCATAAAAATATCCAAATCCACATAACATGAATGTCAATTATTCACTGGTCCACACAGAAATGTCAATTATGTTGGCGACCAATTTAGAGATTTTCCCAAACTTTTTGTTGGCAACTTATCGCGTCGCCCTCATTGTGTTAAGTATATGGGACTTCCATATATTCGAATCTTTGACAGCAACCAATTTACGGCGACTTTGTTGTGTCGTCCTCACTGTGTTTTGACCTTAAGCCAAGAATACTGCAAAAATCTAAACAACATTTTTTGCATTGTCCCAAATGGGCAAAAGCGCACAAAACTTCAATGAAAGAATACATCCACCGAACTGACCATAACAACGGAGCTCAACTGCAAGCTAAACCGCTGGTTGAGATGGTTTACTATTTTTAAGATGTAAATAAAGTATAGGAGTTAGTAATATCTTCCTCTTCTTCTTCTTCTTGTTCTTCTTCTTCTTCTTCTTCTTCTTCTTCTTCTTCTTCTTCTTCTTCTTCGTCTTCTTCTCCTTCTTCTTCTTCTTCTTCTTCTTCTTCTTCTTCTTCTTCTTC
This sequence comes from Dioctria linearis, assembly GCA_963930735.1. Taxonomy (NCBI): domain Eukaryota; kingdom Metazoa; phylum Arthropoda; class Insecta; order Diptera; family Asilidae; genus Dioctria; species Dioctria linearis. The sequence goes on along the minus strand of OZ005742.1, from coordinate 36,815,754 downwards.
TTCTTCTTCTTCTTCTTCTATATTGATTAAATTCGGATCCTGTGGGCCCCACTTCTGCGGAGGCTGGAGTCTCCAGTTTCCTGGCTTGACACAATAAGGGTATAACGTCAAAAAGTAATTGTTATTAATTAGTTATAATTGTTAATCAGTTTAAAACTTGTTCACTCTTATTTGCACTTGATAAAATAGGCTCCATAAGGCAGCCATTTTGGTTTTAGTTATTTAGGTTTAGAATACTGAATGAGTTGTTACTAGCTCGGAGGCTGGGACCTTTCGTGTCTCTGTTTGAAAATCAATTCAATTCCTTCAATTGTCAATTATCGTTCACCTATTTAAGGCGAAAATCTATGTTTTAGGAAGAAATGTCTATTTTAAGTCGAAATTTCTTTATAGGAAAAAATTATCATTGCATTTGAACACAAGATTACCTAAATAGGAATATTTGCCCTGAACGTCGAAAAGTTTGATTATTTCGCCTTGCTATACACGAAAGTCGTCGCATAAGGAAAAATTTCAAAGTCAAATTAATTTTTAGTTCGATAAATGTAATATACGCCGCATTTATTTAACAGAACAAGGCTGCAATATATATTAAAATTGCATGATACTCTATTTAATTTTTTCCATAGTTAATACAAAAGCACGCAAGTAAATACATTTTTCTTAATTTCAGGACAATTAAAGAATATTCTAATTAAGTTCAATCTTTTGAATAGTAAATCAGAGAGCAATTTAAAAAACTTTAAAATTATTATTTTTTAAATATAAATATTTTTAAAGCACGTTGGTGTTTTTCGAAAAATTATTTCCATATTTATCAACAACATTTTGTCGTTCTAATTGAGCGCTTAGAAGCTAAGAGAATTAGTTTTGAATAAGCCCATAATTTCTATATATTTTCTTAAAGCAATACTTCTCATAATCATTCAAGTTAGAGTTGTGCCTTGTTCATAATATTTACATTACTTAGCAGGAAAAATATACACACACAATTCTTATAAAATGAAATCACTTCTACATACATAAAACTAAAAAGATATTATGTCGAGATTAAGGAAAATTTATGTAAATTCGACGTGAAATTTACGTTAAATTTACCACACCAAAGAAATGTGTCCTCTGTCCTATAGGGAAATAATCTATAATTTCCCTAATATTTGCGTCGATATGATATCCTTTCATTATCCATTTACGTAAATCGGACGTAACTAATAGGTAATCGCAACTTCAATCGCTGCCCTAATTTACGTCAAATAGACGTAAATTCGACTTGAAAAAGAGGGGTACTCGTGATTAAGTTCTTTTTAATGAAAACCCCGGGTAAACCTAGAGCTACACCGGGCTACAATATCTTGATTTTTGAAAAACCTAGAGCTACCTCTAACTTATATTGAAAATTTCTTGGGGTAATAGTTGGACATTTATCACATGAGAACTGTCACTTGCAATTTGTTGCTGATTGGTGCATATAAATTACTTCTTGAGAAAAAAAAATCAGCAAAAATTAGAAGAAAAGAAATAGAAAAATAGCTGGAGCACAATTTATTTGTATTCACCCATTTTATAAATAACTTTTTTCAATTAATTATATCCAGGAGAACTGTCAGAGAAATGTCATTACACTAGGTTTAACCGGTGTTTTAAGTACTTGTTCAATGAACGCGCACGCCCTGGGCAAATATTGGAGGGAAATTTACACGGTGTTTTATACGGTGTTTTCATCGAACAAACCTACTAATTTCACAAAAAAAGAAGGGGGGAATAAACTGTTAATTTCTGTTTGTTTATGGACGCAGAAATAGGAGAAAATGTTCCTTAACAGTCAACAACAAATTTTTTTTTTCGGTAAGTTAGAATACTTATTTTTAATTTTTAATTATTTGTTCTAATTTCCAAGCAATTCTAATTTTGGCATAGTCTGAATTCACCGCTGAAATCCATACACTTTCAAACTCAGAATTACGAAGAAGTGCACTAATTAAAAGAAAAAAACATTAAGAGTATGAGTGCTATTAGAACATACAATTGGAAAATCTTTTAGTAATGACTCATTTCTTAAAAGTACACGTAGATCTAGAAATAGATCAAATTGAATAATTTTGGAAGATAATTGGTATCTACTTCTGCATTTGTATCAATGACTGAATAATCCCTGCTTTAAGCCAGGAGCTCAAACATATAAATCGCATATTACAGAGAGAAAGGGTAATGTAATTTAATAGGTGGAAAAACGTATAATTCATTACTTTTGTTCATCCTGGAAAAACGATAAGATGCCTATGTTTATATAGTTCCTGTCATATCCGAAACTGATTTGCGTTCAGCGCGAATTTTTAAAAATTAAGGAAATTAAATAAAAAAAAATAAAACTTTTGTTCTAAGCTGTTGTAAGTTAAATCTTATTTTTTTATCAAACCATATTAAAATAAACCATTTTCGTCTGAGCATAAAGCTTCGACAAAGCCTCTCTAGCTGACCTGACTCTCATATCAATCCGTATCCGAGGGTCTGCTACAGCTCCTTGAATTGTTCCACTATGACAGGTGATTAGCTTACAGTAGATGTCCTAATTATTGGACTGTCATCTGTAGATTATTAGAAAAAGCGATGCTGATATTACCAAAGTTCAAGGCAGTTCCGTCACCTTGTGATACAAACTCATGCTTGAAACCAAAATTGTTTTAAATTTAATTCTTTAATATAATTATGATAAAAAAAAATTTAAAAATAAAAAGGAATTAAAATTATTTTAATGACATATTCCAATAAATTTTATAAGATCATTAAACTCCTGTGGAATTTGTTGACTTCTGATTTAAGGTAAAGAAATTTCAAAAATTCCAAGTTAAATGCAAGAAGAGAAAAAACAATAAGTCTTAAAAAAAACTAATAAGAAATCTAAAATTCACGGCTAATGCACCTATTCCATAGTACGTAATTGAGAAAATTATCAATTTCTGCATTCTCAATCAGATTTTCCAAGAGACTTATGAATGTGCCAGAAAATTTGTATGAAGTAAACAAAGTCGTCGAGAACTTGAAACGACAAAAGTCACACAGAAAAAAAAAACAAAATCGAAAAAAAATATTTGCAGACATTCGTACCTGGAATTATGACTGCCAATAGAAATTCCGAAGGTATCGCATGACCCAGCTTAAACCTCACGATCACATTTTAATATCGAGCAGTGCTCCCCTTTTGTCTAGATTAGAAGAATAGACAAGTAGAAGGCGATGGCAGGTACAGGAGGGGTCAGGGGAGGTATAATCAGTAAAACACCGCGAGCTCGCGATTTTATTGTCTTCGACTCTGAACCCATTTAAAGTTAGTCAACCCTATCCCCTGATATAATTCATGATATGACCTCGTCGTCGTCGTCGTCGTCGTCGTCGTCGTTGTCGATATCTTACCAGCAGATCATTCCCTTTCATTTTTCTCCTTTGAAGATCATCACCTTATAAAAGATGTGAGTATTACGATTGCTAACGTATGATTCTTTTCCTGAATCGATTTCCCAATTTTAACTATCTACCAATGACGTGACATAATTAGGTACAGGTGCTTATCACGTGGAAAGTTTTTATCGAATTATTTTATCATTGCAATATCGTTACATTGGATTATTGCATCACTGCAATCTGTGTATATGCTTACTATAGAACTAGAATAGCACCGGGTAGCTCTTATTTCAAATTCTTGCATCACCTATCTGTAACACTGATGTTAATATGGAATCTTGAAATACATAAAAAGAAGACGTAAATTTTGAAGAAGATAAAAAAAAAAGCAAAACTTCACTAGCGCGCTAAAATTTTCACTAAAACGATCAACGCGGAACATGAACCGATTATCTACTTAAGACAGCCTGATAATCTTCACTTTACCAACATTAAACAGGCCCAGATTCATGCTTCCTGCACATGGGATATCCGAGTGAAGCACAACCGATCTTGGGATATCTAAACGCGGTCGTGTTTCAAAGTTCTTGAACTGTATGTTACAGCGATAAGGCCCAAACAACATAAACACCCTCACTTGAGTTAGCCACTAAGCCACCAATCAATTCTGATTATGATAACGGCTCCAGATTAGATATATAAACATCGGCCTCCACGATCAGTTGCATGATCAACATCAGCAGCATCAGCCATGGGCAGAAGATTGCAAAATCCGCGCGAAGCCTTTTGCAACAATTTCTTCACGCGTTCCCCTCTTGACTTTTTGTTATTGCTGATATTTTTGTTGTCTATATACTCATGGTGATCTTTTTTGTTTTCCACCGTTTTCTGTTTTCCATGCGCGCTGAAACAATTTTAACAAGATCTGGCGGGCTCTGAGAAAAGAAAAGAAAATCGATCGATACCAGCTATATGGCGTACGGTGTGATCAATAAGTGATCTGCGCAACGATCGGTTATATAGCAATATCATATGCACGCAGGTACTTACACATGCGAGTCATATTATACCTACCAACATACATATATGGTCAGATGCGATTCAGGCAGATTAGGTAATCGCAGAAAGCAATAAGGCAGCAACCGGGAAACAATGCAAGATCGCGATTAGGCTCACTATCAGCTATTTACGTCGACATGTGAGTGTGCAGTTATGGAAAATGAATTTACGAGATCGACTGTAATCAGGCATGTGAGGCTGAGGATTAATTCTTTCTTGGGGAAATAATAGTGAACGCACGACTTTGGCATGGTTAAGGCAATGAGAATTTTTCTACAATGTAGGTAGGTACATTACATACGAACGTACGAGGTGTATACCTTAAAGGAAACTTTGCTGCAAATAAAACCAAATGAGCTTGTTACTTGGTATTAAATTCACGAAGTATTAATTTTGCTCTTAGATTGTATTTTTCACCATCGCCAACAGCGAATATTTTTTGTTGTAGGCGATCGATTTATAATGTATTAGCATAAAGTTGTTCCATATAAGGAAAGAGCAATTGAATTGCACATGTACTTTATGGTATAAACACGGTGATTCATTATTATTCTGAGGAATTTGGGGAAAATTTAATAAAATTTAATAAAAAATTCATACAAGTTAATGCCAAAGTATTGTAGGGAATTAGTTTTATAGCCCTGACCTTGGAAAAGGAATTCGTTGAAAGTACAAGTAATGTGAAAAATGCGAACAATAATCAGCATTTATCTAAAGTCTTACTACTTTTAATGCACTTTAGAGCGGCTTTAAAATGTTTTCTAATCAGATCCTATCTAATGTAATCATCTTTTGTAGTTTTAACAGAAAAGTTACTTAATGTCTAAACTATCGTTCAGACGACACAATTTTCTTTCTGTAGTTGTTTTGAGTTTTATACCTTATAGGTTATCAAAATTGTGGTATTATGTGGTCATCTATATCTGAATTTCCCCACACCGTCATCCTTTCTTGCAAAGGATATGCTGTGCTATGTTAGGGTATACCCTAAGGTTTGGCAACATTATAAAAAAAAGCAATACTTTCTTAAACAAACCGAAAAAGAGCTCCCAGCTAAAATTTATATGTATGTAGCAAATGTGGATATTAGAGCCGCATGCGACTCCTCAATGACGACTCTCATGGTAAAGTGAGATCAGTTTTGTTTTTTATTATTTCAAAACTTTTTTCATTGAAACTTTTTAAATAAAATGAGAAAACGAAACATTGTCTTCATTTATATTTTTCAATCTCGTTAGAATAGAATATCTACATTAACGAACATTTGCGTGCGCACCTTATTGATGATCGTTATATTCTTAATGAGAGACGCCAAATAGGTTTGATAGGTAAAGCGTGAAAAACAGTGCTAGCTTTTCCAACCTGCCCGGCCACACCAACTTCGACAGTTTTGTAGAATATATGAGAAGAGGTTATCAAGCTCCCAATGGCAAAGTCGGTGAGGCCGGCCAGATTGTGGTTGAACTCAAGTAGGTCTACTTTCTACTCTGTTGGAACTTTGTCAGCTTTGACAGATAATTTATGTTATCATTTGATCCCAGCATTGTTTACGGGAAAAAATGTTCGTACGGGAAGTTTGTTGAAAAAAAAATTGGGAAACATATTTAACTTGAAAAGTTATTCCTGCTGTAGTAAAATATTTCAAAATAATTTGAATTTTCGAGCCTACAGCCCAATTAACTGCTATCATACAGAGGTTGTCAAAGTTCCTATTGTGAGTTCCAAAAGTTTACAACGCTCATAAGTTTGAGATTCTTAAAGTTATACTGAGGTCGATGTTGGAAAAGTTTGCACTGTGTTTCTCGATTTATAATCATTATGTAAAAATTATTTCAGATTTTCTACAAATCTTCTCAGGAGAAATAGTACAGTTATTATAGCGGAAAAAATGGCATATACATGCAAGTGAACCGAGCAAGCTGATTTTTATATATTGTGTACGAGGGCTTGGATGGATGGATTAAAGAGGACCCCTGGAACGTAGGACATGGAAAGGCCCGTAGATCACCCTCCAGACCCACGAGCAATGATCATAGATCCCAGCCAGACGCTCTTATGAACCACAAAATTCGCTCCCCACCCTCCCTACTGGGGCTTAGAAAAGCTTAACTTGAAATTGTCGACCAAGATTTCTTATGAGATTTCTCCGCCATCTTGAAAAAGGGGTAAATTTGTTTTTGTTTGCGATAACTTGGCACTCCGCCATGATATGAAAATTATGATTAAATACTTTTTTGTTGCTTTTTTCACGCTGTGCAATTTAGGTGCTATGAATTTTTCACCTAGCGTTGATCGTTGTTGAGATATCGGACGAGAAAGTAAAAAATTAAGACATTGTAATTTGTTTTTTGCTATTTTCTTTTTTCTTGTGATACATATCGAAAAAATATCCATTATCAAACTTGTAGGCAATGTTAGTACCTGCAATGTCATATTTTTTACCTTTTTTTCTTTTTTTTAGACAAAATTTACGACTTTTAGCTCGCCATAATGTGAAGTGGTCATAAAGTAAAAAATTAAGAGACTGTAGAGGAGATTATTAAAGTAGATATAAATAAATAAAACAATAAAATTATGAATTACACGCATGAAATTTATTAGTAAACAATTTTTTGTTGTTGTAGAAGATGGAAATGAAAGGAGGTCCGTTTTTAATATCTATACTCTTCTTGGTTTCGACGGTCCTGGTTCACGGTCATTGTGCTCGAAATCCTCATCGAATTGTGGAGATTCTTCAACCAGATGAGATGATCCTTTAATGGTCGAATCATCCTCATCATCCTCGTTAAGTTGGATGTCGACTTGGCAACTTTTTGAATGCTGAGAACTAGTTCAAGTCCTTGATTTGTTCGTCGCCTACCCCATTCCTGAGGATCCTTCTAAAACCCGAGCCATATTTGCACCGGCAGATTGGCACATTGGTGGCAGTAGTGAGAGGTGGTTGAATTTAGTTTTAATCACTGATTTAGCGAAATGGCGGAATCGTAAAACATTTAAAGATTTTTATTGCTTATTCCCGCCATATAAGGCTATGAGGAACTGTTGTCCTGTAGAAGTCAGAGCATCCGGATCGACTTTGTCTTCTTTAAACAATTCCGTCGATGACCGTAGCTCCGAATGCTTTTGAAGACTGTTGATGAATTTTGATTTGCCAATATTGAAAAAAGACGATGTGGAATGGCAACCGCTAAAAGGATGAAGGAAAAGTATGTTGTGGAGAACGGACTTGTCATGCTTTAAACTAGTCGGAGAGTAGAGTTTTGCGGGTTTATTTCCACTTGCTCGTTTTTTGGAGGTACAAGTTTGTTTTATCCTGCGAGAGTCCACTGATTAAAACCAAAAGATCGATGTCTTCGCCGAAGATTTGAACAGAATCAGAGTCTTCCGAACAGGAAGAATGTGAAACAGGACCGTCGAAACGAAGAAGGGTGTAGATATTAAAAACGGAGCTCCATTCATTTCAATCTTCTACAACACAAAAAACAATTACTTACTAATAACTTTCATGCTTGTGATTCATAATTTTATTGTTTTATTTATTTTTATTGTAGCACTCTTAATTTTTTATTTTCTGACCAACTCACATTGTGGCTAGCTAAAAGTCGTAATTTTTGTCTAAAAAAAGATGTTATTTTATATATTAACATTCTCTACAAGTATGATGTTGGACATTTTTTCTATATGTATGACGAGAAAAAAGAAAACCGCAAAAAAACAACTTACAGTCTCTAATTTTTTTACTTTCTCGTTCGATATCTCAACAACGATCAACGCTTGATGAAAAATTCATACTACTTAAATTGTACAGCGTAAAAAAAAACAACAAAGAAGTATATAATCACAATTTTCGTATCATGAGGAAGAGCCGAGTTATCACAAAAAAAAAAACAAATTTACACCTTTTTCAAGATGGCGGAGAAGGCTCATCGGAAATCTTGGTCGACAATTTCAATTTAAGCTTTTGTAAGCCCCTCTGCACAATATCCAAAAATCAGCTTGCTCGGTTCACTTGCATTTTCAAAAGTGTATAATGACTGGATTAAAACCATTTTAATATTTTCGGGATGTTCAGAGGCGAGTGGTAGATTTCATGGCATCTAAAAAAACGAAATTTTTTACAAGCTGCATAAATGACCTTTTTGACAGATTGAGGAAGGTCATAGAAAATAGTGGGCAATATTGCAATCATATAAGAATAAATTAAATAAAATGAAATTTCCTCAATAAAACGACATAACTTTCTTACCAAACTAATATTTTACTACAGTACACATCACTTGCAGATTAGATATTATCGGTGAAAAAAGAAGCAGAATTCATTGCAGACTACATTGAAAGCGATTGAAATTCGGGGAAGTCCCTAGCTAATAACAAAGGAAGAAAAATTTTTAAAATGTATGTGCAAAGTTATTTTCTATAATATTGAGGGAGTATTTTTCGACGGTTAATATAATTATTTAATTAATTTAATGTTTATGTAATTGAGATCTGGTTTGCACAAACGAGCTAATTGAGCAGACAGATAGCCTCGCTCTTTCGAAACAATAGGTGCTTTCGGGAAGCACTGCCTCAGTGAGACAACTGAGACAAAACTTTGAGCAAAAGTCTCAGTTGTCTCAATTCAAACCGATCAGATGATTTGCCAAATTTGAGATTTAAATAATTTTGACCACAGAAAATGGATAGTTATAAATTTAAGAAAGTGTTGTTAGTTTATTCAAATAGCTCACTAAATTTTAATTAGTAATGAAAATCACAAAATAATGAAACTGAGTCAACTGAGACAAGAAAATTCAGTTTCACTTGTCTCAGTTGCTCAGTGGTTGCGTTCGAGTTTTGTAGCTCAATATGGAAGTAGACAGTTCACCGAAAGTGCAGTCTCAGTCAGCCAACTGAGAATATCTCACTTGTCTCACTGAGAATATGATTGCCGAAAGCGCTTAATAACAGCACAACTCAAAATTTCTTTTTTCAAGTTTTAAAGCTGATGAAGAAAAATTAAACTTTTCGACCCAGGCGATCAGAGAGTAAAGTTATAAGGTTATCTTACTGATGAGACCCCCTTCACTGATCGCTGAGTCGAAACGTTTAATTTTTCTGCATCAATTTTGAGCTTTAAAACGTGAAAAGGAAATTTTGAATTGTGTCTTTATTGTTTCGAACGAGTGATCTATAAAAATTATTTTTAAAATACTTCGAGCTGCTTAATTATAATAATAATTAATAATAATTCATACAGTACGGGGAAGCTCTTGTTGTCGGATATTAAAGTAGAAATCACCAAGATAAATCCAGGGTAGGTAATTTTTTTGTTAATTACCCCGAGACGAGGGACCGTGCGTATGCCCAGACCCCCCACGATTTATGCCGGCACTGATTGTGGATTTTTTAAGTTAATTAATAAAAAAAAAAACGCGTTGAAAATGATACCCTTAATTGGGAACAAGATGTTTAATATTTCTTAAAAGCTAATTGAAACTAACTATTTATGGTATTTAATCCAAAGTTAAACTATCTAAAAAAAAAAAACAAAAACAAACCCAGCAGACTTAGTTTAGATATTATTGTGTATGTAAAAATCGATCGAAATATAACTCTCTTCGATGGCTGATTGTCTTTCCCCTGAGGCTGGGCATAAGAAGTAATCGTCGAATGCAGACCTGCAATAACTCAGGGCATACAACAGTATAGGCAGCAGCCCGGACAACAAACAGTACACAGCCCAACCAATCAAGCAACTAATGGAACTCTAGGTGGCCACGATGCGATAGAATCTACAATATAGAGGAGAAAGGGCACACAGGCATTTACTATATATACTAGAAATACAACAATAAATGCTACTTACCCCTTTCGGCCCCAGCTATCACCTGGATGGGCATTAGTTAAAATTATTTATGGCCGCCATAGTCACCCATTGTCTCAGATTTCAAGCGCCGTTCGCGTGCTTTTCACAAAGTTTTTTTTTTCCTCCTTTTTCTATAGGTACATGCTTTGCGTATATACCTTTTCCCTGGTTTTTTAGTCGCGATTTGGTTTGCTGTATTTTTCCACCACAGATTTCCACTCTAAAATCAGATGACATATGGCGCGATGAAAATTTATTGTTTGATGGATATAAAGAAATCTAATGAGGGGTGGCCAACATTTATCATCCTCGACCACTTATTAGACGCTTCTATTGTCACAGTTGATGTCTTTCATGCATTTACATTGAATTAATGTGGACAATTTATAAATGTGATTCGTGTCGAGAATAGGCAAATAATGTTGGTAGTTTTTGAGTAATTAGTTTTGTGTAATGGACGGTGGCAATATGTAATTAAACGGAATATTTCAAGCAATTTGTTAATATGAGAGAGAGACAAGCAAGGTGAAATTAGACTACTGTTGGATGACCTTTGCGAGATGGAAAATTTTAGACTGACTGTTTTTTTTTTTTTGTAAGTACAACAATTGTGAATAGCTAAAGATTTATAGGTAATTCAACTTCAATTGTTAGAAATTTTTATAATACAACCACGGCTTGTGGTATGCCGTATGATGTAGCGCACATTTTTATTTAAGGAAAAAATTGAAAGTAAAGATTTAGAGGAGAATGTGGCAGATGTCGGTGTATGTTATGCCAAGATATATACAATCTCTGGACAGCCTATTGCTATATCACCTGAATCAGGGCCGTATATATATGGGGTGGGTTTAACGGGTCCAACTCCCCCCTCCTGATTCCCCGTCCGTTGTAGACTATACTTTTGTTTATCTGATAAGTTCAATTTTTACCCAAAATTCTTTATATGTAGCGGCTCAGAGCAATTGGCTTTATCAATTGATATCCTTCCTCCGTGGTCCTTTCATATAAGGCAACTTTATGAAAAATGTGTGCAAAATAGAGGAAGAAAATAAGCAGTCCACTATGTATGTATATCAGTAGATAGCAGCTTACTTTGATACACCGTAGCTTAATCGCAGCGGTATTTGGAATTTCGTTCACGTTTTAAAGGGAATATTAAATTTAACTCCCCAATTCTTCATAAGACACTTTTAAGAAATCTCTCAACCTCTTAAATTTAGCAAGTAAGGGATTCTAGCAGAATTAATATTCTATATAAATTTTTTTGGACAAACTTTAATTTTAACCGGATAAGAGGCTTTGGAGAATCTGTACACTCCCTTTACAGTTAGCTGTTAAAGACGAAATAAAAAAAAAACGAAGAAATTCTTCGCGTGGCGATGATGGCAATAGGGCCAACCCACACGTACCTATCACGAAGCACGAGCATTTTGCTCCACTTGTGCCCAGACATGTCATCATAACATTTTTGCTACGCTGTAATTCCTTATATGATTTTCGAGGTTTATTATGTGCGTCTTTAATCAACAGGGTGGCTCTTAACCATATTGAATTTTTGAAGGTTAACATTTTGCTACTCCCAACCCGTGATCCGGTTCAAATGATGAAAAAAAAGGGCTATGCAAAATTTCAGCTTAATCAGTTAACGTTTAGGCGACCCTCAACGAGTTTGAAGTAATGCATATTGATAAATTCCATTACAAACATGTATATTCTTCCCTAGCTCCTAGCTTGTCCGTTACTTCTTAGAGAAATGTATGTGGAATTGTCTGGTCTTCCCAGCAATTGTTTAAAAACATTTCAAATCAAATTTTCCCAAAGTTAATTATACAAAAAAATTTCAAAATAGCATGAAAAATTAAGACACATTTGATTTTTAAAAATAAATCACATAACTTCGATAAGAGCAAACCGTTTTTATTTACTATAATACTTTTGATAGAATTAAAACATAATGTAAGCGAAATAACAGTAAATATTGCTTTTTCATAAGTGAGGATTTAGTAGCAGTTGGGTATTTTTTACGCTCTCCGGCAACAATTTGTAATATAAATTGTTTCTCAGTTTCATCTTTTGTAAGAATGTTATTATAATCTTGAATGAGTTTGACACCTCTTTCTGCAACGTCATTCACAACAATGATGGTCTGAAGTTTTTCAATTCCACTCTTATAACCAACATCATCTTTCCGTGTTGAAGGGTCTTTGTACAGAAAATCAGAGCTGATAGAAAATCTCGTGAAGAAATTTTTTGTACTAGAAGTTACAAAAGACGGAAACTTGATTTTGGAAATTGATGATAAATCGTTTGAGTGAAGAATGTATCACTTCAATTGATTTGTATCTTCTTCCTGTTCTTCACTTCCTTCAACCTCCAGCATAACTTGAGCCATACTTGTCTTAACATCTATTGGAACATTGTCATCAAAAGAGAGCCACAGTTTCGGGAACTAAGTACCAGAGATGTTCTGACAATTTTGATGCATTAAAAGAAAATCATGATAGGGTGCTTTAATTGCATCTGGTGACAAGAACCATGCTCGAACATACACTCGAGCAAGAAAAGTACATATTCTTCTTAAGTAATTCTTCTCCCTATGAGATAATTTAAATTGATCTTGAAATAAGAATATTTTAAATGCATAGATTGCTTTTGACATCCATCTAGAATGACCTACAGATCCTGGTATATGAAACGATATGCCATTCTTTGGAAGGCCTCCAAGAATGATCATTGTTAACTCCAACAATTCTCGATAATCATCTCGCAGTTGTTTATGAGTAGCAAGCTGATCTTCAATAAAATTAATAATGGTAGAGCGGACATCAGAAGGCACTTCGTTTTTATCAGTTATGTAAACATTTTTGTCAATTTTAAGCCCAAGTTTCTCTAAATCTTTTGAAAAGTGGCATATCTGGACCAGTATTCGCATCCATCAGCAAGTCGAAACAGCTTCTCAAAACTAATTCAAAAATGTGATGACGACAAGGAGGTACAACAGGTCACGATTGAACAACTTTTCTAGATTTATGCAGGCACCATTTATTCGACCTGTGTTGCTTGCTGTAGTATCACAGCATAATGCCTGAATTTTGTTAGTTATACTCCATTTCTAGAATAGATGGTAAACAGCCAACACTTGCTCTTCTCCTGAAGATGTTGGGATTTCAGGCAGTCCCAGCAGTTGCTCTTTGCCTTGAAAGGTGACTAATATTGCCAATCTATCAACCTTTTCTACACCTGTTAGTGCTGGGAGTAACTTTTCATACCAGTGTAACACTAATTCTTGGGAGTTGCCTTTTTTAAATTTGTTCTGGATTTCTGTGTATCTTTCTTCAATAAATTTTTTCTGAGAATTTTGCAAAGAAGTAAGATTTATTACTAGCTTTTCAGTATCTTGGCCGACAGCTTCTGCAGCAGCCATTAATATGAAAACTGCATTTCTATCAGTAATTTTGCACCTATCAAAAACTTCAGAAAGAATGTCATGAAAAAAAAATGTAATGTATCTCGACGGGCTGGAAAAATGGCTGCAGTTGATCACTATTTTGGCTGCTTGATGTTGATTCATCAGTTTTCACTATGACAGGTTGACAAGTAGAAAATTGCTGTTCCATTTCTTAATAAGTTCTTTTTTTGCTGACACTTTCCATTGCAGAGCGTTTTAGTGCTCTTTCTTCCTTATATTTTAGTTTTAGATCAGCACTAATCATGGAGCCTGGTCTCCCTTTTTAGCGCTGAAGAATTAAAAATTTGTTATCGTTTTTATTTTTCATCTGTACCAAAGCATCTGAATGAGCTATGTCAAAGAGATCGTCCATTCGAAGGTAATTTGGCTCCGACGATTTGATTGGAAATATTAACCAACAATATAGACATAAAAATCTTTTCTAAACTTGCAGAATGAACTATCTGAAGAAGTTCACGCCATTTAAAAGTCCAGGAAATACTTCGTTCAAAAGTACAAACTATTCTGAAACCAAAATTGCAAAATTAATCAAAAATCATCATATTTAATTATAATAGAGGATAAATAAGAATAATAATAATCATAATTATTGGATAGAATAGATGAACAAAGACTTTTATATATTTGAGAATAATATTTTGGAATATCAGAACAAGTTGGTTAAACCACTGAATACATTTTAATCAGTTGTTGTCATTACCGACTAAAGTATTTCGAATGTAAAAATGGATATTTCACTATAGAATATGAAATATTTTTACTCAATTACGGTATTGAAGCTTGAATTTGGCTTATAACATTTATTAGATTAAGTACACAGCACACAAAGAATAACTTCTCAAAGAATCACAAGAATATATATTGAAGAATGGCTGAAGCGCCTTTTTGTTTTACGTCTTTCCCGAATCACATCTCAAATCAGAATGAAAATAATAAACAAAGTATTTTTTTGAGTTCATAGAGTTCTGATGCTGCCATCTAGTGGGAACTTTATAAAGCATTTCAGTCCCTCTTCTCGAAAATTATTAATATATACATTAAATATTAAATAACAATAATATCTTGAAAAATAACTTTACAGATGACAATTTCAAAAACTCATGGTCGATGAGGGCCGCCTTAATGAAGTCCGATTGAGCTAAAATTTTGCACATATCATTTTGTTGATTGCAACAAGATAGGGAGATTGGGAGCTAAGCTTTTCGAAAGTTGAAAAATAAGCGTTTAATCAAGTTACATTTATTGATTATTGTATGATAAATTCACAACACGTAATGAAAATAATTGAATTATTATTTTATCATATAAATCTCAGGTAAAGAATTCCACAGCCGTCATTATGTTCAACAGGATTTTCGTGTAAGCGTGTAGCAAACAAATTAATTGTTGTCACAACTGTAAAGCGACGATACCATTGTCGATTAATGTAAGGCTATGTCATTTCACTTTAACGGTAAAGGCAAAAATTTCTGACATTCTGAACTTTATGAATACAGCTCAGAAATAAGAAACAGATCCAAGTCGCGCTCATATTACTTAGATATATCCTCTGTGCACGGCTCATATTGTATAATTATTTTAAATTTCACAAACTTGTACATTATTCATGTAATATATACGTAATATATGTATAAATATGTAAGGGAAACCGTTGTACCTTGGCCACTTTTCCAGTTATGCTTTTTGTTTCAAATTTTGTGATGCTCTTATCGTTACTTGATATAAACCACTGAAAACTTACACTATCCCGTAACAAAATGTATTTTTTTCCAAAAGCTTAATGTACACTAAAGACCCTTGTTCTGCTATTATAAAAAAAGTAGGTTTTTGTCCAAGGTACAACCTACCTGATGTAGCTTGGACACATTCTGTTGTACCTCGGACATTAGGGTAATTAACAAAATATTTGAGATAAATAAGACATTTTTAGGGTTATTCAAAGACATTAAATTAAACTAGATTAAGTTCCACAGCAACTCTATTATCTTTCCTTGATTGTTGAATGCCTATCTACCTACAATTTAAAATAAATGGCTAATTTGTGCAGGTGTTAAGTAGGTATTATTAATGAAATACAAAAGAACAAAAATTTAACTTCTTCAATAAATAATGACCTTATTAGAAAATTATTAAAAAAAAATTGTCCCAATATTTTGCCAATTTCTTGACTTCATAAATATCTCTTTTTGCTTGAATTTTTTGAGGCCGTTTTATTTTCTGAACAATTTCAGACTAGCGGTAAAGCGTACAATCAGTTTTATAAGGCCACCTCCAGTTTTTTAGAGACTTTTGCATGGAACATATTGAGGCACCTCTTCATTAGTCAACAATATGCGTCCGGGAAAATATACGCCTTCATAAATAAATATCACAAAATCTCCAATTCTATAGCTGTCGTCACTATGATGCGAGTTGGCTGTAGGATAAAAATGAGTTGGAAATCTGAAAGACCCGTTAGAGTCCCTTGAAGGTAAAGCACATCATATTCATCTGAAGAGATGCTGGAGTTATTGTTCGAAAAAACCGTCCTTGTGGCACGACTTTTGACGTTTTTCTATTCTTTAGCCTGGATGCTCTCATATTTCGTTTTTTACCAATTTTAACCTTTTTTTAATTCCTCAATTCTTTTATTCTCAGGTGTGGCACTCAATATACGAGATTTTCCTTTTTCTCTTCTCTTAAGGAATATTTTTTCTGGACTCAGTTTACGGATGTGGTCTGATCACAGCAAGGGTAGTAATACTGGAAGTTGAGAATGAAGGTTGATCACATACGTCGTGTACTTGTGAGTGAGTAAGGACATCAAGACGTATAACATCTTTGTTCATGGTAATTGAAACTTCATTATCTTGGGCAATCGAAATGGCAAAAGGGCGGTCAGTAACGTCAGATGGTGAGAAATTGTGATCAAGAAAAATGTTACCATTAATAGGAAACTATGCGGCTTGCCTTAAATCCTTGCACTATGTTTGAAAAGCTTTCCCCATTAAGCGGCTGATATCGTAAATGGTAACTGGTTTACCGACATATCCTGGAGTGGTCATGAGTTCCTTAATCGCAGTGACATAGTATGTTTTGAAAGGTCCAAAAATTGTAAGATCAAGCTGCTGCAATTTATAGCTAGTATGTGGGGGGAAGGTGACTAAAATCACACCATTTTCTTTTGTCATATCGATGAGAGGAGCAGAGATGTGAATTTCATGGTTGTCGAACATTATGATACAAGGAGAGATTGCTTCGAAGGTTTGGCATATTGGAATAAATGCTTGAAATAATAAATAACACTGTGTTACAAACAAATATAAACTCGATATACTTTTGACGAGACATAGTATAGGTTGTAGGTCTAGTGAAACTAAAAGTAGTCGCAATCTCATTTTATACCAAAAAAACCGTTATTCGGTAGGTCCATGTATATAATAATTTATAACTTCGCCATTTTTTATTTGATGTCAAAGTTTTTAAGGGTATTTGAAAGAAGAGAGATAGACCTTTCTAACCATATGTTCGTTATTTCGTTGTGTTAAAAAGTCTCGAAGTTACAGTCGAAAATATTTCGAAATTTCCCAGTTTTGACATATTTGTTTAGCTTTGACAACAATTTGATGGCTTATTATACTCTACAATATTTTTTTTTCTGTTCATATCACTAATAGCGAATTCGATTCCGCGTCTAATGAGTATTTGTTTACTAACATCGGTTGAAATTTGACTGAGTTATCGAATTTTTGCTCATTAAGCAGCTATATTTCCGCATAATATTAAACTCCAGAGAAAGTTGAAGAAGCACTGGGCTATAACCGCGAAAACTGTGAAAAAATTGGAAAGTAAAATGTTTTGAACAACATTCCATTGGTGCGGCTTGAAGATGTCATCCTACCGCATTTGAAGATCGGCTACATGAAGCCGTTGAAATTTGAACATCGACAGCGAAACATTTCGTCAACTCAATTGTTGGCAATAAGTTCTTAAATATTTCAATTGATTTCGGCTAATTTTCAGGAATATTTGTTGGATCACAATTACAGGAAATTATGCGGGACAACGATTTTGCAACCAAACTGAGTACTGCGGAAAGACAAATCTGGAATAGTTTTGTTTCATTGTGCAATAATTTTCATGCAAACAAGAAAGTTCCGACTATGTAAACGCTGTACAGGAATTTTTTAGTGCCTACGGTGAAATGGGCTTCAACATGTCTATTGACCATCGACATTCACTTTTTGCAGTCACACTTAAATTTCTTTCAGGACTATCCCACTCACAATGGTAACAAGGATACTTGGTATTACCGCCTTACCCTCCAAACAAAATTTCCATTAAAACTACTATATCATACGTTTGGGCATGCGTTATGAAATTTAATTCTAAGCTGGTGTTGCTGAAAGCATCTTTTGAATTTGTTGTTGTTGTAGTTGTTGTAGAGGTTGTATTTGTTAGTGTTGTTTTAGTTGTTGTTATTTGCTGCATTTTTTCACGTTATCACAGTTTTCGCGGTTAAAGCCCAGTGCTTCTTCAACTTTCTCTGGAGTTTAATATTATGCGGAAATATAGCTGCTTAATGGCCAAAAATTCGATAACTCAGTCAAATTTCAACCGATTTTAGTTAACAAATACTCATTAGACGCGGAATCAAATTCGCTATTAGTGACATGAACAGAAAAAATAGAGATATTGTAGAGTATAATAAGCCATCAAATTGTTGTCAAAGCTGCGCAAAATAATGTGTCAAAACTGGTAAATTTCGAAATGTTTTCGACTGTAACTTCGAGACTTTTCAACGCAATGAAATAAGGAACATATGGTTAGAAAGGCCTATCTCTCTTCTTTCAAATGCCATAAAATTCGACATCGAGTAAAAAATGGCGAAGTTATAAATTATTATATACATGGACCTACCGAATAACGGTTTTTTTTTCTAAAATGAGATTTTGACTTTTAGTTCCACTAGACCTACAACCAATACTATGTCTCGTCAAAAGTGTATTTTCGCTGTAACACAGTGTAATTCTTGATTTGACGATACAGATGGATTTTCTGCACCAATTGTACCTGCATGAGACTCATTTAGCATAAAATCTTTAAATTTAACGCATGGAAATATTAACATTGGTGGTATGAAACCAACACCAGCGTTCATTGCTGCCATCATCGTAGTATTTGTGCTTCTTTCTGCACTTGTCATAGACCCAGCCTGTTTGATATCTCAAGGAGCTAAGATTTTTGGCCGAATATGTACAGTTGATATACTGGTTCCATATATTTACAGCCGATATGTTGGGTGGGCAGTTTTCTAGAGCTGTTTAGATGTTAGAAAATGTTTTGACAACATTAGTTCTATTAAAAGCGGTTGACCGTGTCAGACTTGTGGCTTCTTGGCTTGCGTAGTTATATTTCTTTCCTGAATTTTTTTTCTAAATAAACTGAGCCAAAAGTCACCAGCCGTATTTTGCTTATCCCATGATGGCGGATAAATTTTACCATTTTGCTTAGCATATTTTAAGGTAATTCTATTACATTTGTCAGCGTTAAACCATATTGGATAGTATAGCAGCTTCTTTTATGTAGCTATGAAGAAGTAGCTCTTCCTTTTCTGTGAACACTTTCTTAGTGGTAATATTTTCGCGTAGATTACTTTGTTCGCTCCCGGTCTTCAAGATGTGATCTCGGTGTCTGCTAAGGGTGTTTCTGGGTATTCCTGTCCTGTATGTTTTGAAACACCCAATAGAGTTTACTTATTATTTTTTAATAATTGAAGAGCTTTTATCAATTTCTCACTATACTCTTAGCTCCACTCTTAGTTAGTTATTTACTAGTTACATTAAAATAATTGTTAAAGTTCGTAACAGTTTTCGATATTCATTTCAAAAAAATTAATAAATAATAAAAGACTTAGGTATATTGACAATTTAGTTAATTGTAACATATTATAGATAATTAAGGCAATACTTACCCGAACAACTTAACTTTTTGTGTGGAAAACGTTTAAACATAATCAACATTTGTCAAAAAAACTTGCAACTAATGAACACAGCATGTGGTCACCTGTAAGCAGATGCATTGAACACAATGGATTATTTGAAAATTCAAACGTGGGAGCATTTTAAAAGAGCCTACTGACCGAAGTACAACTATGTCCAACGTACAACAACTTCCCCTACTTACTTTACAGTATTTTTATCCAAAAATTTTTACAAAATAATTTCTGCGACTATAACCTCTTCCATTACTGAAAGTGGAGAGATTTAAGTGTACCTCAGAGTAGAACTCTTATGTTAAGAAATATCTTGCAGCTATTTTTGTTTGCTAGAATAGCAAATATCTTAATAAAAAGTCTCCACCAAAGTTAAGAGATATGCTGATGTCTGACATTTCTTAATTCTTTACGCAGAAACTGGTATTTCTGTTACCGGTCTTTGGCAGCCCAGTTAAGAGGATAAGGGCTCTTATCCCTTACGTGTACTCAGGGGGTAAGTCTAATTTGTTTTTGGTCGTTAAAACGAAAACTTTTATTGTAACAAATTATAATATGGTAACTAATATTTTCCATCAGCTCCCATGGTTTTATTTTAATAGCTTAAAAAATTATTTACTTACTTTTTAGAGCATTTTATATAATTACATAGTTATATCAAAAATTCCATAAAAATAATTTATTTATTTTTTTTTTGTTCATAATTTGCTTTTTTGGCCCTGGCAATAGAACTGCTCTGCTAAGCATTCATCGAAATGTTAAAATTGAAATAAATGAAGTACTTTCCCACTTCACGTCAAGAAGGAAAAGATTCAATTCTGTAATTATTTATTTTTTTTTTATAAAAAGTGGACCTTTATAATTTTTTTTTCATTTCAGTTCTACACTTGTTTCATGGAAAATTTAAAATATTTTCTAAAGATTATAGTTTGTGTTTTAAATAAGTTGTTTAATCATCTAAGTAGGACTTAAATTCTTTGTGTGACTATTTCAATACGTTTATTTCAAATGACGGCTTCGTATATATTTTTATAGATGTTTTATTTGAACTTTGCTCTCATAGTATAAATTTCTCTATACTTTTATGATATTTTTAGAAATCGGTTTAAAATCAGACGTGTCTAGGAAAAATGGATTGTAGGTCTATTGCGATGCGGAAAACGTAAACCACCCCACAGTATTTAAACTTTCCAAGGCTGCAAATGGAAACGTGGACCCTTTACTTAATTAAAGGGAAAATCGCAAAGGTATTCGCAAAACAACTCCACGGACGGACAGAAAATTTGTTTCGCTAGTCGAACCGAATACTTTGATTACTAAAAGAGAAATACGAAGAGCTTTATTGGAGAATGGTAGTGATATATCTGAAAGGACCATGCAATGCAGACTTTAAACTCGAATGTTCCTCTGCAGGTGGCCAGATAATAAACCACTTCTAGCAAGAAGGATTCAAAAAGCTAGACTTATACAACATCAAAGTTTCCTTCTTGATGACTGACATAAGGTAAATCACAAAAACAAATTCACTACCCCAAATAAAGGAGCAACTGTGATAATTAGTTATTGTTCGTTATTTTGACGGGTTTATTTTTCTGATAAGTCCATCACTAAAGCAATGTCCAAAACATATTAGTTCATTCGGAGGAGACCAAGAGAGAGGTATAAAGAACGACGAAAAATGCATTACCTGTTATGGTAAGGCCTTCAATAAATGACCACGGACCAGCACTCATTTACAATGTAGAAGGCACCATGAGACAGGACCAAAAAAACAAAATATAAGAAATTTCTTGAAGATGAACATGGCTCAGTTCTTCCATGGCTAGGAAATTCACCGGATCTGAACGCTATAGAAAACGGATGGAAAAGCTCGAATTCGAAAGTCAAAAGTTTGCAAAACCATATAAGAAAACATTCATTGAAAGTACTAAAAATTCCTGGCAAAATCTAGATCTAAGATCCTGCATTACAGAGTGCATTGACAGTATACCCCGCAGAATAAGCAAGTTGGTCAAAATAAAGAAGGAACATCAAAATATTGATAATAAAAATATCTCAAATGCATATAATTTAACAGAAAATCATCTGTGCACGTTTGATTGTTGAAGTGGTTGGTTTGCATATATTTTTAGACATAGAGTTTATAAAAATATATGAAATAAAATATTTCATTTAAACCGGTAAGATATGACGTGAAAATAATTACGCCAACGATGACAACGGGTCATTATGACCCGGATTATATCGACAGATTATCACAAAATTAAGACTTACCTTAATTTAATAAGGGTTCTTTCCAGTTGTGGTAAAATAAAGATTATATCAATGTATGTATTCTATAAATAAAATGTTTATTAATTTCCTCAATAACACATGCAAAACCAACTTGGAAAACATAGCTTTGATATTTTTCTTTTTTATCCTTTTGTCGCTAGGTCAAATTTACTTGTTTTGACTTAAGGCAAGTGTATCTCGCTGCGAAGACGACGTCGCCATGAAAACGCTGGCGGTACGAGTAGAGGGTGGCTGTATTTTCAGGTACATAAACGTTCAAATTGTACGGACAGCGTTAGCAAAAATATCACCATATTAGATTGCCTGTCGGGTCAATTTGACGCAGCGTCATTGGCGCCGGGTTAAAATGGTTTATCCGTTTTCGTTTTCATTTTGTGAAATTTAAAACTTAAATTAAACAAGAAAAGGCAAACTTTTCTGGTGATCACAAAAGGCTGTCCAGGGACTATATGTGAGGTCAGATTTGGTAGCGAATGTCTACGAGTTTCCAGAAAAGGCAATCCTCGGCGTATTTCAAATTTGCGAGAGTAAAAAATAATTATTTGAAAAAATTTCTATAGAAAAGGCAGTACCTGGCGTATTTAAAATTTGGAACAGTAAAAAATTATGATCTGAAAAATTTACTATAGAAAAGGCAATCCTCGGCGTATTTAAAATTTGCGACAGTAAAGAATTATTTTTTGAAAAATTTTCTATAGAAAAGGCAATCGTCGGCGTATTTAAAATTTGCGACACATTCACATATTTCGAAATTGTACGATACGGCCGAAATTATTAAGAATATGTACAAGCCTATGATGGTTTTCCCATACGAAAACTAATTAGCGATTTTAGTAAGAATTTATGTACTGACAATCAGAAAAATATTAACAATATCCATGACGTTAATTTTCTCAGAAAAACAAATTTTTAAGTTTGTTTTGTAGTAATAGTGGGTTGCTCAAAATTTTTCATTAAACATTATTTATTGGGTACGGTATTTTTTAATGACAAAATGTACGTCTACCCTCAATTTGTACAAATTTATAGTGTCTATACCAAAGTTGGTGTGGACACTTTTGATCAATTTTGTCACAAATATAGTGTGTCAAGAAAGACACGCTGCAGGCAATGTGTATATTTTGTGGCCTCGTAAATGCTATAGGAATAAACTTATCTTTACGTCTTTCAAACTCAAGCAACAAAAAATCTGGTGAAATAGGACGCGCTTTTTTAAAAAATGTAGCGATAAGTCCTCTAAGATCATATTTAGAGGAGCGTTTTGAACGCCAACTTAGCTTAAGAACAGAATTGCCGGAATATCGAAAAGGAAAGACATCTTGAAAAGTTGGTTGGAAGTTCCTTGTGGAGAGAGAGCAAGGTTCGCTTCGTGTTCACGACCAAAAGATAGAAAAATCAACTCGGAATGCGAC